>OX244259.1:43350000-43975000 GCA_945867215.1 Epinotia demarniana
ACAATACAAATTACCACACACTTACTGTCTCCATGGCTCATACTTGAATGGGTAAAGGCCTAAAATCTTGGCTAGCTTAACTCACTTGATAAAATTTTCTATGAAAGTTTCCCGTTGTGACACAAAAATTAACCATACAATCCTGTTGTATATTTTGTTGTCACAACGGAACTTAGTTTAGTTAAAAAGGCCAACTATTACTACGACTAACCAGGCTAACTACACCAGATGTCATAAAGTCATATATTTGAGAATAATAATATGTAGATACGAAATGAACGTTTATACCACTCTCAGTTATTAAAAAAACGTCAAAGTCCCTCGGTATATGAAATACAAAATCATTCCGAAACGCAGAAACCAAGATATTCCTTTACAATTCAGTGGTGCGTACACTTATGTACTGTGGGGTGATTTGGAGTCCTCATTACGCAGTGCAGTCTTAGAATAACCGTATGCAAAACGGTATCTTAAACCACCATAGCGTACTCAGCGGCGTAGCCAAAATAATTAAAAGTTACACTACACGTTTGAAATTCTTTAAAATGATAAACCTAGAAAACAGACGATACGCACTTGATTTAATATTTTTAACAGTCATCTTTCTTAGAGACAAAATAAATATTTTAGACCGTCCTCTCTAAAGAAGACTGAAGACTTATTAGAAGTGTCCAGTAAAACGTGAGATTTTAAATTTGGAATCAATATTTGTCCAGTAAGTGCGTGGAAAACGCCCCGACATTTTCATTACACATTTTAATATACCGATTTGTTGAAACGTAGCTAAGGCCCAATTAAACCGCATTAAAATCAGTCCATTCGTTTAGGAGCTACGATTCCACAGACAGACACACAGATACCAAGACACGTCCAACTCATAACACGCTCTTTTGCGTCGGAGGTTAATAAAAGTGCGGTGAGTGGTACTCACGTGGGTCGAAGATGAAGGAGTGGAACTTGTCGAGGACAGCCGTGACGAGCTCGTGCCGGAGCCCGCTGTGCACCGAGTTGACCACGCGGTGCAGGAACTCCTCGATCGACTGCAGCAGCTCCCATAGCACCTCTTCGGCGATCGTTGTGCGAGCTAGACAAATACCCGTATAATTAATTATTTTTTCTACTCCTGTACCGTTATCTGTCATTTATTTAGGCTTTAGCTCAAATACAATGACACCGAGGAGTCGTCGAAAAACTCTATGCTCTGTGGCCCATAAACGCACTGTTTAGTGTACTTTTATGGTTCATACATTTTTCATAAAAGCACTGTTTACCACGATGTCAAATCATCTAACTTTTTTAATCAGCCGCTATATTTCAGTGGTACCAACTTCATAAGCAAATTTTTCGAATATATTTTTTTCTTTTACTCACTATGAAACAATTGTAGAACATAAATTATTTTACTAAAATAAAAATAAATAATAGTACATTATTGTCGAAGCAAGGGAAGTAGGCAATTGCTGGCTGAGTATTAATTTTAAACGGACGACCTTGGGAGTCCGTTTAATTTAATACGAAGCCAGCAAATGCCCTTCCCGCTGAGACAAATATAGTGCTTTTCTCAAAAATTGTGCAAGAAAACAAAAATGTATTTTCTGAAAATGAAAAGGCATGGATTTCTTCTCGCCGCTTCAAGAAATTGTCGTACGCCTTCCGATATGTCTTTTGGCTTTTGCAAATTACCAACAAATTACACTTAAAAAAATAATCAGTAACTGAGCTTGCAGCTTCTTTTAAATCTGGAATCATTTACACGTCAATTTTCTATATTTTCCGTAAAAAGAATTAGCCACTGTATGTTAAAACAGAATATTTTTTGCATTGCCGCCTTTTAATTTTTTTAATAATAAGTTGGAAGTGTATTTTTCTTCTGAAAGCGCCATAAGTTATTTGATACAACTAAAAAGTCGCGATGAGTCACAGCTACTGATCTTCCGTTTTGGCTGTTTAGGACCTATGCCTTTTATTTATATGGCGGTTTCAACTTTTTAAAAAGTTTGTACCACGACAAATAAGGGAATTTGTATGCAACATTGTAGTCGAGCAAAATCGAGCCGGCAAGGTTTTTTATTTTTTAAATGTTGACTAACCATAAACTATGCACTTCACGTCCTGATTTTTTACCAATAAAGTCAACATTGCCGATGATTTTTGAGAAAAAATGTATCGTATGTTAATAACATATTTTACCAATTATTGGTATTATTTATAAATGTAAACCGATCCGATTCGGTTCGGATCTGGATTCAGTTTGGTTCGGATGGCAAGTGCAAGGAAATTAACAACAAAACAGACCATAAACAAGAGGTTTCAATGTGTAATATTTCTAATTTCCCACCAAAGTTCCAGTTCAAAATTAAATGACGAAATATTAATAACTATTCGTTATTAATAAATGATTAAGATTTTATTCGTGTTTGTGAAGTAAAGAAAAATCTGTACGTTCCTTTTAAAATGGACGAAGAAGAAAATTACTCAACTCACGACACTCGCGTGTTAAGACCACACTTGTTGCATAAAATACTATAACTAACTTAAGGGGCTCCCATACGCAAATGACCTTCGATCTAAATCCCTTAGTTTTCTAATGTTTTTTGTAGCTTATTATATTAACAACAACGGCTTTAAGCAATATAGTATCGAGTTTCGTGATATTCGGCATCAAAGTTGAACAATTTTAGGCCTAAAAACTGTTTTTCTGGCATAACTTTTGTGTTAATTAGTTTAAAATAACTACAACTTAGAAAAGTTGAAAAACCCCCGAAATTTTCATTTCAAAGTCCAATATCTCAAAAACGGCTGAACAGATTTTGATGAAACATGGCTAAGAACACTCGGGATAAAATTATCTATGACACAAAAAAACAGCATTAAAATCGGTCCATCCGTTTGGGAGCTACGATACCACAGACAGATACACAGACAGACACGTTAAACTTATAACACCCCTCTTTTTTCGACGGGGGTTAATGAAAACCTTAGACACGTTTTTAGAGATGTCATAGACGAACCCAAATATGTAGATTTCGTATTTGTTAGATCTTTCACGTCATTAGAGATACGAAATAAGTGTTTTTTTTTTAATCATACAAAATTAAGAATTCATTTCTTTCAAAATCCGGTAGACAAAAATGGAGATAAAGCTTTGCAGAACCGATAACCGTTTGACTTATAATTCTATCTGCAGTGCAAAAGTAGAAGATACTATTCAAATCTTGTCAAAAATCAACGAAAACCTCGAGTAGCCCCTTAAGTAAACTAACAAGCTTAATTTACTAAGCTTACAGATGTTAGTTGGGTGGAATGTTGCTACTCAATTTTGAAGCAGATATCTTCAACCGACTGAGCTCCAACTTTGGGATTAGTTCCAATGGCAATTCAATATTACAGTACCATCGAGCTGATCGGATGATGAGGACAGAAAACGGCCATGGGAATTTAGGACTTAACAGAAGTAACCCCGTTGGGCTTGGGCACGTTAGAATCTTCTCAACGAGTAGTTGATGACGGTATACAGAAAAGTACAGGCACTATATAAATACATGGCAGATGGCACAATAAAAGCTTATACGATTTTTTTTTTGACATAAATAAAGAAGGCTAAGCTTCAAGTATGTTTAGCACAGCTTTCACAGGACGGTCAGCGAGGTGTGCCGCGGCGAGATATCAGTCTCGTTTTAATTAGATCGCTTAGAAAGAGACGAATCGTCTATTGTCAACGCGATCCAGGGGACCGATTTTTGACTTTCGAACGCTCGAAATCAAAAGCGAGCGGTAGAAAATATTCGCACACGAAACTTTGTCTGTATTATTTTCGCATGAACCCAATAATAGCTATTATTTAAATCATCGCTCGAAAGCTCAGTAGTTCATATTCATATTCATATCGTTTATTGCGTCCATAGTTGTACAGGTCTTATATAATAGGTACATTCGTTTCATATGGGCCCTGGTAGGGCATAGCAATTTTACATAAGTATACAAATCAATGTCATCCAACGAATTAACATGTTTACAAGGCAATTTCAAAAGGTACAAAAGAAGAAAAAACAAAATTAATGTATATAATGTTAATAATTCATTGTAGGATAAATATATCGATATAAATTAAAAAAAAAATTGTATGTCAAAGTTCATAGTTCAATAATTGGATAATAATATGTAACTTTTTGTAATTTTCACATGCACATAACTTTAAATGATTGAGCACCTTAAGATCTAAGTTTCATTAAAAAACTCTTTTATAGAATAGTAAGCTTTTTCAATTAAGTAGTTTCTAAGTTTTGTTTTGAACACGCGCCCATTATTTTCCTCTTGGATGGTCTTGGGAATTTTATTAAATATTTTTGCCGCTGTGGCGAACGGACTTGAGCTGACCATTCTCAATTTTGAGTCAGGCAAAGCAAGTTTTGTATGGGGTTGTAAGAATTCTCTGCGTGAGTATTGTGGGAAGAGAGGCATGTTATTTTTAACAAAAGTGGTTGTTTCTAAGATACAAATTGATGGCAATGTCAAAATTTTTTGGGAGATAAAATATTTCTTACAGCTCACCCTATTCTTAACATTCACTAATATTCTTAGGCAGTGTTTTTGGAGCCTAAATAGTTGTTCTGCGTCAGAGCTGTTTCCCCACAGTACAATTCCATATTGGAGCCAGGCATGTGCGCAGGTGTAATAAGCAGACTTTGCTGTTTTTATATCGGTGCACTTTTTTAATTCGTATAGACCGTAGGTGAATCGGCTTAACTTCAGGGATATTTGATGTATATGTTCTTTCCAATTTATCGTAGAGTCAAGATGGATACCCAAAAGTGCAGCGGTATTTACACATTCAAATTTTATGTTTTCAAATGTATAATCTATACTTAAGCTGCGTTTTTCATAGGGTTTAAACTCTATAAGTTGAGTTTTGCTAAAGTTAATTCTAAGGTTATGTTCGCTACAGTGTACGAGATTTGGGACTGGTCTTTGGACAGTTCCAATATGATGTAAAGAGTGATGTGGCTAGAGTAAATCGATTGTCATAATATCCGATTACGATTGATGATGGCTAATAAAAGGAATCGATTGATTACTGTGTAATAATTATTTTTAGGAAATCAAATACGAGAGACTATACACTGTCGTCTGCTAACACAAGTGTCCTGTAAGTAAAGGGAGAGACTGATAGTGCGAGAAAAATTGAGAGAGCTCGCGCGCCGTGCAGAAATCAATGCCATATTTTCAAAGGCAACATTTTGCACAATCAAATATGTCGGTTTCGATCGATGTGATTTTATTTCGTATTATCGTAACAGTAATTAAATAATACATTGTTATTTTCCTATTCACAATTATTTGATTCATATCGATTTATTCCTAAATCGACAGACTCCAAACGATTAAAGCAGTATATCACTAAATTTAAAAATAAAAAGTCGTAGGACGTAATGGTTTGCATACCGAGTTTTCAATGCTAATTTCTATACAAATAAACCGTAAAATATATGAAAATAATTTTATAAGTGCTAAAAGAGCGTGCATGGAGATTAAACTTTGTTTTGTGACTCGGAAGCGATTGAAACTTTTTTTATTATTTCGATGAGCAGTGCCAATTTACGTTATATGGGTGTCGCGATGTGTCAAAAGACCAGTTCCAAATCTCGAACACTGTAAGCCAGGTAGTGGTTGGCTATCGATACTTTTGCGTTTCGTTGTACCTACAACGAAAGCCTTACTTTCGGTAATTACCTACTTTTTGTATACCTATACAAAAAGTAGGTAATTACCGAAAGTAAGTTAAGTCAAGTTTTTCCAATTATGTACTTAAAAGTACAAAAGAACGTCATTGATTCTGATAAGATTCCGTTTAAATAGCAACTAATGAAGTGCCAAAGGTGATCCTGGTGGAATCGACGGAAGTCCTCAAATATTATCGGCCCACATACAGCGATTGGATTTTTTTCTCTAATAATCACCGCATTTGCTTTCGGAAATCAGTTCATGTGGTATTGTTGTGTTTGGCGGAGTACCAAATTGAAGTGAAACATTGTTTTTAAAGTACATTATTTACCTACTAGCTTCTGCCCGCGACTCCGTCCGCGTGGAACTCGTTTATATCGCAGCTCCATACAAACTTTTACCCCCCCATTTCACCCCCTTAGGGGATGATTTCGGGGATAAAAACTATCCTATCTCCATCCCTTCAACTGTCTTCAGTAAAAAAATCACGTCAAGGCGTCGCTCCGTTTTGCCGTGAAAGACGGTCAAACAAAGAAACAAAAACACACACACACACATATACACTTTCCCATTTATAATATTAGTATGGATATGTATAGTCGACGTCAAAGAGTCGATACACTATTAAATCTTTATAATGAAGCATAAAATTACAGCAATACCATTAACAATTACTTTACAGTTAATTAAACTAGCTGTCAGCTCGATGCGATGTCGGATCGGACGTGTATACTGTGTTGATGGTACGGCACGGACGCCTCGCCTTCCGATAGTCTGATTGCTCTGATCGGCTTATCTGCCTGCGCGGGTCCGCGCGCGTAATACAATTACCGTTAGTCACGCCACGGGATAAAATATAAGATTATTATGAACTGGTGACAGATTCTTGAAATCGAACGACTACTCCCTGAGATTAGTTCCAAGCACGTTCCAACACACAAACGTAGAAGACAACAAACTTTAATTATATCGTTAGTAGGTACACTAACTGTCGTATGAGTATCTTAAGAGTAGAATGCAAATCAATGTTTTAGTAAATATAAAAAAACTTTTAAAATTTTACAATAAGTTAAATCAAAATATCCAACTGCTTTTTATCATATAGTTTTTTTACAATCTATGTAGTAATCCAACAACACCGCATATGTCCAAATCCATCAGGTCATGTGGAATGTGCCCCATGAGATAGATTTTTTACAATCAAAATCATAACCCTCCTTTCGAGGCTGTTGGGTAAGAATAGAGCGGCAACCCCTTTTCCTCCAATGGACTGATGTCCATATTTCTCCCTGTGTACTAGTAGGTATGTGTTTTTAGAGTTGCGCTCGGTTTTTGAAAACCGTGACACGATCTAGTCCGGTCTTTAAGTTGCATTAGTTCAGGAGCAATTTTTGAGATGGGAACGAGGAACCGTTTCGATAAGACTGACACGTAACTAAATTTAGTTAGTAGTTTGTTTTTTACTTGCATGAACGATTTAATCGACGCACCTAGCGCTCTTCGTTTTGGTACTGTCAGCGCACTCATCGCAATCTTAAAACTTGTACAGTCAGCGTCATATAGTTAGTAGCGGCTAGGCTGCTACGAAATACGAAATATTACGAAATAATTGGCTACTCTGGCTAGAGTAGCCATATATTTCGTAACACACGCTTATTCTTACAGTAACAAATACGTGTACCGAAATATTTGGCTACCTTGGCTGCTACTAACTATATGACGCTGACTGTACCTATAGTAATAATGGTTGGCAGTCTCTTATTTAATAGTACCCCAGGAAAATTACGTTTTCTCAAAAATCATCGGCAATGTTGACTTTAATGGTAAAAAATCAGGACGTGAAGTGCATAGTTTATGGTTAGTCAACATTTAAAAAATAAAAAACCTTGCCGGCTCGATTTTGCTCGACTACAATGTTGCATACAAATTCCGTTATTTGTCGTGGTACAAACTTTTTAAAAATTTGAAACCGCCATATAAATAAAAGGCATAGGTCCTAAACAGCCAAAACGCAAGATCAGTAGCTGTGACTCATCGCGACTTTTTAGTTGTGTCAAATAACTTATGGCGCTTTCGGAAGAAAAATACACTCCCAACTTATTATTAAAAAAAATAAAAGGCGGCAATGCAAAAAATATTCTGTTGCTAATTCTTTTTACGGAAAATATAGAAAAATGACGTGTAAATTATTCCAGATTTAAAAGAAGCTGCAAGCTCAGTTATTGATTATTTGTGTAAGTGTAATTTGTAGGTAATTTGCAAAGCCAAAAGACAGATATCGGAAGGCGTACGACAATTTCTTGAAGCGGCGAGAAGAAATGCATGCCTTATCATTTTCAGAAAATACATTTTTGTTTTCTTGCACAATTTTTGAGAAAAGCACTATATTTGTCTCAGCTGGAAGGGCATTTACTGGCTTCGTATTAAATTAAACGGACTCCCAAAGTCGTCCGTTTAAAATTAATACTCAGCCAGCAATTGCCTACTTCCCTTGTACAATAATGTACTATTTTTTCAAACATTAATTTATAACAGCGTTTTTTTTGTTTGTTTAATTTTCAAATGTTATTCTAAGATGCCTTATCCAAGAATCCACCAAAATTTCCATCGGGAAGTAAATATATAAAAATAAATGACTCGTCCATTATGTTTTTTGTGTGATTTATTTATTATTCTTGAAGAGCTCCTGTAAATTAACCAAAACATACATTAAAATATCTATTAATATTTTTCCTCTTTTTTCAGGAATTGGTTAAATATCGATTTTTTTGATGACTAATATTTTGGTGGATTTTGAGTCTACGTAATTACTTAAATGATAATATATCAGTTACACACAAAAAAGCTGCTGTTATGAATTATTTCCAAATTTCAATTTTTTCCCATACTAATGAAAATAAAGTGCTTGGGCTATAGTGAGCATAGAGCAAGTCAAACAGTACACATACAAAAAAAATACAATCATGTATAATAAAAGCGTAATACTTACATAGACATTTGACAATATCTTGGCAGTTCTTGACAATGTCAGTCGGCGGCGGCAGATAGTGAGGCTGCTCATTCATCAACTTGATATACTGCATTAGTGAGTTCAAGTCAAGTTGGTTATGATTGTCGTGTACCAACTCATGCTTCTTCACTGCCATGTTGCTAAACAAAAAGAAATATCACTTAACACATGTATACAACACATCAGTGAC
Source organism: Epinotia demarniana (assembly GCA_945867215.1). Lineage (NCBI taxonomy): Eukaryota > Metazoa > Arthropoda > Insecta > Lepidoptera > Tortricidae > Epinotia > Epinotia demarniana. The sequence continues at coordinate 43,358,922 of OX244259.1, forward strand.
CTAGTGATTTTCACCCTGTAATAGGCCACTGCTGAGCATAGGCGAGTACGCTACCCATCCCTATCCTGAGGTAATCTTATCCAGAAGTGACCCACCATCTTTCCAATATCGTCCAGCCATCGAGCTGGTGGGCGGCCGACGCTCCTTTTACCTAGAAGGATTTGTTAGATCGGTATCCCACAAGTAATTTCTTTGTAGTTAATTTTACATAATCACATAATTCCCCATTCTTAAAATTTACCTATATCACTGTATTATGGTAGCGAATTATTTACTCGCATATGTTCATAAACCCGTTTTTCAATATTCCGTTTATTCGCAAGTATAGTTTCCCCTCTCTGGTCCTAAATCTGGGCGGTTTGCCCTTTGGGCATCTGAAGCTACCTACATGAACCTAACCTACCTCCATAGAGAGCTCTTTCGCGATTACAATGGGTTTTCTACAGGGAAGAAAAATCGAGATGTGATACAATATGTTAGGGGAGCAACACGACTGAGAAGTAAGCTGCAGTGGAAAACAGGGACTAGAAAAATCGCGGTATTAAGACAGACGGGCAACTCTACAGAACCCTACACTGCGCGTGGCCAAACACGCACTTGGCCGGTTTTTTTAACCCTTTACCTACGGGGCCTTAAATCGCTCCGCCACCGCTCAATACGGGCATGTTTGGCGAGAGTCAGCGGTTAGGCATAATCTGGGAGCACGGCAGTGCCCCCGCCAATGCGCGAAGCAAACACTGCTTTACTGGAACCATTTCGCCGCATTTTTAGGCCCCTATTTGAGAACCTCTGGATAAGACCAGAACGCAGAAATTTTCGTCATCCAGTAAGCTAAATCACATACTTAAAATCCAAAATTTCAAATGTCTGTAGGTCATTTAGTTCCGAAGTTAAGCGAAAGCAAAGTTTCGCATTTAGGACACTCACTCACTCATGATCATAAAAATAGAACTAGTACTTCCCATAAACTCAAGAGAGCTGGAATTTGGTACATATAGTTAGGGTTTAATGGCCACATAAAGGGAAAACTATAAAAACTAGGATAATCAAATATCTGGAGTACCTGGTGACCTTGATTAGAAAACATAAGAGCCCAACCAAACTATTAGAGGTATATCTATAGCACCATTACAAAAAATATTCAACTTTTTTAATTCTAATAAAATAAATCAATAAGCCCACGTTTCTACAAAAAGAAGTGAAATCCCATCAAAAACATTCTGTAAAAAACTAGCCAAGTCTCGATGGAGCTGCTTGTTTATCTCTTAAAAGTAATGAAATCTAGACAAAGTCGTACCAAGTCTAAGGTTCCTTACTGCGATTTCTTTATTATTTATAGTTAATGTTGTGTGACCAAATACTGATTAAATAAATAAATATTAAGGAACAATCTTACACAAATCGACCTAGTCCCAAACTAAGCAAAGCTTGTACTATGGGTACTAGACAATGATAAACATACTTATATAGATAAATAAATTGTTAAATACATAGAAAACACCTATGACTCAGGAACAAAACTTTCGTGCTCATCACACAAATAAATGCCCTCACGGAACCCAGGACCTCTTGCTTATAAAGCGGTCGTCAATAAATAAAATAAATACTAAATAACGTTTTTGGGTCAACTACCCTCATGTGTTATTAGGTTATTACTAAAAATCGAGCATTAGCTAATAGAATATGACACAAGCAACAGGAAAAATTGCGGTTGCCTACTCTCAGCCTGGCCTGGTATAATATATGGTTGCCTGGTTTGAAGTGGTCCCAGAGAGGAGTGAATTTACCCTCACCTTGTTATTTAATAAATAGTTAAATAAAGGTTTTTTTTATATTCTTTCATACGGTGTTAAGTTGCCTAGGTAAAACATAAATTATTTTATTTTCTTCTATGCTTCATTCCAGGATTTCGCTGGGCAACCCATGTGTGAATTATCAACCTTTATATTGTCTAACAAGCAATATTGGTCATTATCAAATAACAGATGAGGATATAATTTTTTTTCAAGGGATCTTAGACTATAAGTCCTCACCTATTTATTTACTATGGGACTCATCCTATTTGTGTAGGATTTGTTTTATATTTATTAATTAGTATAGGTACATTCCTTGCTAATCACCAGCCCTTGTATGTAAGTTCATAATAATATATTGATAGTTCACAATCATACTAATTACGGGGGAAAAAGTGGTGTAACTAGTATGATAGTGCTCAAATCATAAAGTTACAATTTCAGTGACAAAAAAAAAATAATTAGTACGACTGTCAACTAGGGTATCGACAATACCTGCTGATGCCATTGAAATGTTAACCTCAGATTTTATGCACTTAGGTACTCATTGCAATGACTTTCTCCGAAAAGTTAGTATGAGTGTGCTCTAAGGCTTTTAATTATCAACATAGGTTAACAATGGTTCCAATTTTAATATATCTCATAATTATGGCGCACACATATGTTAGATAAAATATGGGCACAAGGACATGTTTGTTATTGTGAATGTTTGTAAATAGTAGTGGCTAAGTGTTAATGTAAACCCACCAGTCCAGCTTGTAAATAAACCATGTTAGTCACTGAGCATTGCATATCCCAGCTATACAACAGCATAAGCCATGCACAGACCCCTATATGCACCTTTATTGACATATTTTATTTAGGTCACTGCATAATTCTGAGAAACTTTCAGTGAAATGAAATCCAGGGGCCTTTCTAGGAAATCATGAATCAATGAAATCCTAGTAAATGCAGGAAAAACGAATAAAGCCAACAAATGTATTGACCTACCTTTCGACGCAGGACACTGCATTCGCGACTGCAGCCATGATGGCTTTTCGAAAATAATTAATTTAGATAAAAATTATATCGCGAAAGCCTTTGGCGAGCCGACCGCCCGCGGCGCACTCCGTCAGCCGACCCAGGCGACAGCTCCGCAACAAACCCCAGCCCCGACGATATCAAAATATTGCATCTCCCCCCCCTATCACATGCGCATTTGCATCCACCCTTCCAACTATTTGTACTAGAGCCATAAAATGGCTTCCACTACACATCTGATAGCAATTGATCACATAGGTAAAAGGAAGTAATTATTATACTCACATGCTTGTGCGAAATGATGACAAATAACAATCACTGCATATGAGTTCACCACTACTTGTCAAAAATAGAAATACCCATTGTCCTTTACACCATAATATCTTTTAAATCTGTGATGAAATGCTGACGATAGCATTGTGGAATCGCGTATCGACGAATTATCATAAACGAAACATGCGACTTCGAGTAAGTTCGTATGTCTACATTTGCACAGTAACCACTATTATATCCGACTTCATTGAACATTGAGATAAGACATGCAGTCTGGTTCTAATGATACAGTAGCACAGCACACAAATATTTTGTTCTTTCGATCCAATTTTAATAATACACTCGAGATTAGTCTATTTTCGTCACAGGTTGTAGAAATTCCGTTTTACTGACGGACAAATTGATTTTTGTTTCGTTAGCAAAATCTTCCATGAGTCGCAAATGTAACCAGACAATAGTTGTCTATGATTATCTGAATCTCGTCTGAATTAACCCATAAACAAAACTGTTTTCACACAGCAGCCAACGAGCAACTTTTCCGTATTCTGTGTTTCATACTGACTGAACCTCCTATTCACGATCCATCCTACCGGTCTGCAAAGGACTATTCGTACTATCTGCCCAGCTAGCAGGATACGTTTTATCGCTAGGTTTTACGTGACGTCTTAGTACATTTACACCGTAAAACGAGGCGATAAAACTTATATATAGGCCCTAGCCTCTGACGTGTCGTGTATTGAAACATTGAAACGACAGAACGGTATCGGTTTAACGGCCGCGACATTCTCTTCGACATTTCTAATTAGAGAGAGATGGATAATGCGAGAAAAATCGAGAGAGCTCGCGCGCTGTCGCTTGGCAGCCGGCAGCCTCTCTGTCGCTAGAACTAGCAAGTGCTGCAGAGAGCGAGATACACGAAAGAAGTGCGTTTTCATTTTTCGATAAGCCCTCAGATTGACATGAATCCGGCCGAAGTTATTATTATAAAAGCGATAACCACACCAAGAGAATATAACAACTAACCAAACCTAGCATTTTGTCATGACCACTTGTTATTAATTATCACGGAATACTTAAATAGTATTTACTATTTCTATGTTTGTTATAATTATAGGCAAGGATTGCTTGCTATATATCCTGTCTCAATCCAACTATAGCTAGTTTTCGTGATAAATAAATTACAAGTTAGGGCAATAGTTCTTGTATTGTGGTGCACGGAGAAAGAAAACCTGCCAACACGATACCATGTGTGTTGTATTTCTATCCACTAAAAACTCCACAGCGGCTGCCATCTTCGTTCTCATGTGGAGGACTCCTGGATCTCATTCTCATACCTGAACGCACTGGAGCCCCCTTCGCGCCTTGTTACATTTGGCCGTTTCTAGGGTGAAAAAGATGTTAGATGCCTTCCTTAGGTTTTTAGGTGAGTTGTTGAGGTGAGCCTTGGCCTCCGCCGCGTGGAACACTCGTGGCCCCCTTTAGTCACCTTCTAGGTCAGGCGGGGTAGACCGTAAACCTTCCGTGTTACATACAGACTGGCGCGGCTTGGCCGAGGCGATCAAACCTTTTACTAATGACCGCCACCGCAGCCCAAGCCAGTGTGTTGTAGGCTTTATTAGAGGTTTTCTATGTGTACACGCTATCAAGATGGATCGTGAATAGACCGACTAAATCAATGTCAACTGATGGAGTATCTACATTATATGATTTGTCAGCCCCAATTCATCAGAAGCTGACTGCATGTTCCATAGTGATTATATTCTCTTTGGTTCCAACCGTCAAACGAGTTGTCCTGACTAAGTGCTGACTAATTGCATGAAAATCACAATTTGGACCATGGAATCGGCATGATCTGCCAAGTGTTTTTTTTCAAATTCAATTCAAAAAAATTCAAATAAAGGACCATGGGCAACATTGTATGGAGCCTGGTCCTGAATCCAACAAAGCTGAAACTTAGGTCATTAAATTGGTCTTTACATCTAGTTCAGTTCGTTATATGGGCACCAAGTTGAATTCCATTGCAGAACTGAGATATTCATAGGTATTAAGTTAAAGTGAGTAGGATCTATGAGAAAACGGGTTCTCTCAGTGAATACATATTCAAATTTATTAGGGTAAGGTTTGTGTGTAAAATAAAATATACATGTTTTTGTGGCTAATTAATTGTTTTATTAATAAAATATGAATATATGCCACGCTCGATGTGCCTTCATCATAGTACATTTTGTAATACTGTAAAGAGGACGTAACACCGAGTGCTGGGGTGGCGGCCAGGATACGTGGTATCGACTAGGTAGTCTGTGGACGGAACTGACAGAGCTGTCATTGATGGGGCATGGTGGCCGATGTTGCGCTCGCACCTCACGTGTTGCGGTGGAACTCCATATTCATTGTTTTATTATCATCCACTCCAGATATTGTAGTTTATGTCAGATTTATTCTGTGGTCTGATTAAACCACTAACGAAGCTTATCCGGACTACTCTTATTTCTACAAAAACCTGGTCTCCTAGCCCAACTACCCACCGGTATGAATTCTGCGGATAAAGACCGTGCACACAGTGATTATATTAACGTGTCTTCAGACCTATTTTTTTTACTTATTATTATTATTACTAAACAATGGGATACAAAACTTAATCTAATACATTTTCCTTTTTGACGCATGGTCCTTTAAACGTAAAGTAAAAATATTGACTAAAGAATATTGTATTAATTGTAACTGTAATTTTGTATTTTTTTTAAACCGGTGTTTTGCGACTTCAATTTCATTCAGTGTGGCCAGTTAACAGTAAGAAAGCGAAAATTGCCGCATTCAAACGGTCCTGCGAAGCGGACTGCAAGATTGTTACTAACCGATGAGATAGGGCGAGACAGCACGTCGATCATGAGGCGGCCGTGGCATACTCTTGATTTCCTTCCTTGTCCTGACAAATTGGGGTAAAATCACATAATGTGGATTCCCCATGAATCATGAATGTAGAATAATCTGGACAGGCTATGGTAATAATAATACCACGTGCGAGCGAGCTGGTAGCATACAAATCTCGATAAGTGTGACAGAAAGGGAAATATCATTAATTGTCCTTGTCAAAGTTCCACTTTTTTTTGTTGGGCACAACTGATTTAGTACGATGTTGTGCCCAACAAACCATTACCCGTCCAAATTTAGTAGGTTGGTCATGGCAAGTCATTAGCCATTTTAGGACCGGTTCTTAATTTAGCTGCATAAGAGCTTTTCCGTCCCTAACTTTGGCAACATGTACAGCCCGTCCATAGTATTCTAGGTTCATGCAACTAAATGCAACGGTGCTGCCCCCTTGATTGATCAAAGCAAAAAACGAGCATCCGCGTCAATTACGGCACAAACAAAAAAAGTTTTATGACAAATGACAATAAAGCTAAAACCCTATAAATTCTATAAAAACACTGCCCAAGAATTTACAACCGTAATCAAAATGTAAGAAAAATCCAAAATTAACCGCATCGTTTGTTTTTGTAGGCCATTATTAATATTCAGTTGAACTCTTGAGTTAAACGTTGTTAGCCTTTTAAATAGTTTACGTATAATGATACCCTTCTAGATATACACTATAAATTATTGCTAGTTCGCATAATGGATTCTCCTGTATCCAAGAATCCTGATGCTGATACCAATAATTTGCGTTATTTCTACTTTAAAATTGAAAACGAAACGCCGTTTCCATCCACATTGAAAAGCAAATCGACCTTAGTCAAGTACACGAAATTGCCTGACTTCGATTTTGGTACGCAAGGTGCGTATTCTTTTTATCTATACAGTTCCCATTTTCTTACTTGTCTTGTCATAACTGTGAAGTATTTTTAAGTAGCATTGCAAAGCTTGACGAATTAGTGAGTATTAGTAAATTTTACCTTGGTATTATCAACATAGTGCTGTTGTTCACAGTTGGCAATTCATTAAAACCGCGACTTCGCCGAATCATAGAATTAGATCACCCTCAGCTGCCGACAAGCCGCTCTCTCAAGCTTGGCAGAGAGTCCACTTCAAGAATGAATTCTACTACCAAACGAAAAATGGTATCTATAGCAGAGAATGAAGAGGACAGAGTAACTCCCAGTTTCGGTAAGTGGATAGAAGATTAAAAGAAACATACGGGCAAGTTCTTTTGTTAGTCATGGGCAATAGTTAGTCTATGCTATATAATTGGTAATGTCCCGAACCTTTCTTCAGCATATTGAATGGACTTTCTGGATGGTTATAGGCTATATTTTATTGTATGGGCAGCTAGTCTAGTCTAGTCCGTCCATACTAATATTTTAAAGAGGATGTGTCTGTGGGATGGTAGCCTTATAAGTTTGTAACCACTCATTGGGTTTGCCCTGCATATTGCAAAGAATTCAAGCAAACACAGGCTTATCTTATTTATTATATTATTATTATAGAAAACATATTTCATTTAATTCAGTTAATCATTAAACAATACAAGTGAAAACAATTTATTCTGTCCCTCCCTACACATCCTAATGGGTTACAAAAATTGTGATCTGTGTCGTAATTACATACTTTACAAACGGGGCCTGATTTACCCTTAGGCTAATAATAATAAGGTTAGAGCCTAGGGTGTGGCATAGCCTTGGGCGGTCATAACTCTAAATCAGGCTCTTTTCACAAACAATGAAAAATAATGGACAAAAATCTAAATGGATAGTTAACCTTTTCCCCACTGCAGCAGTAAAAGCCTTATGTTATTCATGTAGCTATGTATATGTTGTTGGCACACTCTGCAGCTTAAAGGGCTTGTAATATGTTTGTGAGTTGTTATGATATTTAGTTGTAAGAGTGATCTGTTGGTTTTTTATTCATTTCACTAGTTAATTGATCCATGATAATAATGATGTGTAGGATCAGGAACACCTGGCAGGAAACAGGTGTGCTTTCACATCCATTAAACGCATTTCCCGGAAGTTGGGAGCTTGAGTTTATTAGCCTGGTCGCATTACCATGTTTCCCATTAATCTTGTTTTCCTGCAAAACGGTAGTACATTTTTTAAGGTTTACATTCCTTACTCCACTCTCTGTCTCTTCTGAATATATTAAACATAAGATTATGAGGCACTGTCTGATTTCTTTGTGGTAATGATGGGTCTTTGTGATTTCCTAAATTTTAATTGACTGAAATATGTTCTACAGGTACGCAATCCTCAAATAGATCAGCTAGATCACCCTTAAAAGAAGATAAAAGTGCAGTACAAAGGAACACTTTGCGGTTAAATAACTCGATTAAATGTAAGTGAAGTATGTTTAAAATATATGATACAATAGTGTCAACTGAACCAGGATTATGGCACGATTCCATTCTTCCCAACATAACATGTTCATCTCTCAAAATGAAATCACAATACTTTTGTAAAAAAAAGAACAAAGTGTGCAGTACCTGATAACTAGATATAATTTAGTGTGTTAGGAAGTGGGTCCCAATTTGAGTGTATGCTAGGCATCTTATCTTATCTTATCTTATCTAGATGAGGGCCCTTTCGGATGCACTTCGACCCAGTGGGATCTTTTGTGCATTTGCCCTCTCCTTATGTCTACTCCCAACTTCGCTCCATCATTTCCACATAGCGGATGATGCAGCTCAGCGGAAGTACCTTGAATTCCTTTGGTTGCGGATAACCGTTACCGAAGTAATTCATTCTTTGTCTGGCCAGGGCATGACATTCACACAATAAGTGTTCCATAGTCTCATCCTCCTCGCCACACATTCTACAGTCTAAACTGTCCGATAGTCCCATCTTGGCCAAGAGATCCTTGACCCCGAAGTGACCTGTGAACACCCCAGATATGATTCTGAGCTGCTTCCTACTGGATTTCCAGAGTTTGTTAGTCCAGCCCGAGTCCACTCCTTCTATGAAGAGCTTAGAGTGCCTTAAGCCCGCCTCATTCCTCCACTCGTGTTGGTGTTTGGTTTTGGCGTGGGCTTTAAAGGCCGAAGTTATGGTTCCCTGCGAGAGTCCCACACATGGTTCTGGACCTACAAAGTGATTTGTAGACCCCCCTCTTGCAAGCTCATCCGCTCTTTCGTTGCCGATGAAGCCCTCGTGCCCTGGTATCCAAACTAGTTGCACCTTATTATGCTTTCCAAGCTTGTTCAGTGCCTGGACGCCGTTATAGACTAGTCTAGATTCCACTTTCGGCGCCGTAAGTGTTTTAAGGGCCGCTTGACTGTCACTGAGTATATAGATGGTCTGCCCTCTGGTTTGCCTGTCTATATTCTCCTGTGCACAGGCAATTATAGCGTATGTCTCCGCCTGGAAGACGGTTGCCAAACTACCCATGCTTACACTACTACTGTAGTCATTCGCATAAATGCCTGCTTCCGTACCGGATCCCATTTTTGATCCGTCCGTGTACCATATACTGTCTTCGATACCAGACCTAGGCGGTTCTAGACCTTCGGCCCATTCAGCCCTGGATGGAACTTTTGTTGTGTAGTTCCTATGGAATACAAACTTGGGTAGCATTTTGTCACTTCCCATGCTTGTTATTCTGTCTAAGAAACCATCAGTCTCCATGTTTGTGTGTTTAGTCTTTGGTTTGTTGTCGCTCCACAGTCCAAGAGTTCTTAATCTGTAGAGCGATTTCCGCGCCTCTGACTTAATCACCAAGTGAAGTGGCGGTAGGTCCAGTAGGACTTCTAGCGCCGCTGTAGGCGTGGTACGAAACGCCCCTGTTATAGCCATGCAAGCCGATCTCTGCACCTTCATCAGAGCCTCTCTGCATGTGCTCATTAAAGTCCTTGGCCACCATACCAGGCTGCCGTACAATAATATGGGCCTCACCATCACAGTGTAGATCCACTTAAGTACCTTTGGGTTCATTCCCCATGTTTTGCCATACGCTGATCTACACATTCCAAATACCCTCAGTGCCTTTGTGATGGTAAGATCTGTATGCTTCTTCCAATTCAGTTCCTTATCCAGTGTAACACCTAGATATTTCACATCATCGGACAGTTCTAGTACCCTCCCGTACAGTTTTAACTGCTGTACGCCTGGAAGGGTCCTTTTCCTAGTAAAGGGTATTACCACAGTTTTGCCTGGATTAATGGATAGTTGGTGCAGGTCGCACCATTTCTCCACTATCCGCAGTGCCTTGTTCATGATTTCTGATACCGTGCCTGGGAAATTCCCATTAACCAGTATCACTAGATCATCAGCATATCCCACCGTGTGGATGGGACCCTTATTGAGTTCTACCAGGAGTGAGTTCACCACCAGACTCCAGAGAGTTGGTGAGAGTACCCCCCCCTGTGGACATCCCTTTGTGGCCGTGGCCATTATCTCATCCCCTAAGAGAGATGACTTTATTAGTCTGCCATTTAGCATATTGCCTATCCATTTACATAGGGTGGGCTCTACACCATGTTTTGCAGCTGCTTCGCTGATAGCTTTATACGTGGTACGATCGAACGCTCCCTCCACGTCCAAGAAAGCTGCCAGACATAGTTCCTTATTCTCTATAGCCTGTTCAGCCCTGGTTGTTACCAGGTGAAGTGCGGTTTCCGTTGACTTCCCTGGCTGGTATGCACATTGTAGTTCGTGCAGCGGATGTCTCCTTAATGGGCCATCCCTTATGTGTCTATCTACCAATTTCTCCAGTGTTTTGAGGAAAAACGACGATAAACTTATCGGCCTATACGATTTGGCTTCACTGTAATCCGCCTTACCCGGTTTGGGCAGATAGGTTACTTTTACCATCCTCCACACCCGTGGCACGTGTGCGAAGGCCAAGCACGCCCTGTACAATCTGCTAAGATGCGGGATTAGTACATTAGGGCCTTCTTGTAGTAGAATGGGGTAGATGCCATCTGGCCCCGGGGCTTTGTAAGGTTGAAATGTTGAAAGTGCCCACTTTATCTTGTTATGATCTACTACCTTTTTGGACGTGTCCCAATTGTGTCTCGTTGTACTTGTGGTCTGTTCCAACGCACTAATTGCACCATCGTCTGTTACGCTGTCGTGTATTACTGAGCCTGGGAAGTGCGTGTTACACATTACCTTAAGGGTTTCCAGCCCCGTTTTCGTCATTCTACCGTCATTGTCCCTAATGGATGTGAGCGGGGCCGACTTTGTGGTCGCTAGTGCCTTTGTTAGTCTCATTCCTTCTGGTATTGACTCAATTTGATCGCAGTGGTTCCTCCACGCTCTCCTTTTGGCTTTCCTCACAGCCTTGCTGAGTTCTGTGAGTTTTTGTGCATAGTACCCAAAGTCATTAGATGCCTTTGCGTCATTGAATATTGCCCTAGTTTCCCTCCTGAGTTTAACTTTTTAGCCAGGGTTTTCTTCTCCGGGCAGTTATTAGTGAAGGCCGTGTATACGGCTTGTACTATTTTGTCCGCTTCGAATTCTATGTCTATAATAGAGTTGAGCTTGCCTTTTGGGTCTCCTAGGTCCACCTTTAGATCCCTTCTAAACGCCGACCAGTCCGTGTGCCTAGGATTCCGTTTTCGTACCGTGTTTATTTCTATTTTAGTTCGGTACCTAAAGCAGATGTATCTGTGGGTCGAAAGGGATATGTCGTCAGATACGTGCCATGAGTTGATTTTGTTACTAGTATTATTAGTAGCCAACGTTAAATCAATAACCTCCCCCCGCCTAGAATTGACGAAGGTAGGTTCATTGCCTTTATTTAGTATTTGTAAAGAAGAGCTTACCAGGAAGTCCAGTACCTTCTCTCCTCTCCTGTTGACATCTGAGCTGCCCCAGATGACATGGTGAGCGTTTGCGTCGCAGCCGATTATCAGGTTGGTGTTCGCCCGGCTGCCGTATGCAACAAGATCCCGTACGCTAGGCATGCGACAATGCTATCAAGCGGTGGTTTTCAGGTTGGATGCGGTTTATATATCCGATGTAAATGGTATTGAGTGTAATTATTGTATTGGAATGAATTGTGGAAATTTTTATTTTTTCAAATGTTTCTGTTTAAATTACGACAATTTTACAGGTAGAAGTACACACACCATAAACAGGACGTCTGGTACTTTTTTGAAGTATGATAAAAGTGAAGTACAAAGAAACTCTTTGAAGGAAGATAGTCCAGAAAAATGTAGGTGAAATTAACTAAGAGCCTATTAAATTAATTAACACCTTGTTTATCCCCGAGTTGTAATTTTACTCATCCATACTTATATTATAAGTGCGAATGTGACTGCCAGTCTGTCTGTTACCATTCCACACTTAAAATGTTCTACCAATTTTGATTCAGTATGTAGATCATTTGAGATCCGACAATGGGCTTAGGATACTTCTTATCCTGGAATAGTGAATTCTTACTACCCCTATGGGAATCTAATAGAAAATATCACTTAACGCAATCAACGAGTCAATAAGGTTGCATGCCATGCGAGGGTATACTAATATGTAATGTCCTGTTCTGAAACAATCCATTGATACGAGATTCGAACGCACGACCGCTGTTTGACAGCCGCATGCCTGAACAACTAGAATACAGTAGAAATTATTATCGCATAATAATGTAAACACCTACGAAAATATAGCCCTATTATCAGTCTCTATCATCTGTCTTCAGCAGCCATGTACCTTATTAATGGATTTTACAATGTTCAAAATATTGTATGATGGTGTTTAAATGGCAAACTTGATTAAATATTTTCGTTTCCTACAAATTGTTCAAGTGGTACATTTCATATCCGTCTGTCTAAAATTTAAATGGGTCTAATTGCAAATAGATGTTATAGGTTATTATGTTTCAATTGAATGCCTAAAGTTCATCATATCCATAATATATTTTTTGTTTTTATAGGTTTTCGTGCACCCAAGTTAAATGTGAAAACCAATATGACTAACAGGAAGGAATATGTTGCACCTAAATCTATTCTTCACACTAAACTGACAAACGTGAGCAATCTTGATTCTATAAGAAGCAGAAGTACCAAAGATAAAGGTATGTATTGATTAGTTTTGGTAATTTGTTTAGATAGTTTGGGCAGAATGCTGATATTTTTGTTTTTTTTTTGTTTTCAGAGTCATCGAGACTCATCAAAAGTACGCCTAACCCTCCTAAAGTAAATTTAAGCAAAAATATTGTAATTCCTGTTGAAAGTGAAAAGTCACTTGCGCCAATGAAAAATGAATTGCTAAATAATTCGAATGGCACAGCTCCTAAACGACTTGTAGAAAAAAAACAATATAATAATAATTTTTCTCGAAGAAAAAACCTAGTCGAAATACTGCATAAGGTTCCTATAAAGAACCCTACCTCAGTTATTCATGTGCCTCTCGAAAAACGCCATGAATCCTTAGAATGCGAAAATGAGTATTTACAAACTGCGAAATCTGTTATTGTGCCACATTCTGTAGACTGTGGTACTGATATGGATAAAAACCACCTCCCTAGAGATGCAAATGAAGGAACCTCTCCACAACCCACCATGATTAATGAAGAAACGGAAACTTCTAACAATTCTATGACAGCAGAAGCTACTCAAGATGTGTTTGACGATCTTGATATACCTAATGTTACACTAATAAAGGACAGAAGTAATTTTGCCAAAGAAGAGATAGTCAGTTTTTGTAGTCGATCTATGCCCAATTTACACGGACCACCGTTTAAAAACAGCCCTGAAAAGGAAAGCTTCGATAACCCGGTTGCGAGTGGAAAAAGCAAGACCTACATAATTGGTCGAGCCACCTTAACATATACAACCAAACAGAAAATAAACTTCCACGTAGTCGGCAGCAGCGACGACAGCCCATCTAATCATTCGCCTAGTCCATTAGCATACCCGTTGAATGTGGTGTCCCTTTTGAAAAGAAATTTGAACCACAGTGACATGTCTGAGAGTTCTGAAAGAGAGCATGTGCCCAATAAAAGTGATAAGCCAAGTAATTGTCTCAACAATGTCAATGAACTTCAAGCTCTCGCCTGCCCATACGTTTCTAGTAACAATAAGTTAGTCAAGCCGTCAGATCTAATCAGCACAATAAGAGTTAATAATGGTTTGTTACACAATGATTACATAAGTGAGCAGTTTCAAAGGGAGCTTCATTTCATAGATTCATTTTTTGAATCTTTACAGTATTTGGAAAGTTGCTCGTTATCTGAAAAATGTCTCTCTGAATCCACGAGTGATAAATGGGTGAGCAAAGCAAGGTGGGATTTAAATAATTCCGAATATAACTCTTTCCTGACGAACCTGGAGAATGGCGCCGGCGCTCTGGCCAATGTTGACGATATTCAAACAATGGCTTCGAAAAGCCTTTGTCTGGTGAGTGCATTTCCGTAGATCAATAAATATTTAGTAAAGAATAACGACCGTGTTACTTAGAAGCATAACAGTAATTCTGTAACTCGAGTCATTAATATGGTCGCACGTAAGCGAAATGTAGTTAAGCACCTTTTTATTTATAATTATCGGTTTGTAATGTAATGTGATCTAATAAATAATATAATCATGTTTCCTTTACTAATTCCAGCTTAATTTACTAATTCGCAATGAGCAACGGCGTGCCAAGAATTTGCTGTTTGTTTTGAAAATGCGCGAGGATGCATTGAAAGACTTTACAAAGAATCAGATTATTTGGTTAGAAAACAAGAAGAGGCAGGACAACACCGACGTGTCGACGTTGAAGAAGAAGCAACGCGGCGCGCTGCTGAAGCTGCAGCATGAGTGCGGCGAGATGCAGCGCATGCGTAAGGCGCTGCTCACGCTGTCCGAGCGGCGCAAACAGGCCCTCATGAAAACCAGGAACACCATCGAGTTGAAACTGACAAATAACGTTGACGTAGACCAAATACTCTTAGGGAAAAAGAAATTGAAGAGAAATATATCAGCCGATCGAAATATAGCTCCTCTCAAATGTTTCGATTTGTCAAGTAGTGGTTGCGAAGAGACCTCGCCATGCAAACCCAAGAGCACGCTGGTCACGCTCTACGAGCACCCGTCCACAAACTCGTGCGCCGAGAAGTGCGTGCAGACGGTCGAGGCCGTGTGTGAGCCGGCCGCGTCCGTGGACCGCGCGACGAGCACGGCGGCCGAGAACTGTGTCGCCGTGGACGGGGGATATCTAAATATACTGTTCCAGAATCTCTCCTTGCCCCAGATCTTTAGTAATGGGAAGCAATACGAAGTGAACGAGGAAGCTTTGAGGAACATCGTGGAATCGTCTAACAAGTCTCACCTTAAGGACCATTGTGACAGTGATGTTGTTGTTGAACATTTCATGGATAAAATTAGGAACCGTGATTCGGATAGGTCCTCGTCGGCATCAACGGCCCACAGCCTCGTAGATGAGTTTGACCAGTACTACAAGGGGCTGAGTGACCGTAGTAAATCACCAGTGGACTCGCCTGATACTGAACACCACATCAATATAAGCATACCACAAACACAAGTGTATGATCTTTCGGAATCATGTGTGCAAGAAATGGACAGTAAACCGGATCAAAGTGAAGAATGTTGTATAACCCCGGGAATTGTTGTAACTGAAAGTGTTGTCGACACAGTGATCTCAGAAACTTATATACGTGAACAGCTTTGTGAATGTGAAGCCTCAAACCTTGTAACCCAGTCGCTGCAGCATAGTGACGTGTCAGTGTCCACGAATCAGACAGGTCCCCTGCCAGTGCCACCTGGGGCCACGTCACCCGAGCCAGTCCCTTCAGATGTCTCCGATTATTCAACAAGTTTAGGTAAGATCATCTCTTGGAACTACTTAATAACAATAAGAATAAGGCGAGACCCCGTATATTAAACATCTTCACTCAAATGCAAAACGTTTTAATTACTACGCACCCATACTAAAACAATCAAGCATGCGTTGAAGTGTAGTCAACACTTAGACTTAGAGAAAGAATAATATTTTGGTGAATTATTACACTAGATAAACACCGTCCCTGCGGGAAATTTGCTGACTCGTACCACAGTGCTACCATAATAAAGTGTATGAAATGTGTCATTACAGGGATCAGCTCTAGGAGCGATATTCAGAGCCTGGAGACCATTGCGTCAACGTCGTCGTCTCTGGACCACAGCGAGGCGGAGGAGCTGCGCCGACAACAACTGGCCATCGAGAGGGAGGTGAGCTATACAATTAATAAAATAAATAAATAAAAAGCCTTTAGCCCGCGAGCTCCCTGCAATTTATTGTCAGTCCCCCAGTCGACGACTTGTGAGAAGCTTAAGAAAGTTGTATCATGACATGAAGCCCTGTGGACGTCAGCTGGGGCTCCGTCGGTGGGTTGACCAGCTGCAGCCTAACAAACACATCTTCTTCTTCTTTCCCTTGTCCTGTTCCCATTATTTGGGGTCGGCTCTCCTAGTTACTTTTCGCCAGGATTTTCGATCCTGGGTCGTCTCTGATGGGATTTGGGCTTCTTGCATATCCCTCCTTACAGTAGCCATCCATGTCAGTCGGGGTCTTCCTCGTCTCTTAGGCGGGGGGAAAATATCTAGCACCTTTCGCGTCATGTGTTCAGGTTCTCGGCGCATAACATGCCCGTACCATCTTAATCGTCCCTCTGTTATCTTTTCGGGGATAGATCTCACTTTAAAACTACCACGGATATAGGTGTTACGTACACGGTCCAGCAAGGTGACACCACCGGCCCAGCGCAGCCTAACAAACACAAACAATAAAAAGGTATTTTGCCATTTACCCCCCGATTCATTTTATCATCAAATGATAGTGAATCCAATATTATGACTAAAACAATCGTCCGCTTTAACATTAACGTTATCATCACAGTTATTATGTTAATGTGATCAGCTGACGGGTTTTCCACCACTGTCATCATCATCATATCAGTCGAAAGACGTCCACTGCTGGACATAGGCCTCCCCCAAAGAGTGTCAAAGTGACCGGTCCTGCGCCACCCACATCCACGTTTTCCACCACTGTACAGTCAGTATATTGGATTAACTGTCATTTGATGATAAAATGAATGGGAGGTTATTTTTTATGTGTTTGGGAGGCTGCTGCTGGTTAACCCACCGACGGAGCCCCAGCTGACGTGCACGGGGTTTCATTATACATCATTCTGAACCTTCACACATGTTATCGCAAGGGGGTCGATTGGTCACGAAAATGTGTTCCTATCTCGGGGGCTACTTTTACAGACATTATAATTTTTTTTTTTCAAATTATCTTCCCACTACTTCACACTTTTAAAATTTTGTGTCTGTCTGCCCTTCGGCAAAGGCCTGCTCCAGCCTTCTCCACTCACTATGGTCAACCCTGCTCCAGCAGGTGCATCTTGCCACTTGCCTTATAAATTGTCTTCTTATCTCTTCTGGGGCCTCACTTTCTTTCTTTTTCCCTCTTTGGGGTGGCCCGTTTGCTCCACTTGTCTGCGCTTCGGATAATACGAGCTATATAATTCATTCGAGTTATATATTAGCGTAAGAACTATTTCAAATGTACGACTGATGATAACCGGATAGTGGACATCGTATAAACGCCGGTAGTGCCATATACCGTACCCTAGTTTACCCCTAGCACAGATTGTACAACAAGTGCATAAAACAAGCCATAGCATCCGAGGCAACATTCAATTTAGTCCAAGATAAATGGGGTTTACGAGTGTTGTAAATCGTCATCGTTGTGACAAAGGTGGTATTGCCTTTGCAGTATCAAAAATCAAAAAATATAAATGAAAAAAAGAAAATATGTTACAGCTTCACACAAATTTGTAGCTATCGAATGAAATATGTAAGATACGTTTGCTCATTTTCAGATAAAAGCTTTAGAGCAGCAACAGAGTCAGTTACTAGTCGTCCGTGAGATACCAGACAAACCTCCACCGCCTTACACTCCGCCCAATGCCCCCTTGGCCAAAGTACCGCGCATGTTCGCTTTAACCGACGACGTCGAACAGAAAATACAACTGCACCTCACACACGGGGAAGACCTGCCATTTGACCCGGCCGATCCGTTTAGCGTGTTCATAAGGGATATTTGTGAAGAATCTCTCGCGAGGCAACAGATGGAGCTGAGCGACCAACCCTGGGACGCCTGCAACTTACTCCCGCATAGACAAGAACAGAGTCCGGAAAAGAGGGGACGCAAAACGATTAGTGAAATTAATCAAGTGCTGTCGGGCGTTCAACCGAGCGCGGTCTCAGGTAAAATAACGTTTATTAATCTTAATTCTTAAATACATGCATGCCTTTGTCTTGCCTTTTGCAGCATCGGGTCTATAAGTTTATCGGGTAAAGACTTCTTCTTCTTCAGATCTTACTTATAGACTTGATACGAGCGTTACAAGTCTTCTAACAGCAATTGCCAGTAACAGACAAAAACAACATGGAATCTTGGGCAGTTTCGAGTTATTGGTGTCGGTATGAATGGTGCAAAAGGTATTATTCAAAATGACTGTTTGTCCCAATTTTACCATTAAAAATGTCTACATTGTTTATGCCTAATGATGTGAATAGTGACGGTAACAGCAGCGAAATTGAAGATTGAACCATACATTAACAAATTATTACAGTGGACTAGTAATTGTTTAAAGAATACGATTTTGGTGTATGTTAACATGTGTTAATGTACTATTGTGCAGGAGTCGGAGCCCGGCGGTCCGACCACATCGACGACATCCTGTTCTCGGAGTGGCGGCGCTGCGAGCCCGAGTGGACCACGCTCCACGCCGACGAGGCCTCCGTCAAAACACAAATCTTCGAGAGCCTCTTCCAAAAAGTACTCAGTGAGACTATCGACCAATACAAAAATACAGTACTTGGACTAATCGCACCCGACACAGTCACCGAGAAACCGTTCAGGAAAAAAGGCGACCAAAAAAAATTAGGAGAATCGTGATAAAAAAGTAACGTATAATCTAATAAAAAAATATTATTACCAGCCAATCTGTTGATCACTGGTTATTGTATTGTTAAGTGTCAATACGAAATCGTAATATTACTATATGTATACATACCTGTACTGGTATCATATTGGAAAAAGTCATTAATTAATATATAGTATTTGCCGTTTACAAAATAATTTTTAATTTTTCGCTATCCTGGTGCGGTTCCGTACAAAGAATTTGTGCTCATCCGTAGT
Organism: Epinotia demarniana; assembly: GCA_945867215.1. NCBI lineage: Eukaryota > Metazoa > Arthropoda > Insecta > Lepidoptera > Tortricidae > Epinotia > Epinotia demarniana. Next base: position 43,378,069 of record OX244259.1, read on the forward strand.
GTTCTACGTGTAACATAGTTTACGCGTAGCCGAGCTATGTTGATCGCCCCTACAAAATGACTACCGGTGGCTTAGGACGCATCAGACGCTCGAGATTCCAATATTCGATTTCGGTTAAATTTGACGGATCTCGTTTTTGTGCCATCTTAATATAACACGCACCAGTTCGCCCCTACCCCTACTATTTGCGACAACTAACTCCGTGATTTACTATCTTCCATCAGTAGAATTGTCTGAAGAATCTCGTTTTAATTTACTCAACGCATGCCCGCTTTTAGACAACTACAGTAAATGTACAAGTTACGCCCTGTCATTTGATTCCCTTGATCACGGAATGCATGGCGCGGAAGCACCAAGACAAGATAAAGGGCACTACCTCCCTTTTCTTGAACCATCTCGTGATTTCAAACTCTCATAGCACCAGTCTGAATAATACTAGAGAACTCACATTCACAGGCTTTAAACATTACGAACCTAATCAATCGTACAAAGTTACGTTCATATAGATTTTACAAGTTTTTCTTTAGTTTCACCTGTCCCGTTGTATGTCTGTAATCAAATCTTGCAAGATAAATTTGATCCACTTCCTGGTTTCCGATTGAACTGTACTAATAAATCGGATGACAATGCAATATTATTATGACAGAGCTGATCTGATGATGGAGCTGGAAGGTGGCCATAGGAACTCCGTAATTAAACGACGCAACCCCTTCGAGTTTGGGCTCGTAAGAATCGTCTCAATGAGTAGTTGATGATGGTATACAGAAAAGTACGGTCGGCAATAAAAGCTTGTACCAAAAATGTTTTTTTTGACAGAAACTTGGTATACTTGAGATTCCATTGATACGTGAAACGTGCATATCGTCACTCACTTTCACTTTCATGATCATCAATACTTTTCCATCACATAGCTCGTTCCCGACCCATCCGTTGCCCGCGGCTAGAGACAAATGCTGTTCCCACACTTGACACAGTGTATTTGTTAGATCGGTTTTTCTGATTTTATTATTATTCTGATCCCTAGTTGCATAATTTCCCATTCTTAAAAAATTGTTAGTAATCCATCCAAACAGCAAACGAACTAATAAGTTTTGAAACTGAAACCGTGTGTTGTGACAGAAATTTTACAGATATCCTGCGGCTAATTGTATTGTTTTCATAGTGTTAAAATTTATCAGGGGTCTCGAGTGACCTACGTAAAATTTCGTCCGTCAACGGCTGATATCGTCACGTTTTATGTACGAAAGTCAAGAGCATGTTAGAATGTGACGTAAAAAAAGTAGTTTTATGTGCAAGACATATAAATGGTCACATTTTACGTAGATGACGGTATACCATGTTAGCTCATGACGGTAAAATTTTATACGTCGGTTGTGGGCATAAAAAATGTGCATAAAAGACGTCATTTTGTTAGTATGCTAGGGCCGCTGATACCATATACTTCGTTTGTTTTTAATTTTGTAATTTTGCTTACAGAATCTAAAATGTAGTTGGCTGTATGCAGTTTTTCCTTGGTCCATTTAAGTAAGCAAATTTAAAAAGTAGATGAAAAGCATTTAATAACGTGAATCATTTTTAAATACTTTTCATTGTGTGGACACCCTAATAAACACTGCTAAGGAAATATTAGAAAGCAATTTATCTTATATTATACGCCATCAATCCACGTACAAAAAAAATATATATGTAGTAAAACTTTTTAACTAAACCTCAGTACGACAAACCTTTCCATATTGTTTATATTTTAGGATATTTTATTAATTCATAGTGTGTGAACTGAGGGACCACAAACAAATATAAATTTGACGAAATTGATTAATAGTTGTGCTTTTGTTTAACTTTTATAATCTTCCTTGCGATTTTTATTAATGTTTGCAAAGAAAAATGCATTATTTATTTGTACAAATGTACCGATTTATTAGTTATTTTATGTGGTCTTTCAGGGACCAACGAAGGAAGACTGCTTTAGTGTATAACCATTGCCAAATTACGTTTCGGTCATTACGAATACGTTTAAACATGTTTTTACTAAATCTGTAACATCAAAATAAGCCAGCATATTAAATACTTGCCCAGAAGTGGAAGGTTCAGTGTGTGAACTGAGGGACCACACCTTTGGCTGTATAACTTTTTAGTGAATTCTTTACGAACTCCAAGTTTTTTTTACAAAGGAATTCGCTACTACTACTAAATTCTCCACTTACTAAAATTTATTTTTTGCATTAAAAACCAAGTGGTCCCTCAGTCCATACGCACACAAAAATTTACCGTCCTCACTAATTATGGTAGCGAATTTGATCTGACAAGTTTACAAACAGGCAGGGGAAGACCGAGACGTGCGTTTATGGACCAAGCTAAAGTTAATGTAATATCGTAGCAAGAGCTCAAAACAGTGGCTGAGAGAAGAACAGAGTGGCGATTACTCCACCGACAAGAGCCCGGCTCTTAAGTTTAAGATGATGATTAATTTTATTCGCAATCGAATAGATTCGACGGTGGGGCTCTATTTCTGGGCAGTTTGCCCTTCGGTCATCTGAAGCTACATAACGAACCTAACCTACCTACTATTTCGCGATTTCAATGGATTTGAAATGAAAAATTGAGACGTAATAAAATACGATACGGGAGCAACACAACAGAGAGTAAGCTGCTGTGGAAAAAAGCGACGAGACTAATCGCGTTCGGGAAAAAAGGCGAAAAGAAACTTTGGTACAAAAAACAATGCGTTTGGGGTAAACGCTCTAACAAACCACACAGCGCATCTTCAGGAGCTCTTTTTGATCCGCATACTTACGGAGCTCTTTTTGACCCACATACTTACGGAGCTCTGTTTGACCTACATACTTACGGAACTCTTTTTGACCCACATACTTGCGGAGCTCTTTTTGACCCACATACTTACGGTGCTGTTTTTGACCCACATACTTGCGGAGCTCTTTTTGACCCACATACTTACGGTGCTGTTTTTGACCCACATACTTACGGAGCTCTTTTTGATCCACATACTTACGGAGCTCTTTTTGACCCACATACTTGCGGAGCTCTTTTTGACCCACATACTTACGGAGCTCTTTTTGATCCACATACTTACGGAGTTCTTTTTGATCCACATACTTACGGAGCTCTTTTTGACCCACATACTTACGGAGCTCATTTTGACCTACATACTTACGTAAAGACCATTGATTGTACGGAACTAGTAAATGAGGAACTTCTGGGATAGATCCAATTTTTCCATATAAAAAGTCTCGAGGACATTGCCAACCCTACGGTCGTTGGTTCTTCGTGCAATATGCCCCGCCCACTGACACTTAAGAAATTCGGAGGGCTATATCGATTACCCTGGGCACCCTGGGTCTGCTGCGGACCAATGGGGCCGATGACGTGAAGGGTGCGGGAGTGTGTTGGATGCGGGAGAGGCAGAACCAGTCATTATGGCGCTCTTTGGGGGAGGTCTATGTCCAGCAGTCTTTCGGCTGATGTAATGATGATGATGATAATAGGTTATAGCCAGAATTTCAACACTAGATACCTAGTTTTAATAGCGATAAGGAGATGAATGTGTTCATTGCATGTTTTTAATGGCATAAAATAAATCAAGTAGTGTCCGGTAGTTACTTTATTCTCTTTATTCGGGAATAATATTAACTGAGAAAAATATCACATAGTTCTTACATTAACACTGACTACTTAACATTATAAATACTATATATAGAATTGCAAAACTACAGCAATTTAGTACTTATAAGTAGATGCATATTGTAGTTATTATTACCGTTATGAAAGTATAATTTAGAATTTTAGATGAAATATCACTAACAACACCTAGATACGCATTTTATACAATCTGACATCCAAACAGGTTACATATAATAGGTACTATAGACATCTATTATGTACCTATACAAGTTATAATTAGTTACCTACTATCTTTGCGTAAATCTACAAAGCATGGATCCAATATAATCAACAGTTCTGATATTAATGAATATCTAAAGTGACCGTCAATAGAATTTACTATGAAAGACAATTTCAATATGGCAGTTTGTTTACATAGTTAGCAAATTCTATTGACTGCCACTTTATAGTGAAAATGCCCTTACATCCAATATTTGACAGCTGTCATCGCAGTAAGATTTTTGTCCTCATTGACGTTTATCGTACCGGGATGACGGCTGTCAAATATCGGCTGTTAAAAAATCTACTAGTTATCAAATTGTGATGTCAAAGTAGCTCCTGTCAATACACTGAGGGTGGATTGCACCAAAAAAACAAAGTAAAAGGATAGAATAGAGGGACTCACTCACACATACACACACGAGTGACAAAGATGTAAGGATAGACAATAACCACAAGTGGGAACGAGATACAATGTCAAATTTCCAGTTCCTCTGCGCGTATAGCATTTTATGTATGTCAAAATATTAGACTCAAACAGACGTCACGGATATAATACGCCTAAAGCTTCTCACAGACTGGAGCGGCCTGCGGTGGCGATCAATACTAGATTTGACACCTAATGCAAAGTTTACTATTGTCCGCGATATTGCCAGTGCGATGCTTAAAGTATATATATGTTGCAGGGAAATGGTCAAAACAGAGATTTGATCAAATCTCTAAGGGATATGATCAAATCACGCAGGATGTTAAGATGGCCAATCCATTTTATCATTTGCCTAATACAAATCAGTAATTTGATCAAATCTCTGAATCTGTTTAGTGAAATGACGAAATCGGACAAAAAAGGCAACTCGCTTTTTCATTTCACTAGACTTGTTTAGTGTTTTGATTAAATCCCTGAAACGCGTCAGTGAGTTGACGAAACTAACGCGATAATGATTTTTCCGCTCTTTTATAAAAAAAATAACCACGAAGACGGTGGCGGGAGCAGAGCTCCCGCCACCATCTTCTAACCTATCCGCCATCCGAGTCTAAGTCCCAGAACCGTTTAAATGACTAATGATTTAGGAGCCAATATCTGCGAGTTAGTTTCGTCAATTCACTGACGTGTTTCAGGGATTTATCAAATCACTAAACAAATCTAGTGAAATGAAAAAACGAGTTGCCTCTTTTGTCCGATTTCGTCATTTCACTAAACCGATTCAGGGATTTGATCAAATAACTGATATTTTCTAGGCAAATGACAAAATGGATTGGCCATTTTAACTTCCTGCGTGATTTGATCATATCCCTTAGAGATTTGATCAAATCTCCGTTTTGGTCATTTCCCTGCGACATATACATGAGATGAGATGTCGAGGACGCATTAGGCTTCTGCACGGCCATCACAAGACGGCGCGCGAGCTCTATCGAATTTTCTCGCACTATCCGTCTCAGTCTTATTAGAAAACTTAGAAAGATAGGTAGTGCGAGAAAAATCGAGAGATGGCGCGCCGTCTTGTGATAGCCGTGCTGATCAGTCTCAATTTAGTCAAGCATTCGCTAGGACTCCATCTATTAAATATCTAATATCTACGCCAAACAGTCTATAATTATAAGCGTTGTCCGTTAAAATTTGAATGCATTGAAAGTTGACACGTTTATATGGAATGACAACTGCAGCGCCATAATTAACGTTGATCGGTCTGTAATGATAGGTTGGTGCAACCATAATATCTGGGGCCCGATTTAATACGCTTTGACCCCATATTAGCATAAGTGCCATTCATTACACAACATGCATATATTTTTTTCCAAGATCAGTACACACATTTAACTTTGGGTTAAGTTCTTATTCCTGCTTGTTCGAATCCGGCTTAAAACATCTTAATTTTATTTCCCCTGTCCAAGCATAAACACTCTAAACTAAAATAATATTGTAAAGAAAAAAAAATATTGTATAGTTGAGACCGGGATACTTTTTTGTTTTTGTAAACATATAATAACAGTCATTATTTATTATAGAATTGATGGTTTGAACTATTATACTTACAGGACTATTTTTCGACCCCTGGCCATATTCACTTCAGCCACATAGTACTAGAACACCTAGTTTTTAAATAAAAGTGAATATTGTGTTTGTTACGAATTACATTTTCTATGAATTCGTGCAAGAAACTGATACACATATTCCACCGCACACAACAATCACGCCGTTTAATCTGTTACTTAGCGCAATATAGTTTTTTGTTATCACTATTTTACTCAAGACTTATCTTTCAAGTTATAGGTTATATTATAACTAGATTGTCAGATAAATGGCTTTGGTACGGTATTTTTTAATTACAATAAAACGCTAAGTGCGATCGTGATAGACGAAGTAAAAAACTTTTTTGTTTCATAAAATTTGAAAATTGTTTTTTTTTAACTTTATGTACTTTAAATCATCTTAGTCTGATCCGAGGAACAATCGCGCCAAGCGGCGGAGCCTGAGACATTAGGTGCATACTCACTGCCAATAATTTCCCTATATAAAGCGATAGACTGCACTTCGGAGCATTTATTAAAATATGTGTAAATAAATAACTGTTGTAAATAAGATGGTTCTAATTTTATTTTACTTTCGATACCCGGACTCGAAATCCGCGGGCTTCCCTGGGAGCCTCGAGATTCGAAAGGTACGCCTAATTAACTACTTTCATTTCGATTGTCTCACGCCCGTCAACAAAGTTGACCGTCATCATTGGAATAAGGGCTAAGGGCTCACATAATACGTCATGCATGTCGTAACTAAGCGTGAACCTTACGTTACGTGCTCTTAACACCTGTAGAGTGACCAAATGCGTTTACAATGCTAGGATTTAGAAAAATGAAAAAACCATAATCCTGAATATCGAATAATAATTGATTATTGTTTCACAAATAATTATTACCCGGCTTCTCGTTGCTCATAGTAAAATTTGGCTATGGGTCAAAATGTAGCCCTGTACTTATTATTAATCGGCCGTACCAATTGAATCTTAGTTGCATACATCTTGGACGTCGCCCGTACCACCGACACCACTTATCTGAATTCATAATAAAACTTATTTAGGTCTATTATTACACCACGGTCCATAATTGTGCTATGTAATTATATTTTCACCTCACCGGCTCGGAAAGGCTTGCTTTACCTATCGCTCAAAATCTGCGCCCAAAAGTCAATTTTATCCGCTAGCGTGGAAAGAGTTTTTGAATTTGGAAAGTGACGGTCAATCTCGAGATCTAACTTTTTTCTGTACAGAATGAGAGGTGCGTTCAGAAACTGATGGTGTTATGCCAATAATTAAATGTTATTATTTTGATAAAATAAAATGAATAATACTTATTCTTTCTTAATTAAGTAGGTACATACGAAATATTAATATTTAGACTGATTTATAAGGATAAAATAAGAATAAATCATTTAAAAATGTAGTAAATGTAAAAGTCATGTAAAATGTATGTTTCCAAAAATTTCGCTTCTTCCAAATTTGGAACGCACCGTTTGAATAGTTGCTTTAAGAAAAAACTCAACCTTCATTTAATTTTGTTTTGTTCTAAAGCCACAGACAGTAAAACCAAAGTAATGGTGGCTATTTATAGATTTTAGTGCAGAAGATATACAGCTATTAGCTAAAAGCATAAGCGAATTTGAGCCTTAGTTACCCGTGAGTACCCAACAATACTTTGACTTTTTTAGTGTAGGTAAGCGTGGGGTTTATTTAAAGATGCAAAAATATATACGTTACATTTAATAATTATAAAATGCTAGATCTTGATGAGATGTGAACAACCTTGATTGAAAATGAGTATAAGGCCCAAATTACTTCCATTACCTACATTTACCTACAATTTTCCTCGCGGTGGTGAGGTGAAAAGTTGTGTGTGCGCTCGGCAGCAAAATTGTTTGGCGTCTCGTGCCTTGAAAGCCTCACTATGCTCAGGATTGTACTTTTGAACCATTCGCTTCGCTCATGGTTCAATTTTACAATCCTTCGCTAGCTCGGCTCTCAATACAAGCACTTGCGCCAAACAACAACTTTGCAGCCTTGCATAACAAATAACTATTATTCCTGAACGGCCAACGCATGTTTTTAACATTTTCTGTGCAAGGAACCGCTACAAAGCGGAAAAGCAGTTCCAAAAACAATTGTAGAAAATGTGATAAACTGATAATAAAATACATAACTTATCAGAAATTACGTCGAACAAATGCATAGTAATATGATTTATCCGTATCCGACTTTAGTGAGTGTTTATGCTTTTTGTTTATAAATGATACCAGACATACATTAAATAATACTTCAGGTATTATGTTATGTTATGTACCTAAAGAATACCAAATATGAAGTCAACACCATGTTAACTACTTAGTAAGCAAAAATGATTAAATAACACATTAATTGTTAACACGGTTTCTTTCAACATCCACTACACTGGCACAGTCGAGTCGGTCCGACTAGAGTATCGTACATCGCCAAGTTATCTGATCTGAGGCCCTACCGCGAAACGCAAACGAATTTCGTTCGTGTAATGCCCTCTCTGTTGCACTTGCCAGTTCGAGCGGCAGAGATGGAGATACTCGAACGAAGTTCGTTTCACTTCGCGGTAGCCCCTCTGGAAGCAACGTCGTTAGCAAATCCTGGTTTTGTCAAGTTTGTGCCGCACTGTTAACTACAGATCTGTTCGTGAACGATGGCGCACCCTCCTTGTCATTACAAATACTATACATATAATATTTATTGGAGTCGGTTTCTGCGGTAGTTGCGCAGAGCGAGAGGCGGAGTTAAACGGTCCTCTATTTTGAGCTCTAACACAGGGACATTACAGCTCAAAATAGAGCGACACTCATCTTGTCCGCACCGCACAGCGATCACAGCGGGCGTAACATGGTTGCCATTTTATCACCTATTGCCGTGGATAAGACATCCATCACGTTCTGACAAGTATGCGAGTGCAAGAGTGACGGATGTCTTATCCACTACGATAAGTGATAAAATGGCAACCATGTTACGCCCGCTGCGATCGCTGTCGTCCGTCGGAACCGTCGGACTCGCGCACAAAGGGTTCCGTGTCGTTATCCGTTGAATGAAAGGTAAATTGCGGTTTACGATTTAAAAAAAAACTACTTACTAGATCTCGTTCAAACCTATTTTCGATGGAAGTTTGCATGGTAATGTACATCATATATTTTTTTGAGTTTTAATATTCTCTTATTTTAGAAGTTACGGGGGGGGGGGGGGCGGGGGGAGAGACACAGTTTACCAAGTGTCTCTCGTGCAAACTATTCAGTTTAGAAAAAATATATATTAAAAACCTCAATATCGTTTTTGAAGACCTATCCATACATACCCCACACGTATGGGTTTGATGAAAAAAAACATTTCAGACAGACAGACATGAAGAATCCATAAGGGTTCCGTTTTTTGCCATTTGGCTACGGAACCCTAAAAGGCAACCATGCTACGCCCGCTGCTGGAGATATGCAAGTGCGAGAGTGACGGAATTCTTATCCACAACGACAAGTTATAAAATTTCAACCATCTTAGGCCTGGAGATGACTCAGTTAAACGGTAGGCCTATAGTACGCGAATGCAAGGAGTGCGGCGCGTGAGTAGTAAGCTATTAAGATGAGATAAACGGGATATGCCTATTCGATATGTGGTATTTGCGATTCGATTTTCTATCGAGCGAATAATCGGATCGGCAGCGAACAGCCTCCCATGCAATTTCCAATAAGCAAAATTCGATAGAAAATCAAATGGCAAACACCATGAACGACGATAATTATGTCGTTGAATATTAAGAGACCGAAGGCATACACCAGGATTCGGCACACTTATTGTCACGGCCCGGTGTTGTTATTTTACTGCGAGATCGCTATACATGTAACATACACCAATACCTACTATAAGGCTGACTGAACTTTTCAAATACAATATTTTCTGTGCGTATGCTCAAGCTGTCAATAAACTCTTACTACGGGTGTGATTATAAGTTAGTCGTCGGCTTTGAGGATGGACTCGAGTGGGTTTGGTCCTTTTCTTCTAGGATTCGTAACTTTTGCTGGTTCGGCTGAAAAAGAGAGTTAATGATCATTATGTTTTCGACATTCAATACGACGACGCTTAACTCTTAAACTTTTCTTAAACTAAGTTAGTGAAGTACTAAGTAGACTTAAAAGGGTCGTAAGATATCAACTAATATTAATACATTTTTGGACTGTTTTAGGCTCTCTCGGTTCTGGCGACTATTACTCATTGCAAGCCATTTTGATTCAAGCCTAAAGAGCCTGGCACTCTTTGGAGGAGGCCTACGTCCAGCAGTGGACGTCTTACGGCTGATTTGATGATGATGATGATACGTTTACGTCGTCACTGTTCTAATTCACTTACTGGTCTGGCTCAACGGCAACTGCGTGACTTCCAAGCAAGCCATCCACTCGGTGATCGTGATCTTGGCATCGTGGTTGATGTCGCAGTACCGCGGCAGCTTGCGCCCGCACCGCCTCAACGGCTCCACGTTGGCGATCAGCTGGTGGAACGACTTCCACTCCCGTCGCTCCAGCGCTTTGTTCTTGTCCTTGTCTAGCATCACGTACGTCCATGTTGCTGCTTGCTCTTCCTTGGATGCTCCCCATTTGACAATCTCACTGCGTGAAAATGGTTAAGTCAGATATTTAAAAAGAAAGAATGGAACGCGGGTATTTTTTATGAGTTGGCCCGCTTTATTATTGTGTACAAAGTTTTTGGTTACCCAGGCCCTGTGCCGTTTGTTGTTGCCGCCATCTTTGTTATGAAGAAACGCATCAAGTCTCGTAGGAAGTTTGACTTCATTGGTTCCGGGCAGCCTGAGAATAATTATAATAGAATTTTAATATTACAACACTTGTGATAATAATTTATATTTCGTTCAGTCTTTTCAATTAGGAGCTACATATGAAATTCAGGATAGCTGCCTGCCGTTTTAGATTCAAATCGGAAGCATTCCTAACCTCTTAAATTTTCCACCAATTCACCTCGTCCAAATTTTCAACTCATCCTCTTCTCACCAGGAATAAGGACACGTTGGGAATGACAACAAATTAGGACTAAACTGCTCGTGCTTTTAGTTCGTAATACAGTACAGATTTTGTAATTAGCGTCTATCAAACTGATGATAGCTAAAAACCGTGATGGGCGAACTATTTGTTATAAGAAATGGAACTTCCGAAATGGCATACATAGGCTACATCTGCAATCATCGATCCCGCCGATGTTTTCAAGTAACGCTGCCGCGGGTAGGTACACTAGTTAAAACAAACGAACCTCTCATAGGGCTGGCGTGGTGCGGCGCGGCATCGCAGTCGGGCCGGCGGTCCTTGACGGAGGAGCCCGGGATGGGCTTGCCGGTGTCCTGGTGCACGCACCAACAGTAGCCCGTGGAGCGGTAGCACTGCGCGCGCGCATAACGCCCGTCGCCCGTGCACTCTGGCACGTACAGCGCAGCCGCGCCCGCTTTCTACAAACGATATACAAACCGTCAACGATCAGATAGAGAGTGGTGCATTGCGGAATGTCATCTCGCTCATATTTGAAGACGACAACATGATTATACTACTACTTGCTCTGTCTCGCCAGAGCTCCCGAGCCGCATTTGTCTCTCATTGTCAAAACAGATAATCTTCAAACCGAATACGGGTCGAAGACGGGCATGTAAATCCGCATACAATGTGTAGGTATGTACAAGCAGGCCTTACGCTGGTTTCCCACTGCTGAGACGATCCAGTCTCTCATAGATTGTCTCTTACAATCGTAAATATCGAAGTGACAATAAACAATGTAAACATATCGACACATGTTGGAAGCCAAGTCAAGCAAAATCCAGCGACTTTGCTTGATGTAGGTTCGCATGATCGTGATTTCGAGGAAGTCGTATCGTATCAATCAAGGTTGTCGATATCGAGCGATAAAAACCGATTTCGCTTTTATATGACGGCCGCAGGCGTGCTGGCGTGTTCCACTCAGGTCGTTTGTCTCCTAGTACACTTGAGATTATTTGACTTGGCCGAGTTGCACGAAAGTAGTAGTCCATTCAAAAAGTTACTCTGTTAGGTAGAAGATACCAATTCCAATGTCAAGCCACAAGCCGGCCACATTCAATTATTTTCTACCATAAATGCTTGGCCTTATAATTTATGGGCTTGCAAGTACCTACAGTAGGTAAGGTACACAAGCCTGCAGTACTACAAAAATATTTGACTAAAATAGCTCCCAAAAATATATAATAGAATAACTTCTGAGCTGACGCAACTGCCCACAATGAAATCCCTGTAGTGTTGGTGGGCGAATATTCAGCGTTTTTAAGGCGTTTTTTTTCGTCATTGTCGGAGACAGCAAATACTATTAAAAGGTACGAGTATCAGAGTCTACTTTTGATGAAGATGTTAGCCAATACCAGTACTGGATCTTTTTGATTAAAAGTTCTGCGGTATGTTTTACCTCTGATGAAATAATCTTGAGACGACAATGACGTCAAAACCGAGCGGTTCAAACGCTGGGAGAATCGCCCTGGTGCTATGCAATGCAATAAGCAGCTGAAGTCCACAAGCTAGTTTCAGAGGCTATTCACAATCACGCGCGTTTCCCACAGAAATACGAATGCCTCAAATCAATCTTACTTAGTCTTAGTAGGCAGGTAGTAACAACTACGACGTCTGATTCTAGGTAACTTGAGATGGTGATGACAAATAATTACAGTTAATTATATTAATTACACGAACGATTCCCTTTTAAGTGGTTACGTGCTGCAATTATGACGTACTATACTTAATAACACTACGCCCTTAGCTTAATCTGGACCGGAATATCGACTAAAAAAGTTTAATTAGCTACCTACTAAACATTTATAATTATAACCGTGGCGCCATGTGATCGGTTTATTTTCAATGACATGAACGTGGAGTAACTACAACATCATCAATGTATCAGATTCCACGCTGGCAAATGATGTTTATAATTATGTTGGTACTATATAGTGTTTTTATGTTAGTTAGTGTTAGTAGTGAGAAGTTATTTTATATTGATTTTCAATAATGTACCTACTTGAAATGACCATAATTGGAATGACTGAACATTGCTGAAACCATCAAAAACTTTAAAGTAAAGTTCATCGTCTTGACAACCCAACCCTAGTCCACAGAATAAGTAGGTAGTACTAGGCTTTGAATGCTGTTTTTTTTATTAGCCTCCGTGACTCCTAACAACTAATTTCCGTACCTTTTATAGTTTCAGATTTTCCTTCACTGGCCCTTTTGCATAATACACCCCCTGCATATGACCCATTATTATTACTCATGTTAGTTTAAAATTATACTCGTCAGTCTGACGTACTGACATCTGCTATAAGTAACGAAGCCATGAATTTACTCAGCACATCTGTCATGCGACGGCCGCGACATACGCTCGATTTGTCTCGCACTATATCTCTTGTTCAAGTGTTCTAATAAGAAAGAGGCGGATAGTGCGAGAAAAATCGAGAAAGCTCGCGCGCCGTCGCGTGATAGCCGTGCTGATACTGAAAAATATGCCCGAAAAGTACAAATTTAATAAGCAGGTATACTTACTATTATATTTGTCATTAGTGCTATATATAGGTAGGTAGTAGCAATCATCTTAGCCGCGTTATACTTAATAAACTAGAGCGCCATTTAATGTCTCATAATTATGGACGACATTTACGAATTCGCTTCTTTTTAGGCCGAAGCAGTAAAATGTACTTACCTACTAGTACAGTCAGCAACATATAGTTAGTAGCAGCTAAAGTAGCCAAATATATCGGAACACGTGTTTAATACCATTGGAGTAAGTATGTGTTACTATCAGTGATCGTAACTTTTGAAGCATTTTTGGTGCAGCTGTATTAGTATGGCAATGTTTAGTGTTTAGCAGTAACACAATAGTTTACTGCTACATAAACGCATATTGCTTGTATCAGCGATAACTCGTATGTATAAAATAGGCTACACAATTGATGAAAGTGTTCTTTACTTAAACCTATACTGGTGTATTACTTCATTCCTCGTCACCACGCACACCACGAAGCCCCAACACCATCACTAACATAAATTATCACACAGCGTAGTGTTGTTAACAGAATTGGTATAGACAATATCAATCAACCGTTAATTACCTAAGGTTAATATTAACGCTATTTAAGCATTAGAATTGAAATTATTTATACCAATTCCGTTAAAAACACTACACTGCACCAAAAATGCTACAAAAGTTACGATCATCGGTTACGATATATTTTGCTACTTTGGCTACTACTAACTATATAAAGCTGACTGTACCTACCTACTTAGAGATTTTTCTTTTCTATTATATCTTAAGTTTAGCGATGCGGAAGGCCCGGAAGGATCCGGAGGGACCGGAAGGCGTGGCGTGGGTTCCCGCTTACGTCAGCTTTTAACTACGTTAGAACATGATTGGTTTTTTTTATTGAACATTTCAATTAATTTAGGTCTGCTCTGTCTGGGTTCACTATTAGCAGTAAAATTGTGTACGTATCCATTTTTTTGTCTTTTTTGCTATAGCTTGACCACAACCGCTGTGCCTCTCTGCCGGTACGCGTTAATAAAATCTGGATATATAAAAATGGTTTTTCTGGCACAAGTGGAATCAACCTAAGTATTTAGTGGCATAGCTTTGTCAAGTTAAAATTACGGTATTTTATCTCGTCTAAAGATTAAGAGATTTAAAACTGGTTAAAACTGCACAAATTAACATATTTATTGTCATTTAGCTCTCGTGCGCGGTAAATATACCTACACTTTTTCCGAGGCGTGGTTTACGAGACTGTAGCGATCGCCTTAATAGCTCTAATCACGAACGAGGCAAATAGCGTCGTAGCGCCTTAAAAAGTGCAATGTCTAATTGTATATGGTTTTTAATACGGAAATATCTACAGATACTATTGCAAGCGCTACGTAGATTACGATACCAACACACTTAACTTACTTCTAAGAATGTCAGTCGACTACTAAGGAAAAAATACGACAAACTTACAAAAAAAATTAAACGCGACTTTATTGCCTTAACATTCAGATCGTGTATAAATATTTTTGTAACATTGTCCGCATCGATCTCTTTTTAGTCGACTGAACATAAAATAAAAAGTACAAAATCGCCAAGCAACTTCGCGCAATGCAATCCAATGCTGAGCTAGCAGATTTATCAGTGTAGATATAAACTAGTTGGCAGACCTGTTCGTCTAGGACGGCCTGTCTGTCTGTCAGGCAGTCGTTGGCTTCGTCTTCGCGGCGGGACTCTGCTTCCGAGCCGTCGGGCGCGAACGAGTGCCGTATGTTACCCGGTAGAACTGAAAAATATATAAAAAAAATTGTTAAATAAGTATGCCATGTGTTTTTCAAACTTTAAGTTTTGTTAAAGGTACTTATGTATGTATTTGATATTTCTAAAATAAAAAAGGTTGCAAACCACTGATGTTATATCATTCTAGTGCGGCATAAGCTGCGTTCGGTTCTGTAACCTACAGTCGCGGAATAAAACGGTTTGCGACTTCTGTGCATTCACAATTTCACAGGTGTTACCTAAACTCGAAATGAGGCGAACTTTTTTAGGGTTCCGTAGTCAACAAGGAACCCTTATAGTTCCGCCATGTCCGTCCGTTTGTCTGTCTCTCCGTCTTCGGCTTAGCTCAATAACCCTTACAGCTAGAAAACTGCAATTCGGCGTGGGTATATAAACCAATCACGCCGACAAAACAGTAGAATAAAATCCTGAAAAATAATTTTTTTTAGGGTACCTCCCCTACATGTAAATTGGTGATGTATTTTTTTTCTCGTTAAACCTATAGTGTTAGGTATTATTGCATAGCTTTTTCAAAAATATTATGTGTTTTCTAAAACTATTTTTCAACTCAGTTATGCGTTTGCGAGATAATGGGATTTAAAACCCTAATTTTTGTTCGAGTCATGTAGTCGAAGCTGCATTTGTCCTTATCGCGCTTACGCGCGTTTCCACCTCAGTGACACAGAAATATTGATCGCAATTCTTCAATCTGAAAAAGGACACGGCTAATGTTCCGCTTTATCGTGTGTATCATTGTACCACTATCTAAAGCTAGCGACCGCCTGAAACACAGTGAGCCGCACGAGTATGCATTTTAATTGTAACATCCACTAAAATTAGTTTGTAAGAATCTACCAAACAAAAAGATTTCAGTTCTTTATCGCGAACTGGCACAAGAAATTAGCTGGACGCTAACCCAAGAACGTAAAATAATTGCTGACGCGAAAATGGTCACTCTGCTAGTTATACGCGGGTCAATAACAAATAAAACACCATAGAAAATACGCTTATTAGATTAATTAAATAACAAACAAATTACGAAACCATTAAGTATTAGGTAAATAAGTAAAAAACGTAAGTCAAAAGCACAAAAAGTTGAAAAGCTGCTGGTATTCATTTAATTTATAGACAATGGAAACAAATATGTTTAGAAAAATATTGATCTAAGCTACTCAACTTGCTCGTCCTTTCAATCGACTGCAAATCGAATAAGTAGGGTACTACTTCATTAGGTACATGAAGTTACTTGTACTGTTTGAATCAAAAAAGTGCAATTGGTTATTCGGTAGATTACCTACATATATTATAAGTATTAGCCAACTGCAGAATGCTTTGTGCTACTGACTCTACTAAAATGTAATACGAGTACAGTCGGCGTGAAGATATCCGAAGGCGATTAATTGTTAGGCGGAGAACACAGCGCTTAACTAACAACGCCGCGCTTGGCGGACGGCCTAGAAATCGCGAAATCCACACTTTATAAATTGACAATTTGGGGCGTCGCGGACGTACTCGGCCTTAGTGGCGTAGATATTTATATACTTCGGTACTCTGTATTAAGAGTACCTATTGTACAAACCTGCACTGGGGTCCTGCGGTAGCTCCTCCTCGCCATAGTCCACCTCAGGTTCGGGACCGCTATCCTCGTCTGCGTTCAACGACATGAAGAAACGGAGAGAAACTATATATTATTATTATGTTTGCACATTCATTTGCGTTTGCTTACTTAAACGTAAAAGGAAGTAGGTACTTAGAACTTTTCAAACTTTTTTATCATACGTTTTTAGAGCGAACACATAGCGAGTTTTTGCAGCGATAAGTACAACCGCGAACCAAACGCGGTGCAGGTGGCCTACGGCTAGTGTCGCTGCGTGTCACTGCTCTTACAGACCCCGTTATTGTAAGATTTGTAAGTAATGTTACAAACGTACATAATGTAAGGTAGGGTGAGCTTACTTGAATTAAATGGTGCTCAAATTTGGGCAACTAAATAGGGCTCTAAGACATAGTAGACCCTTTTATATAACTTCACTCTGATAAAACTAATTTATCAGTTACTACGTTAAAGGTTATTTATTTATTTATCGTATCGCACATCAGTATTTAGAACCGTGAGATCTTGGAAAAGACAGTAAGGTTATCAAAAATCATAAAGAAGGTTTTAAGAGGAAACAGTTCTTAACACACTCTGTACGCATATGTTACTGTCGTGGTCTTTAATACATATATTGGCGAGGGATCTGCATTTGCACCCTAGCTGTCAAAATAGCGAATCCTAAGCGTATACTTTTAAACAGTCGGATTTGGCATCAGTAGCTTTATAAATGTTCAATGGGATACGGTTTACTTCGCGTACCTAAAGCGGGTTGCATGGTATTTTTAACCGACTTCAAAAAAAAGGAGGAGGTTCTCAATTCGGCTGTATTTTTTTATTTTATTATTATTATTATTTTCAATGTTTGTTACCTCAGAATTCCGTCATTGATGAGCCGATTCGAAAAATTTTTTTTTGTTCGTATATATGTATATACTTCCAGGTGGGTTTCATTTTTTTTAATTCAGTTAGATGATGGGATCCATGAGGAATTGAGGGGCTCCTCAATTTTATTAGGCACGCGTGTGTAGTGATTTTCGTATTTTCTGTTATAACTCGTGTATTTACATCCGGAATCATAAATTTTGTGGCGAGGAATTGATGATGAAGACCACAGATGACTTATCGAATTCCTCAATTATGTAGGTACTTAAAAGTGCAAAAGTACGTCACAGGTTCTGATAAGATTCCGTTGAAATAGGAACTAATGAAGTGCCATTGGTGATGATCTTGGGAAATCGATGAAAGTCCTCAAACATTATCGGCCCACATGCAGCGATTCGGTTTTTTTCTATAGTAATCAACGCATTTGCTATCGGAAATCAGTTCATGTGGAAAATTGGAAAAAAAATAGGAAATGTTCTTGTGGCTTAAATTGAAGTCGGTTAAAACTTTGTTTTTAAAGTAAATTATTTTTAAAATACCATTGCGGTAAGTATGAAAAGTACAATTCAGGTATTTAATAGTACATTGTGATACAAGTGAGGTAGGTTGATAATTACATCAGAGGCGAAATTATTCACGCGAACCGCAGGTGAGCGTGATAAGGAAGCCGAGGATGTAATTATCAAAGCTCACGCGTATCATACGACGTTTTTCAACACATTTTGCGAGGAAAAAATCATTTTCATAAGATGAAAATGTTATAGGCCAGCCAAATTATTTACTTTACATTAAGCAAATCATTAAGATGACAACAGGTTTTTACTCACAATTGCACATCGCCAAGAATTTCCAGTGGCGTCCATTCTATTTATCACTTCTCTAGTCACCACGAGTCAACATTTTTGATAATAACCAAACACGCATAAACAAATTTTTCAAATATTTGTGAAATAAATTACCTATAAGGGCGCCCAACAGTTTTTTTTTCGTGAAGTTTGCGCAGTGTGGGCACAGAATTCTCTAAACAGCCAATACAAAATAAAATTATATTATCGTTTTAAAATGTTATCTGTATTTAATTCATGTAAAATGTTATGAAAAGTGAATAGTTTCACTAAATTAAACGTTTCCATATCATATACAAAAAGAAATAGTCAATTAATTAACAAAAAGGATTTAATTTGTTTAGTCGAGTAAGAATCCATTTGCCAAAAATTAAAAAAATAGCTGTACATTCTGTACAACCCGGTTCATTTAAGAATGCACCGTGTTCATGCATATATCTTGCTGCAAGGTGCCAACGTGTCTTATTCGGGATATAACCATAACACACAAGTGTTGTAATGTTATAAAACACGCGTTTTTAATATCCAGGATTATGAGCCTAAAAGCGACACAATAAGAGGTACGTTACGAGCAATTGTGTTGAAAATAATTTTATAAATAATATGAAATTAGCTAGTCTGTCGGGTCGCTAGATATATAATTATAGTGACGACTAATATTAAACGAGTCCATGTTCCTAGTTACATACATTCCACGAAGTTACAAGGTACAATTTACCAAGTGTAACTGGTATAACTGAGGCTCTTGACGAACGTCTAGTCCAGTGGCCTTTTCACTAACAGCCAGTTTAGATTCGTAAAGTTGTAACTTATAGCTTCCCGAAATGCGTTACTCTGCCAAGGAAGTTTGATGTGCGTCAACAAATATTTACCTAAGTAAGTACTTTGCTGTGATCGCACAGGAAGAAACTTGGACTGATATACCTATCGTTGACAATAATAACATAGAACAGATAATAACACTGATAAGGTTTTCCCACCACGTCCCATTTGAAGAGTTAATCATACGGAAGAGTAGCTGGGTAAACTTGGGAACATTTAATCGCATCCGGCGTGATTTGATAAACCATATTTTTGCGAATTTCCAATAATAAGCTGTGACGTAACTTGGGGTATCTGAGAGCTGTCATATACAGCCACCTGTTTTAATATCGGGGAACATAAGACGGCGCTCAAAAATATCTTTGTAGAGACGTTAGAGCGCTTACTCTGCAGAGTCTGATGTTGCTTATTGACCTACAATAATACAGACCACACGACAGCTTACAAACCAAGGTAGATTGAAAATTGTTTACTTGTGTAAGCCCGTGCCTACGTAAAGAAGCGATCACACTGGAACTTGACGCCGCGAATACGTAGTGAAGGCACGATTTCGTACAGTGCGTAAGCGCGGCGTCTTTAAATTTCGGAGTGGGCGATCCTTACTGTAGTAAATTGGTCCGTTTTTTAAATGTCACGGGCCTTATTACAATGGTATTCTTAATTGCCAGCTTAGCTACGCGGGTATAGGGTACGTGGTGCGAAAACCCAAAGGCACTCACAATCCGGCGCGGGCGGCTCGGGGTTTGCGAGCAGACACATGGCCCACTCGGCGGGCGCAATCTCGCCATCGCCGTCGCCGTCACAGCCGCGTGCCCAGGCGCGAGCGCAGCGCTTAGGCTTCACCACCTATTACACAATTCTTGCTATAACAATACGATATTGTAATACTGTGACAATACTATACTTACACCTATCAATATTAAATTTTATGATTTAGCAGCCGCGACTTTATCAGTAATATCTAAAGACCCAGTGATTTAAATAATTGAGAATCATTAATGAACGAACGAATGACATATACTTATCTAGGTCCTTGTATGTATAGATAAAATCTGGGCCGCATACAAATGCGAAACTAACTCTTTTATGTTTCGCCTGTATTTGTATTAAAGCTTTCAAGCTTTGAGTAGCTGCATTTTATCTCCTAAGAGAGAGCGAGCTCACATATGGCTTACAGACTACAGAAACGGGCTACACCCAATTTGACATATACATACATACACGCCTTTATTCCCAAAAGGGATAGGCAGAGCACATGAAACGTATGTTCCAGCGCCACTTTTAGCATAAATGTGGGCATAAAAGATCGACAAATGTGATATTGCAGTGATAAGTTGCTAGCCCATCGCCCACAACACACTTCAACCCTGGTCCCTTCGTCGACTTTTACGACACCCACGGGAAGAAAGGGGGTGGTGAAATTCTAACCCGACACCAAACGGGTCCCAATTTTAAGCGAACCAAATTTGCACGCTGCCGTCTAATAAATCGAATGCTCATACAGAATGTTCCGTAACAGCAAATCAAGTAAAAAGAAAAACAAGTCAGGTTTTAAATATCAATTTGAAAAGTAACCTTTTTAATGAGCCTCCTCAACCCTCTGTATTCGGGTTTCTGCAGGCCTCCGCTCCTGTCCCGGTCGAGCTCGCTGAACTTCCAGTCAGCCACGGCGCGGGGCTCCAGCGCCCCGCCCGCGCCCGACCGAACCCGCTCGAACTCCACACTGAAGATCTTTATTAGATTGGCGTTGAACAACACCCGATCCGAACGAGAACAACCTGTCAAATACAGAGCAATCATATATTCCTAACCGTCACACTAATGTTGTCTTGGTCGCGTCCAGCGTAGCTTACATGCCTATACGTTGGTAGCACTGTTATCTCAAACAGAGGGATGAGAAGGGTAAATAAGAATAACGTTATTTTACAAGCGACACAGTTAAGTACATAATAGAATAGCGATATCCGGCGAGTCCCAAACTAGGCTGAGCCTGTATCTTGGAACTCAGACAGATATTTTATCAACTTTATTCTTGCCAACCCCAATAAAAAAGATCTGACTACAGTTGAGACGTGTCAAAATCTAGCTACAGACGATTATTTATATACTTAGGTACTTTGTATGCTACCTATAGAATTATAGCAGCAACCAACCATTTCTTAACCTCTATGTATTTTCAAATCTAAATGCTTCAATTGGTAGATACCTACCTAAGAGAAAAAAATCGGCCAAGTGAGTGTCGGGCCACGCGCAGTGTAGGGTTCCGTAGTTGCCTATCTTTCTTATTTGGGTGCGTCCCACGAGATATAACAACAGTATATATAATTTCATATTAATAACGTTCACAAGATATAATGAACGTTAGCTATAACAACAATACCAATACTTTTATAAGGAATTACGGTCAATAGCCATAATAATCATATTATATAACGTTTTTTTCTATAACACTCAAATTGAATAATTTCATTTCGTATAACGATCATAACATATAATATATTTTCGTATGACAACATGACTCGACATCCAGGGGAGGTAAATACCACAAAAAGATGTGAAAATAATCGTGGTAGTAGTACATAAATACATAATATATAGTGAATTTAAAAGGAAAACTATCACGGACAAGTAGGCATAAGTAGTTACCGAGTAATATTCAATCAACTTAATGTGTACTTGGAAAGGCTAATTTTCTTACGAATTCGGCCGACAACGCAAGTCGATGTAACTAAGTCAGACAAGCAACTACGGAACCCTGCACTACGCGTGGCCCGACACGCTCTTGGCCGATTTTGTTCCTAATTTTGATCCGCCTATATTTTATATAATGTCGACCCACGGTCGATTTATTCGCATGCATCTGAAATGAGACCTTCATCTAGAGCTTACTTCTTTTATTCCGTTGACCTCGGACCGATGACCGACGTCTCGTGTGCGATTTACCTGAGAATAAAATGCCTTGCGGTTAGTAGGGATCGATTTACGATCTTTACCCATTGATTTAAATGTTTTGAATGGATAAACGTCATTTAAATTCCGTATGAATTGATATCCTGTTCTTTCTGCACTCAGGTGTGCTTGTTTGATAAAGGTAGCAACCAAATTGGCAAAATATATCGTAACCATTCCGTAGGTAGGTAGGTTATAAAGGGTGCTGACTGTAGTATAGCTACCCATGTTCTAACTTGAAGTCAGTTCAATCAACCGTTTAGATGTGTATTAAACTTTAGATGATTTCCTTATTGTTGTGTTCCTACCCACGCACTCAATAAATCTAGACATGAACTGCGGGCGCACGTATACGAATATTGTCGGTGTTAGGTTACCTATTATGGAGTGCATCAGAGTGAAGATACTATCAAAGACTGGAAAGCTAGAGCCAGATTAACCTTTTCTACGTAGGTAATGTTTAACGGTTCTGTGTTAATCCGGTCTGCATAAATTGAAATTGGCAAATAAACGTAGAAATATGGGAACCTTTTAAAAGACGGACACACGTAAAGCGTTTCCCCAGTAAGGTCAGGCGTGGCAAGAGGTACCACCACCTGGGTAAGAGAAATACTTTGAACTTGAGGGATGCCGTCTTTCTTACCCCGGGAATAGAACCCCTGTTCCTCGTACCCAACCCGAACTTACTACAACTACGCACTCATTATAAAATAGGTTTAATAAGTTTAATAATTATTATTTGTAAAAAATATGATTATGAACCATTTTATCACACGTGATTATTTAGAATTATTATTTTCTGCCAACGGATCAGACGGAGCTGATAAGTTGCACAACCATTAAGGGCACGTATACGTTCGCGCTACAGGCATGGACGCTCCTGTAGTGGCCATAGTAGGTAGGTATGTATAGCTGTAGGAGCCGAGGGGCCGTCTGCCCAACCGGTCCACACGGCACACGCTAACAGTGACTTAGTGCTGGGCTACGGTTGTCGATACCTAAACGGTCGCCGCTACTAACAATCCGGTTTTGCAAAGTCTGATGACTGATCAACCAAAATCCTCGTGACGTCATACGACGTTAAATCGGCCTGTCACTTGCATTAATATCTGACAACGAAGTTCGTAGAAACATCAACACCTCTAGAAAAATGTTGTGTCAGAATTGTTTGCACGCCTAGTTCAGTCATATTATTGCGAGGGGGCTGTTCCTAATTATAAAGTACCACACACCTAAACTGAAATTTAATGAGGAGGTACATAAGTAGGTATAATAGAAAAATGACATAAGAGTGGATGGGGTTAAATTAATCTTTAACTTCTGTATAATTCCCCATCACTATAGCACGACCCTATGGTCGATAAAATAGGACAACAAAAAGGGATACAAAAAAATGCCGAAATCGGGTTTCGTTAACGACCGGGCAGACTTGTTGGCGCCTGCACCAAGATTTCTGATTTAGCAGAGCAACTATGCAAATTGTATCAATTTATAAATACCTACCTGTATAATAAACTAACAAACATGGTAAAAAATTATATATAAACGGTCAAAAATAATTGTCGTTTTTTTGTATTTGTAAATCAATAAGTAAATAATCGCCGGTTTGTAATAGCGTGATTGAAAACTACCGTCATTGGGAGACTAGCCCACCCATGAAACCACTAATTAGGTAGCAGTCTACGTTAAAAAAATGCTTCCGATGTTTGTTTGTTTGTTTGTAGTAATTAGCATTAAAGAATGTATTTTTATATTATAAGGTGCGATACCTAATTCTAATAATCTACTGATAAAACCTTAAAAAATAAAGTTACCTAGTACGGCAGGTTGATCCAGAAACATACCGCGGGGCCGACACCGACAAAGCATTCATTTAAAAAGATAGTGTGGCGTTTTTTCCCAACATCTTGGGACTATGAAGAGTCCTCACCCAAAAAAATAGAGAAAAAACCCGAGCCCATTGTATTTCGGCGTCAGGCTGTCTGCGGGGACCGCTGTTTCTAAGAACCCAACTTACAAGTGTTGTAAGCTCGCTGGTTTATAGTTCACATTATAATGCTGGCAGATATTATGGACAAATCCGTTACATCTTTAGAACGTAAATTCAAATAAAACGGCGCCGATCAATTAGGCATAAGTACCTACTAAGTAAGTACCTAAATTAAGTTTTATAAACCATTAAATTGATTGTTTAGAGTACATGAATGTGTCAGTATCTTTCATTGCGATGCATATATTTAGGTATTTTTAGCAGGAAATCGGATTATAAAGTTGGATACCCGTCCGAACTAAAAAGCTATGAATGTTTACGTTACCTTCCACTGACCCCGAGCCGACAACGCTGCGTCGGGCGCTCGGTCGGCCAGGTGATTATGTACAAAGTGGTTTAAAAGATCCTCATTTGTTTTGTGTCCGATACCAGGTTCATTAAGATTAACCAAAAACAAAATGTAAACCTCCATATTACAATCAATATACCTATGTGTGTATATTTAAAGCCCGCCGGTTGGTATTTTGCTAAAATATTTGCTTAATGCAGAGTTTCTGAGATTTGATATATTTATACTTAGATACGTTAAGTGGTTGTTGGTTAGTATTGATGCAACTAAAACATTTTCCACATAGTTCCTCAGTTCTCGTAAGAAGTTCTTACCATAGCTATGTGCCATTCGCGCTAACACAGTCAGTTCGTTCTTCAGATTGAGATTACGAGATGACAAAATGTACAGAGTAAAGAGCAGCGCGTATTCAACGCAACGGGGTCAACATAAGTGGCAATAAATGTTTAATTGCTTGCTTGTGCTGTGCAGGCCCCAGTGACTAATGAGCGCCTGGCCGACATTAAGATCCCTTTCTATTGACTATAACACGCCATATATGTATTATATTAATACACCTTGTTGCTTTATGCCTCGCGTGAATAACTATCAATCTACTCCAGGATAAACTGTGTTCGAACAAAACACGGGGCTCGCATCGAGGGGTAGTGACTCATCAGTTTACTAAATATATTACAGGTCCTGACTTAAAGATAAAACACATAATGGAAGATATCTCAGAAACTATCACTTTTACGGAGCATACACAAGAGTCAAATCGGTAGCAATTGATCTGTATCAGGTTTTCGTTTCCACTTGAAACCCTGCATATATGACTCAAATGCTGTATAGCATCCGGGTCGTTTTCGAAAATGGTAGGTGTATGTTTTAATTATGTGTTAGGTACCTATACACTGTTGCTACAGCATTTGAGTCTTATTTTGTTTCATTTGGTCTATTATTATGACATGTACTGTTCCTGACGTGTTACATATTAAGGTTGTAATCAAGTTACCGTGTACCTACCCAGTAGAAAAGCCCGACTGGGGCAGCATCATCAGATGTCAAGCCAAGCCATTTGCTGTGCTCCTTTAGTGTACACCTTTAGGCCTCTCACAGACTGGCGCGGCATGGCTGCGGCGGTCAATAGTAAACTTGTCGTTAGACTCATTAGCAATCAAAATTACTATTGACCGCCACCGCAGGTCGCGCCAGTGTGATTCAGGCCTAAAGCTCGCCTTATTGGGTGACAGACGTCATTAATCAGCCGTCTATAGTTCCGCTACCAGTGGGTAATCTAAGAGTCGTTTTATGTCTGAGTAAATCGAGAGGCAATTCATTCGCTTTGCGTTCGACTGCTGCAAAAAAACGGTTTATCGCATTCCATTGGTTTGATTGAATGCTAGGTTAGTAGTTAGCTTTGCATTTTTTAATTAGTTGCACTATTTGGAATTCGACATATTAATAGAAAACGTAATTCCTGAAATATTTTCTACCTACCTCGCACGCTTGGAAGCTAGTGGCCCGTATCTCGAAGCCACAAGTTATACTTAATTTTACAATAATATATTATTTTACACTAGCTTCCGCCCGCGACTACGTCTGCGTGGACAAGGGATAACTATCCTATATTTTAATCCAGGTTATAAACTATCTTCGTGCAAAATTTCATCCAAATCGGTTGAGCCGTTGAAGCGTGATTGAGTAACAAACATCCAAACATCTAAACATCAAAACTTTCGCATTTATAATATTAGTAGGATTATGTTATAAGTGTTCGGAGTTTCGGTGGCAAATTTCACACAGTGGATAATGGAGTCGTTTTAATGATTAACTTTTTAAGATTTGAATAAATAAATTATTCATTTACCGAATTGTATCATTGGCGGCAGGTACAAACAATATACTGTCCCGACTGTTTAGGTGACATGTTTGTACGTATGTAATAAATAACTTAAATAAATTTATTAAACAATGTTTACCTCCATACCTGTGTTATTAGTAGTCCTGTGTTATCGTGGTATAAGTAGGTAATGCTCGCAAGATAATTTATAAGGAGTATTATGCAAAATTAATCATTTAATCGTTAATCGTTTAATCAAAAAAAATGTTAGGCGACTCTATTTACCTCTGTGAATTTTGCCACCGAAACTCCGAACCCTATATAACGTCTGAACAGGCCAATTAAATTAAATAAAGTACTTACCTACTCTACATGTAAGTACCCTTTGATGGACGGAACAACAATGAAATCCAAACAGATGAGTAAGATTCTCGATTCATGACGATTCGAGTTTCTAATATGTTGGTATACCCGAGTCTATTGTTATTGTATAAATGCGAAAGTTTAGATGTTTGTTACTCAATCACGCTTAAACGGCTGAACCGATTTGAATGAATTTTAGCACGAATATAGTTTATAGCCTGGTTTAAAATACAAGCTAGTTTTTATCCGGGTCCGCGCAGACGAAGTCGCGGGCGGAAGCTAATGGTTATAATAAATACATTTTTATACATCCTCAACTTCACAGAAAACTTAGTCATATTCTGTGGTCATACACGAAACTAAATAAAATAAAATCGTCACATGACCTACTTACTCTAGTTCCCCCTGCAAGAGTTGAGACTCAACTCTTGACTATAAGTACCTTCTCGTACTAGCTTGTCTAATATCCGGGCACCGTCAGGTATAAATTCAACTGTACACAACCTGTATGACATACTAGCTTCTGCAAGCGACTCCGTCCGCGTGAAACTTGTTTATATCATAGTTCCATAGTATCTTTCACCCCCTATTGATTTGATCTCTATAAGACTGAATTTCATCTAAATCGGTAGGTAGGTAACAGACATACAAGTACAGACAAATAGGCAGACAGACGGAAGGACAAACACACTTTCGGATTTATAATATTAGTATAGATTTCCTTTGTTTTCCATATAAGTAGTCAATATAAAAGGACTAGACAAAAAAGTATAAACGTGGACATCATTATACATATATATACGAGTATATGAGCCTAAGGGCTCACGGTAATTGACATGCGCTGTCAAGAAAGTATTTCAATTAAGTAAGTGTTAGTAAAGTACATATGGTGCTACTTTCCCGCACTAGTGCGGAAAAGAGCACTTTCCGTGCATATGTCGAAACTTTAAAGAGACGTATATACGACAGTAAAACGTTGTACGATACACGTGCGAACAGATAATTCGCAACTCGTGTCGATTTAAAACACTCCTGTACGATACACGTGCGAACAGATAATTCGCAACTCGTGTCGATTTAAAACACTCCCTTAGGTCGTGTTTTAATTTAGGTATCACCACTCCTTGCGGATTTCCTATTTTCGGCACTTGTATCGTAAATAACTATTATCTAAAATAGCACTATCTCAACCTTTTACCTTTTTTAACCCCCTACGCAAAGAACAAGAGTGTTATAAGTTTAACGTGTCTGTCTGTGTATCGGTGTATCTGTCTGTGGTATCGTAGATCGTAGCTCCCAAAGTGCAAAGGGATGGACCGATTTGAATGCGATTTTTTTGTGTCATAGATAATTTGATCCCGAGTGTTCTTAGCCATGTTTCATGAAAATCTGTTCAGCCGTTTTTGAGATATTGGACTTTGAAATAAAAATGTCGGGGGATTTCAACTTTTCTAAGTTGTAGTTAATTAACAATTTTAACCTACATCGCTAAGTATGCTGTCGTACGAATTAGGAAGTACATCTAGCACCATCTAGTAACTAATAGAAATATTACATTAGATAACGCTCATTTCACGCTGTTTGTTGGTGTCCATACAAAGTTTCTTCCTTAAAAGGGATGACATTTTACATAAACTATTCTGTTAAATAAGGTTCATAATTGGAAAATTTCATAAAAATTACTGGATAGTTTTTGAGATTCATTGGAACGTACATCCATCCATCAGTACATCAAAACTTTCGGATTTATAATATTAGTGGGATATTTGGTATGTCCTATACTAATAAAACTAATAGTCGAAAAATAATTCCTAACCATGCGTGTATTTAAAGATATAATATATTGCTAAGTAAAGTGTCGTGGTTAAGTGAAAACTCATGCTAAAGGTGTATATTACCTATAGTATACGTAAGTATACCTACTGCACAAGGAAGCTGACGATTAGAAGTGTCCGGGAACCGCGGCCGTCGCCCTGCGTAGGCAGACCCTTTGTCTGCATCTCATCTCAACCAATCTACATTGTAACAATCATTTTGAAACTTACGAACACTAAAGACTTGAATCTTGTTGGGTTTCGGACACATGAATAGCGATTTAGGTACAGTCGACCTTTGAAGACTAGAGTATTCACCTTATTACGTCCCAATAGGGTGATGAAATTGATACAACTTATTGTGTATTTCGTCGTATAATTTGCTATACCCGCTAAGATGGCATACCACAGCGTAGAATCGTAGTCAATCGTAGTGCACAACGCATGACAGGTGCATGACAGTGACTTTCTACATACCTATATACACTGTAGCAAGCTAGCAAGTCGGTATCTATCTGCATAATCGAGTGCCAGCACGCTCGCATCTCAAAAAAAATATTACCGAAGATTCAGTGTGAGCTGGACTTACATTTGATTAGGTTATAAAAACGGAAAGGCTTTAGCTATTTAATCTTTATTGAACTGTAACTTTACACCACAGTTCAGATCATTGTACCTTCAACGGACCTACACCTTAGCGAGCGTCTGTATGAAGTATAAATAATTTTAACTACCTATACAAATTAGTAGGTGCGGGCGCGACTCTACCCGAGTATGGCATAGAACGCAGACAAACCTGCGGGATAAAACATGGTACATCCACCCAGAAAGTAAATTCTATACACAGGTGAAAGGATTTTTGGAACATAATATCGATATTAGGATGATGCATAAAAATCGAAATAATGAAATTTCATTGTCTCACCCTCTTATTTTGTTCTAATACGTTAAAAAAAACGTCTGATTTTTATTTTTATCTTTGGATAACATTTAGGGGTCGCTACTGAATTTTGAAATTCTTAAGGTTTGCATATATCTCCATAGTAAGTTTTTTTTATATTTAACATTTGCATCACCCTAATCGATATAGAAGACATATATGGCCTCTTCCTATGAATTCGATGGGACTATACTCGAAAACCTAATTCAAGACCAACGTGGGTTGCCACTAAAATAAAATTTGTTTACGGTGGTATATTTTCACTTTTTAAAAGGCCGCATCAAGAAAATTTCTTTATTGGTAGTATTAAACCTACGATTTAAATAAACAAGTTTTTCTACTCCTGTACTTTTATCTGTCATTTACATAGTCCCGAACACTAATATAAAGACATACAGAATAAGTCTGCAGAAAAGTCTATACTCTATTCCCCATAACAGTACGGCACAACCGTGCTGTTTTGTCGCCAAAACGATACGCTTAGCAGCCATACGCTTCTAAACCTGGGTAGTGCTACATTGTGCCACGGCCTACTAGACACGATCCAGTAGGCCGCGACGCGACTAATCTAGAGGGCCATGCCGAAACATAAAATACATTAGGTACTACCAACTTAACAAACCACTGAATGTATTTACTTCAAATAAATTATTGTACTAACGGCATTGCTGCCAACTTAAGAAAAACCTTGGTCTTAATATGACAGTACTGGCAAGTTGAATTAAGAACAAAACAGACCATAAACAAGAGGTGTCAATGTGTCATGTTTCCAATTTCCCACCAAAGTTCCAGTTAAAAATTAAAAGACGAAATATGTCAAATATGATAATGATAACTATTCGTTATTAATAACTTCTTAAGATTTGATTCGTGTTTGTGAAATGAAGAAAAATGTGTACGTTCCTTTTAAAATGGACGAAGAAGAAAATAACTGCACCACTGATGAAATTGCGTGAGTAGTAATAGAACTAACGGAAAACTTACTGCCTGAAAAGTCAAATTATGCTATTTATTTAAAATAGTCGTAGAAAAAATATTGTATGCAACGGTGTATAACTTGGTCTTAAAACGCTCGTGGCGTCTTTAATTGCGATGCTCGCCAAGGCTCGCATCGCAACTCACGACACTCGCGTTTTAAGACCCTACTTATACAACAGTTGCATAAAATACTATAATGCAACTTATTTACAAAAATACAAGATGCCCTGTTAAATATTTAACCATAGAAGATTTTTGGTAGAAAAACTGTTATCGTAATACTTCAGGTATTCATAACATTTGGTACGATTTATAAACAATGGTCGTGAACAACGTTAGATGTAATTTAAATATTATGCCATGCGTTTAGCTATTCGATGCACATGTGGTTGGATTGTTACATCTATACAACACACCCAATTATGACTTCGACATGTTGTACTGACAAACTGTGGTGAAATCATATAATCTGTAGACCCCACCAGCCATGACCCCATAGATTAGTAATTGTCAATCTGTCATTTCATACCTAAATAGATTTATGAAATGTTTAACGAGTAATTTTTGTTTTGGGATATTGTAATTGTTTTTGAACGATATCAGGTAGAAAAAACAATTACTTTTTAATTATGCGTATTGTTGAATGTAACTTTTTGATATTGAAAATGTTGGCCATATCCACGAATATTTACTATGAATTGATGATCAATGAAAAAGGGTTGGCTACATCTGACATGTTCGATTGACAATGACATAAGTGACTTTGACACTTAATGACAGTGTCATATCTGTCGTAGTTTTTTTAGTCTTGAATTAGGTTTCCGAGTATAGTATTGTATACAGGTAGTTACTTAATCTATTTCTTTGCTGCATGCAATATGTAATAAATAACAGTGATCATAGGTGTCTCTCATTTATCAAATTATTCTCGGAAAATGAACTGTAATTGTAAACATCTGCTTTTAGCCAAAGCCAAGCGTTGTGCATACTGCGCAATAGTAGAAACAAATATACTTATCTCACTAAAATGTGATTCAGATTTTCAATCGGTCGACTACACACGGCTCCCTACGCATTTATTTACAAATGTATCACTTCCCTATACCTATGAATGTCCCATAATTCGATATTACCTGTGCTGTGCTGTAAACAGCGCCCGAGATTGCTACCTTCCTGCTACTTGGGGCCCTGAGCCCTTTCATCATTTCCTCATCTCCATAGTTGATCTCTGCGGTGAGATTACAATAGGTACCAAACCTTGATCTTTGGCATCACTCGCATTCTAGATCATTTCACATCTGAAAAGATAATGGTACCTAGTCGAGTGAAAAAATATAGGTGCATAGTTGCATACGACTTACTCATAAACATGTCCCATTGTCCCACTCTTATTTCAGCGGATTATTTATGAGAGGATGATATCGATACATATTTTTGCACTAGACTATACCATACTTATCCACTGTCGTTGAAGTTAGCGCGTTCTGGCCGCTCCACACGATGGGTCATCCCGACCCATCATACAGGACGCAACTATGCGTTAAAGGGAGTAAGACATATTTAAGTAGGTATGTCTCGTTCGCATAGCCGCGTCCTGTATGATGGGTCAGGATGGCCCATCAAGAATCAAACCGCATGTAACCAAGCATATGTCGTGGATTTTGTTCTTAACCCGACGCAAAAAGAGGTGTACTTGTTATAAGTTTGACTTGTCTGTTTACGTGTGTGTCTGTCTGGTGCATCGTAGCTCCTAAACGAATGGACCGATTTGAATGCGATTTTTTCGTCAGAAAGCTGACGTGATTGAGATGTTTCTTTTCTTAGCTAAGTTTCAACAAAATCGGTTCAGTCTATCTTGATATATTAACTTTGAAATGAAAATGTCGGAGGATTTTCAACTTTTCCAAGTAGTTTTAATTTCTGTTGTTGATATTTGTCTGCTGCAGCACTATCACGCGACGGCGCGCTAGCTTTCTCGATTTTACAAACACTATCCTTCTCTTTCTTATTAGAACACTTAGCCGTTACAAGAGGTAACGTGCGATTAAAATCGAGAGTATATCGCGGCCGTCCCATGATAGGTATCTAATTAGTGCTGGATATATTATGTAGAATAGATAAATCAACGTCGGGCTAGCATCAGGTGTATGTTCTGAAAACGCGACGCAACGTAAACAGGCGCGAGCATCTGGATCATTGTTTACGGCTTATTTCAAACATACTCAGACTTCTATTTACAAAATACGTTAGTCAGAACAGATGTTGTGAATCTGGTTCCGAATATTGGATTTTGATACGTCATAAATGATTTATCTCCACTTTGGCGTGAAAACAAGGGTTTTCGAGCGAATGGCAACGGTTTATTTTGTCAATTATCGGTGAATTAGAATATATTTCAACTAACACATTATGTTATTAGCTGAGCTCGGAATTACCACGGCAATACAAAGGACTGTCGCAATCTAGCTAGAGTTAAAATATATTTTTCACCTCAGCAGCTCGAACAAGCATATTTTGCTGCGTGAAAACAGTGTGCAAAATGCGATTTTGCTCACTCCGTGAGACAAAGTAGCTTTTTAATTTTGGTGCAGAGAATTTTGAACTTTATTAGCACTATCCCTTTCATTCCATTACGAAAAAAGAAGATGGCAGACATAGGTCGACCCATAGGTCGACCATCGAATTTCAAAGTAGACCCCCAAAAACGCGAATAACAAGTAACACATTCGAAAACTATCAAATTAACAAGTTTAAATTACCAAAGGAATTTTAAATTGAAGAATATTCAAATATAAGATCTCAGAATAAACTCCGTTTTTCATAACAAATAGGTAAACATAATTTTTACTCTGCTAGCTAATTAATAATTCTAGTTTAAACAATCTTAAATTCTATGAACATATACCCCAGAAGCAGTCTCCGAACGCAAGTGCGGGGCCCCGCCCCTTTTAAAAAGTTGCGCGCTGTTAATTTGTTTGAGATTTTATATATCCTTCGTCATTCTTGCGTGATTGATATTGGTTTTAAATATAAAAACTACTAGGATAAATCATTTATCTATCTAACTAGGAAATATAGTGAAGTCAGTGACGTGACGAAGGCATAATTTTAACAACAGTACGGCTAGTTTTTGGTGTGCACGCGAGATACACGTAATATACTATAAATGTGTGCCCTTATGATAATGATAAATATTTCAAAAATATCTCGAAGATATGAGAAAAATCTGTGAATTTTAATAACACGGTTAGTTTTTAGTCATGTGTTAGTGTCACGCGACTGAAATATCCTTTGGTTTCTCGCGCCTTTCTAGTATTGAGTAACGGCGCGGCCGGCGCTGAGGAATTAAAACAAGCAGTAACTAACGCCTAATTAAGTTTTTTTCCTGAATAATATTGAGACGAATAGGCACGTGATACTATGATATATTTTTTGGTGTGAAAATGTTCTCACTGCTGAGGTGAAAAGTTGTATGTGTTACTCGAGAGCAAAGTATTTGCATCTCGTGCTTTTGAGTCCTTCGCTGCGCTCAAGATTCAAACTTTGAATCACTCGCTACGCTCGTGATTCAATTTTAGAATCTTTCGCTTCCTCAGGACTCAAAGTTAGCACTCGCAGCAAAAACAAACTTTGCTCTCTTGTTGCACAAATATAACAATATTATTTACATGAAATAAATATCGTTGCGATAAATTTTTAAACTTTTGTAATCGTGACATTACCAACATGTGTTAGAAGTGGCAAGTTACGGGATTGTATTATTTGTGTTGTTTCGTCTCAGACTTAATAATAACTAAGCAACAAAGATGTAAAGCCTCGCACAGACTACCAGCGGCACGGTACGGCAGCGGGGCTTGACGAGCACGCTGGCCGCGCGAAATTCCGAGCTCTGGTTATTAACAGAGCGTAGCTTGGAAAATACAGATATCAAAGATAAATCCGTATTTTCGGGATAATAGTTACGAGAAGCATGATTTTCTAATTCTGGACATTTACCACAGTATGTAAATAGATATATCATCGTGGTAAACTACTGTCTAAGTATTCAGTCTGTCTGATTGATAAATTAAATTACATAATAACTCAGTTAAGACTGAAAAATCACAAGAACCATTATATTTTGTAAACCGGGCGTGCTAAATATTACCAAGGGTCCTGGGCCCTTGGTAATAGTTAGTACGCGGTAAAAAGCGCTTTGAAGTCCGTTCAACATTAGTTAATTACGAATCCAGGGGTCACCTGATGACGGCGAGGGTCTCTTTGACGAGTCTGTAGCCTGCACATTATTTTTGAGAACATCGTATCCTGATTAGGCTATAAGATATACATTCATAACTAGTGTACTTACCTAAGTACATACGTAACATTTATCTTGTATGGGTAGCTCCTACCAAGCTCATCGCTACAGCGCACATATCTTTAGCAGTAAACACAAATATGGGTCATATTGATAAGGAAACACGAAAATTGCCTCACCTGCTCTCGAAAGTTAAGGGCTAATTTCTGGTTGTAAAGTAAGATATCTGCTTAATTTAGGTCCGGATGTATTCTCATGCAAAATATAACAATATTTTCTCGCTTAGTGGGGTTTTTAATTAAAAATTATCTTAGCACAAACTTTGTCTTTAAATTAAAAGCAAGTACGTTATATATTTATTAGCTTCTGTCAAAAATTTCACTTTTGGTACAAGCACTCACTCACTTTTGATAACTGTATTCAGTACTGAATTCCCAAGCTTACAATCTCACTAGCAATAGTGTAGCCGAACGCAGCGTTCACTGGTGTCAGTATTAATTAGTATTTATTTATTGAATTGTAAGAAGCAATGCTAGTTAAATTCTTGGCGGCTCCAACACCTTATCAGTCGGGCCTTGTAAGCAGTTTGCCTGCGGGCGTGATGTACGAGCACCTAATTAAGTTTTATAAAGAGGGTGAGTCTTCATGACCCTTAGATAACAGCACAGGCAGCGCTCACATGTATTACCGCCGCCAGGCCCGCGTGATCGTGATGTACCAGCGGCCTTATTAAGTTTTATGAAGAGTAAGTTCTGTACTTCATGACCCTGAGACAATAGCACAAGCAGCACTCACCAGTATTAGTGCAGTCTGGCCTTCCATTCCTGACGGCGGTGTCCTGAAGTGGTTTGCCGTCGGGCGTGACGCACCAGCAGCCCGCGGCGGCGGCGCCGGAGGCAGCACACTGCACGGCCGCGTACGTGCCGTCTGAGCGGCATCGTGGGACGAAGTTGGCTCGCCGCCCGCCCTGTCCCTTCAAGGCATAGCGTAATGCTATTAGGCAGGAAGATTGGCCCTCTATAAACAAAAAAAAAGGTTGGATTGATTAATTCATTCACAACCATTCCATAATATTTAAGTACTTACGAAGTGTGTCTTGTCTTTAAACCCCGTTTTTACTCAATGGCCGAAGGAATTCAAAATTCAAAAATTCAAAATTCAAAATATTTATTGCACATAATATTACAAGTAATAAAATGGACCCTGTAAGGGTACAGCAAAGAAGCTTAAGACTAGGTTACATCTAGGTTGTAAGTACTACCTGAATACTACTAGTTCTACCTTGAACTAGATTTATTATTAGGTACCTACTAATTAATTTGGTAGACAATTAGGAACTTCGCTTAAAATTCATTGACATTAAAGTCAAGCAAAAAACTATTATAATATGTGTTTACAGAAATTGGAATTGGAATAATAATGCGTGAAACAGAATTTAACATCTCTTCACGCACACTTCTTCAAAAAAATCTTGTAGTGTGTAAAAACTATTATGTACAAAAAATTACTTTAATGATTTTTTGAATAGGCTAATTGGTTCTATGGATTTGATTGCTTGTGGTATTTTATTAAATATTTTTATACACATCATATGTGGCCCGGAGTGGTATATTTTTAAGCTGGATGTAGGTAAGGCTAGGTTGTTATTGTGGCGGAGATTTAGTGGTTTTACATGACGGTCTTTAGCTTGTGAGAAAAAAACATTATGTGTTTTAACAAAGGTACAGGCTTCTAGGATGTATAAAGAAGTAAGTGTTAGAATGCCGAGTTTTTTAAAATATGGCCTACAACTCTGTGTCCTTTTTATATTAACTAGGATTCTGATGCATTTTTTTTGTAATATGAACAGGATATTCGAATTTGTACTGTTGCCCCAAAGCAGTATGCCATATCGGAATATAGAGTGGGCGTAGGCATAATAGGCGGATATGGAAGTTTTTAAATCTGTTGTCTTTTTTAATTCGTACAAGGCATATGTGAATCTGGATAGTTTTGAGCTTATTTTCTGAATGTGGTCTTTCCAATTAATATTAGTGTCTATATTTAATCCTAGCAATGAGAAGGTGTCGATACATTCTAAATTGATTGTATTAAAGGAATAGTTTATACTTAAAGGTTGTTTTTGATAAGGTCTGAACTGCATCAATTTAGTTTTACTGTAGTTTAATTCTAGATTATGTTCGGTTAGCCAGGATTCTATTGTGTGTAGGATGTTGTCAAGGTTCAAGTTTACATCACTTTCGTTGGAACATGGAAAAACGACGGAAATATCATCAGCGAATAGAACGCTTGGGGTTTGTAATATGTTTGGCAAATCATTAATATAAATAATAAATAGGATACAACCTAAAACGCTTCCTTGCGGAATGGATCCAGTGACATCAGCTTTATTTGATTGCACATGTGTAATGATTCCGGTATGGTTATTATAATGTTCTACTTCTACACATTGGGCTCTGTTTTTAAGGTACGAGGTAAACCATTTGTGCACAATTCCTCGCACACCAATGCCATATAATTTGTTCAGTAAAATATTGTAAGAGACCCGGTCATATGCCTTGCTCATATCCAGTAATATACCAATAGCATATTGTTTGCTATTTATTATGTTTAATATTTGATCGATATATTTATAAACTGCCAAAGTTGTAGAGTGGTTTTTCCGGAATCCATTTTGATTTTGGTTGAAAATTGAATATTTTTCGCAAAATGCATAGAGACGTTTAGACATGGCTGTTTCGATTATTTTAGAGAATGTTGGTAAAAGGGCTATAGGACGGTAATTATTACAATCGGTTTGATTTCCTTTTTTATGTACTGGTTTGATGATAGAATGTTTTAGTGGATCCGGAACTATACCTTGTATAAAGGATTGATTTATTAAGAATGTTAGGGGGTGGGTCAATTCGTCTGCGCATTTTTTAATAAGGACTGGTGGTAACTCGTCATGACCAAAGCTGTGTTTATTTTTTAGGTTACATATAATACTATGTACTTCTTTCATAGTAACTGGTTGTAAGTAGAAGGAGTTAGGAGTGGGGGTAGCTACTGGGCGGCCGATAGCGTGCGTGCTCGGTGCACCGGCGTCGCCGTCCGCGCTGGCATCTCTTTGTGCGCTCACCGATATAAAAAAGTCATTAAAGTGGTTTGCAACGGCATTAGGGTTTTCGGTTATAGAATTTCTAATATCTAATTTAATATTTCGCCTTTTCCTTAATGGAAGTTTATTTGTACGTTCCTTAACGATTTCCCACATAGTTTTTGTAATATTATCAGAAGTTTGAATTTTATGAATATAACGTATTTTTTTGGATTTTGTAGCGTAAACGGCTTTGTTTTACAATTAAGTACATAGGGATCGTTGGATTCGTCGTGGGAGTGGTACCTATGGGAGACACCGGATCTGATGATGGAGAGCTTTGAGAATTAACAACGTTGCAATCCCAACGGAGTTCGCTGTTGGTGACTGTGCGAACAAAAACAAGCAACTGAAAAATGGCATCTTGTTAAAAAATGCTTTCGCGTAAGTAAACTTGTTTTAGGTGCACAATCAACAAAGGAATTCAGTATGCAACGCAGAATAAATAAATGTCTACTTATATTCATGGGAGTTTGTCGCTGCAGTTGACTGGCAATAGGCATTAAACTCGCAGCTCTACAACACACATATCTAATAGAAATATGCCACTAATGATGCTCGATTCACGAAATACTAGTGTTGCCAAGTTGCCAACATGCCCGGTGAAACGAATAGCGGGTTTGGATTTTTGCGACGCACATTATAGCGCGCTTGTAACCGCGTAAAAAACTAGGTACTTAACTCAAGTTTCATAGATTTAAATCTATGAAATAAAAAAATGCGTGTCTATAATGGCACATTAATTAAACGTGGTCGATTTTGAGAGCTACAGGGTAATCGCAAAATTTAGAGAACACACAACTGGCACTGGTTAAATGACAGTTGGTTAAATGGTTATACCCTTACACTTATTCGAAAAGCACCGCTATTAAATACTCGTACTTTACTGGTGACAAAGTGCATCCTGAAAAACCTTAATTGCTTTTTCGTTCTTTACTAGCATTCTCCTGCTTACATTCTCCTCCTCAGGTTTACATTAACTGTAGGCACTACAACCTAACCTAACCTAGACCAGCATCTAAAACCAATATAAGTCTAGGTTATAGTAAGGACACACGAGACAAGGACCCGTTTGATTACAGCGAGCCAATAAACAAAGGCCCCCTGTACAGTCATCAATCATTATTTTTTGAACTGGCTGATCATGCGGCGCGCGGCGCACATGTGATAACGGTCCGGCGTATGACGCGGTTATTAGCTAGACGACACAGAAGTTTTTACACATAATGATCGAGAGAGAATGGTGAAACTACTAGTATTTAGATTCACGGAGGTGCGCGAAGCGGGAAGAAGGGCAGATTTACTTATGATATGGGCAAAACATAGACCAGCTTCTTCGTGGAATGACCGATCTAACAACAAGATGCGTCACACTGGTTTTCGGAAAATTTGCACTTAGTGACGAATGAATGAGTAATCAGTAATCCCTATTCGGTCCAACATTACAGTAGGCATAAATTGCGAACGTACCATGCAAATGGGTATGGGAAAACGACCACGCTACTCGTAAGATAAGAGCATCTAAAAGTAATTACCTAGGTACCTACAAGATCTTTTTCACCTCAGCAGCTCGAACAAGCATATTTTGCTGCGTGTAAACAGTGTGCAAAATGCGATTTTACTCACTCCGTGAGACAAAGTAACTTTTTAATTTTGGTGCGGAGCACTGACATTTCGTCGTATGGGGTCTATTACAAGTTCAGAATATTTGAACTTTATTAGCACTGTCCCTTTCATTCAATTAAGAAAAAAGAAAATGGCAGATATAGGTCGATCCATAGTTCGACCATCAAATTTTAAAGTAGACCCCCAAAAAAGCGGATAACAACTAACACGTTCGAAAACTATCAAAGTAACAAGTTTAAATTACCAAAATAATTATACAAAGGAATTTTAAATTGAAGAATATCTAAATAAAAGATCTCAGAATAAAATACGTTTTTTATAACAAATAGGTAAACATTAATATTATTATGCTAGCTTATTAAAAATTCTAGTTTAAACAATTTGAATTCTATGAACGTATACCACAGATTTCCGAACGCAAACGCGGGGCCCCGCCCCTTTTAAAAAGTTGCGCGCTGTTAATTTGTTTGAGATTGTATTATGTAGAATTTACGAGTATTCGTCATTCTTGCGTTATTGATATTGGTTTTAATATAAAAACTACTAGGATAAATCAATTCTCCTTCTAACTAGGAAATATAGTGAAGTCAGTGACGTGACGAAGGCAGTATTTTAACAACAGTACGGCTAGTTTTTGGTGTGCACGAGAGATACACGTAATATGCTAATGTATGCCCTTTGCGATAATGATAAATATTTCAAAAATATCTAGAAGTTATTAGTAAAAGCTGTGAATTTTAACAATAACACGGTTAGTTTTTAGTCATGTGTTAGTGTCACACGACACTCGTATACTTAGATACTGAAATATCCTTTGGTTTCTCGCGCCTTGTCTCGCCTTTCTAGTATTGAATAACGGCGCGGCCAGCGCTGAGGAGTTAAAACGAGCAGTAACTAACGCCTAATTAAGTTTTCTTCCTGAATAATCTCGAGACGAATAGGTACGTGATACTATGTTATATTTTTTGATGTGAATATGTTCTCACTGCTGAGGTGAAAACTTGCATGTGTTACTCGAGAGCAAAGTATTTGCATCTCGTGCTTTTGAGTCCTTCGCTGCGCTCAAGATTCAAACTTTGAATCACTCGCTACGCTCGTGATTCAATTTTAGAATCTTTCGCTTCCTCAGGACTCAAAATTAGCACTCGCACCAAAAACAAACTTTGCTCTCTTGTTGCACACATAACTATTGCATGCCAGTACCAGCAGGGGTGCCTACTGCCTAGCGCGCTTTGTTTTACTGTATGAGCATAAAACAAAACCTAGTAGGCTGCCGACAAATTGCAATTTTTACAAGATTCATGTTTTTTACATAAATTAATAATAATCGCTCATTGCGATCTGAGTAACTTAAGTCCTACTACATGAACAAAACACGAGTGGCACTCGTCCTCTCACTGTGGTCGGAATCCATTACATAGGGTCGCCACCATCGACATCGATGACTACTTACAGCCCCCCTATTCTGTAACTTGTTTTAAGCTCACCTCAACGCTCACCCACAAATATATCGTGACACCGCAATGCGTAGTAACCAAGAGGTAGAGGTCTAGTTTCGTGACGGGTGATCGGCGGGTTGAGCCGCATTGGCGCGTAGCGAATAACAGGCCAGGTAAAACTTACCAGCACATGGCCCCTTCCGAGCTAGCGCCACAGGTTCTCCGGCGCACTGGGCCCTGAGGAGGTGGCAGCGCGTCTGGTAAGTCCGCCCATCCGTCCCGCACACGGCTCGACGAGGCCCCGCGTTCGAATCGCATGTCGTACTGCGTCCGGCGCAGCGCTCGTTGCTAGGCTGCAATAAACACACTTTTAGGTGCGCGGTTGTTTAAAGCCTGCATCACACTGGCGCGGCCTGGCCGCGGCGGACAATAGTAAACTTGTCCGCCCTTAGAGCATTAAACCAACAGGAGCGGCCATGAGTCATTTTCTATACATAAAAAGTCTGCCGATTTTTGCGGGGGAGGGCAACGTCAAATGTATGCGTAACGTGAAAATAGCTACGTCAGATAAACGTCAGTCCATACAATGTGTATGACCACTGGTCATATACTTTTGGCAGAGGGGAACGCCTGTCAATGGCCGCTCCGGTTGGTTTAATGCTCTAAGCTCTAAGTCTAAGTGTCCGCCGCTGTCAAATTTACTATTGTCCGCCACCGGAGGCCGCGCCAGTGTGTGGCAGGCCTAAAACAACCGCGCGCCTTAAGGTTTTGTAGCCAAAGGGACCGGCAAACCTATTTGCATCGTTTTCAAAAAGGACGATTTTTAATAGGCATGATGACAGTAATTGAAAATCACTAAAATATGGTATTTTCTTAGTGAAATTTTAATCGTAGAATTCTAAAAATGCTCATATTTTTTTATTAAGTAAGAGATTATTGTTTATTTTGATAAAATTAAACCAAAAAATACGGACGCCCGCCATGATATGTTAAACACCTATCAGAGCGCATGACGTCACACTTGTATAAACAAATACCCATAACGGCCATTACCACAGATTACATAGAAAACTTACGTACTGAACGAATAGTAAGACAGGGATAGAACCATACATATTATCTGACAGGTCTTCATATGTCATTGTCTCCGCTTTCTCGCTCGCACGGCCGCGCAAGACTTGGAGCATCTAGGTAGCAAAAAGGTTTGCGTTCTGTTTATACAAACGTGACGT
Organism: Epinotia demarniana; assembly: GCA_945867215.1. Taxonomy (NCBI): domain Eukaryota; kingdom Metazoa; phylum Arthropoda; class Insecta; order Lepidoptera; family Tortricidae; genus Epinotia; species Epinotia demarniana. Next base: position 43,420,407 of record OX244259.1, read on the forward strand.
CACTGGGGACGCCATGACACTGACAAGCGTTTTAGCGCCAATTTGAAATTTAAAAACAAAAATGCATTTTTTTCCTACTTAACTGTTATATTCTAATTGAAAAATCTTATTCGTTGTACATAATAAATGTTCTAAATATTAGAGAACAGTTTTTCAAAATGTGTCATCATGCCTGTTGGATAGAAATGCGAATTTGCGAATACCGGCTATTAAGTAATTTTGCTTGAGAGCACAACAATGAACTAGTAGATTGCAACGCTGATCGCTCTTGATTGTACATATGGTTCGGGGAGTTCGGACTCGCGTTCATACAATATAAATATATTGACAACAACCAGGATTAACGGCTTGGCTTGCCATCCCAATTCCCAAACAAGGAACAAGTGCTCAGTTACCTAGTAAATACTCAAAGCGACAACGATGCTTAACTTTATCATGCGACGGCCGCGACATACTCTCGATTTTTCTCGCACTATATCTCTTGTTCTAAATGTTCTAATAAGAAAGAGACGGATAGTGCGAGAAAAATCAAGAGAGCTCGCGCGCCGACGCATGATAACTAGCCGAGCAGCCCAAAAAAATTTACTTTAAAAACAAAGTTTTAACCGACTCCAATTTAGTACTCCGCCAAGTCACGAGAACATTTCCACATTTCTTTTCCAGTTTACCACATGAAATGATTTCCTAAAGTAAATGCGTTGATTATCAAAGAAAAAAACCCAATCGTTGTATGTGGCCCGTTTACAGTTGAGGACTTCCGTCGATTCCACAAGGATCACCTTTGGCACTTCATTAGTTGCTATTTCAACGGAATCTTATCAGAATTTGTGACTGTACTTTTGTACTTTTTAAGTACATAATTGAGGAATTCCATAAGTCATCTGTGGTCTTCATCATAAATTCCACTCCACCAAATTTATGATTTCCGGGCGTAAATATACGAGTTATAATAGAAAATACTAAAATCATCACACGCGTGCCTAATATAATTGAGGAGTTCCCTTAATTTCTCATGGATCCCATCATCCATCTGAATTTTTGAAGAAAATGGGATTAACATACAGACAAAAAAAAATACCAATCGGCTCATCAATTACGGAGTTCTGAGATAACAAACATTGAAAAAAATAAAACAACCGAATTGAGAACCTCCTCCTTTTTTTGTAGTCGGTTAAAAAGAGCGATGTATTGGAAAATCAGGTGGTAAATATGATTCGATATGTCTTACACAACTGAGCTATACTATAACCACAAAAATCGAATATCGAAGCTCGTATATAAGTATCTCCGTCTGTATCGCACTTATGGTTTTGGTAGGTACTCGAGCGACGGAAACAGAGATATACGAACTTCTGGACTCGATTTTCGTGGTAGCGCAGCTGAAACCATTGGTGCCAGGATTTGAAACCCACGACCGGCAGTTTGAAAAATGTACGGCTACGGACCAGTCGACTACCACCGCTAAATGGTTCATGTATGTGTACCACTATATTCTCTGGCACCTATACCTAACAAATTTATATGTATAAGTACCGTTGGTGGTCGGAAAGCTAGGAAAGATATAAATATAATATGCGGGAAATAATATCTTTTGCTTTTGGTAATAATTGAGTAGGTAGTAACCATCATAAATAATTTACTCTATAAACAAAGTTTAAGGTTAAACATCACTGGTTCCTGTCGAGCTGTTGCTAACAGATGTCGCGATATATAATTTCGATGGTTGCTCATCATTTTACGCAAAACCGTGACCAGTACCAACATGTGTTTCAAACTGCGGAAGCCGAAGAGCGTGCTACGTATGAATCGCAATCAATCTGCACTAATCAGTGCTTCTTTTTAAAATGTAGTCCGAAGATATGCATAAAAGTGCTTTTTCGTGAATTTACGCAGACTAACGTAACTAAATGTCACTTCAAAGTCAGTCATTGTCAAACCTTTTTCATAAATCAAACTAGAGGGCGCAAAACTAAATCTATAGTAGCGCCTCTATTAGGAAATAGTGAAACTAAATGTTCTTGTGGCTGGCACTCTAGAATGCAATATGAACCCACCTGACTTTTTCACTCGTCACCTAATCATACGGTAGCGCAGTAAATCTCTCTTTTGCTTAAATCTGTCTGTAACGCCATCATTGAACCGGGTTCAAATCCCGACGAAAGTACTTCTTTTTTGTTTTTCTTTTGGATTTTCTAACGAATATGGCCGTCTCAACTAATTAGATTGACTTGTAACGTGTAAAAAAAATTTTTCAATGTTTAATTTTTTTTGATAATCATGTTTGTATCTCTCCGATCAAATTGGAGAAATCTTAACAAAAGGCCAGGTCAAAAGTACCCTAAACCGACGAGCATGTATGAGAAATATTATGATAGTGAGTGAAGCGAAAGTGGTTTGCCAGGATCGTAGCAAATGGAGATCCGTGATCTCTGCCTACACCTCTGGGAAAGAGGCGTGATTATATGTATGTATGTATGTTTGTATCTAGATTATCCACAAATATCCCCTATATTTTTGGCGGACATATTCTTACATGTTACATACCTACTACATATATACTATTTTGAATAGGTATATCCTTTACAAAGATGTTACGCCTTTGATTTAATTGGAAAGTCATGAATATCCATAGGTTTACAATTGACAAATCAAAGCCCAACCTTTATCTATTAAACCCAATTCCATTGACATTAGACGAATCGTGCATAAATCTTCATGTTATTTGAATGAAAACCATTTTGATTAACAACAACGTAATTGTTTAATTTGAGACACATTAAATAATCGAAATAAGTAACACTAGTACAGTATTTTAAAAGGATCATAAACGAAGATATGTTCCCTAGAAAATCTAATGTTATACGGAATAAGGTACGTAAAGTAAGATACTTAGTATATTACTTTGATCTGTTATATCCATATTGACTTGCAGGACTAATTAGAAAGGCTAAATATTATTCACAAAATGTTTTGTATTCGCCCGTAAACTCCGACTAAAATAATTAGACCTCAAAATTGGTAATAACTTTGCGTCACCGGACGAATATGGTGAGCTTTGTAAATAACGGGCGAGTTTGTTATATCCTTCTTAGGTATATCAAAACTGTTACTGGCCAGTCTCTCGAGTCCCGTCCGAGAGCGCGTCGGAAAGAGAGAAATATACCATCTGACAATATGGTACTGTTTTCGATGATTGTCAAAATTCAAAATTAGAATTCTACTTTTTTGGTTTGAACACGCGTTTATGTATCGTGTGCTTGATGCTTTCACAGTTATATGAAAGATTCATCAGTACTAATGTTCAGAGGTGGACATTTCCTTACAAAATTATTGAATGTCTTGTTTAGGTAAATATGAGATGAAACTTATCTGTCGAACCCACGACCATCGCGTCGTTTGACAGTCGCATGCCTGAACCGCTAGGCTACCGGAACGATTCCTATATAGAGGAGAAATCTGTGATTTTTTTGCGTGTTTGTATGTAGGGTATAATTTCCGGAACCACATCCGATAAAAAAATATTTCTGTGGTGATGGATGAATGAACTTTCAGGGCCCTATTTAATAAACATTAGAATCCTACAATTTTGTATAAAAGTGACATATTTGTAAAGATTTTCTTAGTAAATCTTTACAAATACCTATGTCACCTTTCAAATGTATGCAAATTTCCGCGTCTCTGGTAGTTTCGAGCTCACAAGATTTCACGAGAACCGGTTGAGAACATGTAGAAATAATATTTGCGCAAGCTTAAATGAAAAACTTCGTTCGCCTCACTCGCTCGTTCAATTAAGTATAATGGATATTTGTTATCGATTCAGTTTTTAATAATTGTCCGAAAATATATTTTTTAAAGGCAGATTCACGAGCATGTACTCATTTCGGTTACGGTATACCGGTATGGGACCGGTATTCCATTACGATAGCGTTATATTGTAAAAGTTAGCCGCGCCGCCAACATAACGGTACCGGAACCGGAACCGTGTAGATATACATATCGTTACCGGTTTTTTTACTGTATTTACTTACACTTTTATAATGCGTTTTCCAAACTGGTATACTTATGATACCGTTTTTTTTTCTTAAGCTTTTCTTCTCGTCTATGAGAGGAGGTCTGTGCCCAGCAGTCGAACGTAATATAGGCTGATCTATTACTATGCGAATTTTCATTAAGTCATTATTATAATCCTCAAAAACGAAAAAGATATATGTACATATGTATAAGGCATTAAATATCGGATGATTCTCAATACCGGTATTGAAATGTGATATTGGACCACAATACCGGAATTTCGGGACTTCAATATTAATACCTATCGAAAATGTATATACACGATGATTCTTAATCCGTGATCAGGAGTCGAAAAATATTGATAAACAGCCAAAACGGATTTCAATGGATGAATTGCATGCAATTAAATCACTGTTTAGTTACTTCAATTTAATGATAATGTAAACACTAATATCCACTGAATGTTTGATCACCCTACATTTCTTGAAGTTAAGTAGATACGTCAAACACACATACGTCAAATTTTTGCAAAATACCGTTCGGGTGACGATGATTTTGAATTATAAAGTGATTCCTTATTCAGGTTTATTCAGAAAAAGAAAGAACGTCTGTATTAGGTAAGTAACTTCGAGTTAATCGTGTTTGGTATCAATTACAGAATTAGAAAAATTGACTCGTTTTACGAAGCTACAATACAAGTAACGCATTACAAGCGGAAGTCTCTTTTCAATACCTTTTGATAGAAAGAGACTTCCGCTTGTAATATGTAACTTGTCTTGATCACGAATTAAGAATCATCGTGTGTATTCCTCGTTTAATAGTATAATAGGATAAGATAGGATAATAATTTGTTATTTTACGTATTCGCAAATTTTAGTTTGTTCGTCAAAAAGTACAGTCGCCATCAGATATATTTGAGTGCTCAAAAATATCTGAACACGTCTCTTATGCCTCGAAAGTAAAATAAAAAAACTCATCTCCAGAAGCAAAACCAACCTTCTTACTTAAAAAAAAGTATTGAGCTGTTTGCGAACACTGCTTTTATCTGTTCAGGGAGCGATGGTGTATTTGGAAACTGTCTATACAATAGAATCAGCGCGTATGTGATACGGCATGTGAAACCCAAATACACCTTCCCTCCCTGAACCTGTTGTAGTAAGAGTAAATGAATAACATTTCTTTTTTACATTTATTTAAAAAACCAAAAGTTTAAGAAAGTTTTATGTCAACTAACGTTTTTGTAATGGGTTAACAACCCGAAAAACTACGTTTTTGTGAAAAAAAAATAAACTTACCAGTAAAAAAGACGAGGTATTTATTATTACCTAAATTCCCTATTAACGAGCACGGTGTTCTACGTTCATTCATAAAAGTTGTCCGTTTTAGCGGAAGCCTATTTTACCTTCGAAAATTTCAAATTATGCTCCTACCACTATCATCATTAGAGCGTAAAAGTGATTATTCTTCGGTAGAAAAAGAATGGAGCACAGATATTACAAATAAAATTATTCAAATAAATGTAAATACTTAACTTGATTATGCGTTCCTTTTTTTTACAATTGCATGAAGTTATTATATTTTTTATTAAAAACCAGTTTCCGCCTCCATGGACCCGGGATAAAAACTATCCTTTATTTTAATCTCGGCTTCTCTTAAGGCCCAGCATACTATACAAAATGGCATTGGAATTGTGTTGTGTCGGAAATAGAGTTGACATTCGTTTGTTTTAAAAATTGCCCGAAACAAAACAAATTCAGCTCTATTTCAGTTGAATCGGTATAATTTATGGGCCTTAGGAGGTTAAACTATCATCGTGCAAAATTTCATCTAAATCGGTTGAGCCGTGATCGAGTTACAAACATTCAAACATCTATATATAGAAACATCCAAAATTTTGCATTAATAATATTAGTAGGTTTAAAAAGTAATTCGATATTGGTCCTTTTCAGTTCCGGTATTAGACTAGTGGAAAAATCGGTCCGGGATTCCGGTATTTCGGGATTCCAAGATGGCTGTTTGTATTCCCTATATGAACGTTAAAAAAAATAATTACGTATTTAATTATTTTTTTTCACATCAGTTTTCTCCGGGCCATTTCGATAGTTAGCTGCACCTTTATATTTTACTACCATAAAACTACGGTTACGGTTAATTTTTCCGGTACCGTAAACGGTTTCATAAAAGATGTAAAGGTGCGAATTCGACCCGCATAAGAACAAAAAAAACTGTATCGAAATAATACCTGTTTGGAACCGGTATTATAAGGTATCACTAGGCATTAATAAATACCGGTAACCAATATTTCTAACGCGGCGGGGGCACCGTTGTGTTGTCGCGACGCGGCTAAACCTTACAATATAACAGTGCCGTACCCAATTAATGGAATACCGGTCTCGTATCTGCCTAGCCACCGGTCGTAACTGACATCAGTCCCTGCACCGAAGAATGCCTACGAGTATATAATTCTACCCTCACAACATTTTATAAAGAAGACTACTTGTGACTTAGGCCGGTTCCCAATTATCAATCCACTGATAGTTTTCCTTACCGACATTTGACACATTTTAATAATCTGTCAAAATGCTTGTAAGGAAAACTATCCGTGGACTGATTATTGGGAACAGGCATTAGTTAATTGACATGTCCGGTAATCTAATCTCCGGTAGTTGAACACTTGAACAGTCGATTCATATATAGGTTGCAGTAGTTAGTTATTTTACTGTCAACTGTGTAGTCGACTAAAGCGAACGTTTTAAATTTAACAAGTTCACTCCAAATGCACAATTGAAAGAAAGAAAGAAAGAAAACATTTATTTGTCTGTTATATTTAATGCTACATTAATTAACATTCACTGAATCGAAACTAATCAATCCAAGTTGCAAATTCATTTCCTATAATATCATACATCAAATCCTATATACATATGTATACGGCCGGTGGCACAGATTACTTTTCCATATTGTATCTTACTCCTTTCTAATAAGACGCAAAATGTATGCATAATTATCGTTGCGTGGACTTTAGGTTATTGTTCATGGCAATCTCAATAAATAATCACGAATAAAGGCAAACCATTGAACTTCATACATTGTTCTTTGAAATTCGTTCTATCAATAAACAAATGACATAGCTCTTACGTCATTACCAAAATGAGTAGCGTAGCAATATAAAATGAATGCCGTTTCTTTCACCAGAAAAAAACGGGATTGTACGATGGTGTCGCCGTCTGGTGAATATAATTACTACTATTGACCCCGCTGTCTAACTAATTTTGATTTGATATCAAAGACATCTAGTGAAGGTTTTGAGCCACGTGCTGTCATGTGACGCGGCCATGTCATTTACACGGACAGTGTCTAACTCACGCACACATACAAGGCTCGGAGTAAAATTTTATGAATTACAAATGGCTATATTTTGAATATTACTGGTTTGTACGTGTATTTATTCAAACTGCGGGAGAAGAGGGTCATATATTATCTAAATATTACAATTTCAAGTTCCTGACATCGATAGATTAGACGTCTAGTCCGAACGAAAATTGTATGGAATTCGTCAGTGACGTTGCACCTTAAACCGACTTCAATTCAGTACTTTGCCAAGCCAGGTACCTGAAAATTTCTACATTTCCTTTCCAATTTACCACATGAACTGCTTTCCGAGAGCAAATGCGTTGATTATTACTTGAATAGACACTCCAATAGTTGTTACGTCAACGGAATGATGTCAGAATCTTTCCTCCTCTTCCTTCCTTTACATCCTTAAGGAGTTCCATAAGTCATCTGTGGGTCAACATCAGTTCCACTTCACCAAAATTGCGATTTCCGAGGGTAAATACACGAGTTATACTTAAAAGAACATACCGAAATCACTACAAGCGTGCGTGCCTATAGAACTTGAGGGTTGCCCTCTATTTCTCTGGGATTGTTATCCTGGGATCCAGATCCTGACTTGGTGACAATGAGACCACGTCAGAGGGCCTACCGCGAAACGAAAACGAACTTCGTTCGGGTCTCTTCGACTCTGTTGCACTTGCTCGTTCGAGCGACAGAGAGAGAGAGAGAGATAAACGAACGAAGTTTCGTTTTGGTTTCGTTGTAGCCCCTCAGTAGTACCTAAACTCTTTCGAATAAAAGAAGTATTTTTAAAATCGGTTGACAAATTGACAGAGAAATCGGTGAACATACATTGCTTAGGCCGTGTAAATAGGCAATTTAGACTATGCGGTGATGAGCGGAGCCGAAGGCAAGGTTACGCCGTAGGATAAAAGACAAACCAAATATGCAAATTTTGAGAAGCTGAAACTGCTTACCTTAGTTGTCCGAGTGACTTGGAGCGGGCGTAAGCAGAGAGGAGCGGCAGGAGTAACTAGCACAATCACTATAGGTACTTATTAATAGCAATCTTATTATTCGTAGTTCAGTTTGCAGCGGAGAAAATATGAAAATTATGCGTTGACGTATGTAACTGAATGTTTTTTTTTTGACAGCCAGAACTATGAAGGCGGTGCGTGTAAGCAGTCTCAACAGCTTTTTTAAGAAAGGAGGCCAAAAGGGATTTTGCTCTGACGGCGTAACCATGCTCCCGGCCTTGAAATGCAAAGAATTTCAAAAATGAGATGAAATGATGCGGTTGAATGATAAATAAGAAAGAAAAAGAACCTCCCAATAAGAACTGGAAATAGGTTATTGATTACTGTGTAGGTAAAGGATATAGCTTCACAACAGGTCATTTGAATAAGCCGTTATTAGTTTTAACAGTAGCTACTCGAATCACACCATCAGGTCCTGGATGTACGGTCGTGATTATACCTAACGGCCATCGAAGGGGTGGAACATCATCATCACCCATCAAAACTACCGTGCCTTGAACAATAGGATGATCTGGAGTACACCATTTATTTCGGACTTGCAATGTGTGCAAAAACTCTAAGCGCCATTTTCTCCAATATGATTGCACAATACTTTCTAGCAATTTTTTGCGATTCGTTAGATTCTTGCACTCAGTTGACAGGTCTGAAGCTGGTAAATACTGAAGCGGTGTAGACATTAAGAAATGTGCGGGGCTTATTATTTCAGGGTGCGGATCACACTGAGAGGGCGTGAGTTGAGTATGCATTCTATTTGAACCAAACCAGTTAGCAATTCTTCATATGCTAGAAGTTGTGACCCTATGACACGATACAAATGTGTCTTTAAACTTTTTATATTTGACTCCCAAATACCACCGAAATGGGGAGCGCGCGGTGGGATCATCTTCCATTCAATGCGGTGATTAAAGCATTCGCGGTTAAATTTAGATTTGAAATCGCATGTGCGAAACAAATCATACATCTCATCTAATTGAGATTTGGCTCCAACAAAATTTGTCCCATGGTCTGAATAAAGACATGAGACGGGGCCACGGCGAGATATAAACCGCTTGAAAGCTGCTATAAAGGAGTCAGATGTTAAATCTGAAACCAACTCAATGTGTATAGCCTTGGTGACAAGACATACAAACAAGCATATGTACGCCTTTTGCGCATGTTGACCACGACGGCGACAAAGCGTAATACGAAGGGGACCAGCATAGTCAATACCCGTATGCACAAAGGCTTTAGCTTCTTGCAAGCGATAAGAAGGAAGGTCAGCCATCTTTGGAATCGGATGGTCCGGTTTAACGCGGAAACACGAATTACATTTATGTACTCTATTCCTAATTACGGTTCTGGCATCCAATATCCAGAAGCGCTGGCGGATGATTGACATCAACAGTCCTGCACCTGTATGACAATTTACAGCGTGATAGTGATCAATAATCATGTTGACTATATGATCGCGTTTGGGGAGCAATGCAGGAGGCTTAGCTTCAAATGGTAAATCAGCGTTTGAAAGTCGACCTCCTATACGCAGAACATTTTTCTCATCAATAAACACTGATAACTTGACGAGTTTTCGCGAGGGTAATATATTATTTTTCATGCGAGCAATATCTTCCTGAAAGTGAACGCTCTGTATCGCGAGTATTAAAGCGGTTTCAGCGATTTCAATATTTTTTATAATCTCAGTAGCGTTAAGCTTTTTTGTAAAACGTAGCACATAAACTACAGTTTTCAGCAGTTTATTCCAAGAGGATATGCGTTGCGCTAAATCATATAATATAGGTCGCTCAAGTTGCACAAGAGTTGTCAATGTAGTGGTTTTACACTCCGGCAATTGTTCAATAGCAGCGGCCTGAAACGGTTGGATAGGCCATTCCGTTGGCGCATTATGCAGCCAGGAAGGTCCGTTCCACCATAGGGTATGAGAAACCAATTGTGATGGTGTCATACCACGGGACAAGCAATCACTGGGATTGTTTATTCCAGAAACATAATAGAAATTCTCTGGTAACACATTTTCTTGACACTGAGCAACACGATTGCTTACAAAAATTGACCACCTATGCGGCGATGCTTTGATCCATGAAAGAGCGATCATTGAATCGGAGAAAGCATATATGCCTGCAATCGGAATTCGAGCAAGATAAGTGTGTTGCACAATTTTAATCAGTTTGGCCATTAAAACAGCGGCACATAGCTCTAAACGAGCAAGTGTAGTTATCTTAGCCGGAGAAACCTTGGACTTGGAGCATAACAGCCTTACACTGATATCGCCAGTCAAGTTTGTCACATGCAAGTAAATTACACAACCATAACCACTAAGGCTGGCATCACTGAATCCAACAATATTGACTATACAATCGGATGATACGCCAATATGGCGCGGGATCTTAAACGTTGATAACAATGGAAATTCTTGAACCAATGTGGAGTAACACTTAATTATGTGTTCCGGGGGGGTAGCGTCCCAATCTATTTTACTGAGCCAAAGTTCTTTTATTAACAACTTGGCGTATAGGACGACAGGAGCTACCAAACCAAGGACGTCAAACAAGCGAGCTACGGTGGATAAAATGATTCGCTTGGTACACGATTAAAAAGCGCGATTAAGTTTTGCGATAAACGCATTGCAGTTTCCTCATTTATACACGAATGAACTAAATCGTCCATGTATAATTGGGAACTAGCCACTGTTGCAGCATCGGGAAACCGATGTCCCTCATCAAGGCAAAGCTGCTTGACAGTGCGCATTGCCATATACGGGCTTGATTTCAGTCCAAACGCAACGCGCGTAAACTGAAAGGTGCGAACCTGCTCTTTTTCATCAAAGCGAAATAAAATTTTCACATATTTATAATGTTTTGGCGGCAAACAGATTTGCATATACATTTGGCGGATATCCGATGTCATTGCTATGGGAAACAGGCGAAAATTCAGTAGCAGAATAAATAAATCTGCCTGCAAATTTGGACCAGTGTGCAAAATGTCATTGAGTGACAAGCCTGAGCTACTTTTAGCACTAGCGTCTAGGACTATTCTGACGCGAGATGTAGATTTATCAGGACGAACCACTGCGTGATGAGGAATGTAATATCCGTCATCAGTGACGTCAGATTCAGGAACTTCGGTAAGATAACCGTTTTGCAGATATTCTTTGATGACTTGGTTATAATCATCACGAAGTGTAGGTATTTGTTTAAACTTCTTTTCCAAAAAAAGTAGGCGGCGATGAGCAACAGCTCGAGAATTGCCTAGCTCAGACGCATCTTTGCAGAAGGGCAAGGCTGCAGAATATCTGCCATCATCATTTCGAGTCACGGAAGTAGTGTACAAATTCTCACACTCAGTCTCTTCCGGACTAAGAAAACGTTTGTATGGGATCTCTTCTAATTCCCAAACTTTATTGAGACTCGATTCAAGGTCATTGAGCACAAATGCGGTAAAAGAAGTGTCATTAGAGTTAGACTTACAAGGATAGTCACCCATTAACACGTAACCAAACGTGGTTAGCAAAGCGGGGGGTGCGCATGTGCCAGAATCTACTCTGTTCCCCAAATATATATACGGGAAGAGTTGAACACCTAGCACCACATCAATGCAGCCTGGAATATTCCAGGTTAAATCTGCAAGCGGTATATCGGCAAGATATGCCAAGTCACATTTATTAGCTTCGACGAAATGCGCGGGCAGTTGATCTGTTATACAATCTACCACTAAAGCATGTATATAGTATTTATTATTTGGGTAGATGCGCGATTCAATATTCAAATAAACATAACTAAGTATAGGCCTCGACGTTAAACCTTTATATAGGAATTGTTAAGCGGTATCACGGGTAAGTTAAGTGATTTGCAACAATCAAGCGTTATTAGATTGTTTTGTGAACCATTATCAATTAGGCATCTTATAATCGTCTTACCATCACCATTATAAGGCTTAGCGTACACCTGAGCGGTTGACAACAATATTGTTGACTTAGGGTTCGACTCTACTTTGAGTGAGACCGAAGCGTTAGAAAGCGGCTGTGCTATGGCCCCATCAGGTGACCATTGCGTATTAATGCTATCGCGGGGCGGATGAGCAGTCAGCGGAGTATTTATTTGCGGTGTGCAGACACAGTTCGAGTTTGCATTAGGTGCATTTGGTTCACAAGAATTGAACACTGCAGGCGGAGAGCGCGATGGAGGCGCGGCTGCTGACGGTCGCGGTACATGAGCGGCGGAAGAAGTAACGTCGTTAGTGTTGGCGAACAATTGCGTTGATTTAATATTAGCGGAAGCAGCTTTATTCGACTCAAAATGTAAGAACGTGTGATGACGCTTCTGACACACGTTGCAAGTGTGACGCGAGTTACAGTTAATAAGTGTATGCGTCGTACTTAAACAATTAACACAACCATGCTTATCTTTTATAAATTCAAACCTCACTTGCGGGGAGACCATGTTTTTAAACTTCATGCAAGCATAAAGTTGCGAATGATCCTTTTTGTTGCACAATATACAAGCTGGTTCATTAATCGCGGGTTTTGAAGCGGTATCATTGCTGGCTACAAACGCCTTATACGTAGTTCGCGTAGTTTGTGCCGGTATATTGGCAACTGATTTGCCGACGGTACTACCATTGGACCGTTCTAAAATCTTAACTTGGTCTTGCACAAACGATATGAACGATTTATAAGTCGGAATCTCAACATCGCGAATTGACATTTCGTAACTTTGTAACGTCTGTTGGTCGGTCTTCCTCAATGCGCAATTCAAAAGAAGAAAATCAGCCAAATCAGGAATGTCTAACTGCTTAAGAGCGGCGATAGACGCGGAATACTTCTCAATGAAGGTATTGAGACTGCTGGCATTGTTTGAGCATGGTTTTAAGTCAAATACATTGTTCAGGTAATAAGTACCCAAGGCGCGTTTATCTTGATATTTTTTGACAAGACTGTCCCAAATTATGGAATAGGTTTCACCTGTAGGCACTAAACCAGCGGTTAATTTCAGAGCATTATGTGTTAGCTTGCCCATGAGGTATTGCACACGTTGCGAGTCAGTCAGTTGGTCATTATTATGTACGTTGGTTTTAAATGACTCATAGAAGATGGGCCAGTTCTCAGTACGACCATCAAAGCAAGGCAATTCTATAGGCGGGAGTTTAATATAAGAGCCGTTGTTACGACTCGCGGGTGCGGATGATGCACTTGCTTGCGGTATTGACATTTTAATAATGTTGTTTCGAGTGCGTTTTATTTTTGAGTACATATCTTCGAACGCATCCAGGGCCTCATAGTCAGGCTTGGTACCAGGAACGAGAGACATGATGATTTTATTCATCTCATCCAGAATTGATTCGAAACTCACAAGTAAGTCATCAATCGTTTCACTATCGGCCATGAAAGACTCGTTGCTTCGCGATTCAAAATTTGAAATATTTTTAGAAGCGGCATGTATGCGAGTAAATCGCTGAAAGATTTTCTCTTCTTTACTTTTTAACACTGCTAACTTAATTTCCATTTCAGATTTAGACATGTTGGCTAAATTAAAATTTCAATTATATTAATGACAATGTCAAGCGAAATGTAAATGACAATGAGCGTGATATATATGAAATGAGCGTTAATGGCGGGTGAAATATATGAGTATTGCGGAAAATAAATGTGAATTTTAAAAATTTGGACGGAAGAATCCGGAACTCGATAGGACCAAAAATATGCTTAGGCCGTGTAAATAGGCAATTTAGACTATGCGGTGATGAGCGGAGCCGAAGGCAAGGTTACGCCGTAGGATAAAAGACAAACCAAATATGCAAATTTTGAGAAGCTGAAACTGCTTACCTTAGTTGTCCGAGTGACTTGGAGCGGGCGTAAGCAGAGAGGAGCGGCAGGAGTAACTAGCACAATCACTATAGGTACTTATTAATAGCAATCTTATTATTCGTAGTTCAGTTTGCAGCTGAGAAAATATGAAAATTATGCGTTGACGTATGTAACTGAATGTTTTTTTTTTGACAGCCAGAACTATGAAGGCGGTGCGTGTAAGCAGTCTCAACAGCTTTTTTAAGAAAGGAGGCCAAAAGGGATTTTGCTCTGACGGCGTAACCATACATAAAATAAAACATAGGTACTGTGAAACATTGAACCACCTCTTTTCTTAAGTTGGTTAAATAGTTACTTCCCGAGAGCAAAAATATATATATGGGCAACTACAAATCCCTGTATCGCTATGCGCTATACGTATATATATATATATATATATATATATACGTGTGTATAATATTTGAGGAGTTCCGGTGACTCCTTAATGACAATTACCCAAACACCGTGATTCATCAGTCTTACCTCAAAATATGCATGTTTGTGAGCAATCGATATGTGCTCCTTCAACGAGCTCTCACCGTGCCGAGAACGCGTCCCATTGTGTAAGTCGAATACCGGCCCTAGTCTTAAATAACTTCTCAGCAATTGATTTACAGTTCAACATTCAGCGGCATCTGCCCTTTCGCAGATTGGGCAGGCCCGCGTCTAGCTGTCACCGTCGGGGAATGTGTATTGTGATGTGTATTCACATCACATTCACAATCATTACTCAATTAATTTCCCGTCTTGTATGACAAGTTATTTAGCCACAGTTATTTATAAGGACAAATCAATGTATAGCCGTACACTTATGTTTATATTAATAAGAACTAGCCGTGGCTGCAGCTTTGTCCGCGTAGAACTAACGTCTTACCTATTTTGCATTACGTTCGTTTAAAAAGATTGCATAAGTTTAATTACAGTCATCTATAATCTAACTCTTGATTCGGGAAATATTGAGTGATAAGTATTAACATTTCTTGCTGAGACTTGCGATCTTGAATTTAGTAAAAAAGTATCGATTAGTGGGACTAGATTAATGTCACTCAATATTTAACCTAAATATGCCGATTATCGACGCGAATTTCCCACAGACATATATTATGATCGCACGCACAAACATACGGGGGAACCACAATCCCCTTAACTTTACCTTGCAGACTATGCTTTATGATTATAAAACAGACGAGCCGATTGGAAAGGTCTTTCATCCACCATTCCTTGAACAATAGTCCTCGTACTTGCGAGGACTTCAAATCTTTTACTTACGTCTCTATTATCCTTATAAACGCGCTCGATTGTTTTGTTAAAACCGTCATTATGATTCCACCCGCGACGCGCGCCGGGACACGGTGAGAACGTTTGTCTTAATGCTGTTTTGCTTGACATTGCATATTTTAATGCATGTAAAGAAACTGGCGAAAGAGTAAAGCTATCATCCGATCGGGCAGTCATTGTTGCGTGGAATTTCTTTTCGGGCTCCTTCCAAGTGTTTCTGTTCAATTCAAATTTACTCGGCTAGATCCACTAGAGTTTCCGGGCGCGACAGAAATTCCTCAGATTTTCCCACATTCGCAATAAAATGTATCTTCTGTACACGTACCAACTTATAAAAAATGAAGAGATGGAAGCTGTGGAAAGGCCCCTCGGAGAACTATTAGGTATATCCTCGTGGCGCCCATGCGCCTTTTAAAAGGCATGTCAGTTGATGAAAAATCAAATTAATTCCATTTAAGAGAAACTTAAAATTTCACTGTTCGTTTTTGCGTGCTGGGCGCCACAAGGATATAATCTGTGCCTCGGGCCCGAGTAGTAATGGCGCTTTGTCTGTGGCATGACCCGCCGGGCCCGAGGTCCGTGTCCGTGAATATATAGTCGTAAAATATCAGTAAAAAGTATATTTGTCTCGTTTTAACCTATTAAATCTATATGACATTTTTCTATTGTTTCTATATGATGCATGTTTCTATAGTTAAGTTATTTATATTCTGTTTTTAACCGACTTCAAAAAAAGGAGGAGGTGCTCAATTCGGCTGTATTCTTTTTTTTTAAATTATTATTTTCAATGTTTGTTACCTCAGAACTCCGTCATTGATGAGTCGACTCGAAATTTTGTTTTGTTCGTATGTATATCCTTCCAGGTGGGTTCCATTTTTTTCAAAATTCAGTTAGATGATGGGATCCATGAGGAATTGAGGGGACTCCTCAATTTTATTAGGCACGCGTGTAGTGATTTTGGTATTTTCTGTTATAACTCGTGTATTAACATCCGGAATCATAAATTTGGTGGCGAGGAATTGATGATGAAGACCACAGATGCCTTATCGAATTCCTCAAGTATGTACTTAAAAGTGCAAAAGTACGTCACAGGTTCTGATAAGATTCCGTTGATATAGGAACTAATGAATGGGGAATCGATGGAAGTCCTCAAATATTATCGGCCCACATACAGCGATTCGGTTTTTTTCTATAGTAATCAACGCATTTGCTATCGGAAATCAGTTCATGTGGTAAATTGTAAAAAGAAATAGGAAATGTTCTCGTGGCTTGGCGGAGTACTAAATTGAAGTCGGTTAAAACTTTGTTTTTAAAGTAAATTATCTGTTTTCACCTACTCAAATCATACCTTTATTGCATCGTCTCCACCACACAAAGGTTGTATGGAAGAGATCGCTTATTAGCGATAAGACCGCCTGTTGTCTACCATTGTGTATGTTTCATTTACCACTATTTTACTATTGTCTACTATGTCTGGTGAGCAATAATAGTACATTACGTAACTAGGGCGGTGAATTCGTGAATGCCCTAGATCGCAGGTGTTTGTGCGCTCTGGGGCTTTACGAATTACCACCCGTGTTGAGTACAAAATTTTGTCTTCACCTGGCCACAATGCGAGTTTTCTCGTACGCGCAGCGTGCAGTAAAACTCGCATTATGGCCAGGTGTGACGTAAAGAATATTTGTATTGTATTGTAAATCGTGCTGTGAACGAAACAAGACAGCTAGCAATCGAACATTTGAATGCGTAACGGGGGATTAAAGTCGTTATTTTGTTTGTCAAAAACTGGTAGGCTGACGGGCGGATAGGATATATTGTTTTGTTTATGAGCGTGATTATTAGAAAAAACTGGTTGAAATGTGTTGTTATACAGAACTGTATAATTAAACTTTTGTTTTTAATGAGTTTGAGTGTGCTTAAACCTGTGAAGAAAACAACATGCTAATTCATAGCCAACTTGGCCAGAATTTTCATGCACGATTTCTTGTCCTTGTCTAATGATTGACTATTTGTCAAAGTATTTAACATACGTCGTATTTAATATATGTTTTATTCAATATAATGAAGTTAGTTAGAATCCTTTATAAAGTGACGCGTGACAGCTCACAAAATAAACCACGTCATTTTGGTACAGTTTTCAAATGGGGTACCTATATATTGTACATTTTACCCATAAGCCTGACATTTTATGTTGTTTATCTAGGTTGAGAGGAGTTTGTTTTTGCACAACGTTAATATTCAAGTTTTCACTTCTGCGGGCACTCCCGGAGTGCAACCCGGTTTTTTTTGTTGGTTTTTTGCTGTTACTTACTACTACTTATGATATGTGTGTTATGTAAAGTAATGTACCGTCTATGCAACTGTACATAATTAGGCCTTAAAACACTCGTGTGATCCTATTATGAAACTCGCTGGCGCTCGTTTTATAAAACCACACTCGTATTTTAAGGCCTGTCATTATGGATCAGTTGCATAAACTACTATTATGTGTATAATACCTACAATTAAAACGCATTAAATACAAATAGCTAAAACAGAAATTCTTTATTTTTATTTAAATAGAGATACAGATAATAGAGAGCAGATATATTCCAATATTTATAGACTATAATTCCGTAGAAAACGTAATAAAACGTAATTTCCCACCCGCACCTGTACCTCGAAATCCTGTATCTTACGCAAGCCCCGCGGCCCCCGCGGGCGACCACAGTCACAGACATGGGGTGGCTGTCATTTTATTTCCCACAGCTGAGGGGGTAAGTAGACGAGTCTGAAGTTTTGTAAGTTTGTATGCGGGAAGTAACCAAGGAAACTGCTTACTCATCCGAAACAAAAAAATCTTTCACTTAGGTAATAGTATATACCTAGGTATGATGGACGTTTGGGATGGACATACTCGAAAGTAGGCTTTTTATGCCATGGCTCTGTCGGGTTCTCAATAACTGAAGGGGAACTGAATAAAGTGATGCAAGCAAACGGAAAACTCACTCGAAGTTAAAATAAGGAATAAAAACATTTATACAGGGTGTCAGTGCAAGGTTAAGATATTAAACCCTGACCAATTTTATATTATATATATAATGACATATGAATTCGATCATATAGTGACGTAAATACGTCGGCTTGTTACAGCAAGGTTCTACGTAGGGCTAATATAAAATTGGTCAGGGTTTAGATTGTTTTTTTTTATCGTTACTACGTATGGGTAATTCACCTAGAACATTAAGTTTTGATCTCTATATATGGCAAATGAGCAAAGAAGTTATAGCTTATCTCTATTATATCATAGATAAATAAATGCCTGTGGCCCGCTTCACAAAGCTCCAAGTTACAACGTAACAGGTCTTCACTGGCAACACTGAGGCTCTACCAATAACGACATTTGACCATATTTTTTTATGAAAGTGCTGTCACGTCTGCTTTTTTCTTTTGCTATAATACATAGAACTCAAAACAAAGCACTAAATGACCAATATAAGGAGCTTATGATAAACAAGGTAAGTGCTTCGAAACTCTACATTGGAAGGTCTGTAGTAAAATCTGTAATCTTTTTCTGTCAAAGTTTGGTGTAGGTATGTACAATTTATTTGCCTGTTCATTTTAAATCCAATTAACACATTTAAGTATTAACAACACTGCAACGACTTATAAAAAACCAGCTTACTATTTCGCAATTTTTTTAAATTGATATTCGTTAGACGGCGACATAAAATTTACCGTTTTGTGTAGATACCTATCTGCACAGAAACGGCCACAAAGCAGGTTAAATAACTCTACTTATAAGATAAAGGCTATCCTATAAAATATTAAGAATTGCTTGATTGGTAAATGGGGCCGGGCCAATAGGTATGACGCTCTCTTTCTACTGTCTAGGTAAAGGTACCTACCTCTGTCAATGTTCGTTCCGGTCTTTGTAAAATAAAGTAAACATAAATAAACAACCACCTATTAACCAGATGATCTTGACATCTATCATTGTCTAATGTAAAAGTTCATTGTAAATTATAATACTCGTACATGTTTAAAATTGTGTGTATTCATCTCGCATGCGATTGCTTTGCTATCTATTTATGAGGAGGTAAAAAAAATGCAAATGCACATAGGTATCATAAAAGTGACATAAATACGCACGCGATTAAGTTATTAAACACCTTGTAGTGTTATATTTTTACACATGGCTGATTAAGTATATCATTATATTCATAATAAACAATAATTACAATACCTTGACGTTGGGTGCCGCTCCGGTAACGTATAATAAAATCGTAACAATAAAGAACTGGAACATTAAATCCTTGATAATATACATAGTTGCTAAAAGATACCAATAATTTATTATAATTATTTAAATACAAAATTAATGTGAGATCACTTGTTCACTAAGCCGACATCGATCGGCTGGTAGCTAAAAAACTTTTTAATGATCATATTGACATAACTGGGTTTGATTTTGCACCGGTAATAATACGGTAAGGATCGGACGCGAGACGTTCGTCTGGAGTGAGAGTTAAAACAGAATAAAATACATAATAACAAGGATAGAGCGATCCCGTGCGAGCAAGCGGCGCGGGCGGCGGCGCGCGCGCACCCCGCCCCGCCCACCGCTTAGCTGATTTGTTACTCTCCACAGGAATAATGGTGCACCATTAATACTATAAACCGGTGTTAATCATAATCACCGAATAAACAACCGGTCGACAAAACATCACTAAAAAACCATGATTCATTTCCAATGCACTTATTAATGTTTTATCAAATATAAGAGTTTGATGAACTATTTAACTAACGAAAACACTATGTATTGATAATAATATCCCGTTTAAACTCGATTGACAATCGACACGGTGTGTCCTACACTGCCTATACTTCGCCTACCACCGTTGGAGTCCAATTGTAGTTCTTCTTTAGATAAATTTTAACCTTAAGTTACGGTAAACTAAAGTCCCTTTTAGATTAATTTGTTTGTGATCATACATAACAAGCAAAAATAGGGCGTTCATAGGTATGTGAGAAATTTTCAAAAAAGTGCCACAACCTTGTCGAAGTTACGGAACTGTACGGTAAGTCAGTTGTCCGTCAAAAAGGAATGCGGCTTCTACACATTTAGGTACTTACTTAGAAGTCTGTTTAGAGGTAGATAGAGTGGCCAGGGAATGATGAGCCTATTTTATATGACACCTTTTTATATGGCAACAGTAATAATTGTCAAATGTGTCAAACGGCTTAAACTAGTATGATGTTCTAATCTTGATAATAACTTAATATAAGGTAACTAAGAAAGTAGGTAACTGTTCCATAATAAACCGGACTTTTTTTTACTTTTTAAGACATTTAAAGGGTGGCTTACTGCTAATATTATATTGAGTAGGTAATATCATAAAAAGTTCAAAATTAAAATTTTGGATAGTGTTTTTAAAGTAGAATGCAATTAAAGATTTTTGTTTCATATAACTTTACTTCCTTCTGCTTGATCACGATCAGCCTTTATGGAAGCTAACAACTGGGCTGTTATTCGCTAAGCGCTAATGCGGCTCACCCCGTCCGTCACCCGTCGCGAAACTAGTCCTCTACCTACGCTTACCTACTACGCATCGCGGTGTCACGATATATTTGTGGGTGAGCGTTGAGGTGAGCTTAAAAGGGCTGTTATTCTGAACGCGCTCATGCGCCTCACCTCACCCGTCACACTTAACGAAACTAGACCTCTACCTACACTTAGTTTCTACAAATCGCGGCGTCAAGATATAGTTCTGGGTGAGCGTTGCGTTGAGGTGAGGTGAGCTTAAATAAGTTACAGGTTAGCGGGGCTGGTTACGCTTAGTTACCGTAAAACTTTACAACTTTGACCGCTTTTTGCAGTCTTTCACTTTTTTTTCAAGTTTGTTGGTCCATATTGTAGTACTTATCTGTGGCAAAATATTGCCATACTTTTCATTGTGTGAGTGAGCAAACCATAGTCAAAATAAGTTTCTGTACTGTAGAAAATGGGTCTTAAACAGGCGGGCCAAAAAAAAAAATTAAGGTTGCCCACTTTTACTTACAATCTCTTCACTCCACGATTATTAACATTATGGCAACGAATCAAAGTCCAGTCCAGAATAAACATGGCATAGTTTCATCGTATAGGTATTAATTCATTAAGTTCAGTATTGCACCTCCAAACTTATGCGGGGTAAAGTCATTAAAAAATTGCGATTCTTCATACAAAATCCTAAATATGCTATAGGGTTGTCAATTTTCACTTTTACCCAACTACGACTGTAAGTATAAGAACAATTTGGTTGTGAATAGGTACGGTGATCGAATTGTTCCTAGAATAAGGGAGATAAAGGGAGATTATCGAATTAAACCGCCAATGTAATTATTTAAGGTGAAAATAAGAAACTACGTCTCCATAAAGCGGTTGTTTCTTATATTTCCTCTTAAATTAGCAAAATAACTTGAAACGACGTTGCATGGTATATGCCTCCTCGCAAGTCAATAATAACATACCTACTAGTGACAACCCTAACGGTAAAAATGTGCTGGGCAATGTTGTGAAAAGTGATACGTAAATACGATCATGAGATTGCCCAATGCCCACGATCATAATTACAAAAGTAATGCATATAACGTGCTGAAACTTCGTCTACATCGTTTCTAAGCTGCATATTATTTACAGTTAAAACTACTTACCTGTAGGACTCTCCTGCGGCCCAAGCACACTAACAAAATGACGTCTTTTATGCACATGTTTTATGCCCACAACCGACGTATAAAATTTTACCGTCATGAGCTAACATGGTAAACCGTCATCTACGTAAAATGTGACCATTTATATGTCTTGCACATAAAACTACTTTTTTTACGTCACATTCTAGCATGCTCTTGACTTTGGCACATAAAACGTGACGATATGAACCGTTGACGGACGAAATTTTATGTAGGTTACTCGAGACCCCTGATAAATTTTAACGCTATGAAATCAATACAATTGGCCGCAGGATATCTGTAAAATTTCTGTCACAACACGCGGTTTCAGTTTCAAAACTTATTAGTTCGTTTGATGTTTGGATGGATTACTTTTCTACGACTTTTTGCTTGACAATTGGATTTCGATATCGCATATTAACACGACCCGTGGTAATTTACTTTTATTTAAAGGCGTACGAAAACATAATATAATATGCGCATCTTCAAGAAACCTAATAAAATTATTATGGAGTAAATATTTAAAGAAAATAATTATACTTAAGTATATATACAAATTCTTCTTATCCATTGTTGAAATTGTTGAAATTATCTATCCTACTATTATAAGAGGACAAAGTCTGTGAGATTGAAGCTTTGCAAGTTTGCGTGTTTCAAAAATCTTTGAATGCGTATAGATTGGGGTTTCTGGGTGGTGGTAGGCTATATTTTATCTCACGGGTTTGCCTACTTTCTTCAAATTATGCGGGCGAAGCAGCGCGGGCAGCTTGTCGTCTAATAAATCAATTGTTAGCTTAACCTCGGTTAACATTTACTTTTCCTCAATTTCAACAAGCATGCTACAAAGAAAACAGTAACACTTGTACCATAAAATGAATTACGATACAAACTTACAAATATTATGGGAAAAACAGGGCGGGAGTAAAGTAAATAAATAAAAACGAAAAACGATTATAATACAATTTAATACAAGAGTACAACTACTTAGTAACAGGGCAGTGCTTATAATTACTCTTTAATTAAGTAGTATTATATTGGGTCTCTAACCATAGACTGCGATTGAACGAATGAAAAGAATGTAATAATTGGTAGAAATTCAGAACTATATATACCAACTATAACAACTTTGTATATATTGGCAATACTACACTTCTTTTTGCTAAATATATTTTACGCTATGGCATAAATATATGTTGCGAGATTAGCATGTTAGCTAAGTAACGTAAAAATGGGCACAATCGTAAAGTTATACGTCCGAACGTAAATATTAGAGATGCAACGGATAGTTGTTTGGCCGGATACCGGATACCGGATATTCGGCCTGGTCACCGGCCGAATATCCGGTATCCGGCCGCCGAATATTCGGCCGGCCAAACGATACCTACATTTTAGTTTGGCGGCAGGCGCGTCGTGCAGGTTTCAACCTGTTACGTATTGTAGGTTCACGCAGACCGTTTTCTGGGCAAAAAACAAGTTTTATTAGGTCAGTGTACGGAACTATTTCGTATGCAGTACACGTGCGCCCGCCTATCTTGCTGAATAGATAAGTTTTTAGTATTACTAACCATTTTTCGAAGTTAAATATCAAACAGAAACACTATTCGGTATCCGGCCGGATAGTGCGCAACTATCCGGTATTCGGCCGGATAGTAAATAATGGCCGGATAGGCCGGATACCGGATAGCAACCGGATATCCGTTGCATCTCTAGTAAATATATGGCCGATTAGTATGCTAGCCGGGCTGGACCGACATCCCACGGAAGTTTTTTTAACTTTTTTTGCCCGCCAAAAAACACGTCCTCACTTGAAGCCGGCTCACGCCTGCCTTCGTCGCGTCACTGACTTCACTATATTTCCTAGTTAGATAGAGAATTGATTTATCCCAGTAGTTTTTATATTTGAATATCAATAACGCAAGAATGACGAAGAATATACATAATAAAATCTCAAACAAATTAACAGCGCGCAACTTTTTAAAAGGGTCGGGGCCCCGCGCTTGCGTTCGGAAACTGCATTTGTGATATACGTTCATAGAATTTAAGATTGTTTAAACTACAATTATTAATTAGCTAGCATAATAAAATTCATGTTTACCTATTTGTTATGAAAAACGGAGTTTATTCTGAGATCTTTTATTTAAATATTCTTCAATTTAAAATTTCTTTGTACCTATAATTATTTTGGTAAATTAAAATTGTTAATTTGATAGTTTTCGAACGTGTGTTATCCGCTTTTTGGGGTCTACTTTGAAATTCGATGGTCGAACTATGAATCGACCTATGTCTGCCATTTTCTTTTTTCGTAATGGAATGAAAGGGACAGTGCTAATAAAGTTCAAATATTCTGAACTTGTAATAGACCCAATACGACGAAAAGTCAATGTCCGCACCAAAATTAAAAACCTACTTTGTCTCCCGGAGTGAGCAAAATCGCATTTTGCACACTTTTTTCACGCAGCAAAATATGCTTGTTCGAGCTGCTGAGGTGAAATAGTTATTTGTGCAACAAGAGAGCAAAGTTTGTTTTTGCTGCGAGTGCTAATTTTGAGTCCTGAGGAAGCGAAAGACTCAAAAGCACGAGATGCAAATACTTTGCTCTCGAGTAACACATACAACTTTTCACATCAGCAGTGAGAGAACATATTCACATCAAAAATATATCATAGTATCACGTACCTATTCGTCTCAAGGTTATTCAGCAAGAAAACTTAATTAGGCGTTAGTTAACTGCTTGTTTTAACTCCTCAGCGCCGGCCGCGCCGTTATTCAATACTAGAAAGGCGAGACAAGGCGCGAGAAATCAAAGGATATTTCAGTAAGTATCTAAGTATAATACGAGTGTCGCGTGACACTAACACATCACTAAAAACTAACCGTGTTATTGTTAAAACTCACAGAATTTACAAATATCTTCGAGATATTCATTTTTATCACAAAGGGCACACATTAGCATATTACGTGTATCTCGCGTGTACACCAAAAACTAGCCGTACTGTTGTTAAAATACTGCCTTCGTCACGTCACTGGACTTCACGATATTTCCTAGTTAGATAGAGAATTGATTTACCATAGCAGTTTTTATGTTTAAAACCAATATCAATAACGAAAGTATGACGAATAAATTCTACAAAATGAAATCTCAAACAAATTAACAGCGCGCAACTTTTTAAAGGGGACAGGGCCTCGCGCTGCGTTCGGAAACTGCATCTGTGGTATACGTTCATAGAATTTAAATTGTTTAAACTAGAATTTTTAATTAGCTAGCATAATAAAAATCATGTTACCTATTTATTATAAAAAATGGAGTTTATTCTGAGATCGTTTATTTAAATATTCTTCAATTTAAATTTCTTTTGAACAATTATTTTGATAATTTAAACTTGTTAATTTGATCGTTTTCGAACGTGTTAGTTGTATCCGTTTTTTGGGGTTCTACTTTGAAATTCGATGGTCGATGAACTAGGCATCGACCTATGTCTGCCATTTTCTTTTTCCGTAGAGGAATGAAAGGGAACTGTGCTAATAAAGTTCAAATTTTCTGAACTTGTAATAGACCCCATACGACGAAAAGTCAGTGCTCTGCAGGCTCTGCACCAAAATTAAAAAGTTACTTTGTCTCACGGAGTGAGCCAAATCGCATTTTGCACACTGTTTTCACGCAGCAAAATATGCTTGTTCGAGCTGCTGAGGTGAAAAGCATATTTTACACCAATTTTAATAAGGCAAATGATTTGTAGGTATCGTCAGTTTGCAAGCAAGCATGATTTTTCATGGCGCATAAAAAACGCTATTTATAATTGTAGTTAAATTTAATGTATAATTAAGTGTTTATTAGGTAAGTAGGTACCAAGTAAAAGAGAATTCGGCTGCCGCGCGGCACGTTCGCTTCGCTCGCTTGGCTCGCGCGCTGTGGGGTCGCGGTTCTTCTTAACAATCCTCGCTTTAGCTCTTCGTCGTACCTACACCGACCTGCCTTAGAGTCTACCAAAAATATAATGATTACTGTATATTAGATGAAATTAACATTATATTATCATATGTTAATTATAGGAACTAGGAACAATGCATTAAATATAGAGGATGTTATATTAAATGTCATTATTGTTATTAATTTAACTACTTTAGGTACATCAATTAATCATAATAAAAAAGATAATTATAATATATAAAATTATGTTTCCCCCATACAAACTTTGCACCCCTATTAAACCCTCTTAGGGGTGGAATTTCCAAAAACCCCGTCTTATCCCTTGCCTACGTCATAAAAGGAAGTCCTGGTGTAAATTTCAAGTTTATAGTCCAAGTAGTTTCGGCTGTGCGTTGATGAGTGAGTCAGTCAGGACATAGGCATTTATATGCCTTTATATGCGGCCGCTGCAGGAGACCGTCGCATGTGCTGACTTCTGGCCGAAGGGTGTAGTGTTTCGACGGTTCCGGGGCAATCTGCCGAATCCTACACCGGAGACGACGATGCAACGGGGCCACGCCGTTTCGTCGCCTAAATAGTATTATTCGTTGTTTTGGTCTCGTGACGCATTGGTTATTACTGTAATGTCACGTAGGTCAATAAATAAATAAATAAATAAATATGTATATATGTATATGTAAATTTATACATTAAGTGTTGTTATATGACTCAAGAATTATATTATATCAAATGAGCGTAATATATTATTTAAAAAAATCTAGTTAAAGGAATGACGCGTAATTCAATGTTGGAAAGGCAACCGGATGGCTCGCGGTATTTGAGCTCCCGAAGTGATGGGGAACCACCCTGTGCTACCCGAAATGAGCCAACTGTGACTGGTTCGGAAATATAAGGGGGGTGAAAAAAAATATCGCAACTGGATGAAACAGCGGTTGCCTGAAAATGTGTACGCTGTTTATATAATGAAACTTTTATGCCATCCCTCCTAGTGTGACCGTAGCCCTACAGGGCGTTGCACAGGGCGGTTTCACATCACTTAGGGAGCTCAAATACCGCGAGCCATCCGGTTGCCTTTCCAACATTGAATTACGCGTCATTGCTCTGAAAATTATAGGCATCGTTATGCACCATTTTTTTTGTCATACCAATTCATTTGACTACATTTTTATTGTCTAAAGATTTTCTGTTATAATAAATTATTTCACAAAAGGCTATTTACCTGACTGTTATTTTCCGTGGTCATATTATGCTAAGTGAAAATTATTCCAAAGTTTTCATTACTAAATGGATTGTTTTCACATATTTCCTACGTACTTATCCGTAACTGGTAAAGTCGCATTCAGACGGTCCAGCAGGTGACCCTTGAGGCGACTGTATGATGCTACTGGGATCCTGCCGTTTGGCAAAGTTAAGGCGGAAACATATTATTAAAACGCGACGCGACCAGATGAAACGCGATGCGTGTTGAATCGAATCAAATTGTATTATCATACTGTGATTCTGCACGTCTATCATGAGACGGGCGCGACATACTCTTGATTCTTCTCGCACTATATCTCTTGATCTAAGTGTTCTAATAAGAGAGAGACGGATAGTGCGAGAAAAATCGAGAGAGCTCGCGGGCTGTCTAATGAATCTCATGATAGCCGTGCTGGTCATAGAAAATAATACAATTTGATTCTACTCAACACGCGTCGCGTTTCATCGAGTCGCGTCGCGTTTTAATAACGTGTCTCCAGCCGCCTTAACTTTGGCAAACGGCGGGATCCCCTAAGGGGATCCCAGTAGCATCATACAGTCGGCTCATGGGTCGCCTGCTGGACCGCCTGAATGCGACTTTACCAGTGAAGGATAATCGTACGTAGGAAATATGTCAAAACAATCCATTCAGCAAATAAAAACATATTTCAGGTCTTGTCAAATATATGATAATATTAACTCATTTAAAACGTCAACAACTCAATCACTATTAATACAAATTATCAAATTGCATATATATTTTTAAACTAATGTAACTTAAATATTGTTACGCTCACGTTAAATTGAACGTTGTGATAATAGGTGACAGTAGTGTATATGTCATGTTGACTTGACAGTTGAGTTGACACTTCCGACGTGAGAATAACAAGTAAATATTTTGTTTTCTATTTGTATTCATTAGATTGTGTTTTCTAATCTCACAACCATATATATGCAATGGATATTCCTGTACTATACATATTTTCTTTTCTTTTCTCCCGTCCCGGGAAGAATTTAACAGCTTCGCGTAAATTGCCCCAGAAACAACATTTTTGTTGTGTCATTAAGGTTCTGCCAAAATCATGATTTTTTGAATATTTTAAGCCATTATGAGTTGATTATTGTTTAAGAAAGCCCGTACATGCCAAAGTTTACTAGCAACCAAGTAGCAAAGAGATCGAATGAAGATGTTGACTCTCCGCTACGCATGTAGCTGGGGCATTCAAGGATTCCGACACATATAGTTTGAGTTGTCTTCTTAGGGTGTGTGTTCCACAGACACTACTTGTTAAGACATAAGGGCTTGCACAAATAAATGTGGTGAAATTATATATCAACTGACAGCTATTACATTCCCAAACGCATTGCAGTCAAATCCATACTAATATTATAAATGGGAAAATGTGTGTGTTTGTTTGTTTGTCCGTCTTTCACGGCAAAACGGAGCGACGAATTGACTTGATCTTTTAAGTGGAGATAGTTGGAGGGATGGAGAGTGACATAGGATAGTTTTTATCCATGAAATCAGCCCCTACGGGGGTGAAATGGCGGGGTAAAAGTTTGTATAGAGCTGCGCATATATAAACGGGTTCCACGCGGACGGAGTCGCGGGCAGAAGCTAGTAATATATATAAATTAATGTCTTGTGTCCCCTAGATGGGGCAGAGGGCTTCCCAGTGCCTCACTCGCCATTGCGTTCTGTCGTGGGCTAAGCGCTTCGCCTCGGACCATGTCAGCCCTATAGCCTCCAGGTGTGTTTCGGGCGGCCACGTTTCCTCTTCCCTTGTGGTGTCCATTCCAGGGCTTGCCTTGGGATGGGGTTGTGAGCTCTTCTTAGGGTGTGACCGATCCAAGTCCACTTGTGGTGTTTAATTCGGTGACCAATTGGTGTTTGGTGGTTGAATATTTTTTGGTTTACTAACTAGAGCTGTTTAATATATTTTGTGTACAAAATGCTCTACATGAAATCAAGTAAAGCATATTTTACTACACTAAGGATGCTGCACTCGGAATCGAGTCAATATAAACTAAGTTAAGTCAGTGTCATATTACTATATTATATTATTTTGTCCTAAGCTGATGTTTTAAACATAAGTAGCTGAGAAATGAAAAAAATAAAATCTAAATCATGCATATACGTAAAATTATACCGCATTATGTAACAAATATTATTCTGTAAGTTGGCATCAGGGCTCTTTCATATAATGTAAAAAGTAGTTGCCTATATTAGTCACCTATGGATGATAGATGTCCATAATGATCAAAGGTCTATCGATAATTATTCGTAAATATTCTAAGGCATATATTTAAACGTATGAATGGTTGTTATTCACATCGTTTTAATGCCTAAAGTGAATTACGTATAAGAGACCAAATTTATAACATCTATAATCATAAAGATAATTACTCAGAAACATTTCCAGACATACATTTGAAAGGGGTACTATAATCAGCTCGGCGAACCTTGATCCCTATGACACTGACAGTTATTCCCACGACACAATCTTGTAGTAGCGTCACCGTTATATTATAATCGAATTGGCGGTGTCTAAAAATGATATTTATTAATTTTAGGCAGATATATGCAATTACAATAATATCCCGTTGGAATTATAATAATTATTAACACTTACAAGAAATTATCTCAATCAGACTTTACGTTGACGTCCTGCAAAAGTTACTCCGTTTGGAAGATATCGACTAGTGCGGAAAAGTATCGATAAACAAATATCGAAAATGGAAACGAGTGTACAAAATACATCAATAGAGTACCTACGCTCTTAGTGTCAGATTTATAATCATTTAAGTTGTTTGCGATAATAAAATAAAGGAGATTTAACAAATTTATTGTATATACCTACTCAAATAAAACAAAAGCGGTTTATTAATGATTTTTTAATATACATTAATTAATCTGAATCTGACAATGATGTCACTGATTGCGTCTCAGACTCGGAATCCGAACTGCAGCTGCTTTCTCCTATGTTTATTAAAAACGGCTGGTCTACTATATTGTCGTATCGCACGTCTCGATTCCAATCATCTAAGCATAGTTTTTTCGTCTTTTCAACCACTTTCCTCCAATTGTCCGGAGTCACTTGACTACATGCCTCTTGTAGCAACGTAAGCATTTTATTAGCTGTGAATGGCGGAGTGGTGTTAAGCCTGGCTGCACAACCTGAAACAATAATGGTTTAGATTAAAAATGATGCAAAGTCAAAGAGCGAGATCGGGGTAAGTACATTATAAGTACATAATTTTGTACGTTAAAAGTGTGTAATTGATATAAGCACATGGATAAAAATAAAAATGCAATTTGCTAGTGAAATAAAATAGCTTTAAATAGTACTAGCCGACTAGACAGTCACCAGTGACCTAAATAAAAACATGTTAAAATAAATACAAATCAACCCACCTTTGATCTGCGCCCATATCATTTCGATTGCATTATATTGGCAGTGGTAGGGCGGTAGCCGAATCACGGTGTGCCCTTTTGATTTTGCCATCTCATCCAAGAAATATTTCTTCTTTGTTTGCTGTTTATGAAGGTTCAACAATCTAACTAATTCCTTTTTCAGCATTTGAGTATTAGCTGCCACACCATTGTTTTGCAGCCACTCTATTATTTCGCCTTTATTGTTGTTCGCGGTAGGCGCTTTATTAATTTGCACAGAGTGGTATGGGGCGTTGTCCATTAAAATGTAGTGGGGCTCGTTTAAATTGTCTAATAGTTTTGTGAACCATTTCTTGAAATTCTCAAAATTCATCTCTTCGTGATAATCAGTTGTTTTCACGGATTTGAAGGCCCACAAGCAGTTAGGTACAAAACCTTTGGCTGTGCCAGCGTGGCAGATAATCAAACGCTGGCCCTTGCCTTCTGGTGCTTTGGTACAGGATTTCTCTGTGTCGTCTGTCCATGTTTTGGAGACTGAGTGATTGGCGTTGAGCCACGTTTCGTCCAGATAAACCACCTTGTCCCAGTTCTCGATGTTTTTTATTTGTCGTAGAAAATCACACCTCATCAATCCAATGTCTTTCCGCTCCATTATCACTTTTCTTTTGTCACACTTCCCATAACGAAATCCACATTTTTTTATAACCTGTCTGAGAGAAGTGAATCCACCTTTAAATAAATCAGCCGATTTCAGCGACGCTAATAATTTTGTGCAAGTCGGCAGTTCACCTCGAAAATAATAGCCGTAAATATGGTTTCGTATCGCTGCCATGTCGAAATCATCGGGGTTAGTTACGGGTCGTGCCCTATTATGTTTTTTCTTCTTTGGAGTTGATAGTTTGTTCTCCTCCATCGACGATTCGCCGAACTTCTCCTTTGTAATTCGGGAAACGGTAGCTTTGCCAATTCCCAAAGCATCAGCAACACGGTCGCGTACGTTGTCAAGTGGCAACAAAGGTCCGCCATTTTGTTGTTCGCGAGCAAAATAGTCACGCAAGCGTACAACAAACTCCCGCGTTTCACTGTTGAGTACAGTTTTTCTCAGTCTTTTCGGCATTTTGAAACACCAACAAAAACAAAACAGCAACAATAACAAAAACAGAAAACAACAATAGTAACAAACAAAGGATTCCGATGACACAACAAAACACGTGGCGCATACAAGGCGTTAGCACTCGTACTGGCGTAGCGAACTGACAGTACTAGCGTAGTGACAGATCAGATAGTGTTGCTATAACTAAAATTTTAATTCACATTAAAATTATACAGTCCGACCATGTTACCTCTGCATCGGAATATTGGCAACCCCATATACAAATACACGGATACTTGTAAATATAACAAGCATTATAATTATAGTAATGTAGATTATATTTTAAAAACATGTTTATCGATGTGGCTGAATGCAAGTCACGCCATTGCCTATAAAAAGTTGCGATATATCGACACGACCCGTCACTAGTATGAACTGTCATAGGGATCAAGGTTCGCCGAGCTGATTATAGGTACTACTGTGCGGTGGGTTTATGACTGTTTCGTAAAGAATACAACGTTTAAATAAGCATGTTTTGTTAAAAACTTTTTTCTCTGAAATTAAAAATGGCCAACATATCGGACCTCTAAGGCAGGTCGGTGTAGGTACGACGACGAGCGAAGCGAGGAGGAGTGTTAGTTCTACCGTGACCCTAAGCCAGAACCAATAATGACACAACATTTGGACATTGAATGTTATGCCTAACCAATTTTATGACTAACAATAAAATGATGAGTTGCGAAAATCGGAACTCCCATTTATATTGTTAAATTTTATGACTTTCGACAATATGACTAGAAAAAAATATGGTGGAAAACGTTATGAACTGAAAAAATCGGATCTTAAATTTTATGGGTAACGGGTAACAATAGAGACCCGCCTGAAATGCCTGCGCACAGATAATTTTTAGGGTTCCGTACCCAAAGGTTAAAAACGGGACCCATTACTAAGACTTCTCTGTCCGTCTGTCTCTCTGTCCCCAGGCTGTAACTCAAGAACCGTGATAGCTAGTCAGTTGAAGATTTCACAGATTATGTATTTCGGTTGCCGCTATAACAACAAATGATAAAACAAAATAAAATAAATATTTAAGGGGGGGCTCCCATACAACAAACTTTTTTTTACTGTTTTTATATATAATAGTACGGAACCCTTCGTGCGCGAGTCCAACTCGCACTTGGCCGGTTCTTATTATTTTGGTGCAACAGTCAAGTGCAAAAATATTTACTTATACATTTAATCCTCTCCTAAATATGTACCGAAACCTTAGTCTGCTGACATAAGAGTGACGGGACATTTATGAGCAAGTTGTATGCTCGCATACTTTTATACTTGACGTTACGGTCTAACATTATAATATAACCTTTTCTTGACCTTGAGAACCTGTATGTAACATTTCACGAGCGCGAGCGAGCTAGTCGGCCCTTATTATTTGTAAACGCACTAAAGCCTCTTATAATAATTATGAATTATGAACCATTTCCATCCATTCAATATTATAAATGGGAAACTGTATGTGTGTCTTTGTTTGTCCGTCTTTCACGGCAAAACGGGGCGACGAAATGACGTGATTTTTTAAGTGGAGATAGTTGAAGGGATGGAGAGTGACATAGGCTACTTTTTGTCTCTTTCTAACCCCCGGCTTCCCTAAAATGGGGGGTGGAAATTTGTATAGCGATATAAACGAGTTCCACGTGGACGGAAGCAGAAGCAGAAGGGCAGAAGCTATTTATATATAATAGTGACGTGGCAGCGTGTCATGCCAAGTTCAAGCCTAGAATTGAATTGAAAGTGGGGTCGCGGTTCTTCCTAACACTCCTCACTTAGCCTATCGTCGACCTAAACCGACCTGCTTTAGTCCGCTCCATTTCGGTAGCGGATCCTTTATATGTTGCTACAGAAAAAATGGTTACAGTGATTTTTTCAGGTGTGCTATACCCGCTTTCAAACAGGGAACCGATATTTCGACTAATGTGGGGCGGGTGACGTCGACCCTCTTAACAACTTTTATTTTCGTTATCGAAATAATACCGGTTGGGATCATTATAATATAAAGGTTACAGTGAGATAACCTTTTAAAGAAATACCCGCAACCGATATTTTTTCTAAATGGTTTCGGTAGGTACCGTTATGTGGCGCGGCCCGGCTAACCTTTACAAGTATCGTAATGGAATAACTGCCTGTTACCGAAATCATTCCCTGATTGACACCCATCTAGATCTCAATTCCTTTGTCAAGTTGACAATCAGGCAGTCTTATACTGAACTTGCCTCACTTTTTAAAAATAATATTTTTGATAGGGTCTCACTACATATTACCTACGATAAAGTTATTGGTTTCAAATAAACTCTTTCACAAGACCTGCATCATAAACATTATAGAGTGTAATAAAAATCTAAGTACTTAAACAATTCAACTTGATTTCATTTTGTTTTCACTTCAATTTCATTGCATTATTACAAGGCGCCTACAGCTCGGACTTCGAAACCGAACAGAGTCATGTTCTTGTTGAGGGAAATAAAATTAATTGTAATTATGGTTTTCTTGACCATGTGTTTCGTTAATGCGGTAAGTGCACTTTAGGCCTTGTATAAGTACCTGATACGCGCGGGTCGTGTCGTGTTGCCGAATGTGTCGCCAATATCTACATAAACGAGGCCTTAATACGAGTACACCCTAAAGCTTGAATTCCCGTAGGTACGACTGTTAAGAATGTACATTCTTAAGGTTCAACGTCACTGGTTCCTGTCGAGCTGTTGCTAACAGATGTCGCGATATATAATTTCGATGGTTGCTCATCGTTTTACGCAAAACCGTGACGAGTACCAACATGTGTTTCAAACTGCGGAAGCCGAAGAGCTTGCTACGTATGAATCGCAATCAATCTGCACCAAACAGTGTTTATTTTTAAAATGTAGTCCGAAAATATGCATAAAAGTGCTTTTCCGTGAATTTACGCAGACTAACGTAGCTAAATGTCACTTCGGAGTCAGTCATTGTCAAACATCTTGCATAAATCAAACTAGAGGGCGCAAAACTAAATCTATAGTATCGCCTCTATTAGGAAATAGTGAAACTAAATGTACTTGTCGCAGGCACTCTAGACTACAATATGAATGAAGCTGACTTTTTTATTCATTACTTAATGTCATGCGGTAGCGCAGTGCGCGTCTCTTTTGCTTAAATCTGTCTGTAACGCCATCCTTGAACCGGGTTCAAATCCCGACGGACATACTTCTTTTTTGTTTTTCTATTTGGATTTCTAAACCAATATGGCCGTCTCAACTAACTAAGATTTACTTATAATGTGCAAAAATATATTTCATAACTTAAACATGTTTATAATTTCTTGATAAGCATGATTGTATCTAGATGATCCACAAAAAAAACCCTACTATATTTATGGCAGACCTATTCTTACATGTTACATACTACATAAATACTATTTTGGATAGGTATATCATTTAAAAGATGTTACGCCTTTCATTTAATTAGAAAATCATGATTCATGAGTAGGTTTACTGTTGAAAAATCAAAGTACGACCTTTATCTATTCTACATATACCCTATTCCATATGAGATTAGACAAATCGTGCGTAAATCTTCAAGTCATTCGCGTCATGAAAACCATAATGATAAACAAAAACATTTACATTGTTCTATTTGAAACATTAAATAATCGAAATAACACTAGTAAGTACAATATTTATAAAGGAAGATAAAAGAGGTATTTTTCCTTACAAAAATCTAACATTGTAAGGAATAAGGTACCTATACTTAGTAAGTATATTAGTACTTTGATTTGTTATATCCATATTCACCCGCAGTTGCGGTACTACATAATTACAATCAGAGAGGCTACGTATTATTCACATAATGTTTTGTATTCGCCCGTGACTCACGTCTAAAATAATGACCTCAAAGTTGGTAACAATTTTGCGTTACCGGACGGACGAATTTAGTAAGCTTTGTGAATAACAGGCGAGTTTGTATATCAAAACTCTTAGTGGCCAGTCTCTCGAATCTGGACGTAGACCGCGTTAGAAAGAGAGAAATATATCATTTGACAATATGGTACTGTTTTCGATGAACGTCAACATTCAAAAATCGAATTCAGCTTTATCACGCGTTTACGTTTCTATACGTTTATGATGCTTTCACTCATTCATTACTAATCTTCAATGGTTGGGTTATGGGCATTTGCTTACAAAATTATTGAATGTCTTGTTTAGGTAAATATGAGATAAAACTTATCTGTAGAACCCACGACCGCCGTTTGACAGTCGCATGCCTGAAGCACTATGTTACCGGAACGATTATTGCAAAGTGTTATTTTTTTGTACCTATGTTTGTATGTACGGTATAACCTCCGAAACCACTTATCCGATTATAAAAAATAATTCACTGG
The DNA here is from genome assembly GCA_945867215.1 of Epinotia demarniana. Classification (NCBI taxonomy): domain Eukaryota; kingdom Metazoa; phylum Arthropoda; class Insecta; order Lepidoptera; family Tortricidae; genus Epinotia; species Epinotia demarniana. The sequence continues at coordinate 43,456,657 of OX244259.1, forward strand.
TGATGGATGACTGAACTTACTGGGGGGACATAGCCATGCTTAGGCATAGTAAGTATACTTTGGTACATTTTATACGCAAAAAAACGAACATGGATTTTTAGACAGATTTGACTGTGCACTAAGTTAAATGCAGTTTTTATTCTTTCTAAAATCAGTCTGGGTGACTCCTTAGAGCAAATTTCCGTGACAGTTTCGGATTGATTGTCACTGCATAATCTTCAAATCAGCTCACAAAATTTCCGGAGAATCGGTTGAGAAATAGCTACCTACGACATATATAGAAGTCTAGACAGCCGGACATACGAAAGAATATTTATTTATTTATTTAATCTTTATTGAACAAAAGAACAACTTATCGTACAAAAGGTGGACTTAAAGCCGTAAGCATTCTCTACCAGTCAACATTTGGGCAAAGCAGACAAATTGTGGGCGGTGCAACTACAGATTTATATCTGTAGTTGCACCGCCCACAATTTGGTTGTGTGTTTATACACACAGTGGTTATACATACATAATAAATAACGACAATAGACAATAAATAAATAAAATACATATAAATACTTTCATTCAATACAGACTTATATACAGACGAAAATAGAGAACAAAAACACTAAGAATTTACGGCTCTGCTAGCAAACAACTTGCGTAAAGATCTTTTAACCGCGAATCTGGAAATCTGGAATAATATTGCCTAGCTGAAATGAAAATCTTCGTTCGTCTCGATCGCTCGTTCCAATTAAGTATATGGATATTGTTATCGATTCAGTTTTTAACAATTGGCCAACAATTTTGTTTTTAAAGGCTTACTTACGATCATAGACTGATTTCGGTTACGGTTATACCGGTATGGAATCGGTATTCCATTACAATAGCGTTATATTGTAAAGGTTAGCCGCGCCGCCAACGTAATGGTCCGGGATCCAGAACCGTGTAGAAATACATATCGGTTACCAGTATTTATTTTTAATTGTACTGAAACTTGTATAATTCCTTTTTCAAACCGGTATAATTATGATACCGTTATTTTTTTCATTTTATTCTCGTCCATGAGATGAGGTCTGAGCCCAGCAGCGGAACGTAATATAAACTGATATATTATTTATTATGCCAATGTACATGAAGTCATTATTATAATCGTCAGAAACGAAATAGATATATACCTTCAATATCAGATGATCCTCAATGCTGGTAGTATTGAATTGTGATATGAATTGTGATGTGATTGTGGACCTCAATACCGGTATTACCGGGGCCTCGATAATAATACCTATGAACATTTGGTTGCACATTATAGTGCGTTTTTTTAGGATTAGAAATACGCTAAACGAAGAAGAAGTCGTCGTCAACCTTTTCTGCTTGGGATAAATATTGAACAGACATGGTTTGTTACACGATAATTCATTCTTGCTGCAAAGTTCACACACCAACTTGAAAATGTTGAACACCAACGTTTCTCGTTTGTTGTTAATGTACTTTGTTTCTGTCTCTTTGCTTTTGTTGAAGGCCATACGTTCGGGAGAGAACGAGTCGGTCTTTTTTGCAAGCCACTTGGGCCTGCCTCTGGTAGCTCCATCGCAGTCCGCACACACACAGCGAAAAATAAAACCTTAATATTAATTAAAAAATAGATACTCGTTTAATAATCTCGTGATCTGAATTCAATAATTTGTTGATTAGCAAGAAAACAAGAAAAAGAACGTGATACGATTGTCAATTTTGACAATTGCGATAAATCTCTTCTTCTTTAGGTTTTTTATTTAAGCAACCTTTCGAGAACTGAATAACGAAATTTTAAATTACAAAGTTAAATAATTAATACATTCAAAATAAATATATTGTTGTAAGTATTATTTAGATATAAATAATAAAAACACTTGTATCATTTTAGGGTCGACAACAATGATCTTAGTCTTTTTTAATGGCGGTTTGAGATACTTTGACAGCTGTATGTGTCTTATATAAAAGACCTCGTGCTTTTTGCTTTATCCTTCTTTCTAATGCTAAAAAAACGCACTATAAAGGTAAAATAAGCCTGAAATTACAAGTGTAAACAATACATTTGTGTTTTCACCAAATACATAACACTAAATTGTAACAATTTAATTTACAATTATAATAAGTTTTTTAATAAGTATTCCCAAAATTTTGTTTCATCTCCTGCATTACTTGGATTTACATTATTGGATGTTTTACAGCTTATTTTTTTGTCAAAAAATACATAACTATTTGTATATTACCTAATATAAAATTAAACACTCATCTCTCCACTGCTCCACCACCACCACCACTGCTTTTATCTGTTCAGGGAGTTATTGTGAATTTGGAAACTGTCTATACAATAAAATTAGTGCCCTCCCTGAACCAATAGTAGTAAGAGTAAATGCATAATATTTTTTTAACATTCATGTTTACAACCAAAGGTTTAGTAAAGTTTTATGTCAGGTAACGTTTATGTTATCAGTTAACAACCCTAAAAACTATTTTTTTTTGAGAAAAAAAGAACGAACTTACCAGAAAAAAAATCAATAAATATTTTTTTTTTCTACATTCCCCATTTACGGTGTTCTACGTTCATTCATAGAAGTTACTCATTCTATTTTACCTTCTAAGAGTTCAAATAGTGCTCCTACCACCAGCATCAATAGAGTGGAAAAGCGATTATTCTTCAGTAGAAAAATTACGTAGGACAGACAATAACTAACAAATAAATTGAACTACACTAGATTATGCTTTCCCTTTTTTTACAAATGCATGACAATTTCATTTTTTTTTATTAAAAATTAGATTCCACTCACGGCTTCGTCTGCATGAACCCGGGATAAAAAAATTGTTCTATATTTTAATCTAAGCTCCTCCTAAGGCTCAGCATATATTACAAAATGGCACTGGAATTGCCATCGCGTTGGGTTGGAAATAGAGTTGACTTTCGTTTATTTTGAAAAGTGCCCGAAACAAAACAAATTCAGCTCTATTCCAGTTGAATATAATTTAAATGCCTTCGACACAATAAGTCCTATGAGTAGGCCCATGGGCCTTAAGAGGTTAGGCAGGCAAATAGGTAGGTTGCCCAGTTTAGGCGTGATTGAGTTACGAACATCCAAACATCTAAACATTCAAACATTTATACATATAAGCATCTAAACTTTCACATTTACAATACTAGCAGGATAAAAATAATAATAATACCGGTAATGTAGTACTTATTTCGACATTGGTCCTTTTAAATTCTGGTATTAGAATATTGGGAAAATCGGTAGGGGATTCCGGTATTTCGGGATTCCATGATGGTGGTTTGCATTCCCTATATGTAGTATGTTAATAATAACAAAATTAATTAAATATATGGGTTTTCTTCGGGACATAGCTGGCTGCAGCTTTATATTTTATGTCATTTTTTTCGGTACCGTAAATACGGTTTCATAAAAGTTACAAAAGTAACCGATACTTCGACTTCGGCGTGGAGGGCAAGGTCGGCCCGCTTCAGAACAAAAAAATATCTAAGTAAATATCGAAATAATACCGGTTTGAAACTGGTATTAAAAAGATATCACTAGGCTTTAAAAAAATACCGGTAATGGATATTTCTAACTGGTTGCGGCACTGTTATGTTGTCGCCTAGTCGCGCGTGATGTTGCGCCCGTCGACATCGTATATATCGTATGTAAAGAAGAGTTGAGTTTTAGGGTGAGGATGGATGACTAGGGAAAGCAATGTCTATACCCAAACCAATTTTAGACATTGCTTACCTAATGTCTAAAATTGGTTTGGGTGTAGAACTATTACTTCAATATACCTACTGTACAAAGTATTGTATACATGTATTTATTAGTATTTTATGCAACTGTTGTATAAGTAGGGTCTTAAAACGCGAGTGTCGTGAGTTGCGATGCGAGCCTTGGCGAGCATCGCAATTAAAGACGCCACGAGCGTTTTAAGACCAAGTTATACACCGTTGCATACAATATTTTTTCTACGACTATTTTAAATAAATAGCATAATTTGACTTTTCAGGCAGTAAGTTTTCCGTTAGTTCTATTACTACTCACGCAATTTCATCAGCGGTGCAGTTATTTTCTTCTTCGTCCATTTTAAAAGGAACGCACATATTTTTCTTCACTTCACAAACACGAATCAAATCTTAAGAAGTTATTAATAACGAATAGTTATCATATTTGACATATTTCGTCTTTTAATTTTGAACTGGAACTTTGGTGGGAAATTGGAAAAATGACACATTGACACCTCTTGTTTATGGTCTATTTTGTTCTTATTAAGTCATATTAAGACCAAGGTTTTTCTTAAGTTGGCAGCAATGCCGTTAGTACAATAATTTATTTGAAGTAAATACATTCAGTGGTTTGTTAAGTTGGTAGTACCTAATGTATTTTATGTTTCGGCATGGCCCTCTAGATTAGTCGCGTCGCGGCCTACTCGATCGTGTCTAGTAGGCCGTGGCACAATGTAGCACTACCCAGGTTTAGAAGCGTATGGCTGCTAAGCGTATCGTTTTGGCGACAAAACAGCACGGTTGTGCCGTACTGTTATGGGGAATAGAGTATAGACTTTTCTGCAGACTTATTTTGTATGTCTTTATATTAGTGTTCGGGACTATGTAAATGACAGATAAAAGTACAGGAGTAGAAAAACTATATTTAGTAAATACATAGGCTTGAGATTCGCATCGATTCATATGTTTGCGATCCTGCTTTAATATCATTTTAGTTATTTATTTATTTATTTAAACTTTATTGCACAATACAACAGAGCCTCCTCTCATACATGAGAGGACGCCTGTGCCCAGCAGTGGGACGTATATAGGCTGATGATGTGTGTGTGTGCACAATACAAAATAAAGTACAAATGGCGGACTTAATGCCATAAGGCATTCTCTACCAGTCAACCATTGGGCAAAACAGAAACAAGAAGGTGCAGGCATTTAAATTTAAATGAAAACTTAATCCAAGATATTTTTTTATCAAATACATACCTACTGAAATGAAACATACACATATAAAAAATTATAATACGGCTTGAATACGGCGGCCGTATTTACGCACAGCACGGTTGTCATAAGACGGCGCGCGAGCTGTGTCGCGGCGAGATAGACTATCCGTCTCTTTCCGATTAAGAAGTCATTTCGCGCGACACGTCGCGCGCGGAGCGTATTCCAAAGCGCTACTTCATACAATAACATTGCTACTAAAACAAATCTCGGTTAGGTAAGAATATTGGCCCCGCTACGTTGATTAAGTACCTAGTAAAAAAAATAATAAAATAATGACTTGTAACATTACCTGCTTGAATCTCCTTGCAGTGTTGTGGAGCCCATGGCGAAGACAGCATGCCATCCAACTTACAAAGAGTTCCTTTACCCAATCGAAAATCCATGTTCCGTTTGCTAAACAGCACTTCCCCTTATTAGAACGACTACTACAATTTTTCCACCATCTACCTACTTATGTAGTTCTTATACAACAGGAGGAATTTAAAAAAGAACCTGCAACCGTTTCAAGCGAACCCAAAACTACAATGGCCATTGAAATACAGAAGATTATTGCCCAAATTCAGGACACTCAGCTTGTACGAGATAAATCTCAACTACAAGAGTTGATAAAACAAATGAAGAAAGTGTTTCACTCTTCTCCTACGAAGGCGACTAAGCGCACGTGTCCCTTTGCAAAATGCAAAACTAAACCTATGGAACTATTTGAAAATCTTTATTGAAACGCTGTAAATAAAACAAAATACCTCTGCATGTAAATTGTCATTCAATTCTATTAAAGTATTTTCTCTTCTGAAGACTTTTTTTCAAATTACTAAACCCCGAACACATAGAAGCTTGAACGCTGAAAACTTTACAATTCTTTTTTTGGGGCAGCCACACTACGGGTTGAATTGAAAATCGGCTCCTAGGCCAGTTAAAATGAACCTAACAATATATAAAAAAATCGTAGTAACATTTTGTGGGGTAACTTGTGAGGTTTGCTTTTTTAGCTTAGTTAGAGCATTAAACCAACCGGAGTGGCCATGAGTCATTTTCTATACATAAAAAGTCTGCCGATTTTTGCGGGGGAGGGGAACGTCCAATGTATGCGTAACGTGAAAATAGCTACGTCAGATAAACGTCAGTCCATACAATGTGTATGACCACTGGTCATATACTTTTGGCAGAGGGGAACGCCTGTCAATTGCCACTCCGAAGTTTTTTAGGGTTCCGGACCAATAAGGTAAAACGGAACGTTTATGGTGCGACTATACTGTCTGTCTGTCTGACACAAAGTTAAATATGTCAGGAATTACATTAGTATCCATTTGAAATTTGGAATAGTTTTAAAAGAAAGAAAGTTAAAAATCCACGTGTATGGAAATTGAAAAATTTAAATGTATCTTTTTTACGTACGTATTATGTACTTAAAACAGCACAAGAGGTTTCTACAGGTTTGCGCTATAATATAATACTTTGACATAATTATTTCCTACTAGGCATCTATTTTAGCTATGATAAATATATGCACAGGGGGGGGTATGTACTTACCAGGCTTAAGAAATTACATTATGCCAGAGAGAGAGAGAGAGAGAGAGAGAGAGAGAGAGAGAGAGAGAGAGAGAAAGAGAGAGAGAGAACTGTACCTATGCAAGTATAAGCAAGTAAATAAATTGAATTGAATTGAGTATTTTAGTATGGGTGCGTATTTGCACCTATTATGCGGGTCGATTTCGTCAAGGGTCGAACAGACTGCCAGCGAGGCGGTAGCGGCGCTTGACGAGCGCGTGATGCGAGCGGGACGGCCGGTCACACAGAGCACGCGTGCATCGCGCTGGCCTCGCGCCATCAACCCGCCAGCACTACGTACGGACCGCGCGCTGCGCTGCCTGGCGTCACACTCCCCACTGACGCGCCGCGCGCCCGTGGCGGTCGCGCGGCCTGCGCGCGGCGGGGCGCGACAGAAGCGGGGCGCGTTGCCGACGGGGCGCAGCCTGTTTGACCGAGCTAGCGGTTTGTAGGGAAATATCGCGCGGCGCGCCCGTCGCGTGTGCGCCGCGCGCCCGCGACTGTGCTGTTTGTTCGACCCTTTAGACTTTTGAGCGGTTATAGTGAAAAATACATATTTTACCTATCCCAAAGACTCAGTTAGGTAAGTTAAACCTTTATTAACTACCAACATATATTAGTCTAATTTTATATACTTATCTTTAATGTTTTAGATACCTATTTTATAAAACTAGGTGGTGCAAAAAGGTACCTATTGATCGTGTTAGGTATCATTTTGGTTTATTTTTTTGTAAGTAGTAAAGTGCACATAATGAATAGGTACGTGCTTATCTCATAAATGGTGTATTATTATGGTAATAGGAAAACTGGTTACCTAACAATAGTTGTTATTCGACAATATTTTTGCAATTAAGTGGCAATTCGATCAAACCGGAATAGCGTTTATGCCGGGACTAGCCCATACAATATTGACGTTTGAATCTGAACTCAAACTAAGTCCTTATTCCTAAGTTATTCCTGCTTGGACAAATAAAAAAAAAAAAAAAAACAAAATCATTATCTAGTGTAGGTACTCTGTAATCAATTATCGTGTTTGTTTCGTTTTGTCCGCCTGCGCTAACCCTACCAGATTAGGTATAAATTTTGCGTGCTCTTTAGAAGCTTAGTCTCTGTTCCGTTTCTTTTCTCATGTGCCACTGGGGCTGTCTGGCCGCGGCGGACAATAGTAAACTTGTCTTCAGCTGTCAAATTTACTGTTGACCGCCACCGCAGGCCGCTTCAGTCTGGGAGAGGCCTTATTCATATAACTCAACTTAAATGCACGCAAATGTCAAAATGACAGAGACAAACGCATAGTAGGTATGTCAAAGTAACAGACACAAAAGAATTTTAGTTAGGGTGAGGTGCACCAAACCGTCTGTAATCGTAAGAGGTGTTCGTTAAAATCTGAATGTATGGAACGTTTGACAAGTTTCTATGGACTGACAACTGTCAGCGCCATATTTAACGTTGATCGGTCTGTAATCGTAAGTCGATGCAACCCGCCCTTAAATGATAAATCCTCTCTGGAAGACCTAAGGATAGCTCCGAAGTAGGAAAACGCATCTTTATTCAATGATTGAAGGAATGGAAATAGGCGGTCGAGGGCGCACTGAAAGGTTTAATACCAGCGCACCAAGAAGGTTAACACATACATCACAACCCCTTTCTTAATTAACACTAGTACATACAAAAATAGATACATTTTGTAGGCAAACAACAGCTTGTAATAGTAGATTGTTAACCAAGGGTTGAAAGGCACCCATGTCTGACGAGATATTTTGGCTCGAACAATGGTTCGAGTCAGAAATGGGTGACATTCACCCGAGTCACTCTACTTTTCATATCGAATACGAGGAAAGTGAAAAAAACACAGACGGAAAATATAACAATATGTTTATTCAAAGTACTTATACAATTCAAAAACGGCAGCCGCCATTATCGTGGCGTCATCCGAGCCGAAAGAATAGTCCCATCTCGCCTGTCCTAAAGAAAGAGGCAAATATCTGTCTCGCTCGCGCTTATGGTTATATGGTGTAATTCGGTCACGTGACATACAGATAATACAACACGATTTTACTTTTGAAAATAAAAATAGTGCTCACGTTTTTATAACCAAATAGTATTATATTCAGTATTTCCTAAGTCAAAACTATATGAATAACATACTTTCATAATTTAATTGTGATAGACGAAAATAGCCTATTCAAATATTTTCATACTATCTGTATTTATTATTAGTATTAGTTGAAGAGTGGCTGTATGCGTTTCTGTCTTAGCTAACATGCACAACTTTGAGTTAAAAAAAAAACATTATGGGTGTATTCCGTTTGTCACCACCTCAAACACCCTAGTGGATATTTTAGCTAAAATAAAAGTACTTAATGAATTTACAACATAAAATTATTTTAAATTAAGTAAAATAAATTCTATGGATTAGTACCCAAGTATAAAAGTATTTCCCTTTGTCAGTAGCGGGGTAAGTATTGATATTTATTATAATAAGTTCCCGGATAATGTTTATAAGGCGAGGACTAACTGGAATACTTACACTACTTTTCTGCACTAGAGCAGAAACGTATCACTTTCAGCACATTTTTTAGAACAACAACGACCCACTTTTAGAGCATGAGATATGAAAAAGTATAAATGAAGTTGTTAACTCTCAGCAACATAATAACACAAAATGACATCTCATCAATGAAAACTTACTCTATATAAAGATTCAAAGGTTCAAAGAATTTATTCGCATAGAACACAGTAAGTACATAAAATGTTTGTTACAATACAGAGAGTTTCAGTGTGTTCAGCCTGCGTACAGGCGTGCGAAACATTTCGAGGAGCGATTTATTACACAAAATATAGATTAGGTAACCAATTAAATTAAAAAATAAAATGTCATTTAGGATTGTGAAGTTAAACAAGAAAAAAAAATGTTGAAATGTCAATAATATAAAAAAAAACATTAAAATATGATAACATTCAATCAGTCAATTAAATTCAATATTTTTCGCAGTCAGTTATCATCTAAATACTGTCTTACACTATAGAAACACTTATCCAAGAGCCAGGTTGTCAATTTGTTTTTGAAATTATTGCCTTCGAGTGATTTGATGTCGTCAAGTAATCTATTATATACTAACCACATACACATATTAAACATATTTTTTTTATAAATAATTTTGTGAGCTCTTGGTTTGTATAATAAATTCATAATTTTTTGTCGTGTCTGTCTGTAGGTCATGTCACCTCGTATTTGAAATTGTGATCGATGGGTATTCACAAAAACACAAATGTCACGTATATACTGGCAGGGTAAGGGAAGAATGTGCAGTTTTTTTAAACAAGGGGACACAAGAGTCGTCAGCCCAGGCATTACATATAGCCCTAACACATTGTTTCTGAGCTATAAAGAGGCAGGGGTAGGGCCCTGGCCTATCTCGACAGAATTACCCCACAAAATTAGGCCATAGCGAAGAACGGATGACACGTACCCGTGATAAGCCGTCAACGCGGCTTCCACTGACACAGTGTTTCACAGTCTTCTGAGAGCGAACACAAATCTACTTAGTCTCTTACAGATTTACAGATTTTCTCGCTGTGGTCCTTCCAGTTTAGATGCTTGTCTATAGTGAAACCAAGAAATTTGACTGAGTCTACCTCGTCTACGATTTCATCTTTAGGCACTGGTCCCACCGCGAGCTAGTAAGCTATGAGCTATCGGCTATAAACACGAACAAAAGATAAGCACTCCCGTGTAAATAAAAGAGACACGGCGATATTTATAGCTCACCGCCGGGCGAGTAACTATAAATATCGCCGTGTTTCTTTTATTTACACGGGAGTGCTTATCTTTTGTTCGTGTTTATAGCCGATAGCTCATACATAGCTTACTAGCTCGCGGTGGGACCAGTGCCTTATACTTAATTTCAATTGGTAAAGTATACCCTCTCAATCAAACTCAAAACCGCATCGTACTGGAGGTTTCCTAACGCGTTTGCCCTCCTCGACCTGGACTGGGACGGGCGGATTAATGGCGATGCTGGTCTGACGAGGGGTATACTCTTGCTTGCCAGAATTTCATTTTCCCGAATTTTATCTGCCATAATATTCAACTGCCATAAAGTTGTTTTCTATAATTTTGTATGCCATACTCATTGTTTACCATATTAATTATATGCCAGAATCTTTGTTTTCCATAATATCAATATCAATAATCTCATTTTCCATAATCATTGTAATCCATAACTATCACATGCCATAATGTCATTTGCCATCCATCTCAACATCCATAATATTCATATGTAATAATGTGGGTACGTATTGCAGTGTCTAAAATGAAAAAAAAATACCTCGAACCTATCTGCGATCCGGGTCGGTTTTGCCACTAAGTAAAAATAAACTTTTCTCTGAGATTACCCAATGCCAAGATAGTGGTGTATCATAGGCAGTAGGGAACAGGGGCTTAGTGGCAAAACCGACTCGGATCGCGGATAGGTTAGAAGACGGAAGCGGGAGCTTTGCTTCCGTCTACGAGGTTATTTTTTTTATAAAATAGCGGAAAAACTAACAAATTAACAAAGATGAATCCGAATGCAGGTTTAGTATGGCGTTCAAATATTCTATTAAATAATATTATTGCAAACAATAATCTGGAAAACAATACGTATGGCATTCGTATCATTATGACATCCAATATTCGGGTAAACAAGAGTAGGTATGTCAATTAACTATTATGGTAAACGAAACATTCGGGCAAATGAAATTCGGGCAAGCGAAGTTCGGGCAAATGATTATTATAGTATGTGAATGTCGGGCAAACAATAGACAACCCTGACGAGGACCTGAAGCTTTCTGGCTGGGGGCAGAACTTGATGAATCATTTTGGGTCGGTAACTGCGGGGTTAGTGCGACATCCTCGCCACCTCCTGGTATCTTATTCTCCCTACCTCCTGGTTCACCAGGTCCGGTCTCAGCTAAAACAAACCTTTCTTTCAGCTGGTCAACAGGCCAGTGCCCTGTTGTGCCGTCCCACCTAGCAACAAGAAAATTACGAGTTCCTTTTACTGCTGAAACTATCCCCGGGACCCAATTACTTTTACCAGTGAACTCTCGCATCCACACGGGATCTCCGCTACCTATATGTCTTGGCGGCTTTTCGATATCCGTCCCGTTTGCCTTCTTTGGGCTTGACAAACCCGCTGCTCGATTGCTACCGCGGGTGACAGTAAATCTAGTCTGCAGCGAAGCGCTCGTTTCTGTAACATGATGGCCGGCGTCTCTCCGGTATTACTGTGTACACAATTGCTGTAATATAATAAGTAAGACTGCAATGCCACATCTAAGTTAACTCCTTCTTTTGTAGCTTTCTTAAAGGCTTGGCCAAACACAGGGCGCGGCGCGACCGCGGCGGCATTAAACACATGCTCACAGGTTACGGACGTCAAACAGACTGCGTCCCGCCGGCATCGCGCCCCGCTTCTGTCGCGCCCCGCGCCGCGCTGCCCCTTGCGTCGACTCGGCGCGAAAGCAGCGCAGCGCCGCGCGGACGCGGCGGCACGCTGCGCCGCGCTGGGTCACATCAGTCGGACGTTAGGCAGCGCGCGGTGCCTAGTGCGAGCGTAGCAATAAATAAATCTCGTAAAAGATCATAAAGTTATATATGACTCTGATCTACGGCTTCGGAAGGAATGAGCGACCCTCCGGCACGCGCATGCTGTATCCGGGCGCGAGTCACGCCCGCATCGCGCCGCGTTCGCGCGCGCGATGAGGTCGTGTTGAGAGCGCGAGGCCGGCGCGATCCACGCTCGCCCTGTTTGAACAGTCATCGCGTCGGCATCACGCGGCGCGGACGTCGCGCTGCGCCACGCCCTGTGTTTGGCCAAGCCTTTAGCGCCCGCTTGCACAACTTTACGGCACCCTCAGCTGCACCATTTGACGCCGGGTGGTAAGGTGCACTGAAAGTATGAATTATCCCATCCTCGTCGCCAGTTGATAAATCCTTGCCCTGGAGGACCTACGGATAGCTCCGAAGTAGGAAACCCATCTTTACTCAACGATATTTATTGAAGGAATGGAAATGTCACAATAGGTGACCAGAGGGTGCACTGAAAGGTTTAATACCAGCGCACCAAGAAGGTTAACATACACCACCTTAAATAGGCTTGCAGAACGTTTGCATTTACACTGGCCACGGTGATCAATAGTAAACTGGTCATTAGCTGTCAAATTTAGTATTGACCGCCACCGCAGACCGGCAGTCTGTTGTAGGCCTTATGAATACGGCAGTGGGTGTGCTCCGACGTCAGCATTAGAACTAATTCAACCTCATTGTACATAGTAGAAATAAATGCGAAACCGCAGAGGAGAGCGTGAAGTAGAAAATTGCTATAAATGACACGTGTCAAATCATAAACATAAATTCCTGAAATTAATTATAAATAAAATATAAAAAATCAAAGAAATGTATTCAAACGAGTTTCGACCTTTTTACATACAAATAAAGAAGGAAGAAGAGAAAGGTGACAAGTATGCCAGGATCAATATGGAAGTAAAACGTACCGCCATAACCGAGCCTCATAACCCTTTCACGAAGAAAAGTACATTTACGCAAACTTATCCCTCTACGTTGGAGCCCGCGTCGCCGCGTAAGCCTTGCTGCAGCTACTGTGGCTAGACATATTACATATTTAGCACGTATACTTTTTAATATGCAAAATAAACCGGAGAATCTCAAAGGCACGAAGACTCGCCCTCTTATGAATTTCCTCTGTATACTCTGGGCTAGAAGCATTGGTAACGTGTTGGGTTCCTCTATGAGATTGATATCCTGCCACTGCATGTCCACGAACGTGTATCTCTTCATTTTACAGTCATGCTCACATTTATCGGATTATATTGTGCTTGAACTGGCGGATCTGGAAGAAGCTACTGATGAATTTAACACTAGCCGTGCCTTATCTCGACAGTAGAATACCCTTTGGTTAAGACACCCAAACATTAAATATTGAAGGGTATAGATATGCACCTAATTCTTTAATTGGCCTCAGTACAATAAAAGTAATGATTTTCGATGGACTCCCAAAACACAGAATGGCTTGGTGTAAAGGATACCGGACTCGCATCTAAATTATTGATCTAAGAAACTGTTTAAACGAAGGCCGAATGTAACACTGGTACGTAGTATATTTCACTGGATAGGTAACTGATTGTTTGTTAGATATATGAACGTACGCGTCCCGTGAATGTGATGATGTAGGTACGAAGCTTAGGTACCAAGTCTCTCCATACAAAGTCTCTCAGTTGCGGTAGATTTCTACTGGTAGTTTCTTTTAGGATTATAACATTTATAACTGACAGGATTTTTAACACTTCCAGTGCCTCAATATGACACAATGACGATGCGACAAGTGTCAGAGCACGCCGACTATGCCCTCATATGGACGATTACATGCCATGTCGCCATAACACAGGCTGCGCGAGTCTCATAGCTCAGAAAAATTGTTGTGAAACGTAGGTAGGTACCGAAATGAAACTTACACTTGCCTACTTACTTAAAATACTTAAAACTTGCGGTCCGTCGACGAGGTCGGCACGACGTGTCACGTCGTATCATTATAGTGTGTATTATTTAAAATCTTAAAACGTAAAATTGTACTGAGATGACATGAACAGCTGCCGTAGGGTTCAAGATTTGCCGCAATAGGTACGTATACGTATACGTAAAGTGTTTTGATGCCACCCTACCTTTGACTATAGGTACTGTAACTTTTTTTGTCTACAAATTATCGTTTATAAACGTGCTAGTTCTCCATAAATAAAAGTCATCAATATGAATTGCTGATTGTTTCCAATGATTTCTACAAGTCTTTGTTTTTCATATTCTTACTACCTTGGAATCAGGGGGCACGGCAGCGCCCCCGTCAAGTCGAGCAAAAGAGCCTAAGGCAAGGCCGTACCATCCTTTTCTCGAAGCCATTCGGTCCATATACGACCCCCCCCTGTAACTTAGTACCTAGATGTGACTTGGCAATCACACAATGTAGTTTTAAGTAGGTACTTATGCAAAAAAAATATAAGTGCAGTAGTGGTTGCGATTTCAATTTGCAGAATTTTATTTAGCAAGCAAATAAGTAAAGATTAAAAAGAATGCCTGAATTAGCTTTACGTAATATTTCACACCTTTTTCCGGTGGAAGGGTTTCGAGACTTGGCCTATATTACACATGGAAGGTTTTTCATGGGATCTACGACTAATCTCAACAAAGTAGATATCCTTTGTTATTATGAAGATGCATTGTTCCATGCAATATACGCAAGTAAGATAAGTAAAAACGGCGTCAGAGTTCGCAGCTCGTAAGTATGCGGGTGACGATGACGTGTCCTGCTGAAACATTTTTTTACCTTAATACCTAGGCATGACTAAGCTAAAATTGTGCATAGCTTGACTGCCCGCATTTCTATCATTTGGTATGTTGTGACGCGAAATACCGCACCTTGTTTAAATGTGCATATTGCGTGCATGTTAGTTAGGAGTAGGTATATGCGGAAGGCAAACATAACGTAGTGATTTTATCAGAGTGATCACGTTACCTTTATCTCGGCAGCCTTCCGTACCGAGCTAATTGCCGATCTTGTGAATCCTTACGGTTGTAAATTATATTTTAATAACTTGAAATGCAGTCGCAAGAAGACGCCGAGTTGGAAGCGGATTTGCTGGGAAAAGGATCAAAGGTATATTAATTTTTCGCTTAGTACCTATATTTACGCTTTTCGAATTTTAGTTGCTCAAGTATGCGTCATATGCGTGGTTCTGTTGTATTTTATAACTTTGTTTATCTAGGTATTGGTTAGGCTCGCAGCATGTGATTGATAAGATGATTAGGTACCTACACGTTTTATGGCATGTAATTTTGTGAATGCAATATTAATCATGAAATTAATTATAGCGCTTTGTGGACCAGGATTCTTGCGATTCGGCAGAATCGTAGAAACATACAAATACAAACTAAAGTCTCTATTAAGTATTTTAAGTACCCATAGATCTTATTTAGTTAAAGCGCTGTGCAAAATCGTCAATTTTGTGCCAATAAATTTCCTGAATTGTTACAGTATTTGACACTCCAGCGGTAGTTTTGTTGCCACGTGCGCACGAATTTTATAAGCCTGTGTTCTCATCGATTTATCCATTGCTCCAGCCGATTTCACCCTCCTTGGCGACATAATCAGGAAGATTCATGTCCGTGTCACATGCACACTTTCTATATATCGTAGGTAACGCTCCACTGCTTGGTGCCGAAAATGATCGCGTGTTTCGTTTTTATATCTAACCGTATCTAACGGAAAGCTCAAAAAGCCAAGGTTATCCAGATGTCGAATATGGTCAGTGGGGTCACTTGTACTATATTGAGATAACTGCATTTCAATACCTACTTATGCAACGCAATGGTAAACGATCGTTTGTTTTTCCGTATAACCATCACCCAGTGAAAGTAAATAGGTACCCCTGCTTCCCCTACTTCTGAAAAAAATCCTAATAATAACTCTAAATAAATACTCCTTTGCCAGTAGCACGTTTGTGTGCCAGAACATTTGCTGTCAGCATAGTGTAAGGCGTTAGTGCCACAGACTCTTATATTGCTTTGTGTGGCAACTGGCAACAAACAGGTTAATGAAATGTGAATCATTATTTCTAGCAACAGTCTGGACAGTTGAACAGATAAAAAGAAAATTAACACATCGCAATCTGAACAAAACGCAAACATAGCCTGGGTATAAATAAATTAGCATTGCCTGTTATGGTCAGCAAGGCAACTACCTACCTAAGGCATTATAAAAATCATGGCTTCATTGCCTTTATCATGGTGCAAGATTGTCCCGTGATAATAGGTCAGGTGAATTTATGTAACGGAGATGTTTTTCTTCGGAAATTGCGTTTTTGGACAAATTTCGATATATAACTAACCTAGCGATGAAGTTTTATTCATGTTTCATTAAGTGCGATTTATATTTGGTAAGCTGAGTTAGAAAAAGGCAAATAACGACCCAACTTTGCAATGTTTTGATTAAATCAGGTAGACAATCATATATACACCTAATTATGAATCAAATATCTTAAAATCTGTCCTTATTATTTCCGAGTCTAGTCGGAACGGAACGGCGTTTCAAAGAACACGATAATTTCTCATTCACCCCCTAGACCTGTTTCCGTAGATAATGCAAATAGTTGCCTACCTTATTAAGTTAAATCTGGTATGGGTCGGACAGGGAATCGTTTAAAAGAGCCTGACCGCCTTTCAAACTTACTTTTATGGCTGGTCCACTTTTTATAACTGCCTCTACAGATTTATCAATCTGCTAAGATTCCACTAGACTACGAGTAGGTAGATATTATATACTCTTAGGTGCCTTAGTTACTTTATGAATATACAGGCAGGGGACAGTCAGTATCCCATATTCTGTGAAGTACGGTTTACACGAAGTTTCGCAATAATTCTGATAGCCCTTTTTTGTGCAACAAAAGCCGAATGAGGCACTTTCCCTTCGGAGGTTTGGCGGCAGAATGTGCCTGACCGCCGCCGCCGCTCCGGTAGCCAAAACCGTTCGTTAGTCCTTTACCTCATAAGCATGAATTACTTGTAGTTATTCACCGGATCGCATTTCACCTCGATCCTATATTTAACTAAATATACCATCGTGTCTCAATCGTATTTTCTTTTTTTCGCTATTAGTTCTAATCGCATTTCACCTCGATCGTGCATAAACTAAACGTGAAAACTATCGCGTTGTATCTTAATTCTGTTTTTTTGTCGCTATTAGTTTTAGTCGCATTTCACATCGATCATGTATTAAATTTTCGCTTTGTATCCTAATCGATTATTTTTGTATTAGACAATATCTTTAGTCGCAATGCATCTTTTTCAGTTGTTTCTTTTCTAGCATATCGTCTTGAATAGGTACAGTCAGCAGTAGAAGTAGCTACGCAGAACAACACGCTCACAATGAGCTACAGAATCCTTACTCTGTTGACAATAGCGTCGTGTGCCGATCATTGTGACCACTTGGAACACTTAGCTACTTCTGCTGCTGACTGTGACGTAGCTACTTATATAAAAAGCGATCCAACGCCAGGAGATAAACTACAACTGCGAAATGCGTTTAAAAAACAAAACTACATAGATATAGTGCTTAAATCTTTACAAACAAATATTTGTCGCGACGAAAAGCGACTCAAGTAAAAAAACTAGGTACTCTTAAATTAAATGGGCTTGGAATTTTAAATACACCGTTGTGACTGGCGACAAGAAATTTTACTACAGTAAAAAAATCTATTCAGAAATTTAGAGATCGCGACGAAACGCGATCCGGTGAATAACTACAAGTAATTTATGCTTATGAGGTAAAGGACTAACAAACGGTAAAAACGTGGGAGTTGGATTGTGGCACCCGGTAATAAAGCGCATAGTGTGGTTGGACATTGAGGTGGACAATTAAGGCGCCGTAGGTTCAGCGAAAAATATCGTCTCAGGGGGTGCGGCCCCCGCGCGCGCGGGGATGCTCCGCCCGCACGTCTCCCGCCGTCGCGCATAGTGGAAACACACAGTACAGAGTAAACAGTACCGCAACGAAGCGGCTAATTCATATTCTAGTTTAGACGCGCACTACCGCTGTGGGGATAATTACCTATTAGAAGTTATTTTCTTCGAAGACTGGTTTCAGTGTAGTTTTGGCTACATAAGAATTGCACCGAGTTAGAGGACACGTGCTTAAGTATAAAAAAAACGAAAAACATACTAACTGAGAGAGTTAAGTTATGGCCACCTTTCCTGTAAAGGTATGGTCATCACACCTTGGGAGAGATGGCCAATCGTGTCTTTTTTTCAAAGGGTTTTTTTCGATGTAATTTATATAGATATTATACTTTTTTTGTTTAATAATAAATATTTGGGGGGACAATCTTACACAAATCGATCTAGTCCCAAACTAAGCAAAGCTTGTACTATGGGTACTAGACGACGATACACATACTTAAATAGATAAATAAATACTTAAATACATAGAAAACATCCATGACTCAGGAACAAATATTCAAGCTCATCAGCTCATCACACAAATAAATGCCCTTACCGGGATTCGAACCCGGGATCTCAAGCCTGTAGGTATAATAAAATAGCGATGGGCGCTGACGGTATTACACCCGATAAATTCGCCAAACTAACCAAACGAACCGGTGGGTTTAAAAAAGGAGAGAAAAAAGAGAGAAGTCGAGTAGAGTGGTGAGGAAAGGAGTTAAGTGAAGAGGAGAGGAGAGGAGTAAAGTGGAGTTGAGAAAAGAGGACGAATTTCAACTGGGATACTCACAATTTATTGGAAAGTAAAGTTTTATAAGTACTTTGCTAGGGTAGGTACCTACACGCAATGAATTTTAGCGAAGAACATTTAGTATAAATAAATAAAATAGTTATTTGTTATGCAAGGCTGCAAAGTTGTTGTTTGGCGCAAGTGCTTGTATTGAAAGCCGAGTTAGCGAAGGATTGTAAAATTGAACCATGAGCGAAGCGAATGGTTCAAAAGTACAATCCTGAGCATAGCGAGGCTTTCAAGGCACGAGACGCCAAACAATTTTGCTGCCGAGCGCAACACACAACTTTTCACCTCACCACCGCGAGGAAAATTGTAGGTAAATGTAATGGAAGTAATTTGGGTCTTATACTCATTTTCAATAAAGGTTTGTTTACATCTCATCAAGATCTAGCAATTTATAATTATTAAATGTAACATATATATTTAATTTGCATCTTTAAATAAACCCCACGCTTACCTACACTAAAAAGTCAAAATATTGTTGGGTACTCACGGGTAAACTAAGGCTCAAATTCGCTTATGCTTTTAGCTATTAGCTAATAGCTGTATATCTTCTGCACTAAAATCTATAAATAACCACCATTATTTTGGTTTTACTGTCTGTGGCTTTAGTACAAAACAAAATTAAATGTAGGTTGAGTTTTTTCTTAAAGTAAGTAACTATTCAAACGGTGCGTTCCAAATTTGGAAGAAGCGAAATTTTTTGAAACAAAACTACATTTTAAATTATTTTTTCGTATTTTATCCTTATAAATCAGTCTAAATATTAATATTTCGTATGTACCTACTTAATTAAGAAAGAATAAGTATTATTCATTTTGTTTTATCAAAATAATAACAATTAATTATTGGCATAACACCATCAGTTTCTGAACGCACCTCTCATTCTGTATAGAAAAAAGTTGGATCTCGAGATTGACCGTCACGTTCCAAATTCAAAAACTCTTTCCACGCTAGCGGATAAAATGGACTTTTGGGCGCAGATTTTGAGCGAGAAAGCAAGCCTTTTCGAGCCGGTGAGGTGAAAACTTGTTTGTCATACCTTCTTCATCGATAAATGTTTAAGAAGCATGAATAACAGTCAATAAGAACAGCAGCTGGTATTACCCAGTACAGGATATTATCTGGTGTGTGCTCGTGCGTGAGTTTGTGTGCGTGCGTGCGTGTGTGCGTATGTGTGTGTGTATGTGTATGTGTGTGTGAGAAAGTGTGTGTGTGTGTGTGTGTTTGTGTGTGTGTGTGTGTGTGTGTAAGTGTCTACTATTTTGTTTAATAAAATAAATTATTTTTATGTCGATCAATTAGGAGACGCTCCTCTAATTGGCATTCCTCGCGCTTGCCGCGAGTCAACTAATTCTGGCAATAAATGACCAATATAAAATTCCACAAGTTTTTTCTCCATTTTTTCACTCCAAAATGCATCATCTCGCTTAATATAAATTACTTCCATGGGTTGATTTTCCCCTTCGTCTTCAATGTAACTTGAGACGTTGGTGCCGTTTCAGAAGTTGTAATAACATCGCGGTATATGTCGCTACGAGCCTCCCTAAGGTGTAAATACAATAGTGGAAGGGATTGAAAGATTCGTCACCATTAGCGGACCCACGGTAGCTCAATTGGGAGAGCGATGGACGGATTCCAGAGGTTGTGGGTTCAAATCCCGCTCATGGCGAATAATTTTTCAATTTTCTACTATGATCGAAATTTGGAATTTCGATAGCGGACGTTTCTGCTTCATAAAGATTTAAGATTTCGTTACACACTATCTCTCTTTTCCTCTCTCGCCATATAAGATAGACAAATACCATCTCTCTCTCTCTTCGTCTCCCTCGATCAAACCATCCCCTGAACCCACTAAAATATACAGTGTTGTCACATGTTCAGCAAATCCGGTTTTTCAAGATATCGCGATCACAGCGCCATCTACCGGGTCCAACTGTTTGTTTTTCAAACCATCCAGGGACCCACTTAAATACCTAAACACATAGTTTCATAAAAATCGGTCCAACCATTCGTCATTTCAATTGTGATCACGACGCCATCTATCGGGCCTATTGTCTTTATAAACCATCCATGGACCCACTCAAATATGTAAACAAAATTTCATCCAAATCGGACAAGCCGTTCCTCCCCATGTAGCACTCAATTATTCTCATCTCTTTCCCACACCAGTCCTCTCCAATCTACTCCCCTTCACTCCATTTTCCCCGCCCCTCTCCTCTTCGCTTAACTAATTCCTCTCATCTCCACTCCTCTCTACTTCACTCCACTCCTCTCTACTTCACTCCACTCCTCTCCTCTCTGTTGAGAGTGTGACTGTCACACGAGTTTCGGTTGCGCCATGCTCACGTACTGAGGGCCTACCGCGAAACGAAAACGAACTTCGTTCGTGTATCTCCGTCTCTGTCGCACTTGCTAGTTCGAGCGACAGAGAGGGAGATACTTGAACGAAGTTCGTTTTCGCTTTGCGGTAGTCTCTCTGATTAGACTCAAATAATTATCACGTACTCATTCGATGGGAACACGGTTTAGTTATTTTCTTTGTTGCGGTCCAACAACCTAAAAAACTTTTTAAAGAGAATGATTACATTCAGAAATTAATAATTTGATATGATATTTACAGTGCCTACTTATTTAACAAGAAAAAACACTATTCATATAAGCGTCACACAGCCACTAAGTAAGTAGGCACCTACACTACTGCGTTTATTATTTATCTGTGATTGCAGTGCTACCGTTTCGCATTTGTTCTTCGGGCAATCTTTCTGCAATTCATAACATGACTCCTTCTCCTTTTTTTTAGTTTTATTCTTTTTATTCCCTATTATAGGGAGCACGCAGGGTATATTTTTTGCAAGAAATGCACTTGGCCGTACGGATTCGGGAGCACGAGTCGCGCGACACAGGTCCGTCCCCGAACGCAGCTCGCTGAGCACTGAGCGGGCGGCGGCCGGTGGTCGGACACGAGTAGGGTCACGGTTATCGATGTTTTCGAATTATTATTTTTGATTGGAATTATTTAAAAAAAATGTATTCACTGATTACCATCTAAAATACAAATACGCAATTTTTGATGCAAGTTTCATGTAAGTAGCAAGTTTAAAAAAAATGTAATATCGATTTAAAGAGTGTAATTAGAGGTATGTAAGCGATTTTTTTTTATCGAGCGAAAATTGCTTAATCATGTTTCTAAACACTGATCTCCCTGCAGAAAAGCCTCGAGATTAGTAAACGTATTTTTTCTTAACCAAATTATTATAAACAGACGCATTATATTGTTTCAAAAACTCTGTTCGCTTGACTTCGCTGAACCCACGGCGCCTTAATTATTACACTATGTGACAAGGTGCTTAGCTGGAATTTCACAATACATTTGATTTTATAATAAGTTTTGCTTCGTGTCATAATCATCCTCCTAGCGTTACCTATTCCTGGTAATGCCCGTAAAGGAGCCCGGGGTCCGCTTTGACCCCTAATCCCAAGATTTGGCATTGGCACTAGTTTTACGAAAGCGACTGCCATCTGACCTTCAACCAAGAGGGTAAACTAGACCTTGTTGGGACAAGACCGGTTCCCTCACGATGTTTTCTTTTACCGAAAAGCGAACGGTAAATATTCCGTAGGTACATAATTTCCGAAAAACTCATTGGAACGAGCCGGGAAAGTCATCGTGGTGGTCATGGCTAGCCATGATGTGCGGAATAACCCACATGATACTATAGTACCAAATACATAAATTGGGACACCAAGATAAGGGTCCTATTCATTGCCCTGGAGTTATAGACTCGGCTATGTTTTCGCGGTGACCACAGAGTCGTATCACTCGAAATCAGAAACTGGAGCTCAATACCGGGATTACCGGGATTTCGATACTTGGTATGTATGTAAGCACTTTATTGTACACAATAACAGGTTAAGGTTAGTTAGGGACGTTAGGGTAGCGTTTTGTATGGAAAGGGAACCACCTTAAAAGGTGGTATCGAAATTTTGGTTTTTCAATTCACCTTTTCTTGTAAAATAGCTAAGAAATTAAAAGTGTTATTATATTCTTGTATTGGCCAATGACCACTTATCCATAAACAATTGAATATAATAGTATTTTATGCAACTGTTGTATAAGTATGGTCTTAAAACGCGAGTGTCGTCAGTTGCGATGCGAGCCTTGGCGAGCATCGCAATTAAAGACGCCACGAGCGTTTTAAGACCAAGTTATACACCGTTGCATACAATATTTTTTCTACAACTATTTTAAATAAATTTTAGCATAATTTGACTTTTCAGGCAGTAAGTTTTCCGTTAGTTCTATTACTACTCACGCAATTCCATCAGCGGTGCAGTTATTTTCTTCTTCGTCCATTTGAAAAGGAACGTACACATTTTTCTTCACTTCACAAACACGAATCAAATCTTAAGAAGTTATTAATAACGAATAGTTATCATTTTTGACATATTTCGTCTTTTAATTTTAACTGGAACTTTGGTGGGAAATTGGAAACATGACACATTGACACCTCTTGTTTATGGTCTGTTTTGTTCTTAATTCAACTTGCCAGTACTGTCATATTAAGACCAAGGTTTTTCTTAAGTTGGCAGCAATGCCTTTAGTACAATAATTTATTTGAAGTAAATACATTCAGTGGTTTGTTAAGTTGGTGGTACCTAATGTATTTTATGTTTCGGCGTGGCCCTCTAGATTAGTCGCGTCGCGGCCTACTCGATCGTGTCTAGTAGGCCGTGGCACAATGTAGCACTACCCAGGTTTAGAAGCGTATGGCTGCTAAGCGTATCGTTTTGGCGACAAAACAGCACGGTTGTGCCGTACTGTTATGGGGAATAGAGTATAGACTTTTCTGCAGACTTATTTTGTATGTCTTTATATTAGTGTTCGGGACTATGTAAATGACAGATAAAAGTACAGGAGTAGAAAATATATTTATTTTCCCGCACTAGTGCGGAAAAGTGCACTTTTCGTGCATAGGTATGTCAAAACTTTGAAGAGCCGTATGTACAGTAAAACGTTGTACGATACACGTGCGAATAGGTAATTCGCAACTCGTGTCGATTTAAAACACTCCCTGCGGTCGTTTTTAATTTATCACCACTCGTTGCGAATTTCCTATTTTCGGCCCTTGTATCGTAAATAACTATTTTGTATTTCTCTTACGTATGAACATTTTATATTTTATCTGCGTAATGTCAGGTTTTTATTGTAATTGGTCGATACAACCGAAAACTACGGTTTTCTTTAAAAAAAAAGAAAGAACTTACCATGATTACCTCCATTACCCTTTTATGAATCCTAATAACGTTCTGTCACGGTTTTTTTCGATAAAAAATTAAGCCGTTATTTTGCCTCCTAACGTTCAAACCGTGCCATGCTCCTACTACCATTGAAGAGGAAAAGTGGCTAGAGGAAAAAAATAGGTAGGACAGCCGATTCCAACTAAAATAATTGAGGTAAATAGAAATAATAAACTTGCAAAGGACTTGGACAAAAAGTCAAAGACAAAAACCCCAGAATAGACAGTTTTGTTGCCATATTTATTTGTAGGTAAGTTACATTTTGAACATTGAAACTAATCTCTGCCAAGATATATAATTTGTCTTTGGCTAGTTTTTTTTGTTACGTATATACATTTGGTAGGTACGCATTTGACCACTATCTCACCTGATGGTAAGTGATGATGAGGTTGAGGGTGTTACATGCATACCTAAATAGTGCCTATTCACTCAGTTGGAATCTTAATCAATGTTAGGTAATAAGTAGTTCCTAGTGAGATCTTCTAGTAGGAATTTTGTACTAACTCAGGTAGAAAATTAACTCCCTATACTTTTCAATTTCTAGTCTCTGTGTGAAAAACATTCAATTTTGTACGATTTTTGGGACAGCTATACCTAAGTGGCCAGAACTAGGTTAGTATGTGTGCCAGTTATGGCCAGTTGTGGCCACAAAAGGAGAAATCCCAAAATCAAGTCGCCAGTTTTGGCCACTGGGCATAAGAAAATAACTGCTGCTGCGGCTGCACGTCAAGAAAATAACCTTAAATATCCTTAGACAATACTTTTGACATGTAGTTATGTTAAACAATAAACTCAAAGATAATATAGAAGGATTCCAAAAATGATAATGGATTACTCGCCTTCCAACCTTGTTGTTTTAATTAACAATTTAGCAATATGTTACACGTGGCGCGACAAAACATTGCTCCTGTCAACTGAATGACAAGTAAGCAAGTAACACATGAAAGATGACAGCGTCATCTGTTTTGCTATGATTTACTCTTGTATCTACTATAAACCATAGACTTGTAAAGTTTTCTGTTCCTTAGTAAACTCAATTTAAAGTTGAAAATGGCCAAAACCGGCACAGTGGCCAGAACCGGGGCATCTGCCTTATAGGAGTTACGATACTACATATATACTTACACTAGCGGCCACCCGCGACTTCGTCTGCGTAGTATTTTGATGTTGCCAAAGATTTTAAAATAGGCAAGTGAATTTAATGGTCTAGATATATTACATTTCAAACAGTGGCAGGCACTGATATGCGATTAAAGAATTTTCGAAGATTTTCTAATTAGATTACGGGAATTGTTTGCAGGATGCTTAATACTTATTCCGTCAGTTACCAGATGCTTTTCATCTTTGGCAAAAATGACTCTGCACGATATAGAGCGACGCATAGATTTGGAGTTAGAAAATGGGGATATTAAATATTGCTCACTCACAACTCAAATTAAAAAAAAAGCAAAATATCGTAAGGCTGTTAAAACAATCTCAAACTCAGCACTGGAATGGATCCAGAGATGGAGACAGGTTAATGAAGCGTATCTCTTTCAATAATAATCTACAATTTGGTATGGGAGACCTGACTGCAAACCGCAGAACGCGTCCAGTGTGGCAAATCCATTAAGGAATAATTAAATTCATTTGCTACACCAACGCCACCTGCTCATGAATAGCGAAACGTATAATCAACCCTTATTTTGGGATAACAATTTAACCCTGTTAGGGTTAGAGTTTTCTAAGTAGGAGTAGAATTTTCGAAATCCCTGTTTTTTTTTTTAATTTTAATATATTATCTTTTGTCAGTTTCAAGTCTCTAGCTAAAAAAACAAAGTTTCATCCATACAAACCTTGCACCCCTTTTTACCTGCTTAGGGGTTTTTTTAATAAGTAATCTTTCTACAAAGTTTCAAGTCTCTAGCTCAAAAAATAAAGTTCCCTCCATACCAACTTTGCACCCCTATTTAACCCTCTTAAGGGTATGATTTTCTTAAACGCAGAAATTATTTTTTTTGTATTCTAATAAGTAATCTTTATACAAAGTTTCAAGTCTGTAGTTCAAAAAATACTGTTCCCCCCTTACAAACATTGCCCCCTATTTAACCCCTTTTGAGGTGGAATTTTCTAAAACTGTGAAATCACTTTTTTTGGATCTTAATAAGTAATATTTCTACAAAGTTTCTAGTTTCTAGCTCAAAAAATAAAATTCCCTCCATACAAACTTTGCACTCCTATTTAACCCTTTTAAGGGGGGGATTTTCTTAAACTCAGAAATTACTTTTTGTATTCTAATAAGTAATCTCTCTACATAGTTTTAAGTCTCTAGTTCAAAAAATAATGTTCCCCCATACAAACATTGCACCCCTATTTTAACCCCCTTAGGGGTGGTATTTTCTAAAACGGTGAAATAACCTTTTTTATATCTTAGTAAGGAATCGTTCTACAATGTTTCTAGCTCAAAAAATAAAGTCCCCTTCATACAAAATTTGCACCCCTATTCAACCCCCTCAGGGGTGTAATTTTCTAAAATGCTGAAATACTTTTTTTGTTGCTTAATAAGGAACCTTCTTACAAAGTTTCATGTCTCTACTTAAAAAACAATGTTTTCCCGCTACAAACATTGCATCCCTTTTTAACCCCCTCAGGGGTGGAATTTTCTAAAACGCTGAAATTACTTTTTTTGTATTCTTATTCGGAATCTTCCTACAAAGTTTCAAGTCTCTAGTTAAAAAAAAACTTTTCCCCATATAAACTTTGCACCCCTATTTAACCCCCTTAGGGGAGGTATATCCGAAAATCCCTTCTTATCCCTAGCCCACGGTATAAAAGTAACCTACTGTGCAAAAATCAACTCTCTAACATTAGTAGTTTCGGCTGTGCGTTGATGAGTCAGTCAGTTAGGACTTCTTCTTTTATATATATCAGACTAAGCTTCTGCCCGCGACTTCGTCCGCGTGGAACACGTTTATATCGTAGCTCCTAACAAACGTTCGCCCCTTAGACGCCGCGATGGTTCCCGGAATAAAAAGTAATATATATGTTAATCCAGGTTATCACACTAATATTATACATGCGAAAATTCGTTGATGTTGTCAGAGAGACATAATAAGAAGATCCTGAAGGGAATTGTATAAATGCCTTTGTCCTGACTGACTCACTCATCAACGCACAGCCGAAACTACTGGGACTAGAAACTTGAAATTTACACCAGGACTTCCTTTTATGACGTAGGCAACCGATAAGACGGGATTTTTGGAAATTCCATCCCTAAGGGGGTTAAATGGGGGTGCAAAGTTTGTATGGGGAAAACTTTATATTATGAACTAGAGACTTAAAACTTTGTAGAAAGATTACTTATTATGATACAAAAAAAGTAATTTCAGCGTTTAAGAAAATTCCACCCCTAAGGGGGTTAAATAGGGGTGCAATGTTTGTATGGGGGAAACATTACTTTTTGAACTATGAGCTTGAAACTTTGTAGAAAGATTACTCATTAAAATACAGTAAAAGTAATTTCTGCGTTTCAAAAAATTCCACCCAGGGGGTTGAATAAGGGTGCAATACTTGTATGGGGGAAACATTATTTTTTAGACTAGAGATTTGTAACTTTAGGTTATTTTTATAACGTGGGCTAGGGACAAGAAGGGATTTTTGGAAATACCTCCCCTAAGGGGGTCAAATAGGGGTGCAAAGTTTGTATGGGGGAATCTTTTTTTTTTGAGCTAGAGACTTGAAACTTTGTAGGAAGATCACTAATTAGAATACAAACAAAAGCAACTTCTGCGTTTAAGAATATTCCAACCTTAAGAGGGTTAAATATGGGTGCAAAGTTTGTATGGAGGGAACTTTATTTTTTTAGCTAGAAACTTGAAACTTTGTAAAAACATTATTTATTAAAATACAAAAAAAGGAATTTCTGCGTTTTAGAAAATTCTACCCCTAAGGGCGTTAAATGATGGTGCAATATTTGTATGGGGGAATCATTATTTTGTAAGCTAGAGACTTAAAACTTTGTAGAAAGATTACTCATAAACATACAAAAAAGTGATTTCAGCATTTTAGAAAATTCCACCCCTAAGGGGGAACTTTATTTTTTAGGGGTGCAAAGAGGGAACTTTATTTTTTGAGCTAAACTTGAAACTTTGTAGAAAGATTACTTATTAGAATAAAAAAAAAACGGCAGGCAGCGTTTTCGAAAATTCTACCTCGATAGGGGGTTAAATAGTGGTGCAAAGTTTGTATGAGGGAAACTTTTCCTTTTGAGCTAGAAACTTGAAACTTTGTAGAAAGATTACTTATTAAGGTTACGAGAAATTGAAAGAGATTCAAAGCTCCAAAAAAGAATGCATAAGGGCATTAAGTGGTATTTCAGCTAGAGAGTCATGTAAGCCTGTTTTTAAAAGGCTCATTATCCTCCCCTTGCCATGCATGTACCTTATAATAAATAGATTTGCATGCCTACTTTTATAAGGTATTGACATTATATGGACATTATTTACCATTTACCATACCATCTTTATACGTACATAATTTTAAGCAAATTCTACCCCTAAGGGGGTAAAATGGGGGTGCAATGTTTGTATGGGGGAAACATTATTTTTTGAACTAGAGAATTGAAACTGTAGAAAGTTCAGCATCATCATCATCATATCAGCCGAAAGACGTCCACTTCTGGACATAGGCCTCCCCCAAAGAGTGCCAAGCACTTCGATATAGCGATAGTCAACTTGGCACCGCTGGAGAGACTGTAGTACAGCCCAGGTTTCAATCGAATCGAAGGCTTTTTCGTAGTCCACGAACGCTAAGCAGAGAGGCAGGTTATACTCCTCGGTCTTCTGTATAACCTGACGAAGCGTGTGGATGTGGTCTACGGTACTAAAGCCTCTTCGGAAACCGGCTTGTTCGCGAGGCTGGAAGTCATCTAGCCTGCGTACGAGACGGTTTGTAATGACCCTCGAAAACAGCTTATAGACATGGCTCAGAAGTGAGATGGATCTGTAGTTCTTCAGCAGAGTGTTGTCACCCTTTTTGAAGAACAGCACCACCACACCTCTGTTCCATGCCTTTGGAGTTCTCCCTTCCAGTAAAACGGAATCGAACAACTTCTGAACGGCCGTAAGGTCTTCACCGGGTGCTTTGTTGTTCTTGAGCTGTTTAAGAGCCATTACAATCTCGTACAGGCTGATGTCCGGGATGTCGTCGGTATAGTGTCGGGTTAGTCTAGCTCTAGGGTCTTCCGCCTGACTAACTTCGGGTCTGCGCGTTGATGTGTATAGCTGTCCGTAAAAGCGCTTTATCTTACCCAGAATCTCAGGTTTAGAGGAAACGATTCTACCATCTTCATTTTTTAACTTCGCGAGCTGGCTCTGTCCTATAGACAGATCTCTCGAGAATACTTTAGATCCCTAATTACGCTGTATGGCCTCTTGAATACGATTTGTATTGAATTGGCGCAGATCGCGGGTAAGGGACTTGGAGATCTGTTTATTGAGCTGCCGGTATAAGGTCGCGTCGGCTGAAGACTGTAGAATCATTTCACTCCTTTCCTTCATTAGCTTCTTAGCGGAGCTAGATAGCCTTTTAGTTCCGTTAGTGCCTTGGGCCTTGTTGTAGAAAGTTAACTTATTAAAATACAAAAAAAATAATTTCAGCGTTTAAGAAAATTCTATCCCAATGGGGGTTAAGAAAGGTTGAAAGTTTTGTACGGGGAACACTGGATTTTTTAAAGAGATGTACTTTTCATTAACCTTCTCCATTTCTTTATTTCCAGTTTAAGATTGT
This sequence comes from Epinotia demarniana, assembly GCA_945867215.1. Classification (NCBI taxonomy): domain Eukaryota; kingdom Metazoa; phylum Arthropoda; class Insecta; order Lepidoptera; family Tortricidae; genus Epinotia; species Epinotia demarniana. Next base: position 43,486,618 of record OX244259.1, read on the forward strand.
TTTAACAGCCTTACGATTTTTTTTTTAATCTCACTCATAATAACTAAGATCCCTATTTTCTAGCTCCAAATCCATGCGTCGCTCTATATCTTGCAGAGTCATTTTTGCCAAAGATTAAAATTAGATTAAAGCATCAGGTAACTGAGGGAATAAGTATTACGTAAGCATTCTGCAAACAGTTCCCGTAATCTGATTGGAAAATCTTTAAAAATTCTTTAACAATGCATATTAGTGTCTGCCACTGTTTGAAATGTAATATGTCTAGACCATTTTTACTAAGAATAAAATTCACTTACCTATTTGATATCTTTGTCATCATCAAAAATCTACGCGGACGAAATCGCGGGCGGCCGCTAGTACGACATAAATTAAAAACTTCAATAGCGCGATGCAGAACATCATCAATTTTCACGCATATTCTAGCCTTAGTAGGTCGTCCTCCAGTTTTTTGTCGACGTCTAAACTCAGTCAGCAGCAGAGTTCAGGTGACCCGCAGACCATGGGTCTAGCAGGCTAAGGAAGGAGAAGTGGCCCCTGTGACGAATATCGGATTTTTATAATGTCATTTGTTGGCTATCTCATAATATAGAAACACCCTAACTTTCAGCCCCCTATCTTGAACCGTCACCGAGATACTGTCAAAAACGTCATTTTTCAAAGTCGTTTTTCTCCTGAACTATATAAGGTAGAGGAATCAAACCAAATTATAGCTACAAAGGATGGGTAGGGAGTATAACTCTGATTTTTTTAAATATTTATTTCCATCAAAAAATAATGATTAAAATGTCAGAAAATTTTTTGACAGCTCTATTCAACAAGTATCTGTAAAGGTACAGCTACGGAAAAAATCACATAAACTGCTAATAGTATTAGCTAGTACCATGCGAAAAATCAAATCAATATAATTGACAACATTTCAAAATATGTAATGATGCCTAATTCGAAAACCATTTCGGTAATTATCTTATCTGAACGTAATAAAGTGGTTTTCCCATTTTTATTCTTACTCGTTTCCGAGAAAATCACTAAAATCTTACGTCTGTTGAGTGAAAGATGTGGACAGTGCCATAGAGAGACATAATAATGACGTTATATTTTACTAACGACCTATTGGAATTCACTACTTTTGATTGTGATATTTTTGGATGAAAATAAACATTTAGGGAGAAATAAAAAACCACGTATACCTTAAAATTTCATTTTCTATCGAACTAAATCATAAAATGGCACACTAAAAAAAATTAAATGTTGTCAATTGGTGCAACATACTTAAAAAAAATGTCAAAGAAAGCGTTTCATGAGTCTTTCATTCTGAAGGAGATTTTTCGATCCAATGAGGTTTAATTTCGTTGCCTAGCAACAGAATGTTTATTTTGGCTGTCAATAAAGGTCAAACTGCTGCATCTATGATAACATGTGTAACTCAGTTTTTATCGAAACTAACTACGAAATCGATGAAATGACAGATTTACTATGTTATAATAATTCAATACAGAAACAAGCAAGACAAACAAGATATTCATGATTACGAGTATGAGTCACAAATTCAATTAAAAAGGAACAATTATATAATGATAGCACTATCTAGCGACCATAATTTTGGTACAATTTCAGTTTGATAGAGGTCGCTGATGTTAGTTGTCGATTTGCGCCATCTAGCGAGCTTAATTTTAGTCCACTGCGGTTCGACAGATAGTAAGTAATTTATTTGCATAAAATAGTGTACAATAAGATGGTCACAGATACAATTTAGCTCAAACTATTTTTCCTTTAAGACTCCACCGAGCTTTTGACGCGGGCACCGATTTGGCATTTGCTCCTGTGTATGCGTCATCACGCACACTACTGCCGCTGCCGGCTCGCTCGTTTGGTACGGTCGGTCACAAGCTAAAAGTTAGTATCTCATTATTCTCTAATAATAAATCTCAACTCCGCGTATAAAACCATGGATGGTATAAGGAATAAAATATTAATGCGATTATTATTTTTATTGAAATTTGACCGTTAATAGTAATAATAACGCAGTGTTATCGGTGGACTAGTGTTGGAATTGAAATAGCAATCAGCAGTGGCGTGCACAGTTTTTAGACAGGCTAGACAAAAATTCAATTTTTTCCGACCGACCATGTGATATTTAAGGTAGGTATGCTTCTAAGTGTTTTTGCAGTCTTTGTAAAGTTATGTACGTCGTCGTTGTACACGTACACCGGCGGCATCATTTCACACTGTTTTAGTGTTTGCAAACAGTAAGCACGGAAAAAAGAACAAGCGATTGTTGTGGATGCAACCTGTTAGCCAAGAATATGCGTGATAATATGGTGATTGTACGAGGGCATGAGATCTCCAAGAAGCTTTTCACAAGAAGCGAAATAATGCACGTTCAGGGAGGGTGAATAAAAAACAGAAAGAAGAATTTTACAGTGAGTTAAAGTCAACTCGAGAAATAAATATTCCGTGTATGATATCTTTCCTTGCGTTTTCCCATTTTAACTAAAACAATAAATAGTTGGTGCATCATCAATAAGTTAAATGTTTCCTCGGTAAAAAAACATTATTGTAACTATCCCGTCGTTTACATTAACACAAAATGTTGGACACGTATGATCTCGTTTGTCAAGGAAAAAAATTGAAACAATAAAAAATGCGTGCCTGGGTCATTCTACTTTTTCGTGACCATTAATCTACTGGCAGAAAAAAGTATGATGAATGCTTAAATGGTGTGTAAAAATTATATTGCCTAATTCTGACTGAACCAAATTTTTGAAAATTGGTAACCAATATTCATATATTATATTAATATTGATAATTGTAAAAAGATGGTAACGCAGTGGTAAATGCCTCATTTTCATACAAATCGGGAGACAAACAAGGACCACTGAGTTACCGTGATTAAGAATATTTATAGTTATTATTTATTAAACAAAGCTATCGGAATTGATAGCCTAATTAAGCATCTTTCTCAACCAAAACATAAAAAATTGAAATAATTGGCAATTTTTCTAAAATATGCATTTTACGAAAAAGTAACAAAAAATTATGGTCACCAAAAAGTAGAATTGCTGGCCTAATATTTTTTAATAACGTAACTGACTATACAGGATTAAGCTAATAATCTTTAAGTACAAGTACTAGACAAATATAAAAACCGGTCAAGTGCGAGTGTGATCGCGAACCTTCGCGCACCGAGGGTTCCGTACAAACTGTCAATTAACTCATGGTAAAGTAAATGTCCCAATATTTGTTAAACTACTTATTTTAACCCAACACATCAGAATACAATTTCAAACAACGAATAACTTTTACACCAAGACCATCGAAATACCAAGACAATTGCACCGCGATCTTTTTTTTACCTGCTATAGAAATATATCCGTCCGTCCCAACCCCATTAATTCTAGAAAAATCTTAACAGTGCGAAGCGAGAATGGGGTCAGGGCCATCTATCGGCCCCATTTGTTACTAACGTGCAAGGGCAATCAGCTTATTATGTATGTATGTTGGTTTTTTAGCGATTATTGTTTTGCACGTGAACCGATTTCGATTTTTTTTTTTTTAAATGAAGTGTTAGTTTATTATTCGGAAATAAAGGGAGGGGGGGGGGTGGTTTTTTGACATTTTCCTTCATAGATCGAAATTTTACCAATGTAGAAAAAAAAAACTGTTTCAAAAAGTGACACTCAAGTTCTTTCATATGATACACCTCTTGATCAAATACTTAGTTATATTGCCCCCTCTTCATATTCTTAATTTTTCATAGAAAATTAAAATGTCTATTTAAATTTCTCATTTTCCATGCACGTGGATAACTTTGATTTTAAACCATTCCAAATTTCAAATTGATAGCTTAAGTAGTTCGTGAGATATTTCACTTTGTGACAGACAGACAGACAGACGGACAGAGTCGCACCATAAGGGTTCCTTTTTTACCTTTTTTGGTACGGAACCTACGGCTACTGAAGATAAATGAATAAATAAATATTTGGGGACAATCTTACACAAATCAACCTAGTCCCAAACTAAGCAAAGCTTGTACCTACTATGGGTACTAGACGACGATATACATACGTATGTAGATAAATAAATACTTAAATACATAGAAAACATCCATGACTCAGGAACAAATATTCATGTTCATCACACAAATAAATGCCCTTACCGGGATTCGAACCCAGGACCTCTTGCTTCGTAGGCAGGGTCACTACCAACTAGGCTAAAGCGGTCGTCGTATAACAAAGCAAATGAGCTCAAACTCGATTATCTTAGCCCCTTCCATCAAATAGTTCCACCAGCCATCTTCCGGCTTCATCATGAGAACCTCGCGATCATGTTTAATGGTAAGTTCTGAAGACAACAAAGCAAACGAGCCCAAACTCGACTATCTTAGACCCTTCCATCATAGAGTTCCACCAGCCATCTTCCGGCTTCGTCATGAGACCCTCGCCATCATGTTTAATGGTAAGTACTGAAGATAACAAATTCATTTTTCCATATACAAATTGACATTTAGATCTAACTGACGCGCGTAAAATGCATTACGTGATCGACCTGCTGAACTACGAATTGGGCCCTAGAAACTTAAAATATCAAAAAAAATACTTATCCCGTTTTGCTACGTATTACTGCTGTATTCATACACAATTGACATCGAAATATTTCTAAGTGTCACCGCGCCGCATTGAGACGTGCTCTCTCTCTGAGTTCTCGTGGGTGACTGAATATGTCATGCGTTGCTCGCGTATTATATTTCATCATTTTGTTCCATAGTAATTTTGTATGGCGGATTTGGACGGCGTTTTTAAAAAATCATAAATAAATAACCAAAGCACTTTGAAATGTTACGATTGCATTCTCTTGTAGTTAATACATTGGAGATTGGCTTGAGTAGGATTTTGAATCTATAGTATTTATTTTTTTATTTAATTTTACCTGAACGCCGACATACGTTCTTCTCATTTCTTGTGCAATTTTACGGATTAATATTTATTAAACTGTAGATAATTTGAGAACATTTATAGCATTCTATTGTAAGCACACTCTTTGTGATTATAATTAAATATAATTTATATGTTATTGTAAAGAATTGTGGACTCCACCGTCTGAACGGTGACTGCCGTTTTTGCCGATTATGCTCGGCGCAGTCTTAAGACATGCAAATGTCAATGGAGATCATGTCACATTATGAAAGATATATATTACATTACAAAACATTATTAATCATTAACTTAAGACCATAACATTGTTGAATTTTTACAATATTATCAACATGATTGACAAAGGAAATACAATAAATTATATAATTCTAAAAAAAGTGCGAAATATGTCCATGCTAAGTCATCCATAATGTCAAGAATTCCTTAATACTTTAGTTTTTTTTTTGATAATATGGAAAACACATAAGTATTTTCTCGAATATAAGACCACGCTAGATCGGTTCCTCGGCCCCGTAAACCCCCATGCTGCAAATTTAATCTCAACATGATTACAAATTTATATAAATATAAGGTATACTAGAGACCCGCGGCGGCGTCGAAACGCCGCTAGAATACGGAAATTCCGCCTCCATTTTGCCTCTTATAGGAACTCTAAAACATGTAAAAAAATGTCTTAAAAATCGACTGTACCTTTCCACTGTCACATTATGCCTGACCAAAACAAAGCCTGATAGTAGACTGCTAGCTGAGTCATCGTGACTCCGTGCGACTGCGGAAGGAGGAGGGTTATTAAATATGTCGTTAAATAAGTCGAAAAATTTTTTATTTTTTCATGCCTTATTTTTAACCCTCTAAACATGTGATGCTCCCTGGCAGAATCACCTAAGTGCTCAGGAATTAAGATATATTGGAAAAATACATTTACATAGGTACATTAAATCTATAAAATTCTATTACCATTATATCAATAGAACCGCCGCTGTAAATCTTGTCGCAATGTGGTTCTGCTGGGCAGCATCTTATTAGAAGAACTACGATGATATTTTTATAACTGCACACTGTATGAGAACATAATCGTAATACCTTTATGACATATGCTGGCCAAGAGCAAACCGAGTCGCAATATAAAAAACTATATTTACCAAGCTTACACAATCCCTCCTTTTATTATTACTACGAAGTAAGGACACCGTTGACCACGTTTATATCGTAGCTCCAGCTCCTTACAAACTTTCGCCCCCTTAGACGATGATTCCCGGAATATAAAAAGAAGTATAAGTATACCCATATGTTAATCCAGATTATACATTATAAAAATACCAAATTTCATTTTAGTTTGTTTAGCCGTTTTTGCCTGATTGAGGTCCAAACTTTAGCATTCATTATGTTAGTAGAATTTGCAAAATTTCCAGGGACACGACTCGCTTGACAGACTCTGGCAGAACTTGAATAAGGTTTATTCACAATTTTCGCTACGGCGGTAGGCTTGTGTTGAAGTTTACCAACAAAGCGAAAATGTAAATCCTACTAATATTATAAATGCGAAAGGTTGGATGGTTGAATGTTTAGATGTTTGGATGTTCGTTACTCAATGACGCTTAAACGGCTCAACCGATTTGGATGTAATTTTGAACGAAGATAGATTATAGCCTGGATTAAAATATAGGATAGCTTAATCTCGGGTACACGCAAACGAAGTCGCGGCCCGAAGCGAGTTATTAAATAAGGGGTAAAACTGGCCAAGATCAAGTCGGACTTAAACAGCGGTGAAACGCGCCGGGTGGGCTGCGGGGTAAGACGGCGAACCCATGGCTCCCGCTGAGAGATTTTCGTATTTCTTTCCATTTCCTGTCCTCGGAGATACAATTGTTACCCAGACTTTTTAAATACGAGTTTGAAGTTATTTTTCTCGTTTAATAGGCTGCCGGCACCTGCCGGGCCGCGTGCATTTGATTTGAACGTGTTAAAATTTATTTCAGATCTGTTTTTAAAACGGATACTAACAATATTATTTTGAGATGAACTAACAATATGATTCATGATTATGAGTCACAAATTCAATAAAAATAAACATTATTAATACTTGAATTTTATACTGATAGCTGGTGCTATCAGTATACAGTGTGTATATTTAATATTACCACAAATTGTAACCAGAGGTACGTTTTAGGGCTATGAACCGATATTGCAAGAAAAAAATAAGTTAGTCTTAACTACCAGAGCGTAATTAATTTTTGAAAATTTATCAAGCGGCAATGTATTACGTACACTGTGACATGATGACACACGGAAGAATCGGGTGACATGTTACAATTTATTGTGACGTCACGTCAGTAAGACAAAGTAGTGATTAGTGATCTATTGCGTGCTGAATTATTTTATATGGAAAAAATAAAGATGGTGTTTAAGAAAAAAAAATTGCATTAACGGTTCTTAGCCTTAACACCAACCTCTGGTTACAATTTGTGGTAATATTAAATATACACACTGTATAATTCAAGTATTAATGGCTCGCTAGATGGTCCCGACGTTGGAGTTGGTTTCTACAAACTTTCAAGCATGTTTTAATCCCGTTAGAAGATGAATTTATAAAAACGCTGAAATTGTTTTTCTTGTTTTTTTGTATGGAACCATTTTACGAAGTTTCAAGTCCCTAGCTCGAAAGAATATATAACTTCCATACAAATTTGAAACCCGCTTTTGACCCCCTTAAGGTACGAGGTTTTAAAAACGCTGAAACTACTTATCTTGTGTGTTATTAAAGAACTTATTTATGAAGATTCAAGTCTATCTTAAAAACTAAAGTAATTCCCATACAAATTTTCAAACCTTATATCACCCTCTGAAGAAATTATATCTAAAAAAGGCCACGCTATGCCCTATTCTGATGTCTAAACAACAATATTAGAAAGTGCCATCAACATCGGTTTATTAGTTTTTGCTAGATTTTCCCCCAAAATTATACTGGTTGGCATCGCCGCCACGCGGCGTTGACAACGAAAGATGGCGTTGTTGCGTAAACAGGACTTTATTCAATCGGTTAGTCTCAAATTTGGTCTGCGGGTCACCTTAACCTTTTTTATAACGTTTCATATGGTTTGACGGAGTTAAGACGCCGACAAAAAACTGGAGGATGACAGCTAGAATATGCTCGGAAATTGGTGATGTTCTGCATCGCGCTATTGAAGTTTTTAAATTATGTCGTATAAATACAGTTTCCTTCATATTCTTCTTATTATGACTCTAACAACATCAACGAAATTTCACATTTATAATATCAGTGTGAAAGTGTGATTTATTTTTCTTGACTTTTATGTTATCACTTGTGTCACTTTAACGCCTTTTAATAAATGGCAAAGTGTGTGTGTTTGTTTGTTTGTCCGTCTTTCAAGGCAAAACAGAGCGACGAATTGACGTGATTTTTTAAGTGGAGGTATTTGAAGGGATGGAGAGTGACATAGGATAGTTTTTATCCCCGAAATCATCCCCTAAGGGGGTGAAATGGGGGGTAAAAGTTTGTATGGAGCTGCGATATAAAAGAGTTCCACGCGGACGCAGTCGCGGGCAGAAGCTAGTATATACACCGTGGACATTAATAACCCGAAAGATTTTAACCACGCATTCCTGAGGTCATTAGGAGTAAGAAATGTTATATGATATGAACCCCAACAAAAATTCAGCAAAAAAATTTTTTTTTTCTTTTGTCTGTTTTTGTAAATAAAACTTGTATAACTATCGCTTTTCTAGGAAATTATCCCTTTTAATAAAACTGTAACGAATATTTTTTCAAAAAAGGTTAAATTTAGTGAGTGGTAGCTGGCACTTTGATATCTGTCAATAGCGACGCAAAACTGGCCAACATCGGTAGCAACGTCGCAATCAAAAGAGCTAAATGCACGTTAGTAATCAAAATAAAAAGGTTACATGAAAATGGATAATATCTTCAAAACTAAGCCGGCAGTGACTGGGGTTCACATAACATTTTTTGCTCCTAATGACCCAAGGAATGCGTGTTTAAAATCTTTCGGGTTATTAACATCCACGGTGTATATATTTATAGATGTCTGTGCGTGTGTTCTTCAAAAAAAGTATGTTGTAGGTTTGACCGGTATATGAAAAAAACATAACTGAGTTTGGCTTCTTGCCGCTTGGTTCCCGAGTGCAATGCCGTGGTATCCCGACTTTCTGGCAGCTTGCATCCCGAGTGAGTGCATAGCCTATATGAGCACCTTTACTTAATTACACATTCATATGATTTTTTCGAAGAATATTATATAATACCTACTTCATTATTACCACATATTTTATATTTACGTACCGTAAAGAGTTCATAGATCACGGCTAAAACAGATTTTTCAGAATCAAAAAAAATATTTTTTATTGCTTCATTAATGTAAAATATTTAGTAGGTATACCCCGTCGTTTTTGCAGGAACAATATATATTTTTGATATACCTACATATGATGCCTATAAAAACGGCACACATCAATTACCAGTACAATTAGCCTGGCTTACTTTCAAGCAAATGATCGCTCTTTCGGCCTCAATATGTGGAATCAAAATTTCCTTAACACTAAGTGTTACATCTACCACTACTGCCTAAGGCAGGCATGTTAAACATAGTTACATTTTGGAGAAAGTTCATTAAACCTACCGCTCCGCGAGTTGCGTTGGTGACCAGCATCGGCATCCAACGAGCGTCACCCGAGTATGTACTTATAATTTTGGTGCTGAGAATGATAGAGTGTACTGCACAGTTATCACAGGACGACCCGTGAGCTGTGTCGCGGCGACATACGATTATTCGTCTCTTTCTAAGCGTTCTTATTAGACAGGGACTGATAGTCTATCTTGCCGCGACACACCTCGCGGGCCGTCCTGTGATAGCCGTGCTGAGACAGTTCATAGTGGCTTGTGGTTGTGGCTGACGGCGCGAATAGCCTTCACTCGTAGTCGTGCGGCGTTACCGTCAGTAACGCGCGCGCCGACAATTCGCGCGCTCGCCTTTGCGCACGCGCATGTCTCAAATACCGGAGGATGCGACACGAAACTTTCAAAATTCCGCCAATTACCATTCTTACAAAACTGTGAGCATTAACTAAATTAGAAACCGAAACGACACACCCTAGCAAGATGGAGCAGAAAACCGGGGTTTGTATTTTACTTTTATTTGTTAAATTATTAATTGGCAACTGCGAAGTGCGTGGTCACTGAACATAGAAGCGACAGTTAAAAATTAAAAGGTGCGTGGATTTTAATATTTTAATACAAAACTTGACTTAACTTAATTACAAAATAACCCAAATCACTTTACAAGTTCATGTTAAAAAAATATTACACTTGTATTTATTTATTTTTACTTACATGTAGGCAATACATTTTTGAGGTTTTTCCCACCCAGCCCAGGTTGCAGGGGGCAGAATGAGCCAGTTAGGCCTCCGTCACTATCGCATACAACAACCCGCGACCGATTATCATTAATTGTTATCGCGTGTGGTCGGCACACGATGCACGGTGTGCAAAAGTAGGTAATTGCGGGCCACTGTAGCCCCTAAAATATTGTCTCGCTCAAAGGCTAATGTTACCTAGTTACATGCTGTGTGCTCTTTGAAAAAAACAACATTGTCATAATCATAACGGATGGCTTATAAATCTGGAACCTAAAATCGTATATATATATGATTTTAGATGTATCTTTTGCGAAAGAACCGTGTATATACTTGTTGTCGTTCAGAAGAAGTAGAATAACGTCATAAAATAAATAAATTACATAGCGTAATTACTAATTAGTCTTCTAAAAATATTCTAACGGTGAGATACCTACCCATAGTTTTTATGGTGGATCCTTCCCTGCGGCTGAGGCGAACACTTCCTATTTAATATACCTAAGACCTATGCGCGCATAATAACTATTAGGTATTCATTGTTTGTTGCCACCTCGCTAATTTAACGATTATTTAGTGTTTTTGTAAACGTCAAGTTGTGTATTTTACCAGACGCGCCGTTTCTCTGCGACAAATGGATGGACTGGACGCAATTTGGTTCCGACGTAGAATTTTGATGTTTACGACCGTTCCATTTGGGTGGCACGTATAGTGCGTTGCGAAGGCTTTCCATGCTGTTCTTTAAAAGTTTTGACATTCATCATGGACCGATTTTGGCGTGGCGCTACTTCATTTGGGTTGTTGGATCGTTAATGTCCAGCTTTAGTTCCGTTTTAAGATTGTGGTAAAATCTGTATGTATCGTGATATCACGTTCAAATCGTTCAATTCAACAATAGTTTATATACTAAAATTATCTCATATACTCAGTACTTTTAATAGGTTTGCCTTTATAGGTTCTTTTCCATATTTACAATCCTAGCGAATATTATTTCATGAGTTTTGGATGTTTTCTTTATTTTCTTATATTTCAGTTTTCATCGTTTAAATAATGTTCATGTTTTGCCTTTGTGTGTAAAAGTTATGCATAATAACTTTCAAATTTACCATTAATAATCTATAAACACAAAATACATCAACAAAAAACATCGTGAGGAAACCGGTCTAATCCCAATAAGGTCTAGGTAAGGCAGTCGCTTTCGTCAAACTATTGCCTACGCCAAATGTTGAGATTAGGTGCCAGCGCGGTCGAGGATGATGTATACATAATCTCTCACTTATAATAAATCTCTAATTTGAAAATGGAATCAGCCAGTATCAAACTAAGCATTTACGTGTCCCGAATGATCTCGGCTTCCCATGAACGGAAAAACATGTAGATTTTTTCATAAGTTGTTTATTACTCTAGCTTCCGTTTAGGATAGTTTTTATCCAACTGCGACAGTTAATTAATTTTCGGAAACATTTGACCTCATTAAATTATTCAGTTCTTCTTCTTCAAATCATAGCCGCCATATCCGTCAACTGTCAGTGACGTCAAAATGGCGGACTTGCCATATCTAACTAACAGTAATAATTTCGATCCGGTGTTGTGATAAAGCATAAAAAAATAATCGATTCTGATATGGAAACTTATACGCGCTAAATTCGTATTGAGGCGTAATTTCAATAAATGTATCAACAAATTTCAACAAAATAACGTCAAAAGTCTGACTCTTGCTTTTTTTTTAATGGCATGGCCTAGCGTTGTCTCGCGTTCAGCCAAAACGTCTAGGTTTATGAGTTTCTGCAAGATTACACGCTGAGTATTTGTCACGATACTTAACGGCTAACACAAGATGGCGCGGGAGCTCTCTCGATTTTTCTCGCACTATACGTCTCTTTCTAAGTTGTATATTACGAGAGAGACGGACGGACGGACGGAGCGCCGTCTTGTGATAGCCGTGCTGGTTTGTCAGTATTTATATTTATCAGCAATAAACAGTAAAACTATTTTAAATCAGTAAAGAACGAGCCCCTTTTTTTAAAAACATTAATCATCAAGCGCGTCAGTAGGTATTAAGGCGGTATTTTACTTCGTACTTCGCTCCTTCAAGTTGACATTCAGCCTATATAGAGACACAGGAATCGGCCAACAAACAGATAAAACTTTTATCATAAAGCCTGCAATACACATTCCTTAAGTTGACAATGGCGGGAACATACAGAAGATCGGCAGAATGTGATAGTGCGATCTGAAACATTGCAATATAAAAAAAATAACATATTACTTTAATATTTTTAATAATTACATTAATTACCTTTAATAGAAAGGGACTCGGACTCGCGTTATGGTTCTAGAACTTAGTTAGTGGTTAGGTAGGTATAGCTTGGAAAATATAAATCCATACGTTAAAAAAGAGATCTTTTGTTCCGCGTAAACACTTACCGGTCAATGGGTACCTACTCCGGGTACTCGAAAGGATTATTAAATCTATTTATTAATTCTATACACATCTTTACCTGAGAGTCGGAGTGACTCAAGGTGATTCAGTCATCACGTTTGTATTTATTTAATATAAAACAGTGTTATATTATAAATATGTAGAGAAGAAGATATATAAAAAATTAATGCTGCAGCCTGTGTCCTACCTGTTGGATCTATGGCCACAAACATCTACTAAACTATACCCCATAAAACGAGTTTTGTCCCTTTCTTAATAATTTAAACATCAAAGAAAAGAATTTTAACGGAATTTTAGCTAAAATTGGTTTGTTCAACGTTTTATTTGAGAGGTTAAATTAGAACTGCATGTGTCCTATATCCAAAATAAGAAATTCGTTAACTCCCACCACATTACCATGCAAACGTAGTCGCAGGTACAGCTAGTCTATAATAAATAGGAATAATATCTAGGTAAGTTGAATACTTTAAATAGGTAACTAACTACAATCATCAAAAAATGCAATTAGGCTAAAGTAACATTTACTGACTGACAATTTCAATACTTCGCGCTTAAAGATCCTAATTATTCTGTCCCTAATTGCTTTTGTTATCTTATTATAGATTTTAGGGGCTAAACCACGTGTACTTTTGTTTAGTAAGGCACTTGTGAGCGAGTTGGCTTCTAATTATTACTATTGTAACGTGGTCTTAACACATTCATTGCCCAGAATCGCTACGCGCTACGCTCGAAGCCGATCCCGTGGTTTTCCTCGTATGTAGCGGAAAGCGACTACGGCGGTCTGACGCATACGTGTCGGCATGGGTCCTGAATGGGTTAAAGAACTAGGTACTGAGGCTATGTACTTACTCGGTGAAATAAATCAGGATTGATGCGAGTCCGTTTTTTAGGAGTAGAAATACGGTAAACAAAGAAGCAGTCGCCGTCAACCTTTTCTGCTTGGGACAAATATTAGATGTTACGAAGTCCTTAACAGAACGAGGACTTAACAGGCCTATAATAGTTATCTTGTATTTTTCCTATGTAATAAATAAAAAGTGCGTATTTCCACATCAATTTATTATGTAAATAAAACTTGTAAATGTTGACCACCATACGTTTCTCATTTGTTGTTAATGGACTCTGTTTCTGTCTCTTTGCGTATGGTAAAGGCAAAACGTTCGGGGGAGAACGAGTCGGTCTTTTTTGCAAGCCACTTGGCCTCTGGTTGGTCCATCGCAGTCCGCACGCAACCACACACAGCGAAGAATAAAATCTTACTATTAATTAACAAATACATCCTCGTATACCTAATAATCTCGGAATCTGAATTCAATTTGTTGATTACCAAGAAATAGAACGTGATACGATTGTCAATTTTGACAATGTCGACAGCGAAAAGAACCGATCGTTTCAAACCTCTTCTTCTTTTGGTTTTTTATTATGCCACCTTTCCAGAACTGAATAATGAAATTAAAAACAACAGAGTGAATAATAATTAGGTAGGTACATTTAAAACAAATATATTGTTGTAAACGTATTATTTAGATACAAATAATGAAAACACTTCTATAATTTAGGGTCGACAACAATAATGTAGGTAAGTCTTTTTCAATGGCTGTTTGAGAAACTTTGACAGTTATGTTTATGTGGCATAAAGTGTCTTATATAAAAGACCTCGTGCTTCGTGCTTTATCCTTCTTTCTAATGCTAAAAACGCACTATATTGTTAATCACACTGATATTATCACACTTTACACCAACTTCACACTGATATTATAAATGTGAAAATTCGTTGATGTTTTCAGAGAGACATAACTAGGAGAATCTGGAGGAAATGGTTTTTAAACAACATAAATGCACATTATTAGCTTCAGGAGACCTTAGGGCTGGCGCTTGCCTCTAGCAACGTATTTCATTAGTAAATGTAAAAGTATATTTTTTTCATACCTACTTATTGCAATGTTTCAGTTCACATTCTGCCAAATCTTGTGTACAGTCGAGGAAATTGAATGTTTAGCACTTTTGGACCTTAACGTCATTCAAATAGAGTTGACATGTGCCAAACACTCATTTTCCTCGACCGTGCCTATGTATGTGTGTTGCAACACGTCTATCATGAGACGGCCGCGACATACTCTCGATTTTTCTCGCACTGTATCTCTTTTTCTAAGTGTTCTAATAAGAATAGAGAGACCGGATAGGTTCTGGTCTCGAATGTCCAATTTCTTAAATGTCCATTTTCCTCGAATGTCTTATTTCCCGAATGTCGAAGTCGAAAATAGTGCAATAAATATCGAGAGGGCTCGATCGCCGTCTCATGATAATCGTGCAGGCTTCATGATAAAAGTATTTTCCTTTATGCTGGCCAATTTCTGTGTCTCTATCGGGTACGATTTCAAGCAGAAGAAATTACTAATTTAATGAGGTCAAATGTTTCCGAAAATTAATTAATCGTTGCAGTCGGATAAAAACCATTCTAAACGGAAGCTAGAATAATAATGCACTTGTAAAAAAAGTTTCTCGTATTTCCGTTCATAGGAAGCTGAGATCATTCGTGACACAAAATGCTTAGTTTGATACTGGCTGATTCTTTTTTAATTTAGAGATTTATTATAAGTGAGAGATTATTTGACTTCTTAGTCTCGTAATTTTATTTGAATACATAAATTAAAAACTCGCCTGCAGAACATTACGCATATTCTAGCCCTAGTAAGCTAATTCTCCAGGCCCCGTATCATGGTCGGCCTTATCACGCGATAAGTGACAAGATAGAGCGTCCGTCACTGGCTGACACCGTTCGATAGAACGAGACTGGCGCTCTACCTTGTCACTTATCGCGTGATAAGGCAGACCATGATACGGGGCCAGTTTTTTTATACGTCACAGACGCAATCTTTTGTTATCACGTGGACGCCGCGTGGCTCGATAATCAACCAGTACATATCATATTTTTGGTGGCAGATTTTAGCGAAAACTACAGAACCGTTTTTATGGCCCTTTACAATATTGTAGTTTAGACCTCAGAATAGGACATAGAATGGCGATTTTTAGGGTTTCGTGCCCAAAAAGTAAAACGGGACCCTATTACTAAGACTTCGCTGTCTGTCCGGCGTCTGTCTGTCACCAGGCTGTATCTCAAGAACCGCGATAGCGAGACAGTTGAAATTTTCATATATTAAATTATGTATATCTGTTGCCACTATCACAACAAATACTAAAAATAAGATAAAATACATATTTAAGGGGGGCTCCCATACAACAAACTGATATTTTGCTGTTTCTATAGGTACGGAACCCTTAAGACTCGCATTTGGCCGGTTTTTTAGATAAAATTGATCGGCAGATACGTGGTTTTTAAATTTGTATGAGAATTTATTTATTTTCTAAGATAAAGAATTCAGACTTCGAAAAAAAAAAATTGATGAAACATGAAAAGCAATTTAAGCGTTTCATACCTTAAGCGGGTCAAAAAATCTTCAGACTTCTTTTTCGAGCACACGAAAACACAAGAAAAATCATTTCATCGTTTTTAAAATACTTACATCTTTTAAAGGGCTTAAAACTTGCTTCAAAGTTTGTATGTAAAGATCCAGAATGAAGAACTCCACAATAAATGGCGCTACCGGTCTTATCCGATACTGTTAAGCGAGCAATATTTGTATATAATATACCTATAATTATATATATTTGTCATCATGTTCTGATGAAATTTGTAGTAAGTATAATGCTAGGTTTCTAGGCCCTCGTAAACCCTTATATAGGGGTTTACTGAGGCCTAGAAACCTAGCATGGACTTCTTTTCGCAAAAAATTGGTTTTTCCGTATTTTCTCTCAAAAGGCAGACTTGTGGCAGACTTACTATTCGATGACGACCAATGGTTTATCTTCTTTGTTGATGGCTACGAGTTGGAAGCAGGGCAGCGTTGAGGTTTTTTGTTAAAAAAATACGAATATCGGGTTCATATATCAAAGACGAGTGATGAGATGAGGCCAGTCGAATCATTTTGTAAATCAAATTTATTTCTGGGTAGCAATCCACAGAGCTCAAAACTGCTCGCTGCATTTATAAATTGACCATTTTAACTTGCACCACCGAATACCAAATACCAATAGACGTTTTACAACTCTAGGGTTCAAATTATATTAGGGAGAAGCTGTCAAACAATTCAATGGCGCCTAAGCTAAGGGCTTAGAAACGCACATTTTGGTCCTGCCGACATGTTGACTTATTATCTAATCGTGAGTTTGACACGTTAATAAACGTGACACGGCGATGACCAATGACACGTTAATATACTCTTTTCAAGAAGCGTCAAATGGCTTTTTTTCGAATTACGACTGTATGTCAACGCGATGAAAGTTCATTCGTTCAGAATGTTGACATATGTTTTACTGTCAATCGTATATGATATTATTGCAATCTTGATGATTACGATTGAGAAATGAGGCTATCCGCAGCAGAACCAAGGTACCCGATATAGCCCTCCGGATCGCTAAACTTAAGTGGCACATAGCACGTAGAACCCCCGTTGGCCGTTGGGGCGGAAAGGTTCTCGAGTGGCGACCACGTACCGGAAGGCGCAGCATGGGTAGGCCCCCGACAAGGTGGACTGATGACCTGGTAAAGGTTGCGGGAGTCCGCTGGATGCGGGTGGCGCGGGATCGGTCACTTTGGCACTCTTTGGGGGAGGCCTATGTCCATCAGTGGACGTCTTTCGGCTGATATGATGATGATGATGATAATGATTATTATTGCAATCTATATGTGATCCTATGGTTAGGCTTTTACAGTCGATAGATAATAAAATTATGCTGGTCATTTGGCACATATTTTTTTATTTTGTTGACTCGGATATTTTTACTCCGATACTTATGCTATTACAGGCAAATGATTATTATGCCGGCTGTAAACCATCACATATTTTTACTGGCTAAATGATTCAATTGATGATCAGATATTTTGTTTGTCAAAGCCATAACTTGTAACTCCGAATTTGATAATCGAATGGAGGAAGCACATAAGGCTCGGTATATTATTATCATTATCAAACTCGGCACCTAGATACTTAATATGGTTATACACCAACCAAGTCCCGTGCGTCAGGTAACTAAGTAATACTTGCATAACTTTCATTTCCTGCGCGGCCTCGGTCTTTCACCAAGGCTGATTATGACGATACAACATGTACTCGTATTTGGTAAGGTACCGTCACCAATCCGCACAAAACAACGGTTATTGTTGCTGCCGTATATTGTGGCCTACCAAACCAGTAAGTACGTTTCCAACGGGCAAAAAACAAAAGAAGGAGTTTCGCAATTTGATTGTCTTTTTGGTAGTTAATATACTTCGGAACTGCGACGTCTGTGGACCGGTTTTTTTATTTTGTTATTTGTTTTCTTTGGTACTCGAAACTGAGATCCGGTGACGGGATCTATAACTTGCACAATTTATAAGTAATGTCTAGCGGGTCTCGACTGCTTTGCGTTATTTAACTTTAATACTTATAGTGATCAGTTGCTGTCACCGATACGACATACGTGTGTTAACTATTTAATTAACCTGTCGATGTGAAACCAAATGGTAACAAGGTTATCCCTGCTAAATCTTCCAAAGTGTTCCAAACCGTGACCAATCATAAATCGTGCAAGTCATCAGGAGGAATTATTTAATATATCTATGAATAGGTGTGCATCGTGCATAGCAATTTGTTTTCGTTTAAGTAGATGTCATCGTCGTTTTCGATCGTATATGGAAGTCAGCTGTCTTGATTTTTTTATTTAGTCATTATTATCGCTTGTAGGTACAATACAATTACAAATATTATTTATTGCTCACCAGACACAGAGTAGACAATAGAAAAATAGTGGTAAATTAAACATAAATAGTGGTAGACAACAAGCGGTCTTATCGCTAAAAAGCGATGTCTTCCAGACAACCTTGGGGTGGTGAGGACGATGCAAGAAAAGATATGATTTGAGTAGGTGGAAACAGAAAAACAGAATACAAACAATTTAATTATAAGAAAGACTGTACACTTACAACATATATGTAAGTATATAAACCTACGTACACATACCTCAATAACTAAGTGTCATATAGAAACAGTACCTATCACTTACAGTCGAAAACAAGACAGCACACACCAAGTAGCTACTGTTAAAACTGAAGTTTTCTCGTTAGCAATACCTATCAACAAAAACAGTTGTGGAACGCGCGCGATGCGAAGCGAAATCTTGTCTTGTGTCGTGCGACTTGTGCGTGTTTGTCATAGCATGGCCGTGACGTAGTTTTGTGTTTGTGATTAAGTGATTATTTAATGTGACTGAGTTTTATAAAACTGCCATTGTAATTGAAATCTTCTACCCTGGACCGTATATAGTTACTTTTTACAAGCTTTTATTTAACTTGCCCTGTTAGTAGGTATTGTTTGTATGGGACAAATCTTGCGAGTTTAATTTGTCCCACTTCGCGGTGACCGATTGAGCTGAAATTTTGGGTATAAGTATAGTTTGGATGACAATTTAATATTATGGTACCATCGAGCTGATCTGATCATGGAGACAGAAGGTGGCCATGGGAATTCAGTACTTAACCGACGTAACCCCGTTGAGTTTGGGCTCGTTAGAATCATCTCAATGAGTAGTTGATAATGGTATACATAAAAGTACAGTCGGCAACAGTTTGGCGCAGCTTGTACCAAAAACGAATTTTTTGGCAGAAACTTATTGAATGAAGTACCTACTTTGAAGCAATTCGGCCAACTCACACAATCTCAAGTATTGACGGGTAAGGTGACCTTTGATGGGTTATAAATGTCATATTTCATGTTTTGCACTTGTCCACCCATTTTTAAGTTAATTAACTAAATTTTTAACTTAATTGTCCACCCATTTTTAACTTCGATGAGATTTAATTATGAAGGTCTAGATTTATAGGAGAAGATCGTGGTAAGAAACGATTTTCCCATGAATAAGAATGATAATTTTTCACAACTTCAAAGTTAAAAATCTAAGTTCTTTGGGCGCGGTTGATGACGGTATTTAAAATTAGAAACGGCTATTATTTTAATACATTGCGTTGCAAATCTTAGTTTTCCCGATTCCATGTATTTTGAATAATAATAATAATAATAAATAAAACACCAAATATCGGCCAACTTGTTTAGCCAGTCAACACTATCTTAATATTTCAACAATTCCCCTAGTATCCCTACCTAACTAAGCACTCTATCTCTAAGTAGTACCTACCTTTTAGTTACCATCTACTGCCCAAAACCTATAGACCAGTAGACCTTTGCAAATATAACCATATTTCGCAAAATAAACGCTGTTTTCAAATTATTTATCAATACGTGAATTGATATTAAATAATGAGCCGTAATTTGTAAAAATATTTTAGTATTAGGCCATCGTAGTATATACAGGCAAGGTAGGTTTACTTTACGATATTAAATTATATACATATATTTAATTTGTGTGATTGTACTCTAATACCCCGTGTGGTGTCGGGTTAGAATTTCACCACCCCCTTTCTTCCCGTGGGTGTCGTAAAAGTCGACTAAGGGACCAGGGTTGAAGTGTGTTGTGGGTGATGGGCTAGCAACCTATCACTGCAATATCACATTTAGTCGATCTTTTATACCCACATTTATGCTAAAAGTGGCGCTGGAAGATACGTTTCATGTGCTCTGCCTACCCCTTTTGGGAATAAAACATACATTATGTATGAATGTATGTGTAATACACACATTGTGTATCACTCTAATACACTTGCGTTCATTGAATATTTTTTGTTAGCCATCCTTTTACCTCACTCACATCCACAACAAACGAGGGGTTCAAAATTTGGTTGTTTGTTTATATTTTTTGCAGAAGGATCCTATTCGTGGTACTATTATTTTTTATTTGCAAATATATTCTTCCAGGTTAATCCCATTGTTCATCAAAACTCCAGCCAAGCTAACTATAATTGGGCACGCATGTAGTAATATCGATATTTTATTGTAACTCGTGTATTTACACCCGGAAATCACAAATTTGGTAAAGTGGAAAGGGAATGCAAACCGGTTAACCGAAAAACCGGTTAACCGGGACTTTTTGAGCTCGGTTAATAACCGGTTTTGGACACTATAAACCGGTTACTTTATAAAATGCCGGAAATTGTGAGCTGAGGTCGTTATTTAGCAAAGATAGTATCTAATAAAACGTAAGAATTGTACGATTATGGTTGGGTTGTTAAGTCATTATAGTTGTATTATTTCAATTGCTCCTTGATTTTTAGTAAGTTTATCAAAAGTTAGTACAAGGTTGAGGGATTTTATAAGACTGAGATACGGAGTGACTGAATATGTAGTGACAAAAATTTAGAAGGACATGCCAAGTTAGTTTGGGCATGTAGAGAGGATGGAATGAATGGAGATTAACAACGAGTGTGTATGAAGGAAAGTCGATAGAAAGTTGGTAGGGGACGACCTCGACGAACTTTTTCTGACCAGAGACAGAGAAATCCTAAAAAAAGGTCAGGTCAAGAGTATTCAATCGACGGCAGGCTTGGTGAAAAAAACGAGCATTAGCTGATGCAGGCCGTCAGGGGATTCAGCTACGAAACACAAGTCACCAGCATACATGATATCAGTAATCAGTGCATACGAGACCTTGGTGCGAGCTATAAGTCGGGCCAGGTTGAAAAGGCTGTCATCCGTGCGGGAGCGGATGCGGACTCCTTGGGAAACAGTTTAACTACCTAACCTCTTTAACTACCACCGCAAAGAATAAAGCGAACAGAGTAAGTGCTAAGATGAATCCTTGTTCCACCCCAAAGGAAGCACAGGTACAGCTGACGGCCTTGATGATGCCGCGATGTGCATGGAAATTCGCCGCAAGGATAGGCTACATTAGCCATCTTCGAGCGCACGAGCGCCAGAACGCTGGATAGGAGTAGGAGTGGTGGCGACATGGCCGAAAGCGTTCGGACAAATCATCATCATCATTCAATCGACGAGCATGTACGGAGAATGACAGAGAATGTACGAAGTATATCAATATAAATCCATGATATGTGTCTAACAATGCTGTTGGATAATATGCCTTTGGAAGTTGTAGACAATTTCTGTTACTTTGGGCCCACAGTGTCAAACAACCTCTTGGCGTATCCAGTGCGATGTTCGGGAAGCTCAGAACAAGGGTATGAGATAACACCTGACTGTAAATACGAAGATGATCGTGTACCAGATATGCATCTTGTACGGTGCTGAAACTGTTACGAATGAAAGGGTGTTTCGCGTGTTTCCCCGGTATTAGTGCTATCTTGAAGAAATACGACTTCACTGGATGGGCCTCGTAGCACGAGCAAAGTATTGATCCCTTTCGTTTGCAATGCATAACTCTCCTTAGCGAAATATCCCATCCTAAACGACCAGTAGGGCCAACCAATGCTTCGATTTAAGGATAGTGCAAAACGAGACATGTTGACTTTTAAGATCGATTCAACCAAATGGGAAGAGGAAGGCGAAGGTATGGTTGCGCATGATGCAGCTTGGTTCGATCTTCCGTTGTTCCCATGCTCCAATCATTTTTTTATTAAATATTAACCGGTTAACCGGTTTTTGACTGTGTAGATTCGGTTACTAACCGGTTTTGAAATTTAACCAGTTTTTGTATTCCCGTGGAACTGACGATGAAGACCACAGATTACTTATGGACTTCTTTAACGACATACTAAAAACAATAATAATTTACATTAAAAAAAAGTTTTAACCGACTTCAAAACAAAACAAAAGCTACATGGCAAGTTATTAAACAAACTAAACAGCATTTCCCTAAAGAGCCAATAGTACAAATAAAAAAAGACGGTATGATCGTATCTGGGCCTAATGAAATAGCAAATGCGTTCAACGACTATTTTATAGATCAAATACAGAATAATAATATTATTAATATTACAGAATTCCAGAATATTAAAGTAAATTGTCCACAATCAATATACATGGGACCAACAACTCCACACGATGTATCAGCAATTATTAAGGCATTGGAAAATACGAACAGTGTAGGACACGATGGAATCTCTACGAAAGTTATTAAATATGTATCTGACATCATTGCAGTGCCTTTAAGTAGCGTCATAAATCTTAGCATACTAACAGGGACATATCCAGAGGTATTAAAAATAACCATTATCAAGCCAATACATAAAAAGGACGATAAAATCGACATGGCTAATTATAGGCCTATTGCAAACGTCTCCGTCTTCTCTAAGATTTTTGAGAAAGTTATCTACAAATCGCTCTATGGTTTTCTGGAGAAGCATAGGTTATTGGTGCCCGAACAGAAAGGCTTTCGAAAACAAAAAACCATGAATATGGCCGTTTTTGATCTTATCCACCCTATAATTAATGCAGTGGATAGACGGAAACAAATATGCGCCATCTTTATGGACATGACGAAGGCATTCGACTATGTCGATCATACGATCCTTTTGCGAAAACTTAACAAATATGGCATTCGCGGAAATGTATTGGACCTCATCAAATCATTTTTAAGTCAAAGAACACAATACACCGAACTGACACAGACATGCTTAAAAACAAGAAGACAAGAGACCTATAAATCTAAAATGCGACAAACCATACGTGGAGTCCCCCAGGGTAGCGTATTAGGACCGCTCTTGTTCCTGGTATACATCAACGATCTCCCACAGTACATTGAATATCCAATGGTTCTTTTCGCAGACGACAGTACAGTAGTTATTGAATGCAAGAATATAAATACCTACGAAAAAGAAATTAATAATACTTTAAGTCGTATCATCAGCTGGCTTGAAAGTAATAACTTACTGATCAATTTAAAAAAAACCAAAATAATTCATTTTAGACAACGCCAGCGTACATTGACTACTCCCATTACTTGCGTCTACCAAGGAACTCCAATAGAAGCGGTTAATGATACCAAGTTTTTGGGGCTTCATATAGACAGTGGGCTGACATGGAAACCTCACACTGAAGCAACTTGTAGAAAGCTGAACCAATTTGCCTATGCTCTCTACAAACTTGCGAAACAGTCAAGTGTTGAGGTTGTCATGACAGCATATCATGGTTTCGTGGCATCGACGTTGCGCTATGGCACCATATACTGGGCAAACTCCACGAACAGAGAGACTGTCTTCAAGGCGCAAAAGAGATGCATAAGGGCAATCCGCGGACTCAAGCAAACAGACAGTTGTATGCCACACTTTAAGGATTTAAAAGTACTAACATTGCCCTGTCTGTATGTATTTGAGGCCGCGGTGTTTGTCAAAGCAAATCCAACTCTTTTTAAGATAGTCTCTGAGTTCTTTCCGCGGAGTACTAGGTACGGTAAACATATATTCACAGAGCCTGCAAGTACTGCGTTAAAACGAAAAAGCGTATTCTGTGTCGCTAGTAAAATATTTAACAAGCTTCCCGATAGGATCAAAAACTTACCATTCCCAATATTCAAGACAGAGTTAAAAAAAATACTTACTGACAAATGTTTTTATTCACTATCAGATTTCCTGACATGCGATAATTTATAGTTACAAGATTTAGTAATATACATTTAATTAAATTGGGATTGACATGGAATAATTTCAATTGTTATAATAATTTATTTTGATGACATATTGAATAATTGTATAAAATAAATTAATTTAAGTTATTGTAGAATGTAGACTTCAAATTTTTGTGTTACCTATTTTATTATTATTACTATTATTTATTTTATTGTACAATAATATTAAGTTACTATGTAGCATGTTTTTGTATGCCGAAAGGCAAAACATAGTGGAACGAGATTTCTAACTTTACACCTCTAATTGATGTACCTATGTTTACGAAATAAACACTATTGATTGATTGATTGATTGATTCAATTTAGTACTTCGCCAAGCCACGAGAACATTTCCACATTTACCAGTTGAACTGATTTCGATAGCAAAATGCAGTGATAGAAAAAAACCGAATCGCTGTATGTGGGCCGATAATATTTGAGGACTGCCGTCGATTCCCCAAGATCATCACCAATGGCACTTAGTATTAGTTCCTATTTCGACGGAATCTTATCACTCTTATCAGAACCTGTGACGTACACTTTTAAGTACATAATTGAGGAATTCGATAAGTCATCTGTGGTCTTCATCATCAATTCCTCGCCACCAAATTTATTATTTCCGGATGTAAATGATACACGAGTTATAATAGAAAATACCAAAATTACTACACGCGTGCCTAATACAATTGAAGAGTTCCCTCAATTCCTCATGGGTCCCTTCATCTAACTGAATTTTGAAAAAAATGGGACCCACCTGGAACCATATATGTACATACAAACAAAAAATGTTTTTTCAATTCGGCTCATCAATGACGGAGTTCTGAGGTAACAAACATTGAAAAAAAAATACAACCGAATTGAGAACCTCTTCCTTTTTTTGAAGTCGGTTAAAAAGACATCCAATCGAATTGAGTACTTCCTCCTTTTTTTGGAAGTCTGTTAAAAAGTACGTCACAGCTTCTAATATGATTCCGTTGAAATACGAGTAGCAACACTAGCAACTAATAAATTGCCAAAGGTGATTCTGAGATCCTTGAGGAAATGGGGGATCTCCTCAAATATTATCGGCCCACAATACAGCGATGTTTTTTTGTAATAATCAACTCCCGACTTGGCTGGGCAGCATTCGGCAGGCTATCATCTTTTCGTCTAATATTCTGCAGTGTCTCAAGAAGACTCTCGCTTTGACCAGTGTGTGTTGCCAGTTATAACGTAGGTATGGCACGGAAACGTGTTCGCTTTCAATGGCCCTCATAAGAAGGCTCAAAGTCACCCAGAGGGCAATGGAGAGGGCTATGTTGGGAATTTCTCTCCGCAATCGCATCAGAAATTAAATGAAGCTATCCGCAGCAGAACCAAGGTAACTGATATAGCCCTCAAAATCGCTAAACTTAAGTGGCAGTGGGCGGGGCACATTGCACGTAGAACCGATGACCGTTGGGGCGGAAAGGTTCTCGAGTGGCGACCACGTACCGGAAGGCGCGGCGTGGGTAGGCCCACCAGAAGGTGGACTGATGACCTGGTAAGTCGCGGGAGTCCGCTGGATGCGGGTGGCGCAGGACCGGTCATTGTGGCACTCTTTGGGAGAGGCATATGTCCAGCAGTAGGCGTCTTTCGGATGATATTATGATGTTGATTATGTTGAATAATCAACGCATTTGCGCTCGGAAAGCAGTTTATGTGGTAAAGTGGAAACGGTCAAGAGGCTTGGTGGAGTTCTTCAGGTCGGTTAAAACTTTGTTTCTATAGTAAATTATACTGGAAATGTTTGAGTATTTATCGTCGTACGTTAAATCTGCGCCGCTGCAACGACTAATCGTTGCGTTTTGACCCACTACCACTACTCTAAGCAAGCAGGTACGAGTATATACCTAGATACCTACTACTAATTATACCTTCAGTATTAACAACCAAAACTCAAAACTAATAAAACCTGTTAAAATAAGTATGAGTGGAACGGACTTCCATTAACGCATTGTCTAGGTAAGGGCACATATCTTCATTGTATTATCAGACCAGCATTCCCCGTGTCACTTCACTAAACATCCGGTTGGAAGGACCATGTATGTACCCATACATACATAAGTTGTTATTTAGTATCTCCTGTATCTGGCAAATATTACGCCTCGACACTCTATTTTCGGTTTACCTACTTCTATCACTTCTATGTATTCAGTGAACAAACAAAAATAATATTAAGTATACACAGCATTTGCTTACAATAGTTTCAATAAGGTTTATTTATAATATGACATCATTAATATCACTATGTAGAACTGCAAGAATAGATTACGTAATAAGGGAAGAATAGATGTTTCAAAGTAGGTAATTAGACGGCAAGCAAAGAGACGAAACATATTTTAAGTTTACGTAGGGCTAGTTACGAGTGTTATGTTATGACCTTATGACTGTTATGAGCAACGAAACTATAGGAACTATACTAGAGGAATTGTACCTACTTAAATAATTTATGAATCAACCGAATCAACCATGAAATACCTCGATCAGTAATAGGGCCATTGAGCCGGTTACGCGCCCAGCTTCAGTAAGTGACCACTTGAAGGACAAGGTTTCTTCAATTAAAGATATAAGTAAAACGTTTCTGCAGACCCTAAAAAGCAGTTTGTGTCTATATAAAAACAAAAATCGGGTAGGAAAGCGGAGCCTGGCTGAGGTCGGGATAGCACTAGGTAGAAGAAGCAGATTATACATAACATAACATAACATTTGCTACGCCCTAACGGGGTCATGTGCATTGCCTAGCTTTAAGTTGCACGTGACATTATTCAAATTTAGTATCTTAGATATACAAACTCGCAAACATTACCTCTATATAATATTCGTGTACACAGAGTTCTAGTAATTTCAATACAAGTTTAGTTTACCAATTTTATTAGGTAGTTACAATATACAGTTTCTTCTTCCTCCAAATATTCCACTTTGATTACAATTACATTTAATTAAAATACTTAAAATTCATCAAATGGGTACCTAAGGACCAAATTCTTGGCCAGCTTAACTCAACAATTAAATTTTCTATGAAATTTTTCCGCTGTGACACGAAAATTAACTATAAAATTCTATGGTTAATTTTTGTGTCACAACGGAACTTTTTTCACCTGTTCCGTTTGTATGGCTAACTAACGACTAACCAGGCTAACTACTAGGCAAGAATTTGGTCCTTACCCAAATATATTGCAAGTACCAAGTTGGTTTTATGTAAACGTAACCTCTAAAATGCACTTTTTAAACAAGACCAAAATGTAGAACGGATATGTAGCCTGGAAAATTATTATTACTCCAAAAGAAAGAAGGCAAAAATGTGCCTAGTGACGAAAATCCCATTCAGATACCTATCTCAAAGGATTACGAAGCTATACAACCGTTTTAATATTGCTTGTTAGAGAGAGAGAAAACGTAAACAGTGTGTGATGTCACATTACGGGATGCTGATGCCAGTGTCTAGTGTGTACACCCCTACTCGTATTGTCGCGTTAGGAATAAATAAAATGAATCCAATCATTCATAATTTTTAACCCCCGACGCAAAGAGACGGGTGTTATAAGTTTAACGTGTCTGTCTGTGGTACCGTAGCTCCCAAACGGATGGAACTATTTGAATGCCTTATGCCGATTTGAACCTTAATATAAAATGAGTTATTTAAAATTAAAACTTTGTGTCCCGTCCAGGATAACCACGTAACCGATAAGTTCAAGATCATTTCTCAATGGTACCTACATTTTTAACGGGTGGCTATTCATTGTCCAGAGCCACTGTGCCAAGGTAAACCACGTCTAATGGTTAGAATACCAACAAGGAGAGAGATGGCATCATCTGCTTTATGTATCTATCGAAAACAAGAAGCAGAGGATAAGGGCGCGGGCACAGTTTGCGTCTTACACGCTATATCTAATTTAGTTCGGCCGTGTGTAAAAGTAGGCAACAAACTCTTTAAGTGATTGCGAGGTAGATATATTATTGTCGGTCACAGGTCTATCGAAATTCACGTGGAGAGCGTCGTTAACTAATTAGATCTATCCAAGATCTATCGATGACAGTTGACAAATAACCTAGGAAAACATATAAGCTATTATTTATGCAAACCACTTTGACGGTTCATGGCCAATAACGCGTATGACTATAGATAATAAAACTATAGGAATAAGTATGCTAATAGTAAATTGCGTAAATAAGGTCGGTAAAAGATTTCTTACGAACGAGACAGAAGAAAATGCTTACCTTCCATGTCAACAGAATGTTTTTTATAACGCAATTGCAAGGATACTGTCAGTTGTTATTTTTGTGATTTTGGCGTGAGGAGCGTGCGGTATTTATATAGGCAATGACTCTTCATCATACAACCGCGATTTAAAATCACTCTTTAAAATATTTTTCAACACAATTGCTCGTAACGTATCTCTTATTGTGTCGCTTTTAGGCTCATAATCCTGGATACTAAAAACGCGTGTTTTATAACTTTACAACACTTGTGTGTTATGGTTATATCCCGATTAAGTCACGTTGGCACCTTGCAGCAAGATATATGCATGAACACGGTGCATTCTTAAATTAACCAGGTTGTACAAAATGTACAGTTTTTTTTAATTTTCGGCAAATGGATTCTTACTCGACTAAACAAATTAAATCCTTTTTGTTAATTAATTGACTATTTCTTTTTGTATATGATATGGAAACGTTTAATTTAGGAAAACTATTCACTTTTCATAACATTTTACATGAATTAAATACAGATAACATATTAAAATGAAAATATAATTTTATTTTGTATTGGCTGTTTAGAGATTTCTGTGCCCATACTGCGCAAACTTCACGAAAAAAAAACTGTTGGGTGCCAATATAGGTTATATTTTGAAAGGTTATTTATTTCACAAATATTTGTAAAATTTGTTTTGTTTATGCGTGTTTATTATCAAACTCGTGGTGACTAGAAAAGTGAAATATAGAATGGACGCCACTGGAAATTCTTGGCGATGTGCAATTGTGAGTAAAAACCTGTTGTCATCTTAATGATTTGCTTAATGTAAAGTAAATAATTTGGCAGGCCAATAACATTTTCATCTTATGAAAATGATTTTTTCCTCGCAAAATGTGTTGAAAAACGTCGTATGATACGCGTGAGCTTTGATAATTACATCCTCGGCTTCCTTATCACGCTCACCTGCGGTTCGCGTGAACAATTTCGCCTCTGATGTAATTATCAACCTACCTCACTTGTATCACAATGTACTATTAACGAGACTTCAAATTACTAGGAACATTTAAATGTTTAATCAAATAAGGTTAATAAGTAATTATATTAATCATGCTTTATTGGTGTTTTTTTTTTCAATTAGAATTATTTCTAAATAGGTTTTTAAACATTGTATTTGAGTAAACCTCCTTGCTTATCGAGTATGCATAAATGACAGAATAAGTATACAATTTAAGTGAAAAATAATAGAGGCGTACCTAATAAAGGCTATTGTGTTATGAAGCCATTTACGAGCACACGTGTTTTTTATTGTTAATCTAATATCTACGTGTATCTTCGTAGACCCGCTATTAGAGGCCGTGACCTAATGGATAACATTACAATGAACACTTTTCAAATGTTAGAAGAACATTAATGTAGCTAGTGATTAGATTAATAACACCCGCAAACTGTCCTTTTGCGTTGATCTTGCCAGTGATTAGTTAATGATCATAACTATTTACCTACATAAATTTCTCTTGGTAAGATTGTGTAAGTTGTCACAAACGATTCTCTTACCCAACGAAACGTGGGCGTGCAGAATCCCGTTGTTGAATTTTGCGAAACTAGCTCGTAAATGACAAGGCAGCTGACTTTATTGTAAATCAACGATTATTTCATGCCGCTTATATAAACCACTACATACCTATTTTGGAAACGTATTGACAAAAATTGAGATAATTTGCATTTAATTTATTCAACTCAGTTCGTTGTATCGTTGGCGTGCATCGGTTTGTGTCTGCCAAATATCTTAGAGACTTTAGGAAGATACTTACATTATTCGCAGCCTGAATACCATACTCGTATAAGCAATCCAAATACGGCTAGTATCTATTCTAATATTACTTAAACTGCAAATTAAAAGGAAAATATAAAAATATTTTTTTATATTCATGACTAATTCATGTTACTTCAACTCCCATTATTCCTGAAATCCTTTGTATTAAATAAATTGTAACTGTTGATTTGGCAAATTGTGCGACGGTATTACTTAGGTTGTACCAATACGCTAGGCACAATAAAATATTGTTATCGGCTGCACCATTATGTAGTTATTAAATAGGTAGGTTGGTTGATATGTTAGTAGGGCAATTTTGCTTGCGTACGGCGCTCTAGAATCCATAGTAATTAATGATTTCAGATAGAGGTTAGACACATTTCTTTACGATCTGCTGACTACTGTAGGAAAATCATTTCATATAAGTATGTGTTGTTTGTGTTGTTGATGTTTCGCAAATTACTTGACCAACTTAAGGATTCTACACCACGTTTTCTTCTAACTTACACAATTTTACGGAGATACATTTTTGCATGATTGTTAAGTAATCATTAATCAGTGGCAAAATGTACCTAAGCACGGCACAATATACGACTTTATCCAATCGGTTAATCTCAATTTTAGTATGCGGGTCACCTTAACTCCATAAAACTTTTTTATACGTTTCATATGGTTTGACGGAGTTTAGACGCCGACTAAAAACTGTAGAATGACCTACTAAGGCTAGAATATGCACGGAAATTGGTGATCATCTGCATCGCGCGAATTGAATTTTTTCATTTACCTATGTGGTATAAATGTGTAAGTACCAAATTCTTGGCCAGCTTAACTCACTCAATTAAATTTTCTATGAAAGTTTTCCATTGTGACACGCAAATTGACCATAAATGTATGGTAATTTTTTGTGTCACAACGGAACTTATTTCACTTCTTCAGTTTGTATGGCTAACTACCGACTAACCAGGCTAACTACTGGCCAAGAATTTGGTCCTTACCCAAATAGGTACATTTTCTTTCAGATTCTCCTTATTATGTCACTCAGACAACATCAACGAATTTTCACATTTAAAATATCAGTGTGATGTTATTACTTACCTAGGGCGGTAAAACACAGAACATTTCAGGTCGGCAGGTATTTGACGCCCGAGCCGAAGGCAAGGGTGATGAATAGGCGATCTTGAGGCTTTCTTTATTATCGCCCGTGGTGAGTACGTCTCCCCTGGCCAAGAAGAAGAACTTATCTGTACGCGTAGGGTGCGGTAATTGTACTTTATGGCCTGGTATGACGTAAATTTAATTGTTGCTCTTATCTACATTTTGCAAGTAAATAAATCTTTCAGCTACTCGATGAATTGTCACATTTGTATCGTACGTAATAAAACAATGGTGTAAGGAAGGTCCCTTTTCCATGATACGTACGCACGCGCAGCCGCCGCCGCAATATAAATTGGGACGGCGTACCGTTTTGGTACCTACTGTAACACGTTCGCGACCGTACAGACCTAAATCCTTTGTCATTAGGTTTATTGAATTAATCAATGCTCAGATTCCCCTCTACACTCTATACAATGACGTGGTATAACGTTAACGAGGGTACGAAGTCACGAATTACCTACATTTTTTTGTTGTCGGTCACAAGATACAGCTGATGCAAAGGTACCGGTCCAAAGCTAGACTTACACACTAGATGTCCCAATTATGTTCAATATTTCCTTCATTATTGTAATGTAGTAAATATCTTACCACTTACTAACTATCTACTGTAAATACGAGAGTTTGAGGAAAAGTTCATGTTTACTGAGTACCTAAATATACAATTGAAGTAGTAACACTTAGGGTGTTGTTTCTTTTTAATATCGTATAATAGTTGATTGTAGTTAGAAAAGTTCAGGTATGCGGCTGTCAAGTGGCGGCTGTGGGTGTGGATTCAAATCCCGGCTCGTAACGTAACCAATGAGTTTTTCGGAACTTATCTACGGAATATTTACCGTTAGCTTTTCGTTGAAGTATATTCGTGGGGAAACCGGTCTAATCCCGATAAAGTTTCCCCTGAGTTGAAAGGTAAGATGGCAGGCGCTGTCGTAAAACTAGTGCCTATGCCAAATCTTGGGATTAGGAGTCAAAGCGGACCTCGGGCTTATTTAGGGCACAACCAGGACTAATGCTAGGAGGATGGATTAATTGATAGTAAATAGTGCTCTAGCAGTTGACATGCCCTTTGCTTGTCGAACCCATTAGATGACACCCTAATGCACAACAAGTAAACACACTATTAATACAACAAGTGGCACATATAATAAGTATATAAATATTAAAAAAGCGTAGGTAAATATTATAGGTATGCGCGGGCTGAGATGCTCATCCATGAGAGGAAGCCTGTGCCCAGCAGTGGGACGTAAATAGGCTGATTTATTATGCGCGGGCTGGGTTTCCGCAACCCAAAGTCATAAAGGCCTCTACACATTGAACGTGGGTCGTGCGCGACTAGGGTCGGGCCGTATCTCGATCTGTTTCGCAGAGTAGCGGGGCGTCTCTATCGCACAGTAGCGCGGGCTCACTGTGGTAGCAACGCGGGCCCGCGCAACTGTGTGATAAGTGAGAGAGGTATTAAATGCATTGGTATGGTAGTGAGAGAGATATACCGACCCGCGCCGCGCACGACCCGCGTCCGATGTCTGGAGGCCTTAAGGGCTCCTATTTTGCGAATAAAAATATATATGTATCGAAAATATTTTATCTCAATTATTTTGATTTTCATGTGGATGTTCTGTATGAATCGTGTTGTTGTCGCAACATACAGTGTGACTGACATAAGGACATAACATATAGGTAAGTTCTGAATGTAGGTATGGAGTAGGTACTTTAATGTTAGTTGTCTTAGACACTGACGTCCTAAAAACGAATCCTCGTACTTCAGTCACGCATGACCGACAAAGGTATAACCTAAATCAAGATATAAAGAGTAGTGCTGCGCTGTATCCTCGACATACTGACCTCGTCTACCAAATATCAGCTATTAAAATTGTATTCGGAGCAGATTCAAAGATTGAAACAATTTATTTGAGTGCATTCAGCCTGCATGCAGGCGTGCAAACATTAATGAGGAGCGATAATAAAGTCAAAAATAATTACAAAATTTAAGAAACAATGTCGCGGTACACTAGTAATAATAATATTAATAGAGAGAGGTAGGGCACAGCGTAATGTCATCACGCTTGAATCTAGAGCAGCCCGACTGGGGGAGTACCTCCGCCTTACAGAAGACCACAGCCATAATAGCACTGCTGCCTATTCCGTAGGTATTGTAGGGGAGACCGGGGATAGTTGACTATAGGGGTAGGTAGACTAACTATCAAAAACTCGTCTGACGCAAAGGCCTTGAGCCAACCAATAAGCCACTTGAGTCCGTCACCTCCCCCCGCTCCGTCACCGGGAACGCGACGTCGTGCACGCATGTCTTTGGAGAGAAGGAGCGTAATATTGAAAAACAACGCACCTAAGTAGTTATTTTTGTCGTAATATTATTTGTAATGGCGCCTAATTATTTGTTGTTATTGATTATCAAAGCATTTGTAACGAAAGTTTGACTCATGGTCTTTCTATACATTATCATTCTTTTAGATTTCGTCGCAGTTATATGGTTATGGCACGTGATTATAAATTAAAACGTGGTTCGGGGTTAGTAGACTAATTTATAACGGGGCTGGTCGACCTATCAAGACTGTTACCAAATATTAAAAATAATTAAATTTGTTAGGTACGATTTGTGAACAAATGATTAAAGTTGTTTAGTTATGTTTTAAATACTTAATAAGAAAGTACAACGTGTACCAGGTTAACATTTTAGGTAATCAAATTGCCTAATGTTTAATTGTCTGATTGTTTATTGTTATTGGAAGTCTATTATGTTTAATTAGAGTGGCGGAAGATCCCTTTTTTGATACAATAAAAAAAAAAATGTTTGCCTGTTTTTTGTATCTTTTATCCTATGTCTTCGTAGACAGTGCTCTAAAAACTTCATAGGTCAACTTACCCCTGCTGACAAGTCAACCTACCCCATACATGGGGTAGGTTGACTAGTTTTTCCTATGCTACGAGATCCTGTAGGTACACTATATCGTAATGAATATCGTGCTTTTTGCCACTTTTTTCTAAAGCTTAATAGTATATCTATAAACTGAAATCGATATCAAGTTAATATACTCTAAAAAAATAAAAATACAAATGCTTAAACTAAAATTTGGTCAACCATCCCCGGTCTCCCCTAGTGTTGTGTTCCTGATGGTGAGTAAGGTTCCCAGAGCTCCATCCTTAAAGGCCGGCAACGCACTCACAACACCTCGCTGACGCCAATAGAAAACTAATAAAATGTATGGGAATGACAGATGCCGACGAAACACTTTTCGTTAACATCTGTCATTCCCATACATTTTATTCGTTTTCTATTGGCGTTAGCGCTTGTCGATTGTAACCTTGTCTAAGCCCCCTGGTGTTGCAGGTGTCCAT
This sequence comes from Epinotia demarniana, assembly GCA_945867215.1. Taxonomy (NCBI): domain Eukaryota; kingdom Metazoa; phylum Arthropoda; class Insecta; order Lepidoptera; family Tortricidae; genus Epinotia; species Epinotia demarniana. Next base: position 43,521,462 of record OX244259.1, read on the forward strand.
GGGCGGCGGTAATCGCTTACCATCAGGTGATCCAAAAAAACTACGGAACCCTACACTACGCGTGACCCGACACGCACTTGGCCGATTTTTTAAAGAGAGGTCGGTGGGTGTTCATAATGCCACTTATACCGTGAAACATGCCTACTTTGCCACCAGGGGGAACTTTGCCCAAAAAGCAACTTTTAAACAAATCCGTTAATGTAGAAAAATAAAAAAGGTTGGTGGCAACACCACTATTTTTAGTAGAAAATAGGTTATATCTGTGGTAACACTACGAATCACCTTGGCGTCTAACTCCATTCAGTAACTTGTCGGAACTCGTCGAGGAAGGTGTGGTTTTTGGCGGGCCAATTCTTGCGGAAATGTGAGTGCCTATTGTTTAAAATGGGGAAGCCTCAGGTGAGTGAATGTTCTGCTTGTAATAAAATAAGAACTAGAGATCATTTTTATTATAATTTCATCTGGATATACTTATTGTAACAAAAGTTATGATTCTGGGCAATGTTAGGTAGTATTTTGCGAACCTAGAGTGTAAACATTGCCCAGCCTCAAAAAAGGCTTAGGGTTGTCACTTTCATCATGTTTACCTGATTGCGCTAGTAAATGAAGGTTATGAATTTAATTTATGTAGGACGTACGTTAAATTATATTTATATTAATCTGTCGTGTTTTAGTAGTATAGGTAGTATGCATATACGTATGGTTGTGTGATTTGACGACCGGTTTAGCCTAGTGACCCTGCCTAGGAAGCTGAAAGTTCTGGGTTCAAATCTCGGTAGGGGCATGTATGTATGTAAATCATTTAATCTAGTTACACATATCAATGAAGAAAAATATTTTGTTAGGCTACGAGGAGTAAAAAAAAATATCCGTTGCACTCTTATTAAATTTCGATCAAAGTGATAAATTTGTTCGCCACAAGCGCGATTTGAACCCCCGACCTCTGGAACCCGTCCATACCGTCCTACCAAACGTACCGCTTTATTTGTTGTTCCTAATTAAGACGTAGTTGATGTAAACATAAGGAGAAAGCGACTGAAGTAGGTTAATTTTATTTTTGAGTCTTCTCATCGGTAGCGAGTAGGGACCCAGTTTTATCTTGATCTCTTGCTATGATAAGCCCCAAGGTTTCTAAAATGGTTATGATTAACTTACAATGAGCAAAAATAAATAAAAAGAACTGATTATAGTTAAGTAAGACTTATAATGTGAGGTCAGTAGTAATTAAGCAAATGAATGTTGTTTTTAATTGGATCTCTGCCTTAATTTTTTTCTATTTTTCTTATAAAAATAACTTTGTTGATGTTAAAAACGATTTTACATCCAAAGTACAATTTTATTATTGATAAGTGTTGTTCTATTATTGATAACTTTTTGTTATGCTAATGAAGAGGTTTCGTTTTTTATTTTATTTTGTTATTACGACTATAAGTAATTAGTTGGAGTCGAGACTGAAGTCCTTTTATTTAGAATATTACCTATAAAAGTAGGAACCCAGTTTTATCTTGATCTCTTGCCTTGATAAGCCCCAAGGTTTCTTAAATGGTTGTGATTAACTTACAATGAGCAAAAGTAAATAAAAAGAACTGATTATAGTTAAGTAAGACTTATAATGTGACGTCACACTAGTAATTAAGCAAATGAATGTTATTATTAATTGGATCTCTGCCTTAATTTTTTTCTATTTTTCTATAAAAATTTGTTGATGTTAAAAACGATTTAACATCCAATGTACAATAATTATGGATACACAGGGTGCAATCAAATTCGTGATCCAAGCCAGCAAAACGTGAGTCCATCCATGATTCTGAGCAACCTTTACCATGGGAGCAACATTGTATTATGCAAAAAGAACACCTGTTGGTTGGTAAGTGAGTGAGCAAAAATGAGATAGTTGGTTTTTTTTTGACAACACGGAGTTGGTCCCATAGTAAAGGTTGCTCGGAATCATGGATAGATTCACATTTTGCCAACCTGGATCACGAATTTGATTACACCCTAAAGTGTTATAACTTTTTGCTATACTAATGAAGAGGTTGAAAATAATTAGATTAAAAGTTGATTTTTGTTAAAAGAATTTGTTTTATTTTGTGGTCGTGTGAAATAACGGCACAAAAAATCACTACTACAGATTAATTCAAAAGTGACAACCCTAACAGTTTCAAACTGCTTGATGCGACTTGTATGGAAAAGAGCAAAATGCCTATGTAACATTGCCCAACCACATTTCTCACTTTTCATAGTAAAGACTAGGATGATTAAATGGAACGCCAAAATTACCCAAGATTTAGCACTGATCCTTGTCTCAGCGTCACAAGAGCTATAGTTGCGTCAATAATTCGACATGGCAATGTTGGCAAAAGTCCAGAAAACTTTACCCGCGATCAAAATCGATAAAAATATGGAATAAATGTTGATTAAAAAAATATTTCTCCTCATAAACACATGCGAATTACTACGATAGCTTCGTTAACCAAAAAAAATAACATCCTCCCATATTAAAAAAATGAGATATTCGTGTTTTTTCGAAAAAAGCGGGCAAAGTAGGCATGTTTCACGGTACCTATTTGTTGTTCTGATGGTTCTAATTGTATTACTTAAATATAGAATTTGTTTATTGATAGAATAAAAGTATCTTTAATTAGTTTAAAATAACAATATGGACATTATCATAATATGAATTACAAATCAAGTCGGAATACAATGGTGTAAAGAATGATAAAATTAAAATACGTAAAAATAAATAAAAGTAATACTACGAGTACATCCCGCTCTGCGTCAAGCCCGAACCAAAGGTCCCCAAAATGCTAGCGGCATTGCCTCGCTGAACAGCAATGGAGACCTGTTGGACGAGCCATGACCCAGAGCGGGGGTCAAGGCCCCTGTCCCTTAATCGTCTGCCTAACTCCTTGCACAGCCCGAGAGCCTCACTGCCCCAGGGCCCAGCTGTCTCCACAGCAACCGGAACGAAATCATAAGTCGGTTCCAAGGCAGAGTACTTTGCGTGTTTGAGCTTAACCCACCTCAGAAATAACATAGGTATTATGTATCCGTCTGTAAATTCTGTATCATCGTGTAATTTGAAATAAGCATGAATAAATTTTACGACTGAAAACCATAACTTTTAGGCAGGTGGTAACAGTATGTAACCATTGTTTTCAATTTGACAAGTTCTTTACCTGCCTCAAAATCAATGTTTATTTAATTATTTCATTCGTATGCAAATAATATAGTGATATTTTAACCCTAAACATATTACTATCTTTATTTAGATATCTTTGATAATCTTCAATGAAATAGTAGATTGTATGACAAGGGTCTAAAGTAAGCCATATTACCACGAGATGGATGTTCGAGGGGTAATATGGATTTTAGACCAGAGTTATACACTCTACTTTTCACTTCGACTGCGAGAAAATAGTAACAACAAAGATTATCCATCCCCAATCAACAATTATACCAAGGCGAAAAGATTGTTCGATTTGGCGCCATTCTTTTTGATAAACTGCTTCGACACAGATACAAAATATTCACACCAGGAATAAAGCCTCTGACAAGCCTCTGACCGTCTAATAGCGGCGTCTAAACGGCCGAGCGCAGCGGTGGACAGTATACGCGGGGCATACGATAAGGCGAGATAGACAGCAGTCTATCCCGCTCAATCTTCATAGCTTCTGTCATGTATGCAGTCAACCATGCTTGAACGTTTGATCGCAGCTATAGTCAGTAAGAGGCGTTTATTTTTTTATTTATTGTGAAGTAGGGAATAAAAAACACCTTATGTTAGAATTGAATTCTGTTTCCTAATTGGTAGATTTATTTATTTATTTATTAAGTTTACTACAAAAGTTACATTTAAAAACAAAAGCCCTGCAAAACTGTTTTATACAGTTTGTCTGCAGGAAGACTTTTAAAACTTTATGTAATTTAACGCACTTTGTGAGCATGCGAAGTGAAAAATCATTTGTTTCCTGAATTAAGTGGTAATACGGCTATACCTACGTAAGTAATTTCGTTTCGTGATATTGCTATGATTTTTTACTGAAAGTACCTTCTTTCACATATATCGAAATCAATTCAGAAGTTCACGTGATAAAAACTTATCGCTGCTAAACGACCATGACATAATAAGTTAACGTCGCGTCGTTCAAGTTACTACAAAATGCACCGATAGATGGCGTGGTACCCGTAACGAAACGTAATTTCTACTATGCGCTATCAGCTATCACAGATTAGGTATTATAATATTTATAATAGTTCTACGGCGCTGTGAAATCTTCCAGAATCAAAATCCAGAATGCATGAAGTCGGGATAGGTAGGTATCTAGTGTAAGTGTATGTACCACATTAGAACGGAACCCTCGGTGTGAGAGCCACACTTACACTTGTCCGGTCTTTTAATACCACATTACCACAATAGCGGTAAACGAGAATACGGCCTGTTTAAAGGTAAACGAGCATACGGCCTGTTTAATGGTAAGCAGACGCTGTAGCCTGTGGACGGCTGCGACTCCAGAGGAGCAATAGGCCTGTTACAGACCCTTTATAGCTAGAGACAGACAGATAGAGACAAAAGTAGGCACAAGATGCACTTATTCTGAATCAATGAACCTTAATGAATGAACTTTGAAATGTCTAATGACGGTGTTCTATATCTAAAGAGGTTAATTAAAGCCACCAGGAATGGCTATAGATCTAAAATTAGGCCAGAACCAGGGTTACCAGGCGTGAGGATTTTTCATAACATGTTAGGAATTTTGTCAGGACTAATACGATTATCGGAATACAAACATATCTTGACGACCGCTTTAGCCTAGTTGGTAGTGACCCTGCCTACGAAGCAAGAGGTCCTGGGTTCGAATCCCGGTAAGGGCAAACATTTATGTGACGAGCATGAATATTTGTTTCTGAGTCATGGATATTTTCTATGTATTTAAGTATTTATATCTATTATATATATCGTCGTCTAGTACCCATAACACAAGCCTTACTGAGCTTACTATGGGACTAGGACGATTTGTGTAAGATTGTCCCCTTATATTTATTTATTTATTTTATTTATTTATCTTTCGCAGTTTTTACATCTTGATTCGAAGTCCACAATTTTGCACCTTATAAACCGATTTTTATGAAATATAAAGATATTTATAGAAATAGGTGCTTTTGACAATTTCCATTAATTAGGTACAAGGGGGATAGTTAAGGTCAAATAAAGTTAATTACTCCAAGACAGTAATAGCTTAACTCTTACTGTTATCAAGATTTAACCAGTGTATTGGCTCTTACAACAGTGACGTCATAGCAGCTTTTTAAATTTTGTAAGGTAAGTATAAGAAGGTTTACAAATTGAGTTTATCGATATTATAGGCACGAACTGACTCCGAGGTATATTACAATAAGACAATATAGAAGAATATTGACGACCTCTGTAGCCTAGTTGGTAGTGACCCTGCCTACGAAGCTGGAGGTCCCGGGTTCGAATCCCGGTAAGGGCATTTATTTGTGTGATTAGCGCGAATATTTGTTCCTGAGTCATGGATGTTTCCTATGTATTTAAGTATATATTTATCGATATAAGTATGTTTATCGTCGTCTAGTTCCCATAGTACAAGCTTTGCTTAGTTTGGGACTAGGTCGATTGGTGTAAGATTGTCCCCAAAATATTTTGTCCCCAAATATTACAATAAGACAAACATTACATTATTTTACATCACACCTGGCCATAATGCGAGTTTTACTGCACGCTACGCGTACGGGAAAACTCGCATTGTGGCCAGTTGAAGACGTAAAATTTTGTACTTAACACGGGCGGTAATTCGTAAAGCCCCAGGGTGCATATTTATGGCCCTCACCTTCGGTTCGGGCTACAAACACCTGCGATCTGGGGCATTCACGAATTCACCGCCCTAGTTACGTAATGTACCTACTATAGTACATATTTATTTCACGAAATAATTATACTAACTAATTGGTTTCTGTGAATGTACTCTGCAATATGCCGTAGTTAACGGAAATTCCCGGGAACACCGTGTAGGTATATATATATATATATATCACTAATCAAAAAATTCACTTATATTAGTTTTGACAAACACTACAACAATATAGGTATATGATGTTAGTCACAAAGACATGTGAAAAAGTAACAGTCGGAAGGTAGATATTGCAAAGGTAAAGGTACTTACACAATTGAAGAGATGTACTACAGCCTCTTTACCCGTCGCATTATTTTTTCAGGGAAGTCCATAAAAAATAGATATTTGTACGCAACTTGGTCAAACTGTGCCAGAGTGTGACGAGCGAAGTTTTTTTAACATTACTTTTATAATTTTTACACATAATTTCTGTTTGACAACCCTAGGCTAAGGCATGAAAAACTGAATGGCCGCGTGTTCATAACCAGTACAATCCAGTATGAATCTGATTGTTGGAGAAGCCGCGTACCTATTTTATGTCAGTCTACTCAGAATTTAAATTTCCCACACTAATGATTATTTGATGGCCGCTTCTAATTAAATAGGCATAAAATCTATCTACCATATTTAAAAACGCGTAATAGGCACACTGGATGTCGACTTGCGGAAAATGCCCAGTATAACTAATCTATTATATTTTTTTCACCTCACCGGCTCGAAAAGGCTTGCTTTATCGCTCAAAATCTGCGCCCAAAAGTCCATTTTATCCGCTAGCGTGGAAAGAGTTTTTGAATTTGGAACGTGACGGTCAATCTCGAGATCCAACTTTTTTCTATACAGAATGAGAGGTGCGTTCAGAAACTGATGGTGTTATGCCAATAATTAATTGTTATTATTTTGATAAAATAAAATTAACACTTATTCTTTCTTAATTAAGTAGGTACATACGAAATATTAATATTTAGACTGATTTATAAGGATAAAATACGAATAAATAATTTTAAAATGTAGTTTTATGTTTCAAAAAATTTCGATTCTTCCAAATTTGGAACGCACCGTTTGAGTAGTTACTTTAAGAAAAAACTCAACCTACATTTAATTTTGTTTTGTTCTAAAGCCACAGACAGTAAAACCAAAATAATGGTGGTTATTTATAGATTTTAGTGCAGAAGATATACAGCTATTAGCTAATAGCTAAAAGCATAAGCGAATTGAGCCTTAGTTTACCCGTGAGTACCCAACAATACTTAACTTTTTTAGTGTAGGTAAGCGTGGGGTTTATTTAAAGATGCAAAAATATATATGTTACATTTAATAATTATTAAATGCTAGATCTTGATGAGATGTAAAAAAACCTTTATTGAAAATGAGTATAAGGCCCAAATTACTTCCATTACCTACATTTACCTACTTACAATTTTCTTCTCGGTGGTGAGGTGAAAAGATGTGTGTTGCGCTCGGCAGCAAAATTGTTTGGCGTCTCGTGCCTTGAAAGCCTCGCTATGCTCAGTATTGTACTTTTGAACCATTCGCTTCGCTCATGGTTCAATTTTACAATCCTTCGCTAGCTCGGCTTTCAATACAAGCACTTGCGCCAAACAACAACTTTGCAGCCTTGCATAACAAATAACTATTTCACCTCACCGGCTCGAAAAGGCTTGCTTTATCGCTCAAAATCTGCGCCCAAAAGTCCATTTTATCCGCTAGCGTGGAAAGAGTTTTTGAATTTGGAACGTGACGGTCGATCGCGAGACCCAACTTTTTTCTATACAGAATGAGAGGTGCGTTCAGAAACTGATGGCGTTATGCCAATAATAAATTGTTAGTATTTTGATAAAATTAAATTAATAATACTTATTCTCTCTTAATTAAGTAGGTACATACGAAATATTAACATTTAGACTGACTTATAAGGATAAAATACGAATAAATAATTTTAAAATGTCGTTTTATTTTTCTAAAAATTTCGCTTTTTCCAAATTTGGAACGCACCGTTTGAAAAGTTAGTTTAAGAAAAAACTCGTATACATTTAATTTTGTTTTGTTCTAAAGCCACAGACAGTAAAACCAAAATAATGGTGGTTATTTATAGATTTTAGTGCAGAATATATACATATATGAATTTTGATGCCTGCTAAGTTAGCGGAAAAGTGAAATAAGCGTATTTGAGTCTTAGTTTAAACCGTGAGTACCCAACAATACTTTGACTTTTTTAATGTACCTTAAGCGTGAGGTTATTTAAAGATGCAATAATATTTATGTTACATTTGATAATTATAAAATCCTAGATCTTGATGAGATGTAAACAAACCTTTATCGAAAATGAGTTTAAGGTCCAAATTACTTCCATTACATTTACTTACCTACAATTTTCCTCGCGGTGGTGAGGCGAAAAATTGTGTGTTTCGCTCGGCAGCAAAATTGTTTGGCGTCTCGTGCCTTGAAAGCCTCGCTATGCTCAGGATTGTACTTTTGAACCATTCGCTTCGCTCATGGTTCAATTTTACAATCCTTCGCTAGCTCGGCTTTCAATACTAATCACTTGCGCCAAACAACAACTTTGCAGCCTTGCATAACAAATAACTATTTCACCTCAGCAGCTCGAACAAGCATATTTTGCTGCGTGAAAACAGTGTGCAAAATGCGATTTTGCTCACTCCGTGAGACAAAGTAACTTTTTAATTTTGGTGCGGAGCACTGACATTTCGTTTATGGGGTCTATTACAAGTAAAGAATATTTGAACTTTATTAGCACTGTCACTTTCATTCCATTACGGAAAAAGAAAATGGCAGACATAGGTCGATCCATAGTTCGACCATCGAATTTCAAAGTAGACCCCCAAAAAAGCGGATAACAACTAACACGTTCGAAAACTATCAAATTAACAAGTTTAAATTACCTAAATAATTATACAAAGGAATTTTAAATAGAAGAATATTTCGATAAAAGATCTCAGAATAAACTCCGATTTTCATAACAAATAGATAAACATGAATTTTATTATGCTAGCTAATTAAACATTCTAGTTAAAAAAAAAAATTCTAGGAACGTATACCACAAATGTAGTTTCCAAACGCAAGCGCGGGGCCCCGCCCCTTTTAAAAAGTTGCGCGCTGTTAATTTGTTTGAGATTTTGTTATGGATATTATTCGTCATTCTTGCGTTATTCATATTGGTTTTCAATATAAAAAACTAGGATAAATCAATTCTCTAGGAAAATATATTGAAGTCAGTGACGTGACGAAGGCAGTATTTTAACAATACTTACTTACGGCTAGTTTTTGATATGCACGCGAGATACACGTAATATGCGGCTGCGAAACCTTCCTCCGACAGTCGTTTCTTCGATGGACAGATCACCGGCATAACGTTTCACTTATGGTTTGTTCACCGAAGGAACTTTTCGTCTACGCATGCTTCATACATGAACTATACAACTATGAACGTTTCGCCGACAGATTGAAGAAAGTGTTCGGTTAAATATTCATTTTGAGTGAAGTTCAAAGTAGTTTCATAGAGACTGTAAGGTAGGTAGGTACGACGACGAGCGAAGCGAGGAGGAGTGTTAGGTTGAACCGCGAGCGCGGCCGGCAAAGCGCCAGAACCGGACACTAATCAATCTGTCGGCGAAACGTTCGTAGTTGTAGGTACAGTTCATGTATGAAACATGCGTAGACGAAAAGTTCCTTCGGTGAACAAACCATAAGCGAAATGTTCTGCCAGTGATCATTCCAGCGAAGAAATGACTGTCGGAGGAAGGTATCAGAATCTAATATGCTAATGTGATAATGATATATATTTCAAAAATGTCTCGAAGATATTAGTAAAATCTTTGAATTTTAACAATAACACGGTTAGTTTTTAGTGGTGTGTTAGTGTCACGCGACACTCGTATACTTACCTAGATACTGAAATATCCTTTGGTTCCTCGCACCTTGTCCTGCCTTTCTAGTATTGAATAACGGCGCGGCCGGCACAGAGGAGTTAAAATAAGCAGTTACGCCTAACTAAGTTTTCTTCCTGAATAATCTTGAGACGAATAGGTACGTGATACTATGATATATTTTTGATGTGAATATGTTCTCACTGCTGAGGTGAAGAATTGTATGTGTTACTCGAGAGCAAAGTATTTGCATCTCGTGCTTTTGAGTCCTTCGCTGCGCTCATGATTCAAACTTTTAATCACTCGCTACGCTCGTGATTCAATTTTAGATTCTTTCGCTTCCTCAGGACTCAAAATTAGCACTCGCAGCTAAAACAAAACTTTACTCTCTTGTTGCACAAATGTTATTTTTCAGTCGTCCAGAGTCTTGCCACTCACCTACGGCTCCTGGCAAGATATCTCCGGTACTCGTGGCGTAATGACATACTTTCCGCACTAGCATCGCAATGTACTATTTCGTAAGCTTCTAGGCTATGTACCTACCTACCTAAAGTAAGAAGTTAACACATCGAGATCCATCACGACATAAGTATTGATATGTGTGTAGAGGGATTAGATACGCGGAGTGCGATATATCTAATCACCCTCTTGAAAAAAGATGTGGCTAACTGAATATAGTGAGAAAAGTGCATATTTATTATAAAATGGCCTCAACATTTATGTCATCTAGAGTCAACTAATTAGAAACATTTTACAATTGTGAATTTGATTTGATTAGGCATATTTACCACGAATGAAGTGGGTGACAGAGGTATGACGAGTAGAACAGTCGGCGTCATATAGTAGTAGCGGCCAAAGTATCCAGATATATGTATGCGAGTAGCAACACACGACAGTAACACTTAATAGGATGTGTTACGATGTGCTACTAAGGTTGGTGCTAACTATACAATTCTGACTGTACCTAGTGTTAGGTAAAAATGTGCTAAATAAATAAGCGGTGAAATGGATGGCCATAAGCCATAAGCATAAGTAATATTTGGCGATCTTACTCACCGCTCGGAACACAACATCATATTCATATCATTTATTTCTAAATTGGATTTTACAATCTCTGTATAACGACAATTATAACAAATTACATTAGGCATAATTATTTTGTTTACATATCCATTAACTAATAACTTAATTACATTATTAAAAACGTAGTATTTATTTCTACGGGTACCGTTCTTCAAGATATTCTGATATCTGTCATTCTATATATATTCAAAGGGAACATACTCGTATATAGAATATCAGATATACACATCATTTTCCTTTTATCATATAAGTACCAGATTTTCTGTGAACTTGGTTGGCCGCCCGACAAATTCGCAAGTGTAGCGCCTCCTAATAGTCGACTAAACCTACCGCCTACTGACGCGATCAATAAATTAATGTTTATAAAATGCCCGTTAAAGCTGCAGTTTATCTACACTAATATTATAAAGAGGAAAGATTTGTTTGTTTGTTTGTATTGAATAGGCTCCGACACTACTAGACCGTTTTGAAAAATTATTTTACCATTAATAGAAGCCGACATTAACCCTGAAGAACAGGCTTTATATCAAATTGAATTTAGCGCATATTAGTTCCCATATCAGAATCAATTATTTTTTCATCACACTTGCTCGTCAACGGCGTTTTTACTTGCGTGCGTACAGAGCAGTTATAGCCGTTTTAGCTCCCACGGGATGTTAAGTTTAGTTTTAAAATATAGAACCCACTCATACTTCACTTCGGACTGAGGATGTTTCCAATCAGCCAAGGTGTATTTCATATCTTCAAAAGTTTGCTACAACCAACTTTTAATATGTATAAAACATATCTTTATATTAAATTCGACTGCAATTTAATGTTTAATATGTAGTTAAGTGTCTATGTAAAACGTTTTAAGTGTTTTTAAATCGTGGCTGTATACCGAAGGGTCTTTGCCATACGCGCCTCATGTCAAATTCAACAAAATGGACGACTGACATGTTGCAGTTTTTATTACGATTTGCATTAATTTCTTCTAAAATTTATTTGTTTCCTCGCAAATGTGATTAAAAACATTGTGTATAACACGGGGGCGTAAGAATATTGCAAACTCGAGTCATCAAAAGCCCTCCGCCTTCGGCGTCGGGCTTCTGATGGACTCTTGTTCGCAATATTCCACTTACGCCCCTCGTTAAACAATGTACTATTTTATGCTTTGTCATTTGGCAGACGTGTCGTGTATGTACACACAGAATCAAGTTATGACAATATTTACGTCACTGACAAGCTTGACAGATATAGCAGCTATAATAGGATTTCAAGAAAGAGGTATGAAAAATTTAATGAGATCAAATGTTTGGGAAAATTTATTAATCGTCGCAGTCGGATAAAAACTATCCTAAGCGGAAGCTAGAATAATAATGTTCCTACCTATAAAAATGTTTCATGTTTTCCGCTCACGGGAAGCTGAGATCATTCGTGACAAAATAATGCTTGGAATGATACTGGCTTTTCATTTTTAACCGACTTCAAAAAAAAGAAGGAGGTTCTCAATTCGGTTGTATTTTTTTTTTTTTTTTTTTTTTTCAATGTTTGTTACCTCAGAACTCCGTCATTGATGAACCGATTCGGAAATTTTTTTTTTTGTTCGTATGTATATACTTCCAGGTGGGTCCCATTTTTTTCAAAATTCAGTTAGATGATGGGATCCATGAGGAATTGAGGGGACTCCTCAATTTTATAAGGCACGCGTGTAGTGATTTTGGTATTTTCTGTTATAACTCGTGTATTTACATCCGGAATCATAAATTTGGTGGCGAGGAATTGATGATGAAGACCACAGATGACTTATCGAATTCCTCAATTATGTACTTAAAAGTGCAAAAGTACGTCACAGGTTCTGATAAGATTCCGTTGAAATAGGAACTAATGAAGTGCCATTGGTGATGATCTTGGGGAATCGATGGAAGTCCTCAAATATTATCGGCCCACATACAGCGATTCGGTTTTTTTCTATAGTAATCAACGCATTTGCTATCGGAAATCAGTTCATGTGGTAAATGGTAAAAAATAGGAAATGTGCTCGTGGCTTGGCGGAGTACTAAATTGAAGTCGGTTAAAACTTTGTTTTTAAAGTAAATTATTTTATTCAGAGATTCATTGTAAGTGTAGATTATAACTGGACCACGACCACTCTGTCACTGGTGAAACGACGAAGAAGAGATTTTGATGAATGTTGTATGTTGAAGATGTTTATATATCGCAATTCCGTACCTACAACCTTTCATACTCCATTACATCCTATGTTCTTCCCCGGCACTCAAACTACCTCTATACCAAATTTTATCTAAATCGGTTGAGAGAGACGGGCACCATAGATATATATATTACTTCGTAAAGATAGGCCCAACGCCCACGAGTAATTCATCCAATGCAGTGGCCCGCCACGGGCAATCGCGGGCCACCGTGCCTTAGTCTTCAAATGTCACAGTGTGTCACAGTATGTCAAGCGAATATTGTTCGGACTGGCGTATCTTACTTTCGATATCATTGACGGGCACACTTTATGCATTTATAATATGATAATATATTTAATCTCCTTTTTTTCAAAACACAAAAGACACTTTTATTGTATTCTGATAAGGAATTTTTCATAAAGTTTCAATATTCTGGAACAAAAAAGAGTCCCCCCCCCATACAAACTTTGCACCCCTATTTTACCCGCTTAGGGGTGATTTTTTCCAAAACCCTAAAATTGCTTTTCCTTTGTTGTAATAAGGAGTCCATACACAAAGTTTCAAGTATCTCACTTAAAATTTTACTCCATCCCCATACAAACTGTAAACCTCCCTTTTACCCCTGAAAGGTAAAATTTTAAAAAAACCCTTTTTTTAGGGTTCCGTAGTGAACAAAGAACCCTTATAGTTTCGCCATGTTCGTCCGTCTGTCTGTCTGTCTGTCTGTCTTCCCTGTAACCCTTACAACTAGAAAACTGCAATTCGGCGTGGGTATATAAACCAATCAAGCCGACAAAACAGTAGAATAAAATCCTGAAAAATAACAGGATGCCGTATGACATTCAACTGTGAAAGTAGCTAAAATAGACCATTCGGGGTGCTACTAATATGAGCGAGATGACGTTCCACTGTACGCCTCCCTTGAAGAAATATTGCCTGAAAATATATCACCAATTTTCTTGTTGCAGAAACTACCCTATCCAAAGGCCGTGGGTTTCATAGTAACCAACGAGCTATGCGAAAGGTTCTCTTTCTATGGGATGAAAGGTAAGTAATGGTTTGTATCAATAAACTCTATCATGAAATATACTTTAAGTATTCGTATACGCAACCGATTACTTATGGGGTTGGGATCTCTAGTTGCCATCCAAGCACCCGTCACATAGTATGTCTTGACGCCGCGATAAGAAAAGTAGAATGGTTAAAAAGTGGTTGAAATATTTTCTGCTAAAAAAATCGATTTTAGGAAAATGGTCTAACAAATCTTAGAATAGCAGTTAACGTGTTTTACCCGGCTAATTGCGAGTGGGACTCGCGCACGAGGGTTCTACCTGCTCGAAATATTTGCATTATGTAGCTAATCAAACTCAATTCTGGGGTATATCTAAAGTAACATTAGCTCCAGTCACGAAGAGTTTACCGGAGTCTGGGTACCTATCCCCTTTTCGCTCACTGCTTACTTTACAGTATTCTTATGCCATATTACCTAGTTACAAATTCACAGTTAACGTTATTACTCGTATTCTTTTGATCAAGCGAATTATGAAAATTGACAAAAAACTAGGTTTTACTTACATTACAAGTAAAGGAATAATTCCGAAAAACGGGTATTAAGTAACATTTGATTCATATACGAGTATCTGATCAAAATACGCAGTAAGTACTTATTACCCTCAGACCAAGAAGAAAAGACAGACGGCGCGTTACGAACAGTCAAGTGAAGCCAAACCACATACAAACAAAACCAAGCTACTTCAAGTTTAGCACACGCTCACGCACACATACACAAACAAAATTGCACAAAACTCTTCAGCGCGTGTCGCAATGCTGTCAAGATCTTTGATTTCGAGTTTTGTGCGATTTAATTTGTTTAGCGTGTGCTAAACTTACGGGGCTTGGTTGAAAACCGGTTGGCTTCACTAGACTGTTCATAACGCTCCGTCTGTATATTTTCTTGGTCTGAGTTATTACCCTGGGATCTGTTGACTGCGTTGAAGTTTTACTTTTTCAAATGTCCAATTGTCCAATTTCCAACCTGAGTAGGTAAGTATAAATTTGATAGATAGGTATTCATTTCAACTTTAGACCTCCACGCGTTCTTACGAAACAATAAAAAGGGGTCTTGACAGACAGACAAACAAGACATACTCGTATTGTTTACACATACGGATTGTGTTATGGTACCTGCATTAGTAGATGTAGACATATCCACTTACTGATGTCCCTAGTTTTAATCTTTATTTATCTTATCACTGGCAGTTAAGTCATGTTTATGCGTTTTATAACCTACTAAAAACCAGTTCCATTCAAAGTAAGTATAACATTCCATGCCATAATTTCGCCATCGAAGATAATCACTTTATCTTTAACATGTACCTACTCATTTATATGAATTACCACCACATTCCGTCTGAAGATTCAACAAATGCAAGGCTTTGTTATCAAGTGTAGTTCAATCCAATCAGATTATCATCAAGTACCTTAGCATTGTAACACTTTTACGTAAGTAAATGTATTGTAAGTACTTGAGGCACCTGAAAGAACAATATCTTACAGTATTGTGTTTTACGGTTATTGATGTGCAGTTAATTAATAACAAAGTAACTGCGTCATTCGTTCATTATAATTGATTTAAAGGCTGTTAGTGCGATTCCCTGACTCGAAAGTCAATTATAGATAATATATATTACCAGTACATATAATTGTGCATTGTTTGTTACGGTTGCTTAGGTACCAAACAAGAAGCAGTCAATTTCTATGATATACTTGTGCACTCTGCATTGTTTGGTGGTAGCCTTGCATAGAGATGGCAATCAATATGAATGTGATTCAAACAAACCCGTTTTACCCGTGTTCTTGTGACACGTGGATGGCCTGAGCAATGCGAAAAGAGCTAACCTAAAGTCCATTTCTTGCGGTGTTTAGTTTTTTACAAAGGGCTATAAAACTTTGTGTACTCAGATAGGTAAAGTTATTTAACACAAGTGAAAGTAATACTAAAGGCAAATAAATTGAAGTCCATAGGATGGAAATAAACTAATAGGATAATGATAAGATACGGTAACATAGTAAATATGGCTTTAGCATTAATTCAACTATTAAAGTCTTTTAAGACCTTCATTAGACCCTAACTCAACAAGAGCGGTAGGGCTGCCATTCATATTTTTTTGTATAGTTGAATAACATTTGTAAATAAATAAATAAAATTATTAGATTTATATACGGTGTTCCCGGGAATTCCCGTTAACTTCGGCATATTGCAGAATACATTCACAGACACCAAATAGCATAGTCATTTCGTGCAAAAAAAAATTTGTGACTGAAAAAAAATGTGACTTCAGGTCACATTTAATAGAAAAAAATATCTCCGATGCAGTTTTTGCCTAATATCGAACGAATTCACTTGGTAAACCTTCTTGTAGTGTATAGGAACTGTACAACATTTAAAAAGCTGTTATGACACCACAGTTAAACGCCTTTAAACTGGCTAAATCTGCAAGTCTGATTAATATTAAAATATTCAATATCGTGATAACAGTAAGAGTTAAGATACTACTGTCTTGGAGAAATTAACTTTATTTGATCTAACCTATGCCCCCTTGCAATTAACGGATATTGCCGAAAACACGTTGTATAACGTCGATGGAGGATCATTCTTATGTTAAATAGGTACATTTAATTAAATTTATGTTCACGGTTCACGCCATCTCTTACTTCAGTCATTCTTCGCAAATCAAAATAATGTTGAATAATGACATTTGACAGCATCTTAGAGGTGGTTCGATCGCCATACAAAACGTCTTTTGACATTCGCAGGCTAACGGGGTGATATTTTAAGAAACTAATGTTACAATCTGTCATAAATTGGCTTCCCATTTGCGCGAAATTCCCCATTTCTTAGAATAAACTTGTATAAACCAGAATAATTTGAAAATAATCGTTTCCGCAAAGTATCACGTGACAGACTAAGTTGTAATGACGACCCCCTGAAATGTTTGTAATGACGTAACTGATACGTTTGTAGCGATCCTGTCGCTCTACCTCCGCGACAAGCTGGGGTACAGCGACAACGGCGCGACAATCATCTACCACGTGTTCACCATGTTCGCCTACTTCTTCCCGCTGCTGGGCGCCATGATCGCGGACGGGTGGCTGGGCCGATTCAGGTAACCATACTTCCTTACTAATCATCATTCGCTTGCCCTTATCCCAGTTACTTGGGATCCGCTCAGCATGTTGTTTCACCATACCTCTCTCACGCAGTCCATCCACCTTTTTCTTGGTCTATCTCTTCTCTTACAACCCCTCCACATTCATACTTAATGCCCTTGTAGTAACATGACTATCTCTCCGCATAACATGTCCATACCACTGTAGACGATTTGCTCTCAGCTTTTCAGTTATCGGTGCTACTTTCAGGATGCCTCTTATATACTAATTCCTTATACCTCTACTATCCAATCTCGTCACGCCACACATCCACCTCAACATTCTCATCTCCGTACTTAACATGCAATCTCGTTTCATCCGTCATCTTTGCAGCCCAACATTCCGCTCCATACATGAACCGAACCATACTTCCTTACTAATATCATACGTAATGGCTGACCGTCTCATACTCACGCTGTTCGGAGAAGGATATAGAATTCATTTAACCCCGGAAATCTTCTTCTAAGGGGGTGAAATCGGGTTGGAACTATATATGCTTGCGATGTGATCTTGTAACGTTATCAAGTGAAAACTCTTCTTTGAGAAGAAAGTATGGACCATGGATGATCATTGTGCGATTTTTTATAATAATATTGATAATGTTGTTATTTTCAGAACAATATTGTACCTGTCCATGGTATATGCGTTAGGCAGCGTCCTGATATCGGTGACAGCGATGCCTCCAGTGCACATACCCCAGTTGTAAGTGATTCGGACCGATTTAAATACATATAATTATGTCAATTTTACTACTTGTAATAAGTATACAAGTATGATTGTTTACAACTTTACACTCAATAGATACTATATAATTATAGGTATGTTGAGTTACTCAAATTTGCAATAATTTATCTTACATATATGTGTGCCTGGAACTTAAGATTAGAGCTAATAAGAATGGAGTTAGTTATGATTTTATTCACGCGAGAGTCGTTTATTATACTCTACTCGGCCTCTGTTACTATGTATTACAAAATGTCTATTGCCAAAGTGCCCACTAAACTAATACAAAATTCAGATATTAACAACATTAATTGCACTTCAATTCATGTATGTAATAGTGACCATGGTCGGACCGAGAACTTTATACATATAGCGTAGGTACTGTAAGTGACATCCCAGAAATGTAACCTTCACAAAACCAAATAAACACATGGCGATCGTGCGCACGACACGGCTAGACGCTCTTATCATGTACTTACAAAGAGACTATGCAAGTGAAATGCATTTTAATATATCAATCCTTGTCAGAAATTATATGATGATAGCATATTCGATAGCGTTCAATGAATAGGTCACCGACCACCAATGTACCTACCTACAATCTTCTATCTTTATTTTGGATTCTAGTTCATTCCTATGACTCAGCTAATTACGAGTATGTTCTTATCCATACATATGTCGCAGTGAAATGGTCAAAACAGAGATTTGAACAAATCCCTAAGGGATATGATCAAATCACGCAGGATGTTAAAATGGAGAATCCATTTTATCATTTACCTGATACAAATCAGTCAATTGATCAAATCTCTGAATGGGTGAATTGCAAAAAAATTGTACGTAACACAATGGAATATTCACAAAAATGTTACACAAAAACCAAGAAAGTTACACAAAGGAATTTATAAAGCCGCTTTCATATTAGAAGAAAAAAGTCCTTATTTCAAGAAATAATAAATGAATGCCTACCATAGTTTTGAAATCAAAGGTTCGCTTCCCTTTCATATTTTTAGGGTTCCGTACCAAAAATGGTAACAAAGGAACCCTTATGGTGCGACTCCGTCCGTCTGTCTGTCTGTCACAAAGTGAAATATCTCACGAACTACTCAAGCTATCAACTTGAAACTTGTAATGGTTATAAATGAGAGTTATCCGCGTGCATGGAAAATGAAAAATTTAAATATACATTTACTTTTTCTATAAAAACTTACGAATATGAGGAGGCAAAAAAAAAATTCAACAATAGGTTCAAGTGGGGTATCATCCGAAAGGGCTTGAGTTGCACTTTTTGAAGCAGTTTCTTTTTTCTACACTCGGAAAATTTTGATTTATGAAGGTAAATGTTAAAAAAACCCCGCCCCCCCCTTATCTCCGAAGTTATTCGAGCGAAAAATTTGAAATAATTACTTGCGATTAAGATAAACATATATATTACGGGAAAAGTTTTTTTTTCTGTATCTAGCATATTTTTTGTTTTATTTTCAAAAATCATTTCCTAGTTAGATTTGCAATTTAATCAACTTTATAAGTTTTTTTTGTTTTGAAATTCCTATAAAACTATAAATAGAAGTACTCTCTATCAAATAAAACAATAATAATCGAGATCAGTTCACATGATAAACAATAATCGCTAAAAGACCAACAAACATACTAAGCCGATTGCCCTTGCACGTTAGTACCAAATAGGGCCGATACATGGCGCTGAATCCATTCGCGCTGTTAAGATTTTTCTAGAATTAATGGGGTTGGGATTGGGACGCGTATATTTATTTTCAATAGCAGGTCAAAAAAAGATCGCGATTCAATTGTCTTGGTGTAAAAGTTACTCGTTGTTTGAAATTGAATTCTATTGTGTTGGGTTAAAATAAGTAATTTAACAAATATATTGGGACTTTTACTTTACCTTGAGTTAATTGTTAGTTTGCACGGAACCCTCGGTGCGCGAGTCAGACTCGCACTTGACCGGTTTTTTTATTCATTTCAAGAAATTATCATATATAGTATCCCACGTAAAAAAGAGGCCATGTCTCGAAACTCTTTCGTCGTAAAAGGTTGTGAGATATTTCGTGGTACCAAGTCTCAGGCATTCTTATTAACCTTTGTTTGCTGGCTTACTGCAACTTGACAATCACACAAGTTTACTGCATTTATGTTTTTTTTTCATACCTAAAACTACACGTAGCATTGTGTGATTGCGAAATCACAAAATTTTGTTTAGTTAGCAGGTAAGGATGAGTAAAAATGGGGAGGGGAGGCCTATTGATGAGGTACGACATTTACAGCCGACGTCAAAGATATGTATAGCAAAATATTTCGCCTTATCACGAAGCAATAAGTGTAAAAATATGTCTATCTTTTTTTTACGCTAAATTGCTACATTTGTATTGTGCAAATCATTGTCTGTATTTCGCGCCATGAACACTCGCTGCACGAGTCGCCCGTCATTATCGTGCGCGGCCGTAAATTGAAACATAATCTACACTGCTGTGCGTATTCCGCTACCGACAAACATTCAAAAATATTTATAATTTAGTTATTACAGAAAACAAAACACTATCCTGAGTTAGATACTAAAGTTGGGACGATTGGGTTTCTTTTGTGTGGCTTAGACAGTACTTTATTATATATTCTAAATATTATAATAATTTAATTTAAAAAAAAAGGTTAATTTTAATGTTTTCAAATTATAAAATATTGTACTAATCCACCAAGATGAACGAACCCTAATGTTGGGTTTTGTGTGAAACGTTACACAATGTTACACAAACGAAGCCAAAATCAATGCCGTACACTGTTCTAACACGTGTAGAAGAAATAATTAATGGAATTCAAGTACTCCCAAATGCTTAACTGTTTACCCACTATTTTCGTCACTCAACTAAGTAAACATTTAAGTAGAAGACAATTAAATTACCTGTTTTAAGCATAACACAATATATATTGAAATTTGCGAAAAAATCCTCCGAAGCACTGTTTAGTGTCACTGCACAAAAACTAATATGGCTACCGGCGCGTGCGATTCCTTTGGCAGTTCGCTTTGAGTTGCCAGTCTTAAAAACGTTGCAGATGCGTTCATTGCTACGTCAAAATGCGAAATATCGCGTTACACAGCTGACGTCACACAAAAGAACGAAATCCTTCCCCGAACTTTGATTTAAGATATTGATATAAAATATTTGTTCTAGAGACCTGAAAAACAACTCCCTTGATGTTTTACGTGGTATTAAACAGACCACAAGCAAATTTCTTGGCCAGAGCTGTTTAAAGCAAAGTTATGATTTTTTGTTTACTGTGTGTTACACAAAAGACAGGTATATTTTGTATGGGAGCAGAAATCATTTTTTTTCTCTTAATGCATTTAAAAATATTTTTATCATAGTTATAATATAAAACTGTGCAAATCCTATTAAACTATGAACAAGACCACGTGAAATCATATGTGGAATACATGTTACTTGAATACTTATTTTTTTATAGAATTTTTAAGTATGAGGACATTTTCCAATTTTGGAATGTACAATTTTTTTGCAATTCACCCGAATCTGTTTAGTGAAATGACGAAATCGGACAAAAAAGGCAACTCGTTTTTTCATTTCACTAGATTTGTTTAGTGATTTGATAAATCCCTGAAACGCGTCAGTGAATTGACGAAACTAACTCTCAGATATTGGCTCCTAAATCATTAGTCATTTAAACGGTTCTGGGACTTAGACTCGGATGGCGGATAGGTTAGAAGATGGTTATTTTTTTTATGAAAGGCGGAAAAATCTTTATCGCGTTAGTTTCGTCAACTCACTGACGCGTTTCAGGGATTTTATTAAATCACTAAACAAGTCTAGTGAAATGAAAAAACGAGTTGCCTTTTTTGTCCGATTTCGTCATTTCACTAAACAGATTCAGAGATTTGATCAAATTACTGATTTGTATTAGGTAAATGATAAAATGAATTGGCCATTTTAACATCCTGCGTGATTTGATCATATCCCTTAGAGATTTGATCAAATCTCTGTTTTGACCATTTCCCTGCAACATATACACGCAGAAAACACACTAAATACAAACTATAAAGCACCTAAATTATATTTTTTCATATCTCATGCTCTGAAAGTGGGTCGTTGCTGTTCTAAAAAGTGTGCTGAAAGTGATACGTGCTCTAGTGCAGAAAAGTAGTGTACTCCAATTAGTACTGGCCTTAGAATCAATATGCGGGAACTGGTCCTAATAAATATTAATACTAACCCCGCCACTGACAAATGGAAATAGTTTTATTCTTACTAGTTCATGGAATTTATTTTATTAAATATAAAATATGTTTATCTTGTAAATTCATTAATATTTTTTATTTTAGCTAAAATATTCACTAGGCACTATGAGGTGGTGACAAATGGAATACACTCACAAACCTTTTTTTTAGGGTTCCGTACCAAAAATGGTAAAAAAGGATCCCTTATGGTGCGACTCCGTCCGTCTGCCTGCCTGTCACAAAGTAAAATATCTCACGAACTACTTAAGCTATCAATTTGAAATGACTATAAATGAGAGTTATCCGCGTGCATGGAAAATGAAAAATTTAAATATACATTTAAATTTACTATGAAAAAATTACGAATTTGAGGGGGCAAAAAAAAAAAATCAACTATTAGGTCAAGTGGGGTATCATTGGAAAGGGCTTGAGTTGCACTTTTCGAAGCAGTTTTTCCTTTTTTTTCTACATTGGTAAAATTTCGATTTATGAAGGAAAATGTAAAAAAAATACAACGACCCCCCCCCCCCCGCCCCCCTATCTCCGGAGTTATCAAAGCGAAAAATTTGTAATAATTACTTGTGATTAATATAAACATAAATATTACTGTAAAAATATTTTTTTTTCTGTATTTAGCATATTTTTTGTTTTATTTACAAAAATCATTTCCTAGTTAAGTTTGCAATTTAATCAACTTTATAAGTATTTTTTCGTTTTGAAATTCCTATAAGACTATATTAGATATACTCTCTTTCAAACAAAACAAAAATAATAGAGATCGGTTCACGTGATAAACAATAATCGCTAAAAGACCAACATACATACTAAGCCGATTGTCCTTGCACGTTAGTACCAAATGGGGCCGATAGATGGCGCTGACCCCATTCGCGCTGTTAAGATTTTTCTGGAATTAATGGGGTTGGGATTGGGACGCGTATATAAACTTATTTTCAATAGCAGGTCAAAAAAAGATCGCGATTCAATTGTCTCGGTGTAAAAGTTACTCGTTGTTTGAAATTGAATTATATTGTGTTGGGTTAAAATAAGTAATTTAACAAATATTGGGATATTTACTTTACCTTGAGTTAATTGTTAGTTTGTACGGAACCCTCGGTGCGCGAGTCAGACTCGCACTTGACCGGTTTTTATTTGAACTTATAGTTGTGCATGTGAGCTAAGGCAGAAACGCATACAGCCACTCTTCAACTCATAATAAATACAAACAGTATGAAAATATTTGAATAGGCTATTTTCGTCTGTGACAATTAAATTATGAAGGTATGTTATTTATATAGAGTTTTGACTTAAGGATATACGAATATTATATACTTAAGTAGACTTAAGGATATGCAATATTTTAAATTTTAAAATTAAAATCGTAATACCTAATTGCTGTATGTCACGTGACCGAATTAAACCATATAACCATAAGTGCGAGCGAGACGGATATTTACCTCTTTCCTTAGTACGGATGAGATGGGACTATTCTTTCGGCTCGGATGACGTCACTATAATGGCGGCTACCGTTTTTGAATTGTATTCTTTGAAGAAAGATATTGTTTAAATATCCGTCTGTGTTTTTTACTTTCCTCGTATTCGATATGAAAAGTAGAGTGTTTGACTCGGGTGAAAGTCATCCATTTCTGACTCGAACAATTGGCGAAACAAAATATCTCGTCAGAAATGGGTGCCTTTCAGCCCTTGGTTAACAATCTACTATTACACGACTTTCCAACGAAAAGTAATTGTAGGTAAAGTTTTTGTATAATTGATCAATTCTATTTTGTTAACAGACTTCAAATAAAGGAGGAGGTTCTCATTTCGGTCAGTAATGTGTGTGTAGGTCGTAGTCCCTTTTTATAATGTCTAATTGTCTATGTCAATTAACAACCAAAAAGTTTGCAATGAGGTACATGTTTCTCATGTCGGCATTTTCTTGTTATTAAGTAATTGTTTTGATATAAAAAAAATCGTACGAGGGCTGTTCCGAAAATAGTTAGTCAACAGCGTACTATTAATCGTATTCATATAATTTTACTGTAGCTCAAAGGCAAATTTCATTACAAACTTTTTCGTGTAAATGTCACTGGCCAGTGACATTCCGTTATTTTTTTATGAAATCAGAAAAAAAACATGTCTGCCACTTTTTGCTCGCAAAAATGGAGCTAACGCGGGAAGCATTTCGTGCTATGATATATTATGATTATAAACGAGGGCTAACTTACAAGGATTCTCGTGAAAATTTAACTAGTGTTTTTGGGGCATTATCCCCATCTCTTGCCACTGTCAGTTACTGGTTCCGTGAATTTAAGCATGGGCGGAGCGACGTCAAAGATGAGCCTAGACCGGGGCGACCGCCAACGGCAGTCACTCCAGAAAATGTTATCAAGGTAGAGTGGCTAATCAAGGAATCTCGAAACATTACCCACCGAGAGATTCAGGATGAACTGAAGATTGGATCCCAGGCAGTTTCTACCATTTTGCATGACCACCTTCAAGTTCGGAAGGTTTCGTCTCGATGGATACCACATTTTCTCACGCAGGAGCAAAAAGATAGACGTGTCGATTGGTGCAAATTTATGCTAAAAAAATTCGATAAAGGCGATTCACAACAAGTGAGCTACATTGTGACATCCGACGAATCTTGGATATATAGCTACGACCCATTTACAAAACAGCAATCCACGCAATGGGTCTTTGAAGAAGATGATTTACCTACTAAAGAAGTTCGCGGCCGAAGCGTCAACAAAAAAATGGTTGCTGTTTTTTTTTCGACGTAGTGGACCGGTAGCCTTAATTCCACTTGAAGATCATAAAACAGTTACCAGCCAATGGTACAGTGAAGTTTGCTTGCCACAGGCCTTCCAGGAGCTGAACGTCAGCCGTCCAAGTACTGGAACCCGGGGCATAATTTTTCATCAAGATAATGCTCCGGCTCACACGGCTGCCAGAACCATGGATTTTTTTAGCAAATCAGGAGTGCAACTGCTACCACACCCTGCGTACAGCCCTGACCTGGCTCCGTGTGATTTTTTTCTGTTCCCCACGTTAAAAAAATCATTACGTGGGCGACGATTTTCGACGGCGGATGAAGCAGTAGACGAATTCAGGCGACTTTTTTTTGACCTTCCGCAAGAACAGTTTTTTTCCTGTTTTGAAAGTTGGTTCCGTCGAATGCATAAGTGCATAAATGTAGCAGGGGAATACTTTGAAAAATTGTAATTAAAGTTTTATTATATTCCTTATACTTTTTGTTTAACTAAAAATTTTCAGAACAGCCCTCGTATAGGTATGCACAAATGTAGAGTAGCGTTTACATACTTAACTAATTTATTTGCAGAGAATTTACAATAATCGCGTTGCTGCTAATAGCGTTCGGCACGGGCGGCATCAAACCTTGCGTGTCCGCGTTCGGTGGCGACCAGTTCAAGCTCCCCGAGCAGGAGAAGTACCTCGGGTACTTCTTCAGCTTGTTCTACGCCGCCATCAACGCCGGCAGCCTCGTGTCCACCTTCCTCACGCCAATCCTGCGCGCTGACGTGCACTGCTTCGGGGATAACGACTGCTACTCGCTGGCGTTCGGAGTCCCCGGCGTTCTTATGATCGTTTCAGTCGGTAAGTTTGCATCGGATATGTAATGCATGGATACAACATATTGCTATATTTGAGTGTAAATTAATCATAAAATCATTTTATGCTGATAAAATTAGCTGAAACTATGCCGCCTGCATGCTGCCATTTTTGACGAATAGATTTGACGATAACCGGTGATCAGACCACTCAAAATCCGAGGTACGATTGGATGGTGCAACGGAAACACGGTCGATAGGCCATATTTGACAATTACCGGTCTGTAAATGTAAGCTATTGCAACCGGCCCTTAGGGCCACCCCACACCTGGCGTCTTTCGAGCGTCTTTCGAGCGTCGTCCCATAGTAAGCGGGCGAGCGAGGGGCGAGGCGAGGTGGGTTGGGGGGACGGTTTACTATGGGACGACGCTCGAAAGACGCCAGGTGTGGGGTGGCCCTAAGGGTCTTACGATTACAGACCGATCAACGCGCGCACTAGGATTTTTAGTCGTGCGATAATCGCGTCGCAAAAAAGCAATGTATGTGCTTATATATGTCAGTGCGCGCATATTCAAGGCCGTCAAAAACATAAACGTTGACGGGCTTACCTAAACTGTCTAAAATTTAAATAAATGTTGATTTTACTCAATTATCTTGTTAAATTACATGGGAATTAAAAAATTGTAATGCATTCGTTATCGCATTCGTTATCGTATTCGCTATTACGATGCATTCTTCATTCGTATCGGTATCGTAATAGACATATCGTTGCATCCCTAATTTTTACGAACACAACTTAGTTACTATTTAGGTACAGACGGTTCGGTGCAATTGTTATTAGACCTAACAAGATTAGAATTTATTTCGAGTTAAGTCCATGCAAGTTTGATATTTTACCATAGGTTTAGTCCTTCTTCCTTGTATGGTCATATCTGGTCTTTAGTTGTGATACTTTTAAGAGATTTGATCAACCATACAACTATGTTCACAAATGCCAAAATTGTATGCCGGCAGCACTTCATATAAATTAAAAAAAAAGTAGGCTGTTGATTCCTGGCCTTCCGGTGCCCGTCTCTTCGGATGAAAGGAAAGACATTATCTTTATATTTTGTGTGAATTAACTAACAATGCGATAATACCGTTGATTATCGTCAGGAACGGAATACACAGGTAAACATATTTTAATACCAATGATTTACACTAGTAAATGCAATCATTTGCCAATCACAATGACAATAATGACACCATAATCGGCATCATACTTGTTTATTTATACAAGATGAATGGTTCAGGAGAAACTTTTCTAATTATAGGAGCTATAATATCTGTAGACCATCTGAACAACTTTTTCTGTGACACCAATGGAGAAATAGCTAATTAAGGCGCCGTAGATTCATGGTCTTCTCTCCCTCTCACTGAGCATAAGCGTGAGCGAGATGGAAGCGTGGATATCATGTTTTTTAATTTAAGATTTGCGGCATTTGAATAAATAACAAAGTAATCACTGAGTTCTCTCAAATATTATTTTGCCGATTATTAGAAGCCATTTTAATATTTTTGGCTTTCGTGTATAATTTGTTACGAATATTTTAAGTGCATTTTAGACCCTTTTAGACCTATGTTCGTGATATTTTTCTATCGAGCGATAATAACTTAATCATGTTTCGAATCACTGATCTCGCTGCAGAGAAGCCTCAAGATTACTTATCTTGTTTTTTTGAAACCATATTTGTAAACTCTGTTCGCTTAACTTCGCTGAACCTACGGCGCCTTACGAAAACAAAAACTGGTCTATGATGAACCGGTGTTAGCGTAAGATAGCGAAAACTTGGCTTGACACACTGCCGCGTGTCTATATATCGGAGATCCGTATTTTCGCTAAATTCCGTTTAGCGTAACTTCATCTTTCTTTCTACGCGCTCCTGCAGAATTGACCCGCATTGTGTCGGGGCCAGCTAATTTATTTCGTGTATCACACACACACAAATTTGGACTCTCAAATTTAGACATGGGACACGGATAAAAATTTGCCGTGCATATTATTAATTACTTAGCATACCAATTTAAACTGTTCACTTACTTTTAGAAGTAGGTATTATTGAATAATATCTCGGTATAGGTAAGACTAGTCTGAAATCTGAATACTGGGTAACCTCAACTATAGTCTATTTTTTTATTCCGTAGACTAAGATGACATTTCATGTATTGCTAGTTTTTTACGTCTTATAAATAGTGATGTGCTACAGGTACTTTCGGTATTCGGTACTAACCGAAAATAAACGATTGGGAGGTAGGTACTTATATTTGTTGATGAAGCGTCTGTAACAAAATGAATGGATAATCCGTCACGTGCTAAAACGAGAGAACACGCATTGAAAACATCCGATCACTATACTACTAAAATAACGAATGCCAAATACGTAAACCATAAAAATGGCGTCGCGTCAGGTCGGCGATACGTCAATGTCATTTTAAATGTTTGAGTACATAAGTAGTGAGTAAATTTTATTTATCGTTTATTTCGTATCATTTTGTGAGTAGATTTTATTTATTGTTTATTTTGAATCTAAAATTATTTCAAGATTTTATCGGTTATACATAAACCGATATCAAAGATCAGCACTGTATATAGCTGGTCACATTATTTCTACGTTTGACATTTGCGGTTGTCATTTTAGTCTACGGAATAAAAAAAATAGACTTGTAAATAACGTCCAGGTATACTGAATGAATCTGTTAATGTAAAGAAAAGGTACCTAACGTTCGTTTCTATTACATAAGAAAGACGTTAGATAACTTTTAAAACGCTTTTAGATATTCATGTATAAATAATTTACAAGTTTTCTTGTTATAATAAAAATAATTTAAGCCACTTCTGGTAGAATCTGAATCCGACTGTAATGACGATGCGCAAAGAACGGAAAAGTTTTTGTTCCAGAGACATTGAATTTGACCTCGGTGTACAAAGCCATTTTTTGCAACGCACGTCGATTACAAAATATAATAAGACTAAAAGAACTTTGAACTCAATAAGAAATTTTGAAGTTTCTCAGTTTGGTTTTTCCATAAGTTACTTTTTGTATTGATATTGCCACCTACTTGGAAGTTGTATAAAATTGAGGATATGGGTCTCTTAATTCGCTCTCCTGCGTTGCGTTTATTCAAAAGTAAATTACTTAGCATACAAATTTAAACTGTTCACTTACTTTTAGAAGTAGGTATTATTGAATAATATCTCGGTATAAGTAAGACTAGTCTGAAATCTGAATACTGGGTAACCTCAACTATAGTCTATTTTTTTATTCCGTAGACTAAGATGACATTTCATGTATTGCTAGTTTTTTACGTCTTATAAATAGTGATGTGCTACAGGTACTTTCGGTATTCGGTACTAACCGAAAATAAACGATTGGGAGGTAGGTACTTATATTTGTTGATGAAGCGTCTGTAACAAAATGAATGGATAATCCGTCACGTGCTAAAACGAGAGAACACGCATTGAAAACATCCGATCACTATACTACTAAAATAACGAATGCCAAATACGTAAACCATAAAAATGGCGTCGCGTCAGGTCGGCGATACGTCAATGTCATTTTAAATGTTTGAGTACATAAGTAGTGAGTAAATTTTATTTATCGTTTATTTCGTATCATTTTGTGAGTAGATTTTATTTATTGTTTATTTTGAATCTAAAATTATTTCAAGATTTTATCGGTTATACATAAACCGATATCAAAGATCAGCACTGTATATAGCTGGTCACATTATTTCTACGTTTGACATTTGCGGTTGTCATTTTAGTCTACGGAATAAAAAAAATAGACTTGTAAATAACGTCCAGGTATACTGAATGAATCTGTTAATGTAAAGAAAAGGTACCTAACGTTCGTTTCTATTACATAAGAAAGACGTTAGATAACTTTTAAAACGCTTTTAGATATTCATGTATAAATAATTTACAAGTTTTCTTGTTATAATAAAAATAATTTAAGCCACTTCTGGTAGAATCTGAATCCGACTGTAATGACGATGCGCAAAGAACGGAAAAGTTTTTGTTCCAGAGACATTGAATTTGACCTCGGTGTACAAAGCCATTTTTTGCAACGCACGTCGATTACAAAATATAATAAGACTAAAAGAACTTTGAACTCAATAAGAAATTTTGAAGTTTCTCAGTTTGGTTTTTCCATAAGTTACTTTTTGTATTGATATTGCCACCTACTTGGAAGTTGTATAAAATTGAGGATATGGGTCTCTTAATTCGCTCTCCTGCGTTGCGTTTATTCAAAAGTAAATTACTTAGCATACAAATTTAAACTGTTCACTTACTTTTAGAAGTAGGTATTATTGAATAATATCTCGGTATAAGTAAGACTAGTCTGAAATCTGAATACTGGGTAACCTCAACTATAGTCTATTTTTTTATTCCGTAGACTAAGATGACATTTCATGTATTGCTAGTTTTTTACGTCTTATAAATAGTGATGTGCTACAGGTACTTTCGGTATTCGGTACTAACCGAAAATAAACGATTGGGAGGTAGGTACTTATATTTGTTGATGAAGCGTCTGTAACAAAATGAATGGATAATCCGTCACGTGCTAAAACGAGAGAACACGCATTGAAAACATCCGATCACTATACTACTAAAATAACGAATGCCAAATACGTAAACCATAAAAATGGCGTCGCGTCAGGTCGGCGATACGTCAATGTCATTTTAAATGTTTGAGTACATAAGTAGTGAGTAAATTTTATTTATCGTTTATTTCGTATCATTTTGTGAGTAGATTTTATTTATTGTTTATTTTGAATCTAAAATTATTTCAAGATTTTATCGGTTATACATAAACCGATATCAAAGATCAGCACTGTATATAGCTGGTCACATTATTTCTACGTTTGACATTTGCGGTTGTCATTTTAGTCTACGGAATAAAAAAAATAGACTTGTAAATAACGTCCAGGTATACTGAATGAATCTGTTAATGTAAAGAAAAGGTACCTAACGTTCGTTTCTATTACATAAGAAAGACGTTAGATACCTTTTAAAACGCTTTTAGATATTCATGTATAAATAATTTACAAGTTTTCTTGTTATAATAAAAATAATTTAAGCCACTTCTGGTAGAATCTGAATCCGACTGTAATGACGATGCGCAAAGAACGGAATTTTTTTTGTTCCAGAGACATTGAATTTGACCTCGGTGTACAAAGCCATTTTTTGCAACGCACGTCGATTACAAAATATAATAAGACTAAAAGAACTTTGAACTCAATAAGAAATTTTGAAGTTTCTCAGTTTGGTTTTTCCATAAGTTACTTTTTGTATTGATATTGCCACCTACTTGGAAGTTGTATAAAATTGAGGATATGGGTCTCTTAATTCGCTCTCCTGCGTTGCGTTTATTCAAAAGTAAAGCTTTCACAACGTTTTATGTTTTAGGACGCAAGCTATCTGATGACATATTTTTTAATTCATGTATAATTTCTCTTTTCAGTAATCTTTGTTGCGGGTAGAAGGCTATACGTCGTAAAAAATCCAGCAGGCAATATTATAGGACAAGTTGGCTCTTGCATTGGTGTAAGTAATTACTGATATCTTAATATTCATTGATTTACTTGTAACGAAATATGAGCGTGTGTCAAATTTGGCGGCCGGCGAAGTATTTCATAGTGCCCTAGCTGATTGCACACGAGGTGCAGTGCTCTCGGGCGGTGTAGTGGTCGGGATCGGACCGACCGAGTTCTCTATCCACAATAACTACAACTTAGAAAAGTTGAAAAACCCCGACATTTTCATTTCGAAGTTCAATATCTTAAAAACGGCTGTACCGATTTTGATGAAACATGGCTATGAACACTCGGGATAAAATTATCTATGGGTTAAAAAACCGCATTCAAATCGGTCCATCCGTTTGGAAGCTACGATACAAAGACAGATACACAGATACACAGACAGACACGTTAAACTTATAACACCCCTCTTTTTTCGTCAGGAGTTAAAAAGATATCCACTCAATCTCTAATCTCTTTAATACACCGGTACGGTCTCATTACCTAATGCTTTGCCTGAATAAAACAACTTTTTAATTTATTTAGAAACAGCCGAAGGTGAACCGCGAATCGTTTTTCATACTACCTAACGCCTAAGATACGAATAGAGGCGAGATATGAACCCGTCTGTTTAATACTGGGTTGTCTGTGAACAGGTGGTTGCAAATAGTACCTACCCCTATTCGCATCTCATAGCTACTAGGTATAAGTGGTTCGCGGCATGTAAGTGGTTGAAAAACACTGGCCTCAACAATTACAAATGATTCACCATGGCCAAACCCATCCCACGCTTTTTCGCCAATATAGATGTAGGCACATAAAAGGCATAAGGCATGTAGGTGGTGTGTGTTAGGTAACTACAAAAAAAAATACTAATAAGCATACCTAAGCTAAGGTGCAACATTCGATCGTTGGCACACTCGTGAATCAGTACGTATTGTTCTGTAATTACATATGTTGGTATGGATGTAACTACAGGTTATGTACACGTGCACAATCCAACATCTAATCTGCGCACAGGCGGACGTGTTGAAGTATTTTTGAGCACATCTGCCCGGCAAAGCTGACAGCTTTTATGGTAATCGAATCATGTTTTACCGCGACATATAAACTGTCGCAAGTAAAATGTGACTATTTATACGTTATGTCCAAAATAAAATGTCATGGGCTAACATGATAATCGTCATGGACGTACGAGTACACTCATGTCGGTCACTCGATACTTCACTTATATTTTGAAACTATGAAAAACATGACTCGAAATCTCTGTTACATAAATTCTCCGAGATGACTATGACGTAATCATTATCTTAGCGTTTGAAAAAAAAATAAGAAAGAAAGAAAGAAAACATTTATTCGTGGCAAAAAGACAAACTGTGGACACATACGCACAGTATACACATTTGCCATGAAATGGTCACGACTCAGCGTAGGTAATGCTGGCAACGCCAGCGCTGGTCTTCCGTTGTGGCCATTAGGTGAGGCACGGGACAATGACGCCACGATCACACACAATGACCAATTGCAAAAACATTAAAAATAACGAAGAACACAAACAAACTCATTAAAAACAAAAAACCAATATATACAAACACAAAAAGACACCTATAAATGACAATAAAATGAACTCCATTTAATTTTTAAAAAGAAAAAGAAAAAAGGTACTAAAACTATGGCGTATATATGGTAAATTTGAATGTAATGTCTACTACTACAAGTAACAACTAACTACAGGTAACAACTAACTACAGGTAACAACTAACTACAGGTAACAACTAACTAACGCGTGTTGATGCAAAACATTCTGTGAAAACAAGTAAACAAGTTGTCCATTAACACTAAAACAATACAATGAGACTTAATGCTAAACCAGATACTAAATTATTCGAAAAATACGAAGGTAATTCCTTCGTATTTTTTTATAAGTATTTCGTCTGTGGCCCGTTAGAAGGAGGAAATTTCCCGGAAATGAAACCTCAAAACCAACCTTCCTTAGAACCTCATTTAAATTTCATGTCCTTACCAACACTGTACGCCGTCAAGCCATTAAATATTGAATACAAATCGTACAAAGATCTTGGACATTTGATGAAAGAAATTGGATGACTTGGACAAAGGGTGGTATTCCACTGGTCCAAGATCTTTGTCCAATGAGCATCGAGTCTCACATTTTTTTAAAGCTGAATGTGTGACGCATGTACACATTGGACAAAAAACTTGAACAAGTGAAATATTGGGACTTCAACAAATTTACTACACCGACATTTGATCAAATATTACGAATGTCATTAAATTCAAAATGGCTACGCATGTAAGAAACTTGAACCAAGATATTGGGCAAGTGGAATGGGCGTCCGTCAAAGAAAATGGACAAATATCTTGGACAGTGGAATACCACCCATAGCCTGCGTGTAAATATGTAGGTACGTGCATGGCTAATATAGAACTAACATTGTATCTCATTGTTCTTATTATATTGACTATCAAGCATTGTACTTAACAATACATCATAATTTGCCTTATTGTGACTTATGTAACAGCCACGTAGTGTGGAGTTAATGTATGCAGAGTTTTTTTGTGTACAACATCAACATGGTTCGTTGGTTGCACAGTTCATTTGTGCCGAGATTTTTAACAGTTGTGACGGGATATAAAACCTACTATATAGGTAAATGGGCAGGTCAGACCGGGGTAAAGCTGTGGCCTACAGATAAGAATGTGTAGAACATTCGTATAAAAACATAAACCAATGAAATAAATCAAGTTTAACACACTTTCTCGCAACGTGGCTCATAAAACGTCGCCTTTAGGATCATAATCCAGGATATTAAACACGGGTGTCTCAGAATTTGGATCTCATAAGGGCGAAACGCACTGACAGCTGTGGCGAAGCGGCGCGGTGCGGCGCGGAGGCGGTACTGGTTGTAATGTTCGAGCTAATATGAAACGATCCGCACAGAGCGGCGGAGCGCGGCGCGGTTTTCTGTGCGGACCCTTCGGTATTAGCTCGAACATTACAACCGGTACCGCCTCCGCACCGCGCCGCGCCGCCCCGCCACCGCTCTCTGTGCGTTTGCAGCTTTATTGTGTCTGCGGATCATGCGGATCACACAACGAAGCGCCTCGAGTGCAGTCACTAATAAGAGACTTGCTTGTATCATTATAACCTTGATGTCATAGTAAAAGGTACGTTGTAAGAATTATTAATGGCTCCTCTACATGATGGCCCAGCCTGCTGGCCTACTAGGATGGGCCAGCGTGTAGAGAGGGAGGGTAGTACCTAGGTCGGATAGCTTATGGCGCGGCGGGATAGTGATGGGATGGCCGGGGTGTCGGTTTTTCAGCCGCCAATCAAAGGGAGTGGGCCAAACGATTCGATCACAACTGAATGTCACCGTCTTGTAGCGGTGTTCAACCATTGCATGGCCATATCGCTGGGCCATAGGATGGGCCATCATGTAGATGAGCCATAAAACGTATTCTTTTGTGTGTAGCACGCAATAGTGAAGTCGGCAAAGAGCAAGGAGAAGCGCGCGCACTGGCTGGACTACGCGCAGGACAAGTTCGGGCCCGCGCTCGTCGAGGACGTCAAGGGCTTGCTGCGCGTGCTGGTGCTGTTCACGCCCGTGCCCATCTTCTGGGCCCTGTTCGACCAGCAGGTACAGTCGATTCACAAGAGGTGGCGCGTAATGTCTATGAAATTAATGACAGTTTCATATATTTTCCGCGCCAGCTCTCGTGAATCGACCTGTACGCATATTCACAATGAAAAATAAGCGTCATCATACACTCACTAGCCAACGGCGTTTGGTGGCGCTGTAGGTAATATCGTGTGCTATAGGTAACTTTATTTCATTTGCTTAGAAAAGTGAAATTAATATAATAGGGATGGCGACGATTTTTTTTTTAATTCGACCCAGTTTTTGGAGAGGATCAAATGTTTGTATGGGAACTACAATTAAAGAACATAAATACCGAAAATTTTGAGACAAATATTGACCTCGCTGGCGGCAGCGCAAAACGCTTCATACTGGAAGACGGATAGGTACCTATGTCGTCACAACGACATTTGTTAGTACAAAGTACATGATTGTATCGTTGTATCGAAAAT
Organism: Epinotia demarniana; assembly: GCA_945867215.1. Lineage (NCBI taxonomy): Eukaryota > Metazoa > Arthropoda > Insecta > Lepidoptera > Tortricidae > Epinotia > Epinotia demarniana. The sequence goes on from OX244259.1 coordinate 43,556,929, forward strand.
CAGGTAAATCGTTGTTTCGGTCGCGTAATACTGCGTTTAAGTACATAGTTGTTTTACAATTTTGTTTCTATAAAAGCGTGAGGATTCTATTGGTAACTTTAAATTTACTCTTGGACAATAAAAATAATGCATATTTTTTCTAAACTTTCAAGGTTTCATATCTTTTACGATGTTAATTATATTTTATAATTTTTACTTTATTACAACAATTTGATGGCTTACTATTTATTTAGCATCACTGCGTTATCATGTTTAACATGAGACATCATGCCTATTATCGACCTTACAGGGCTCCAGATGGACGTTCCAAGCCGACAGGATGCGCCAGGACATCGGCAACTGGGAGCTCAAAGCGGACCAAATGCAAGTGCTCAATCCCTTGCTTATATTAATCTTCATCCCTATCTTCCAAGTAGTAAGCATTTTTTTCTAAATTGTTCAGATAAGTGCACATTTTGTAACCTTCTTAATACTCATCCTGCTTATTATTTTAAGGCAATATACCCCTTCATGACGTGGTGCAAGCTTATAAGCAAACCTCTACATAAAATGATATGGGGAGGACTGTTAGCAGCAGGAGCCTTCGTCATCTCCGGTATTGTGGAGATAAACCTTTTGGTAGGTATATTGTATAATGTTTAGCATTGAGAGACATAAGTCGTTATTAGCATACGAGTATATATGTATGGACCCATATAATCCGCAGTTGAACAAATGTTTGCCATAAAAATACAATTTGTTTTCAGCCAACATATGGTACGCCGCTATCGGCTGGACTAGCACAACTAAGAGTGTACAATGGTTTCAATTGTAATTTAACACTGCATATTTTGGGGGATAATGCTGCGGGCGACTTCTTGATCCCATCGCTATCTGCATACGAAAAACTGGATATTGCCACCGATAGTGTCATAGAACTCCCGTATGAATTACAAGGAAACGCAAATACGGTGTGTGCGGGTGTAAACTACAAAGGGACATTTAATTTGAAAGAAAAGACTGCCAACTCCTTCTTTGTTAGTAACGAGGCTGTTTATAATTTTATGGATGATAATGAGAAAGTGGTTGGTGGTGTAGCTGTAAGGTAAAGTACTTATTCCTTTTTCTTTTATTAGACTAACTAGTAAAGCACTGTCAACACTTAACGTTTACTTATTACCTACAATGTTAAGTTACTTTACTACTTAATACTACAATTCATCGTGTGCAATATTACAAATCTCATTTTTGTAGTGATTGTTAAAAATATCATCCCAAAATTTGAAAGCTTTCTTGTCAGACCAAGGATGTATTAATTTACTTTCTTTGCCGATCAACATCAGGCTGTCGTCTTCTGAAGTAATTGCCGGCCAAATGTACTTACTTGGTTGTAGCACTGGCGTAGGATCACCAAATTTTGCGAAATCGGACCACCATCTCGCTAATTGTTTTATCATAATTTTATTAGTGTCATTGGTGGCATTCTTTAACATCACATAAGATTCCCACATGGGTTCACATTTCAACAGGTAACATATTTCATCTCCGCTCGCTGCACCTTTGATTGGGATATTTGCTCCAGCTAGAGCAGTGCTTCTTGCCGCATTCAATGTTCCTACGAAGTTAAACTTGTACATGAACATTTTTTTAGAGTTTAATTGCAAAAGAGTCTTTATAAACTTGAATATGGGGTATTTATAAAGGTCACAAGTATATTTTAAAAAATCGTTAATTGACGTTTCTGATATACCCTTCGTGAAATATTCGTTCTTTATCTTATTTGCAATTATTTTATATCTTTTTGACGTATAATTGTAATGACAACCCTCAGAAAATGGCACCATAAATTTAAAGATGCTGGAAAACATTTTCAAATAATCTGGATTGTGAATAAAAGGTATTATTTCTGTAATGCTCTCTTGGCTATTATATCCCACAAGCATTGGTACATTTATTTTGAACTTTGGAGTACGTCGAAAAAAGTCATCTGGATAGATCGTTATCAAAGACTTGTTTGATTTCGTCTCTATAGTAGGTGCAAATGGAACTAAGGGTCTCTGGTAATTAATGACATCAATGGTATTGTAAATCTTTCGTGTTGCTGATATAATTTTTAGACTAGAAGCGCTAAATAGTTTCTTAACACCATTTTTAACGAGTTCCTGGGTTAGTCTGTCAAGTTCTAGAGCTGCATTATATGACATGAGCGAAGCAGAAAATAATCCCCCACTTTGTAGAATCATCTTTGAGAAGAGGTTTCTTGCCTTTGTGATCAGTAGCCAGGACAGGAAGGTGGCTGCCGATCCGCTGCCCATGACGGTCACTCTTTTTTTGTCGCCACCAAAACTCTCTATATTCCTCCTTATCCATTTTAAAGCCATCACTATATCTTTCAATCCCATGTTAGCGTGTGAATCAGTTTCGTTAATATTTAAAAATCCGAGCGGTCCTATTCTATGCGTAATGGTGACAAATAATACATCATTGTCTATGAGAAAGTCGGGGCCATGCATATGACTGAAACTGGAAGCAAATGCATACCCGTGAATCCATACTATAACCGGTTTTAAGTTATCTGTACTTGTTTCCGGTAGTTGTGGCGTGTATATATTAAGATAGAGGCAGTCTTCGCTCCCATACAGAGCGTGCTTGTGAACTATGTGCTGCTGTGCGCATGCGCCATGGAACTCCAGCCTCGCGTCTAAGTAACCTTTCCATTTCCTCGGGGCAACGGGATCTTTGAACCTTAATTTTTTTATTGGGGGCTGAGCGAACGGAACTCTATAAAACGCATAGAAATGCTTTCCTTCGAATACCGTTTTAGCCTCTGTACCAACAATTTTTCCTTGTTTTACATTTACCAAGACATCGCGAGACGAAATTCTAGAAATTAACGAAAGTAATAAGAAGCACCACGCTCCACGCATTACTCAATTGTTGCGTAGGCTTTTCTGTAGCAAGTTATCTTCAATTTCTTATCAAGAATTTGAAATTAAAATCACTGGGTTGTCAAATGTTTTGATTACGAGGTGAGGTGAGGTGTTTCAACTGTAGGTGAAAAGAGTCGTAGGTACTTACAAGTTACGCGAGAGCAATGAATTATCGACTGTGGATATTCAATAAGCAGAAATGTGCAAACTATGTCCATATAGTTTAAAGTCAGATTCACCAAGATGTTTAATATCTCCCGACGGAGGTGCGGAGCTCGTTGTATGCAAGTACCTCAGTTTGAATACAAATTCCGTATGACACACTGCACCGCACCTCCGTCCGGCGAAATTTGTATGCAGCTCCGCACCTCCGTCCGGAGATGCGGAGCAGTGTGACATCCCACTTAGTCTCTTGGGGACGGTTATAAAGCTTGGAGATAGTGTGGCTATTGACATCACAGTTTTCTTTAGTCAATCATTTTGGAGTTTATGTGTAAAATCTTTAAAATAGGAAAAAGATTTTATTGCTTGATTTTCCAAGTATTTGTGAACTGTTAAGAACGCTTAGGGTCTTAGGGGCTATTCTCTCGCCGCGGGAATCCGTGTGTCTAGTGAGAAAGAGACGCCTGCGACATACTCTCGATTTTTCTCGCACTGTACCTCTTGTTCTAAGTGTTATAATAAGAGAGATCGGATAGTACGAGAAAAATCCAGAGAGCTCGCGCGCCGTCTTGTGATCGCCGTGCTGGGCTCTATTTTGTAGATACTCTTACCAAGTCAAATATTTATTTTCAGAGTTTTATCGAATATTAGAGGTATCGAACAGATATCTATTATGGACACAAAAAAAAACAGAACAAAGTTAATGTTGCAAAGTAGCGATAAAGAGAAGAAAATAATAGATAGAGGCATGTTCGATGTGGTTGTAGCTGGGCAGACCGCCCTGGCTAACTACTCGTTTCAAACTGGCGGCGTGTACACAATCAATTTGTATGAAGATTCCAATGGCGTTTACGTACGTACCTACAAGAAATATTATTTTGTAGGCACAAGTATGTGGAACAAATATATATCTCGTCATTTTAATGTGAAAACTTCAGAATAGTTATTTATTGGTCCAAACGGCTTAACTAAATCGTCTACACCAAATACATACGTAGGTATATTAAGTACCTACTGTTCTTTACAACTACGGCTCCTTACCCCCGGCCATAAATAAAGCCCCGGCACGGACATACTTACATAGAGCCATTGTTAGGTGTACATAATGGTGTTTTATTTTATGATTAAAGAATAGTAAATATATTCTGTTGCAAATAGTTTTGGAGGTTAGAAATTCTGGTACCTACAGTCAGTGCAGGGAAACGTGACCCCCTGCGTTGAAGTTTGTATGCAAGTAGCGTCACAGTTATCTGCAGCTGACATTGTCACGGAAAAAGTAGCAATTAATGTGTTCTTCCAGGCCGCAGAGAGCGTGATAATCACCCCAGCAAACAGCGTCCACATCCTATGGCTGGTGCCACAGTACGTGGTGATCACGATGGCCGAGGTGATGTTCTCGGTGACGGGGCTCGAGTTCTCGTTCACGCAGGCGCCGGCGAGTATGAAGTCGGTGCTACAGGCCGTGTGGCTCCTCACCGTGGCCATTGGCAACTTGATTGTGGTGCTCATCGTTGAAGGGAATTTCTTGGACGCACAGGTATTTATTACTTTTAACCCCCGACTCAAAAAGAGGGGTTTTATAAGTTTAAAACGTGTCTGTCTGTGTATCTGTGTAGCTGCCAAACGGATGGACGGATTTGAATGAGGTTTTTTCGTGTCACAGATAATTTTATCCCGATTGTTTTTGGCCATGTTTCATGAAAATCTGTTTAGCTGTTTTTCAGATATTGGACTTTGAAATGAAAATGTCGGGGGTTTTTCAACTTTTCTAAGTTGTAGTTATACCAAGATGAGTTTGAACGAACTGATGACCTGATAAAGGTTGCGGGAATCCACTGGGTGCGGGCGGCGCAGGACCGGTCACCTTGGCACTCTTTGAGGGAGGCCAATGTCCAGCAGTAGACGTCTTTCGGCTGATATGATGATGATGAGTTTGAACGTTTCGAGGCATCGGGCGTGTTTTGAGCAAGGCGTGGAGTAACCCGACCGCGCCGAAGATCACCCATGCGATGGACAGACCAGATCAAGTATGGTGTGGGTACGATACATTGTATAAAAAATATTAATTAAATATACTTTGATTGTTTATCTGGCAAAACTGTCACCTGTGACCGGTTTGATAATACTTTAAATAGTATTGTAATTTAATGAGAGAAATAGAATGGATCGAGATTGAAATACACTACTGCGTTCTGGACGCATTGGAGCTTAATTGCTTTTCAGTGAGTCAATCTGTTTCTACCAAACGTCATCTAAAACATTGCAATTACATTGATCAATACAATAAAAGGGGGAAAGAGTTATTGCATACGTACCGATCATTCTTCCACCGTATTACGCCTCCTCATAACTTCATAGACCAATGCGGTGCCGAGTTGATATGTGTGCGACAACCTTTGGTCAAGTCTCAATTTTGCCTATGGGAAAGAAGATCCTGTTCATGTCCAATACACGTGTAACTGATCTCCGCCAATAATAAATTTGTTCTGCAGTGGAAGGAGTTCTTCCTGTTCGCGGGGCTTATGGTGCTGGACATGCTGGTATTCACGGCAATGGCGTTCCGCTACAAGTACGCGGAGTTGCGATCCAGTTCGGAGAATCTGGCCGTCGAGGAAATCAAAATGCCGTCCAAACTAGACTTGAACAAAGACAATAAACTTAATTAATTTGTTACACTGATTGATAACGTATGTATAAATGTTTTGTTAACGATTGTTATCTTTCAATTCAATACTTCGCATACTTTTTCACTTAGTAGGAGTAGTAATACTTACCTGAATTGAAAAGTTAGGCCTAAGGCGGATGTCACACTGCGCCGCATCTCCTGACGGAGGTGCGGAGCTCGTTGTATGCAAGTACCTCAGTTTGTATATAAATTCCGTATGATAAGACACGCTGCACCGCACTTCCGTCCGGCGAAATTTGTATGCAGCTCCGCACCTCCGTCCGGAGATGCGGCGCAGTGTGACATCCCACTAAGGGTGAGACACACAGTCTGAATTCATACATTGCATTCAGTATCTGGAGCACTCCAGTGCAAAAAATGGTACAGTCAAGGGCACCAATATGTATTCACTCGAAGTTTCATAAATATGTATACTACGACCTTCTTGTTGCAGAAATAAGATCTGTGTACTTACATATTTTCGAGACTTTGTGGTAAGTACACGTATTTATACGTACGTATTTACGTGGTGCCCTTGACTGTACGGAGGGTATACGGTGGGTAGCTATTCCGCGCAAAGTGTACCTACCGTTTATTTGCTCGTGAGTGATTCAGATTATGATTCAGTGAATGAATTCCGTTCAGCGTGAGACCGGCCTAAAGCAGGTAAGTTGGTGCTATATTGTGTAATCCGTCAAAGTTTGACAAAGAACCCTTCCCAGTTCTAATTTGACTAACGCAATGTCTTATTCAAAAATGAACGCTCCTTCATATCATAAGTACGCACAAGACGGCACGCACACGTTTCGCCAGAGCTCCCGAGGATGCGCTGTTTTGAGAGGTGGTTGAGAGCGAGGGAATTTGTTCCTTCAGCTGTCAACATGGCGAATCCTCAAACATATCAAGGGTCGACAACGCCCATGTTACTCCTTTGGAGTTGCATTCGTCTATAGGCTGCGGTGCCGTACGCTTGTTTGCCACCGTCGTTGTATAAAAAAAGTGTATACCTACGGTAAGCATAGATTGCGCACAATCGACTAGCCACAGCACAGCATATTCGTGCTCATATATGCATAGTTTCACAATCGCAGGTGCGATTATGCGCTGCACTGCGTCTCTGTTAATGTGCGCTGACCCTTATTACTATAGACATGTAGGGACTACGTAGGTAGGTAAATAGACACATTACATTCAAATTGTTCCACCAGTAGGTATTGTAACAGGTCATGCCTACATATACGTTTTTTAAACAAAACATTAATTCCGACGCTCTTTCAAACTATCATTAGGGGACTGAGGTACACCGCATCGGATTCGGACTGCGGATCACAGACTAAGAGCATAAGGAAAATAAAATAAACGCTCACCAGAAGCAAAACGTGGCTCGTTAAATGGCGTGAACACATTATACAATTGGTTTTGGGTAATTTGTGTGTTGTTCCCATCGAAATGAAGGGGGAGAGCCGCGACCCGGGCCCTCCGGTGCGGATAAACGGGATCGTTCGGGGCCGCTCAAACTTTACCACACCGTGTTTTGTTATAAGATGAATAAAAAAAACATAGGTGAGAGATTTATTTCATTTAATGTTTCAATCATTTCAATGTGAAATCAACGTTAGGTACCCATGTAAACTGTATAGCCAATTAATGTTACACAATCAATGAAACTATAGTGACTGAGAGGTGCAGAACTGGCGGCCCTTATTTTAACCAAAAATTTTATTTTTAATTTTTTCAAGTGATACCTCAAAAATGTCCAAATGTACCTGCTTACAACATAGATATATATATTACTTCGTAAAGATAGGGCCAACGCCCACGAGTAATTCGTCCAATGCGGTGGCCCGCCACGGGCAATTGCGGGCCACCGTCCCTTAGTCTTCACCTGTCACAGTGTGTCACCGTATGTCAAGCGAATTTTGTTCGGACAGGCGTATCTTTACTTTCGATATCATTTGCTTATAAACACAAAGTTTCACGAGAATCGCATGAGAAATGCGACCTGTAGAGGAGCCGGACATCGGGACATCGGACACCGGACGAACGATTTTCGGCCCAAGCCGAAGCATACAACTTCGTTTCCTCAATGGATGAGTGAAATACCTATGCTTAAATATAGTTACTTTAATTGCAATTATTTTCGGTTCGGTCAACAGTAACTATTCGCCACCAAATATTTGATCGTAGGCATTTCGCAGTAAACAACCGCTAAGCTACATTTAAAAATCGAATCTTTCCAACTTACTTCTCACAAAAAGTTTCTTATACGCCTACAAATGTGTTGAACCTAAATATTACTTCGAACAGTAGCATAACTCACGATGGAATTAATAAATATAGGTACTGTTATGTTTTCAAATGATGATAGAGTTTGAGAACCAGTGTCATCGATTGAAATAAAAGGGCCTGCAGACGACTAGTTGATAATTGCATATAATAAATGCTCAAAAACAACAAACAGACAAATACGGGTTGGGGTTGAATTCTTTGAGCGGGTCGCGATAAATAGGTACTAAGATTTTAGCCGGGAAAAGTAGCTCAAGTTACAGTGCCAATGCATTCAGAGATATCCAGTGTTTATACACCCGTACCTAGTGCACGAGTAATACTTCGTTTATTGTTTTAATGCATATTTTTTAATTTAATAGCCCGCGCCGCGTTTAAAAAAGTGCTCACTGGAGAAAGCATATTCCTAAGATACCGGCGTAATGTTGTAAACTAGGTATCGAGGTTGGTGGATACTCGTATATAATTTTGGGAAGAATTTTAAGCGATTATATATTTGGAAAACAAGTTTTAAGAGAAGTTCAACATTCTTATAGTTACAAGGCCGGTTATTACAAGCCTTGTTATTATATCGACTGGGTAGGCATTTGTGAAATGTCCCGCCACTTTAATGACAGTGTTCGGATGTAGTTCACGACACGGATTAATTAATTGTAGTTAGAAAAACTTTGCAAAGGAGTTGGTACATGTTCCGGGCACTTGGGCCGCGAGGCGGCGCGACGCACGGCGCGTGGCGCGCACGCGCCCGCCGCGCGCGACCCCACGTGCGCTCTCCACGGATAATCCCCACCAGACCATATGCAGACAAATAAATAAATTAACCAAATCCAACCGTGGAAGTTAAAACGCGGTTACGAATGTTGGTATAAGACTTTTTAAATTAAATTAAGACCCATGTGAAAGTTGATTGGGGAAATTATAATCCAAAATGATGTCAATCAAAGTAGAAATTTGGTGCATATTTTATAAAGCTTGCATTAATAGTGATCAAGGCGAAAACTTAATTATACCGACTGAGATTCTGGGATCACGGTGTCATTACACTATCGTTCAGGTATTTTAAGTATCTGATGTTCGAACGAGGTAAGGAGAATCAGCACAAACTGGTAACTTTCAACTTTGGTGGGCCTTTAAAAAACAAGGCGAAGAAGAGCGTTTATTTCTCTACTAATGAGTTTTAGTAGCAAAACAGCAACACAAGCGTATCTATTTTAGATTATTAAACTGGAGATTCAATGTATTCTTTTTCATGGGGGTTAAAACAAACAGTACAGTTAAAAACAAACAGTACAACACACAAAACACCAGCATTAATATCTGCAACCACAAAGCGGGCAAAAGTATCAGACAACAGCCCTAGTAATACTTAGTCGTGCTGTCATAATTATATTTTCACCTCACCGGCTCGAAAAGGCTTGCTTTATCGCTCAAAATCTGCGCCCAAAAGTCCATTTTATCCTCTAGCGTGGAAAGAGTTTTTGAATTTGGAACGTGACGGTCGATCGCGAGACCCAACTTTTTTCTATACAGAATGAGAGGTGCGTTCAGAAACTGATGGTGTTATGCCAATAATAAATTGTTATTATTTTGATAAAATTAAATTAATAATACTTATTATCTCTTAATTAAGTAGGTACATACGAAATATTAACATTTAGACTGACTTATAAGGATAAAATACGAATAAATAATTTTATAATGTCGTTTTATATTTCTAAAAATTTAGCTTTTTCCAAATTTGGAACGCACCGTTTGAAAAGTTTTGTTCTAAAGCTACAGTAAACCAAAATAATGGTGGTTATTTATAGATTTTAGTGCAGAATATATACATATATGAATTTTGATGCCTGCTAAGTTAGCGGAAAAAGTGAAATAAGCGTATTTGAGTCTTAGTTTAAACCGTGAGTACCCTACAATACTTTGACTTTTTGAATGTAGGTAAGCGTGAGGTTATTTAAAGATGCAAAAATATTTATGTTACATTTGATAATTATAAAATGCTAGATCTTGATGAGATGTAAACAAACCTTTATTGAAAATGAGTATAAGGTCCAAATTACTTCCATTACATTTACTTACAACCTACAATTTTCCTCGCGGTGGTGAAGTGAAAAGTTGTGTGTTTCGCTCGGCAGCAAAATTGTTTGGCGTCTCGTGCCTTGAAAGCCTCGCTATGCTCAGGATTGTACTTTTGAACCATTCGCTTCGCTCATGGTTCAATTTTACAATCCTTCGCTAGCTCGGCTTTCAATACTAAGCACTTGCGCCAAACAACAACTTTGCAGCCTTGCATAACAAATAACTATTATGCGCGCTTTGCTGTCGCAGTGCAGTGGACTATACACTATCTCTTGATTCATATATCTGAAGTTTCTCAGATATCGGGGGGGGGGGGGGGGGGGGGGGGGTTATTAAACTATTCCAAACTGACTAAAACCAAACGGAAATCTTTTCACATCGTCAGTATCTCAAGAATCATCATACTCGAGTAGTTTCACGATTGATAAAATCACTAGCCGCGCCCTGCGGTTGGCATTCGACAAAGCAATTAAAGGGTCGCGTCACTCGAGAACACAGTTGTGCACACATGCGTTCAACAAGGTTCTTGGTATGTATCACACATAATTCAACCGACAAGAGATCTCACGCGAAAACTATCAAACATGTTCGTGCGGGGCGTGGTCGCGCGTGCCGCCGCGTGCCGGCCGCGCACCCGCGACAAATCAATTACTGGCCCGACTCCGACGCAGCTTCCAAAATTACCTACAAATTACAACTCTCGCCGAAATTGCCTGATAATTAATAGGAGCAGCACGTTTTGGCCCCGTTTGGACCAGCATTTAGAGTATGATAAAGTTTTTGATGGATGTTAATTAGCGATCGCCAAACTGGTTGGCAACTTTTTGGGCCTCACCATTTTCTCGTGTTTGAACTATGATTTATTATGTGATGTAAACCGAATACAATTTATTTTTTTAACATGAGACTTGCGACCTGAGGTTAATACTTTTGTTAATACTACGAGGCTGGCAAGTTTACGGCTTGGACACCTTACTGGCCATATGAACACACCCACACCTACCACAGAGGAAATGGGACCAAGTGTAATTCTCTGCGGCCTTCTGGTAGGCAATGGGCTCCTCAGTAAGGCTGCGCCAAATATTAGCGAGATGTCGATATGCCCTACATTTTTGACGTACTTACTTATTTCATACTAGCTGTACCTGCGACTTCGTTTGCACGGTAATGTGGTGGGAGTTAACAAATTTCTTATTTTGGACATAGGACACATGCAGTTCTAATTTAACCTTTCAAGTAAAACGTTGAACAAACCTATTTTAGCTAAAATGCCGTTAAAAATCTTTTCACCTCACCTGCTCGAAAAGGCTTGCTTTATCGCTCAAAATCTGCGCCCAAAAGTCCATTTTATCCGCTAGCGTGGAAAGAGTTTTTGAATTTGGAACGTGACGGTCGATCGCGAGACCCAACTTTTTTCTATACAGAATGAGAGGTGCGTTCAGAAACTGATGGTGTTATGCCAATAATAAATTGTTATTATTTTGTAAAACAAAATTAATAATACTTATTCTCTCTTAATTAAGTAGGTAAATACGAAATATTAATATTTAGACTGACTTATAAGGATAAAATACGAATAAATAATTTTAAAATGTCGTTTTATTTTTCTAAAAATTTCGCTTCTTCCAAATTTGGAACGCATCGTTTGTAAAGTTAATTTAAGAAAAAACTCATATACATTTAGTTTTGTTTTGTTCTAAAGCCACAGACAGTAAAACCAAAATAATGGTGGTTATTTATAGATTTTAGTGCAGAAGATATACATATATGAATTTTGATGCCTGCTAAGTTAGCGGAAAAAGTGAAATAAGCGTATTAGAGCCTTAGTTAAACCGTGAGTACCCAACAATACTTTGACTTTTTTAGTGTAGGTAAGTGTGAGGTTATTTTTAAAGATGCAAAAATATTTATGTTACATTTAATAATTATAAAATGCTTGATCTTGATCAGATGTACACAAAACTTTATTGAAAGTGAGTATAAGGTCCAAATTACTTCCATTTTCCTCGCGGTGGTGAGGTGAAAAATTGTGTGTTTCGCTCGGCAGCAAAATTGTTTGGCGTCACGTGCCTTGAAAGCCTCGCTATGCTCAGGATTGTACTGTACTTAATTTTACAATCCTTCGCTAGCTCGGCTTTCAAACTAAGCACTTGCGCCAAACAACAACTTTGCAGCCTTGCATAACAAATAACTATATCTTTGATGTTTAAATTAGTAAGAAAGGGACAAAACTCGTTTTATGGGGTAATAGTTTAGTAGATGTTTGTGGCCATAGATCCAACAGGTAGGACACAGGCTGCAGCATTAATTTTTTATATATCTTCTTCTCTACATATTTATAATATAACACTGTTTTATATTAAATAAATACAAACGTGATGACTGAAATCATCTTGAGTCACTCCGACTCTCAGGTATAAAGATGTGTATAGAATTAATAAATAGATTTAATAATCCTTTCGAGTACCCGGAGTTGGTACCCATTGACCGGTAAGTGTTTACGCGGAACAAAAGATCTCTTTTTTAACGTCTGAGTTTATATTTTCCAAGCTATACCTAACCACTAAGTTCTAGAACCATAACGCGAGTCCGAGTCCCTTTCTATTAAAGGTAATTAATGTAATTATTAAAAATATTAAAGTAATATGTTTATTTTTTCATATTGCAATGTTTCAGATCGTACTATCACATTCTGCCGATCTTCTGTATGTTCCCGCCATTGTCAACTTAAGGAATGTGTATTGCAGGCTTTATGATAAAAGTTTTATCTGTATGTTGGCCGATTCCTGTGTCTCTATATAGGCTGAATGTCAACTTGACGGCGCGAAGTACGAAGTAAAATACCGCCTTAATACCTACTGACGCGCTTGATAATTAATGTTTAAAAAAAAGGGGCCCGTTCTTTACTGATTTAATATAGTTTTACTGTTTATTGCTGATAAATATAAATACTGACAAACCAGCACGGCTATCACAAGACGGCGCGCGAGCTCTCTCTATTTTTCTCGAAGTATCCGTCTCTCTCGTAATATACAACTTGGAAAGAGACGTATTGTGCGAGAAAAATCGAGAGCTCCCGCGCCATCTTGTGATAGCCGTTAAGTATCGTGACAAATACTCAGCGTGTAATCTTGCAGAAACTCATAAACCTAGACGTTTTGGCTGAACGCGAGACAACGCTAGGCCATGTCATTAAAAAAAAAGGAAGAGTCAGACTTTTGACGTTATTTTGTTGAAATTTGTTGATACATTTATTGAAATTATGCCTCAATCGTGTGAGGAATGAGTATATAAGAGGAAGTCTGAAAGTAGCACCGATAACTGAAAAGCTGAGAGCAAATCGTTTACGGTGGTATGGACATGTTATGCGGAGGGATGATAGTCATGTTACTAGAAGGGCATTAAGTATGAATGTGGAGGGATGTAAGAGAAGAGGTAGGCCAAGGAAAAGGTGGATGGACTGCGTAAGAGACGATATGAACAGGAAAGATGTGTGTGATGAGTTGACGGGCGACAGAGAGGTATGGAAGAAAAAAACATGCTGCGCCGACCCCAAGTAAATGGGATAAGGACAAGCGAATGATGATGATCAGAATCGATTATTTGTTTATGCTTTAGAATTTAATATGCGTTTTGTGAAGGTCTATCACAACACCGGATCGAAATTATTACTGTTAGTTAGATATGGCAAGTCCGCCATTTTGACGTCACTGACAGTTGACGGATATGGCGGCTATGATTTCAAGAAGAAGAACTGAATAATTTAATGAGGTCAAATGTTTCCGAAAATTAATTAACTGTCGCAGTTGGATAAAAACTATCCTAAACGGAAGCTAGAGTAATAAACTTCTTATGAAAAAATCTACATGTTTTTCCGTTCATGGGAAGCCGAGATCATTCGGGACACGTAAATGCTTAGTTTGATACTGGCTGATTCCATTTTCAAATTAGAGATTTATTATAAGTGAGAGATGAGAGATGAGAGACGAGAGATAAAATAACTACGCAATCAAAAAAACACAAAGTATGTACTTTTTCGTGTACATACAATTATGTGTAGATAACTCGGCCGTACCAGATACTGCCTGTCCATAGCACACATCGTTATTCGTTAGGCAATGCCTTGTTTCCCGGCCTAACACATTCACCGCCAAGAATCGCTACGCGCTACGCTCGTAGCGATCCCGTGGGGTTTTCGATCAGTAGCGGAAAGCGCTTACGCTAGGCGGGTTCCTGGCTGTGAATGTGTTAAGATTTACGTTCCATAAAAGACGGCATAGTGCAAATAAAGTTTCAAAGACAGATGCAATGTATAGATAGTTAGGTAAATTTTCCTAACAGAAACATCTGCGGCATTGAAGTGGAAGACTGTTGGAGTGTGGTTAATGGGAGCTGTCAGCAACACGCCTGCGCTCTCCAATAGGCGGGAACGCCGGCCATCGATCCAGCGAGCCCCTCCCACACTACATTTTATATCTGCTCGAGGAAAAGAGAGTAACCAACTTTTATATAACATCAGTTTCCCTTTGCAAAATACATTAAGACGTTCAGAATCCGCTTAGCGCAACTATTAACATGTTTAGCCGAGTGCATGTGACCATTCCGGAGAATTAATGTCTATTGTTAATTCGGAATCCGCCCTGCTTCCCGGCCCGTAGTTCGAATAGCCCTAGATGCCGCGCTACGCATGCGATCTTACCCCATATCGTGGTCGGCCTTATCACACGATAAGTGATAAGATAGAGCATCCGTCACTGGCTGACACCGTTCGACAGAACGAGACGATGCTCTTATCTTGTAACTTATCGCGTGATAAGGCAGACTATGATACGGGGGCAGGTGAGACCCAGGAATACGTGATCTAGGATGCCTAATCATAAATCAAAAACTCGAAAAACTACGTTTGAGGACATATAAATTATGGTGCAATTATAGGCCCTGTAGGCATGATAGGTTTTATCGTCACATTTTACGTGAAGTGTCAGTACATTTTCGCCGTAAAACGTAACGATAAATCGTGCTAGCTAGTGTTATGGACCATAGCTGGGCAAATAGGTACAAGTCCTTAGTTAATACAAAGACACTTTACAAACCCATGGATCTCCCACCACATTATCATGCAAAGTAAGTCGCAGGTAGGCTAGTTTTAATATAAAATTTAAAAAGTTTTTAAAAACTGATCGGTCGACAAAAAATCATATAATTATCGAACCTACCCACAAAAAATCACTAGAATCGCTTGAGAAATGCGACCACCTATGCTATTCTATTACTTGTTTTTACCTCCCCTTACACGTCACCCTTAGTACTCTAGTAGGTATATCTTAATTCTTAGCGCCGCGTTTCGTGGTAAGTAAGTGTAATCAGAATCTGAGTGTTTACACTGGTTACGTTTGAGGTGAGGTGAAAGGAAGCGTTCAGATTAACAGCTCTGTACAGGAGAACGGCTGGACATCCGACGGACGCCGCTATTCTATAACTTGTTTTATGCTCACCTCAACTCACCCACAAATATATCTTGACACTGCGATGCGTAGTAGATGCCAAGCATAGGTACAGGTCTAGTTTCGTGACGGGTGATTGGCGGGGAGAGCCGCTTTACCGCGTAGCGAATAACAGCCCTGAAACCATTTCTAAGTTGAGGTATGGGATAGGTGGCATATGTCTTTAAGTACAGTCGACTTCACAATTATGATGAAATCCTGCTACTTTGTTACATGGCAGACATGGATAGGTACAACATTCATACTCGTTTTTGAAGTCGGCTGTACTCTATACTCAATTTCAGGTACTTATTTTCTCATTGACTTAGAAAATTAAACCCTGAACGGAGGGACATGAAATACCTTTTGAGTTAAAAGTATATGTTGAAGTTGAAACCAGGTATGATAAATATTTTTCATCTCCCCTGTTCTGAAAGGTGACTTACCAAGCACCTACTTTTCAACCTAGAAAGACTATTACTAGACAATACGTTCATCCGCCTTGTTTGATATATAGGAATTATAGAAAGCCTGTAGGAGTATAAGAGAATATATAGATGAATGGAGGCAAGAAGTGAAATGATAAAATAATTTTGTATACCAATCCTGATAATGACAGGAAAATGATAGAGTCATAATCGGAACACTTAGCAGTTACAGCCCTCTGCTCCCCGGTCGTCACAAACCCCGCCCCATTCTGCCCGCGGTGGCGGCAGCGACACCCACCCAGGGGTCGCGTCCCGCTAATCTCAAACAAAAATAAACTTTACCCGCGAGAGTAAGGATTCAGATGCCTTCAGCGGGTTTCCTACCCCTGTTCGTCGCATAAACACGATACCAAACCCCCCCGTGCTATAAAATTAATTTACTCGATTGGCACAAGCTCATATCGTCCAGCGCTGCCTGCGGACTCTTGTGTGTATTAGTTTCTTCTCAGGTTTTGTCATACATATTGTGTTCACCGTCACAAAGTATGTCTGGCGCCAGAACGCAGATTGCGGATTCCTCAACGTCACCGCCCCTAAGGTAAATTTCTTATTATTTTAAAATATTTGTTTTATTTTCTTTTTATTTCATTTAATTTGTCTGTTTTTGTTCCCGTAAATATTATGCTTCAGTACCTACTTTACTACTTTAATTTGTTTCTTATGTTTAATATGTGAAAAAGGTGATATGTTGAACTAATCTGATCAATAGAGATACTTAAGGTTAAATTACAGTTAAATATTGTCCCCCAGTGAAGGTATGCCATGCAATTGCGACACTTAGTGTGATTAAAATACACAGCATGAAAAACTAATACTTAAGTAAGTGTTGTAAATTTAATCGACGATTTTGTTAGAATTCAATGAACTTAACAAGGTCCCCACTTAAATACACAAGCTAAATTTAATATCGCAAGCCATTTACCAACAAGTATATAATAACTTTTTACCTACTTATATTATTTTCTATCACTGTTTTTGTCCACAATTGTTAAGGTTAAGAATTAAGTATTAAAATAAAGCAGCTAAATACATATAATTATAAGTACTGTTTAAAAAAGTATTAGCAGTAAACATTGTATTTCAGAGTTTAAAACGTGGCTTAGTTTTTTATTGGAAACGTGAACCAGAACCGACGGCTTTCTTTTTGTGGCACCCTTTGTTGTGAGTTGACGTCTTTCGGCTGATATACTCATTGATGTAGCATATACTTAGTATATACTAAATCAATGGATATGATGATGATGAAACATTTTATCTATATCTGACAATCTTACTTTAACAGTAAGTATTTACCAGAGGCGGCGAGTTAATTTTTTCGTTGGGCAACCCGGAAAAAAAAGATTCCAAAGAGTTTAGAATATATAAATATGGGCCCGTCTAAAAATATATTTTAGGCGAGCCGGTGGGAATCGCCTTAACCTCGTATCGCCCACGCGCCTTTTAAAAGCCCGTGTCAGTTGATGAAAATTCAGTTACACCTACGTATTTGAATATGCTTTCGGGTAGGTACCTACATACATGACAAAACCTAAGGTTCACGTTTTCAAATAATCCCTGATACGACGCTTTAAGATCACTCGTTTTTATTTTCAATACGACCCTATAATTTTCGACGAGGACTCGGTGCGTGTTTCACCGGCCATATGGTTTTCGAAATGTACCGTAGTCCGAAATCACTAATAACACCAAAATTATATATTATTAAAATTATTTGCCTTGTTTTTTAAGCTACACATATTCACCGCTTTAATTAAATACTTTGAGTTAGAGCGATTAAGGAAGATACTCTGAATTACCCTGCAGTAGTGCATGTTGTTGCGGGAAAATACTTCACTTTCGGATACCAGCGAGCGCCATGTTAGAGTATGCTGTTAGTTGTTAGGCATGTCCTTGGATCCTAAAACTGCCGGGACCATCTCCAAGGAGTCGGTCTCCTCCGTAATGACGTCATCAGAAAAGTGCAAATTGTTTATACCCAAGCTACTGTACGTTACATGTACCTACACATGAGGTATTAAATGAAAGCTGAATAAATCGTCTATCATTCATTCATACTTTCTAACACATACGAGTAGGTACCCTAGTTTTGGTACTATCACAGAACAATAATATGCCTACATAAAGGTACAGAAGGTCCTAACCACGTCCTAACCTAAGTGCTAACGTTAGCTGCATTTTTCACAGAGTTAGATAGGGTTGTTAATGTACAGATATGTGAAGTGCCTTAGCAAAATATAACTTATATTTCGGTTCATAGAGCTAAGGTAATTTATTTAAAAATAATGGGATATATAACTTAATCTATTACATTTACCTGCAATTACTGTTTTAACAGTTTGTCTGCACCGTAGGTACTATGGTTGTTTACTGCTAGTAAGGTAAACGTGTTTGGAATAATCTCCCTTGCTACTTTTACTTGTTTTCCTATTGACCAGTAGTTTTTAAAATCTTGTTTGCAATGCCTCCACAAGGACTCGCATTTAAATGTTACATTGATAAAGATCAATGTAACATACAAATGTGAGTCCGTAAACAGTCAAGGACATATATATAAATCGGGGTGTGGGCGTATCCTGGGTTATAATAGGTTTACTTCTAACTTCATTACAACAATGTTACAAAAGTCATGTGAAATACAGGGAGGGCAGTTTCGGTTCTCGGTTTCCGTCACCCCAAACCATAACCGCGTTTATTTCTCCATCACAGAGAGGTTCCAACTTCTCTCCGACTTTTCTCTTCCATGACAGCATTGACAGCGTACACCCAACCCTTCATAGATTTTTCTCCAATTCAAATAATACTCGTTATAGCCCTCAGTTGGCGTACGGTGGAACAAATGAGCTGTGAGCTACCGACTCTGCCCAGTATGTCCGCGTTCGCTGATAGAGTCTGGCTAACGAAACGTGAGACTGAAAATTACCGCTAAATTTAAAAAATATCACTTTGGTATTACAGTTTGAATAGTTTTGCATCAACTAGTACAATTAATATTTTCTAACAATGAATGGGAAAGTATTAAAACTGTCAAATCTTTGTTCATTCAAGGATACCATAGCTATATTTTTAAATTTTGCAGTAATATTCAGTCTCACGTTCTCGTTAGTCTTTCGTTAGCCAGACTCTATTTGTAGAATGATAGTAAAGCAAGATACGACCAAAGTCCCGATGCATGTAGGTACTAGAGGGCGCTGAATACAATTTTCTCTACGGCATATATTCCAAATCACGTTCTCGAAAACGGCTCTAACGATTTCCATTAAATTTGAAATGCAGGGGTTAACGGGGACGAAGAATCAATCTAGCTGGGTCTCATGTGTGGAAAAGATTGGTTTTTCTATTTTCTCTATTTCCACTGGAGCAGAGCTCGGTCGCCCAGGGACTGTAACTAAACTGACTACAGGTAAGACCGATTTTGTTCCTGATTTAGTCGTGACTTTGTTTTACTACACGCGTCTTGCAATGTATAACAATAATCATATTGTCTTCACCTCAGCGACAGCCGGCGACTGGATTACACGGGCATGAAGTTCGCGTACGCAGACGGCTCGGACGACGAGCCGCTGAACGCAGAGCTGCCGTCCTGCGTGTACGCGGCGGCGCGGGGCCGTCTGCAGCTCCCGCTCGCGGCCTACGTGCAGCACACCAGGCAGCTGCACTCTGGTGAGTTGTTGTCGAGACAGCGACAGAGATAGTCGTGGGCATGAAGTTCGCGTATGCAGACGGCTCGGACGACGAGGCGCTGAACGCGGAGCTGCCGTCCTGCGTGTACGCGGCGGCGCGCGGCCGTCTGCAGCTCCCGCTCGCGGCCTACGTGCAGCACACCAGACAGAGAGAGCTGAGCTGAGAGAGTACGTACGTAGGCAGAAAGTTTTCGGATGACAAGCCGCTGGACGCGCTCACAAGAGTCACTGCACGGCTATCATGAGATGAGACGGCGCGCGAGCCCTCTCGATTTTTGTCGCACTATCTCTCTCTTTCTAAGTTTTCTAATAAGAGAGTGAGGGATAGTGCGAGAAAAATCGAAAGAGCTCGCGCGCCGTCTTATGATAGCCGTGCTGCTAGCAACATACCGACATAACATTAATAGGTCTCATTTTTATTTTTTGTAATTATTAAACATCCATAATTTTATACAAAAACTTATCGCAGCCTGCGACTGCTTGTAAACATATTCAGTTCAATGGCTAAAATTGAGATTCCAGGATAACTTCATGTTTTTCGTTAGTCTGTGAATGTCCAATTATGCAGCGGTATGTCTGTCCTCAGAAGTTGGTCGATGTTTGTGGTCGATCACGAAAACGAACAGTATAGGACCGCAGGTAAATATCAGTATTGTTTGACAGAAGTCCTGCTGGAGGCGTCGACGGAGCCCGAGTACCAGTGCGGCGGTTCCCCGTACCGCGTGCAGCGCGCGGCCGCGAACGTGCGCGAACGCCGACGGATGCTGAGGTCCGGCCCCAATGGGTACCCTTTTACTTGCACCTTTATGTTCATGCTTTGTAATACTCGTACCCACCGCCAAACCGTCCTTTGCCCTAAATAATTTACTGTAAAAACAAAGTTTTAATCGACTTCAATTTAGTACTCCGCCAAGCCACGAGAACATTTCCTATTTCTTTTTTACAATTTACCACATGAACTGATTTCCGATGGCAAATGCGTTGATTACTATAGAAAAAAACCGAATACGAAACATACAGCGGTATGTGGGCCGATAATATTTGAGGACTTCCATCGATTCCCCAAGATCGTCACCAATGGCACTTCATTAGTTCCTATTTCAACGGAATCTTATCAGAACCTGTGACGCACTTTTGCACTTTAAGTACATAATTGAGGAATTCGATAAGCCATCTGTGGTCTTCATCATCAATTCCTCGCCACCAAATGTATGATTCCAGATGTAAATACACGAGTTATAACAGAAAATACCAAAAGCACTACACGCGTGCCTAATAAAATTGAGGAGTCCCCTCAATTCCTCATGGATCCCATCATCTAACTGAATTTTGAAAAAAATGGGACCCACCTGAAAGTATATACATACGAAGAAAAAAAAAATTCCGAATCGGTTCATCAATGACGGAGTTCTGAGGTAACAACATTGAAAAAAAAAAAAAAATACAACCGAATTGAGAACCTCCTCCTTTTTTTGAAGTCGGTTAAAAAGGGTCCTAGGTACAGGATAAATATTCCGATTGATAACAGATTAAAGATAAAATACTTACCGGAGACATGTTTTGTAAAATCGTGATTATCGAACGTTGTAGGTATTTTGGTTTGGACCTTGGAGGTTAGTATCTACTTACTTATTATAGACGGTTTGATGGTAGGTATTAAGGCGCCGTAGGTTCATGGTCTTCTCTCCCTCTCACTGAGCATAAGCGTGAGCGAGATGGAAGTGCGTGCTCGGAAGCGCGGAAATCATGTTTTTTAATTTTAATTTTTTGGCCGTTTAAATAAATAAAAAGTAAACACTGATTTCCCTCAAACATGATATTGCCGATTTTTAGAAGCCATTTTAATATTTCTAGCTTTTGTTCGTATTTTGTAACAAATATTTTAAGTGTATTTTAGACCCTTTTAGACCTATGTTCGTGATTTTTTTCTATCGAGCGAAATAGTATTTTATGCAACTGTTGTATAAGTAGGGTCTTAAAACGCGAGTGTCGTGAGTTGCGATTAGAGATGCGCGCCGGTCGGAAAAAACCGGGCGGCGGCGCGCTACGAAAATATCGTCGGCGGCGGCGTAACGCCGGCGGCGTGAGATTTTTCAACTTTCTTCAATCTTTTGGCCGTTAAAAGCAATCCAGCAACCGACAACACCCTTTTACTTGGTGTACTAGTTGCTGGATTTCTTGGTCAACTTCACCATCGGCAGCATGTGAACTCTGTTGCATACTATACTTGCGCGAGAGTTGAGTTAGTATTAAAAAATTACTTGTACTTGGGCTCTCGTCTTCCTGGTTTAGCAAAGGTTAATCTTTCTCATACAGCTCATACTGAGATTTTATTTCCTTTGCCAAGAAACTGGCTGGAGTTATTTCATTGGCAGTCAGGTAGAGGTCAACTTCTTGAAGCCACATAAACCTACAGTCTAATAATGCGGCGCGGCGGCTGGGCTGGGAAGCGTGTGTCAAGTTTTCAAAGATATCATTATAACCGTCAATTGAATTAAGCACCTCTTTTATTTCAGCTTTAAAGACGAGAGCAAGATTAATTTTGCTTGATTTTGATGTTGAGAAAATTTCAACAGTTTGACCGATCTTGCTTTGAAAATTGCATAAATCCTCTAACAAATTCGATTCCGATGGGGTAATTTTGAGATCGTCTTGCCCAATCCTCCGTAAAATGTTATTTATTGCGTTCCTATTACAACAATGCGCCTTACTTTCGAGCATTTCTAACACACTGTGTAAAACTTCGGCGCGAAATTCAAACTAGCGGCGGCGGCGGCGGCGCGCTGTGTCCTAATAGCGGCGGCGCGCCGCGGCGGCGCGCATGTCTAGTTGCGATACGAGCCTTGGCGAGCATCGCAATTAAAGACGCCACGAGCGTTTTAAGACCAAGTTATACACCGTTGCATACAATATTTTTTCTACGACTATTTTAAATAAATAGCATAATTTGACTTTTCAGGCAGTAAGTTTTCCGTTAGTTCTATTACTACTCACGCAATTTCATCCGTGGTGCAGTTATTTTCTTCTTCGTCCATTTTAAAAGGAACGTACACATTTTTCTTCACTTCACAAACACGAATCAAATCTTAAGAAGTTATTAATAACGAATAGTTATCATATTTGACATATTTCGTCTTTTAATTTTGAACTGGAACTTTGGTGGGAAATTGGAAACATGACACATTGACACCTCTTGTTTATGGTCTGTTTTGTTCTTAATTCAACTTGCCAGTACTGTCATATTAAGACCAAGGTTTTTCTTAAGTTGGCAGCAATGCCGTTAGTACAATAATTTATTTGAAGTAAATACGTTCAGTGGTTTGTTAAGTTGGTAGTACCTAATGTATTTTATGTTTCGGCATGGCCCTCTAGATTAGTCGCGTCGCGGCCTACTCGATCGTGTCTAGTAGGCCGTGGCACAATGTAGCACTACCCAAGTTTGGAAGCGTATGGCTGCTAAGCGTATCGTTTTGGCGACAAAACAGCACGGTTGTGCCGTACTGTTATGGGGAATAGAGTATAGACTTTTCTGCAGACTTATTTTGTATGTCTTTATATTAGTGTTCGGGACTATGTAAATGACAGATAAAAGTACAGGAGTAGAAAAAATGCTTAATCATGTTTCTAAATACTGATTTCCCTGCAGAAAAGCCTCAAGATTACTATTCGTATTTTTTTAAAACCATATTATTATAAAAAGACGCATTATATTGTTTCAAAAACACTGTTCGGTTAACTTCGCTGAACCTACGGCGCCTTAAAAAGTCAGATTTAGGGATAGTACTAGGTTACTTTTATACTTACAAGCCATGGGCAGCTTGTATTTTCATAAATTGAATAGTTTTATATGTAAGTATATTTCACTTAAGTTAATACAGATAGGCTTGTGACCTAAGATTTATTTACGATACCATTCGAACCTACTTTTGGAAAGGAACAAATTTTGTTCCACCATTTGACCCAAAACATTGAGTTAAAAACGGATCTCGCTGCGCTGACGCAAAACGCTTCATGAAAGTATGACGTCACACTTTGCAATTTGTACCTCCCCCCCCCCCCAGGGTCAGGAGATTCCTTCTCCGTTTCCATATTACATTACTTAAAGAAAACTTACCTAATCCAATGTGAATATGTACACAAACTTGTGCTAATCGTTAGGATGGTGGCAAGTAAATTGCTGTTTCGGTCGCAAAATACTGCGATTAGGTTCATAATTTTCATACAAATATGTTTCTATAAAAGCGGATTCTATTATTAGTTTGTGAATTATAAAATATAATTATGAAATTAATTAGGTATCTTTTTTTTAATTTACGTATAATTTGATGGTTTACTATCCATACTTACACACTACGTTATCAATTTTAAAATGACTATATTACTAGAGTAGACATCCCCTAGCAGAAGTTTGCGCCCGTCAACATACTCTCATCATGAGAGTCTGCCAAATTGCTTCATATGTAATGCGCCTCACACGTGTCACGTCCATCCGCCATAAGATAGAGCGAGAAAACCAAGGTTCGTCAACCTACCTCGCTCTATTAGGGTAGTTCCCGCGGGCCGAGGCGGACGGTAATGCTGGGACGTCTGGTCACAACTTGACGCGGCACAGTGTTGCCGCGTTTCAATTGCCAAATTAGAAGGAGTTTTGCGTTTTTTTTTAAAGTATTCCGGGCTCATTTATTAAATATGTATATTTAATAAATGAGCCCGGTGTTCTGTAGAACACGGCAATTATTTGAGGTTTTCTCTTAAAACACGGCAATTTTAGACTCTGTACATGGCAACCCAGAATTCGACAGGAACAACACTGCTCTCATGAGAGTATGTTGGTTTATTTATTCTGTGGCGGGCAGTGATGGCGGTCGTTTCGAGAGCAATTTTGACTCAAAACTTTGAAAAATGACTTCTTTTGCATTGCGCTATTGCACCAACAACAAACCCAACAATATTAAAAGTACGGGACTCACTTTTCATCGGCAAATGCACTGATATTTTAAATAACATGATTTTCGTAATTTAAAAGATACGCGCAGATGGCGGCCATTATTTCAAAGATTAAAAATGTAGTAGTGACAGTTTCCTAAGATTATTTTGCCTTTTTAGTACAACATTAAACTTACTAGACTTACTTACTGATTTGAAGCTGTAAAAATCTTAATTTTTGCACAAAGTGGTTGCATCTTTTGCTTTTTTTTAATTTAATCGTTTTTATGAATAATTTTACTGGCAACGTTTCGTTGCTATTTAGATCTTAAGTTCTACTTATATAAATTATAGGTCAATTCGCTTATATACCTAAATAATGTACGTGACGCGAGTATGGTCTCCGAATATGAACCCATTAGCAATTGAGGAAAATATCATTATTATATTAATTTCAAATTCCTTTCAAAATCTATATCTGAGGATCCCGTGGGACCTTAAATAGGACTCTGTCATCAAATCTGGCACAAATTGCTGAGACAACACAGTGCATCCTCGGGAACTATAAAGATATCCAGTATAGACTACAAATACCAAATGTCGGTGATTAAATCAATAAGTTTTTTTTTTATACGAGTACGAGTGTATTTAATCACACTATGGCCATAACTGAATCCGAAGTCAGAAAGTTGTCGCATCTACTGCACGTTTACGTATAGTACCTACTCTTTGATCTTCCAAGATGGCGGCCGATTGGAAGACGTAAATGTTCTGGGTTGCCAGTCTATACGTAGTAATAGTAAGGCAATGGACGCAACTACCCTATTGCATGATATGTTTCTTAAGGTGTCAGTTGCTTTAGTCATTCTTATGAACACTTTTTGCTATTTGAGGTATGGCCGTATAGCTGTTTCTAGGCGATTAGATCTGTAAACTTTGTTTCGGGAAATTTCACTCGTAATTAAGTGCATTAAAGTGGCAAGAATGCTCGGTCGTTTGCTTGGTCTACCACCATTATATCAACTAATATGTGCCAGCCACCTACACTTACTTAGACAGTATCTAAATACATAGATCATACGTTTGTTTTATACTTAGTTTAATTTTGTACCTATTATTGCTGTTTGCAATCGCCTTTAATTAGTTACAATTAAGATAAGTGAGATACACAGACGGTACGGCCATAAAACATACTACCAAAAATATTTCACGTTAGTAAAGTGATTGCTAAGACTTACAGCTCAGTGTTGGTATTAAAAAGTTATCAGATCTCAGTTTTAGCGCAGTGACAACCTCCAAAAGGCTTAAAACTCTACCAGCCCGTTTTATAATTATTCTACTTAGATCTTGGCTTTCTTTGGCACACTTAGAGTTAGTAGCACAAAAGTCTTGACGAAGTGTTCATAGGAGATGAATTTTAACGTGATACACAGTGGATCTAATGCGATAGAACGATCGTTACGATACTAATAGAGTATTTTTAGGGTTCCGTAGTCAACAAGGAACCCTTATAGTTTCGCCATGTCCGTCCGTCTCTCTGTCTGTCCGTCTTCGGCTTAGCTCAGTAACCCTTACAACTAGAAAACTGCAATTCGGCGTGGGTATATAAACCAAACACGCCGACAAAACAGTAGAATAAAATCGTGTAAAAATATTTTTTAGGGTACCTCCCCTACTTGTAAATTGGTGATGTATTTTTTTTCTCGTTAAACCTATAGTATGGGGTATCGTTGGATAGTTTGTTCAAAAATATTATGAATTTTCTAAAACTATTTTTCAACTCAGTTATGCGTTTGCGAGATAATGGGATCTAAAGACCTAATCTTGTTCGAGTCATGTCCCCCCCCCCCCCCCCCCCTGCCGGCTAAATGGCTACTGGGGACGTAAAAAAAATCGTGGCAGTAGTACATAATATTAGTATATAATGTTAGTTACTTAACTGTGATAGTTTTCCTTACACAACTAGACATAACTAGTTAACGAGTAGTAGACATAACTAGTTAACTGGTAACAAATGCACTTAATCGACCCTACATTGGTTTGTTATAAAAATAATCATATTCATGATTATTTACGACACTAAGCTACGATAAAAACCCCTAAAGCCCCTTTTAAGTCCGCATTCTGTCACAGAGGGGCAACTACGGAACCCTACCCTGCGCGTGGCCCGACACGCACTTGTTTAAATCAATCGGTTGCTTATTTTGTAAAATCCCTACCTATAGTTAACAGCAGTTGCTAAAACGTGGGTGTGACATTGTGTCTTTAGCAGTATAAACTCGGCGTTCGACGAACTGCGTGTGCACGTGCCAACGTTCCCCTACGAGAAGCGGCTCAGCAAAATCGACACGCTGCGGCTCGCCATCGCCTACATCGCTCTACTCAGGGAGGTCAGTGTCCATGTCCACCATCCGTCCCGATTGTGTCTACCAGTCTCAATGAGGTCAGTACCCATGTCCACCATCCGTCCCGATTGTGTTTACGAGTCTCAAGGAGGTCAGTACCCATGTCCACCATCCGTCCCGATTGTGTCTACTAGTCTCAAGGAGGTCAGTACCCATGTCCACCATCCGTCCCGATTGTGTCTACTAGTCTCAAGGAGGTCAGTACCCATGTCCACCATCCGTCCCGATTGTGTCTACTAGTCTCAAGGAGCTCAGCACCCATGTCCACCATCCGTCCCGATTGTGTTTACTAGTCTCAAGAAGCTCAGTACCCATGTCCACCATCCGTCCCGATTGTGTCCACTAGTCTCAAGGAGCTCAGTACCCATGTCCACCATCCGTCCCGATTGTGTCCACTAGTCTCAAGGAGCTCAGTACCCATGTCCACCATCCGTCCCGATTACTGGTTGCGCGCCCAAAATCACAGTAAACTCAGCAGATGAAGTCTTCCGTTGTTTATTTAGATGTTTTAACTTATGTATTGATTGTTTTTTTTTTCGTACGTACTGTTAAACTGTACATTTTGTATGTAATAAATAAATAATTATTTTAGGTCTTGGAAGCCGATTATGACCCATTAACGTACGTGGAGAAGTGTTTAAGGGGAGAAATTAAAGCAGACAGAGCACATTGGAATACCAGCGGTAATTTTAACAATGATTTACCTCTTTCTGTTATCATTATTACTAAAAGCAAACCATGAGGTAAACGTCCCAATGTTTGTTACCTTATTACCTAATATGTGACACCCATTGATCAAAAGTATTAGGGCGGTATGAAGCAGGCACTGGGACTCTTACCTTATACCACAGAATAGATAATAGTACAAGTATACCTAATAGCGTTCAAATCTACTTGCTTAATACAAGAAATACTTACTTATGGTAGTTATATTCGTGTGCATTTTGGAAGTCGCAGAGTGTAGTGTGTGTGCGTGTGTGATTGTTTAAGTTGTTACATTTTAACATTGATTTTCACTTTACTTGATAAGCACCTTATTATTTTGTGTATTCAGACCTGACGGCCCGGCTGTCGTGGATTAACTGGGAGAACCTCGGCGTCAACCCACAACGCCGCAGCGTGCTTACGACCCTCGCCCTGGGTTCAGACAATCTACAGTACACGCATAACTAAGTTTTGCCGACAAACCCTGTAAAACTCGGCTTTTATCAAATTAGTTAGGTACCTATGGAGTATGGATATCTGCTACAATGTAAAAAAATAAATAATACTTAAGTAGTTGTATACGTTCAAATAGGAAGGCTCTTGAGAAAGTGTATTTACCAAAAGGTGCAACACTAGGTGTCATTTCGACCAACAACGGAGAATAGAGTTGATTTTAAAATTAGCCTATAACCTCGCTCGAGATAAGTCCCTATATCAGCTTAAACGAAATAGGTGGATTGTCTGTTACAAGCTGGTGTATTTAGGAGTCCCACACTTATCTAGTAGGTATGTTACTCGCTCTCACATCCATATACTTACAGGACACACACACACACACTCACACTCATGCACACACACGCACAAACACACTCGCTTACCTACCTGCTTTTTTTAATAAATTACGATGAATTTATATGGGATATATATATATACATAAATATAGCGGTTTAATGTATTAAAATAATAAATGTCTGTCATGATTTTTAACACAACTTAAGTATGTCACGTAGCTATTATATCTACAATATATCATATTATAGATAACAGGTGTAACTGATAACTCCATGAGTCCCAAGATACAGGCTCAGCCTAGTTTGGGACTCACCGGATATCGCTTTTCTATTATGTAATACTGTCGTTTATTATAATAAAATAAAGTTATTCTTATTCTTAAGCTGTGGACCTGAACAAAATCTAGTCATGAGTGCAAATATTTGCTGATTTAAGTACTTTTTGGTGGTTTTAAACTATAATTTACCACTTGTTTTATTGTTATTGTTGATTGTAAAGGTAGGTATATTTTAAGTCATTTATAGGTAGCTACATTATCACATCGAGATTAGGTACATCGATGTTTTTCATATTTTAGTCATTTAGCGGTTTTCAATCAAAACAATTAATTTTTATTTACGTTTTACGATGGTTTTCCTTGAAACCGCATGACGGCATTAGAAAATTATGCATATAGTTTACGAGTATGTCCGTGTGTCCGTCTGTCCGTCTGCGGCTTAGCCCGGTGACCATAGCTACTAGAAAACTTTAATTCGGCATGGATATTTATAAATGCCGTCAATAAAAACTTATCTTTAATCCCATGTTATAGATAGCTTGTTCAAAATTATTATGGGCCTCTAAGAACAAAAATTAACTGAGTGTTCCGTTTGCGTGAATGTGAATGAATCCGGGGGGTGTGTAATGAATGGTATAACAACTTTTGATATATTTTGACTGGATATAATAACATTTAATATAATTTCATTCGATATAATCACTCAAGGGACATAATACATTTTTGGTATAACAACAATCAGTATAATTTCAAGGCGTATAATTTTCATATAGTAATACATTTTTGATATAACGTTCACTGGATATAATGTATATTGGATATAAATATTAGTGGTATAATGTTTTGTAAGATATAATTTTATTTATTACACACACGTTAATTATTTTAATCTAACCTAAACCCAACCTGATCGCCAGCGTGTCGACGTCACCCCTCTTCGCGGGGTGCCTATTTCCGCTTTAAGGGACACAAGCGAACCCTAACCTAACCTACAATTGTACAATTATTACCATTGTTACAAGTATCAGTGGCTATTATACTGTTGTGTGTCAGTGGTTACTCGTCGTCGTACCTACACCAACCTGGCTTTGAGTAAAATGGGTAAGAAATAAAAGTTAGTTAATATTCCAGATTATACCAACTGAGTTTTATATCGAACAAAGTTATACGTTATGACTGTTAGATTACTAGTTGTTATATTACAAGTTCATTATATCTATTGATAATTATATTACATGAGAATATATCAAATGTTGTTATACATAAGTGCATTATATCCGTTAATCGTTATATCCAGTGAAAATATATCAAAAGTTTTTATAACGATCGTTACGCACCCGATATTGGGCATTAAAGCCCTAATTTTTGTTAGTGTCAACTTAAGTGTCTTCCCTCCCCCCTGCCGGCTAAATGGCTACTACAAGGAATGTGAAAAAAATCGTAGCACTAGAACATATAATGAATTTACAAGGAAAACTATCACGGCTAAGCACGAGTACTAGTCCACCAACTTAGTGTGTACTTGGAAATACCAACTTTCATACAACTTCGGCCGAAGCATCCGCACCATTTAGATTTTAGTTGGCAACTAAGCAACGGAACCCTACAATGCGCGTGGTCCGACACACACTTGGCCGGTTTTTATAATCTTATATGGAACAGGGTATAGGTACCTACGTCCCGCGCTCTTAGGGTCGCAACATTTGAATAGGGGTCAACATTCAGTATCTGTAACATAAAAACATACAAGTTTGAAATGTACTTAGGGGGAGGCGGCAGGACGAAAGTTGAAAAGTCCGTGTAATGATGTTAGAGGTAGCTAAAAATAGCTACGCAAAAACATAGTTTAACTGTTTTAATTCTATCAAGTATAAAATAATGTGACCCCTCTAGGATATGAATACGTAGTCTGAGGTCAGACTTATGCTGTTACTTACACCCGTAGTGAGCATAAGAATGAGACTAGGGTGGGTTGAGACACATTATAAAAACAGTGCAATATAAATTAATTAAGCGACCGACTATATAATATGTATACAGTCAAAATGTGTAAATATATAAATTAAATATAAAATACTATTTAATTTCAACAGTCGTTTTCTTTTCAACCCCCTTAAAATTAGAGTTATAGTTATTAAATACCTATTATAAGGTACGGTACATAAAAAGGAACTCTTGTAAGTATGAAGTAGCTAATAAACTTTTTCACCTCACCAGCTCGAAAAGGCTTGCTTTATCGCTCAAAATCTGCGCCCAAAAGTCCATTTTATCCGCTAGCGTAGAAAGAGTTTTTGAATTTGGAACATGACGGTCAACCGCGAGACCCAACTTTTTTCTATACAGAACGAGAGGTGCGTTCAGAAACTGATGGTGTTATGCCAATAATAAATTGTTATTATTTTGATAACATAAAATTAATAATACTTATTCTCTCTTAATTAAGAAGGTACATACGAAATATTGATATTTAGACTGACTTATAAGGATAAATACGATTTTTTTGTTTTAAAAGTCGTTTTATTTTTCAAAAAATTTCGCTTCCTACAAATTTGGAACGCACCGCCACCGTTTGAAAAGTTAATTTAAGAAAAAACTCATATACATTTAATTTTCTTTTGTTCTAAAGCCACAGACAGTAAAACCAAAATAATGGTGGTTATTTATAGATTTTAGTGCAGAAGATATACATATAAGAGTTTTGATGCCTGCTAAGTTAGCGGAATAAGTAAAATAAGCGTATTTGAGCCTTAGTTTAAACCGTGAGTACCCAACAATACTTTGACTTTTTTAGTGTAGGTAAGCGTGAGGTTATTTAAAGATGCAAAAATATTTATGTTACTTACATTTAATAATTATAAAATGCTAGATCTTGATGAGATGTAAACAAACCTTTATTGAAAATGAGTATAAGGTCCAAATTACTTCCATTACATTTACTTACCTACAATTTTCCTGAGGTGAAAAATTGTGTGTTTCGCTCGGCTGCAAAATTGTTTGGTGTCTCGTGCCTTGAAAGCCTCGCTATGCTCAGGATTGTACTTTTGAACCATTCGCTTCGCTCATGGTTCAATTTTACAATCCTTCGCTATCTCGGCTTTCAATACAAGCACTTGCGCCAAACAACAACTTTGCAGCCTTGCATAACAAATAACTATTTTCTCGAGAATCCGTAAAGGTATCAAGTTGAAATTTATGTCATTGCAATACCGTTTCTGCAGCATATCTTGATACCAACAATCACATCTTGATACAAATTCACAGGTTTCGTAATTATTCCTTTTAATCAAATACCAATAGAGTGGTTCCCGTTGACCTATTAGATTTCTAAGATCATGAAATTGGAATTGAAGCAAGGTCTTACAAGGATAATTCTGAAAACTGAATTTGCAACTAGGCACCTATATCGCATTAAAAAGGGTTAGATTTAATAAAAAGAATTAAGTAAGGTAGTTCATTTCCAAAAATTCACACGGCCATACCAACATGACAAACAGAATCTTCGACGAGCATAATAGTTGTTTGCTTTGCCGTTGTTGCTTGGTGCAAGTTCTCGTATTGAAAGCCGAGCTAGCGAATAATTGTAAGAAAGAATCATGATGAGGGAAGCGAATCTTTTGCACTAAAAAAAGCTATAAATAACTTCCATTATTTTGATTTTCCAGTGGCTTTATAACAAAACAAATTAAAATTAAATGTATGAAAAAAGTAAACGATGCTTGCCAAAATTTAATGACGCCAAAAAATGTTGATAAGCAATACTACATAAGTATTAAAATTATTAATTACTCTAATTAATAATATTTTATAGACAGGCGTCCGATATTTCACCCAATAGCCCAGCCACTAGTCCATCATTTCAACCCAATAACCCGTTTCATTTAGATTTTTAGATTCCATCAACCATCAATAGGCCCTATACACCCCAGCGGGTGCTGTCTCTGTGTGCGTCCCATGACACGGGCAGCGACAGCATCCGCTCGGTGTACTCCTTGCATTTCATTACATTGTCAAAAGGGCCTCTACGTGTTGGTACTTTGTAGGTACCTAGCTCCACGCACGCCTCCCAAAGGTCCGGGACATCATTGTCCCGTGAACGGGAAAGACTTTCATATGTACAGGTCGATTCACGAAAGCTGGCACGAATGAATTGAACGAGTGAATGATAATGTCTATGTGTGCATCACATAATTATTAAATACAGGTTGATGCAAAAAGTGATTAGGTATGATAATTGTGTTTTAGAATTTTTTTGTTTGTGTTTCTCTTTTTTAGATTTGAAGATGCCATCACCTTTCGATTCTTGATATAAAAATAAGTCAGAAAATATACATACTTACGTTTTATTTACGTAGACTTTGACAAATAATTACTAAAAGGATTAAAATGACACTTGGTGCAGATTATAATAATATAATTGTTTTTTTCTTGAATAACGAAAAAGTATTAGCCTATTAGGTACATGTTTACAAAATATTAGGAGGCCCCTGTATAAGAACGGCACTCACACTGCCACTCATAGTGACAAGCTGACAAGTGACATTACTTTCGGTCAATTCATTCATGCCAGCTCTCGTGAATCGACCTGTAATAAATAATTATATACATAATCCATACTAATATTTAAAATGCGAAAGTGTGTCTGTCTGTCTGTCTGTTACCTCTTCACTCTTAAACTGCTGAACCGATTTGGATGAAATTTGGTATAGAGATAGTTTAAGTCCTGGGGAAGGACATAGGATAGTTTTTATCCCGGAAATCACCCCCTAAGAGGGTGAAATGGGAGGTGAAAGTTTGTATGGAGCTACGATATAACCGAGTTCCACGCGGACGGAGTCGCGGGCAGAAGCAAGTAATGAATAATTAGCATAACACCATAAGTTTCTGAACGCAGGAATATGATCTCTATTCCATATAGAGATTGGATCTCGCGATGGAGCGTCACATTCGAAATTCAAAAACACTTTCTACGCTAGCGGATAAAATGGACTTTTGGGTGTAGATTTTGAGGGATAAAGTAGGTGTGAGCCATTCCGAGCTGGTGACGTGAAAAACGTTTTGACAGTGTAACAGGTTTTTTAACAGGAATTTAACTGTTAAATATATACTTATTAGCTATACTACTAGAATAACAAGCAATGCGAAGCAAAGAAATAAATAATAAATATCACTATACAATTTAAAACTAATAAATGTGCCTATGCTATTTATAAGTTTTGATTATTATTATTTATTTTTTTATGTTATAGGAGGCAAACGAGCAAACGGATCACCGATGATGGTAAGCGATTACCTACCGCCGCCCATGGACACCTGCAACACCAGAGGTGTTGTGAGTGCGTTGCCGGCCTTTAAGATATGTTTGAGGATTCGCCGTGTTGACAGCTGAAGGAACAAATTCCCTCGCTCTCAACACGACGCATCCTCGGGAGCTCTGGCGACCTTGCTCACCTCCAGGAACACAACACTACTACAGAGCGAGTAGTAGTGTTATTATGGCTGTGGTCTTCTGCAAGGCGGAGGTACTTCCCTAGTTGAGCTGCTCCAAATTCGAGCGGGATAACATTTGGCATTTCATAAATAATATCATAATTCTGAAAAGTGATGGTGTATTACACTTAAACAAGAGAAAATGAATAATAAATGATGGTCAGTTGATTTTATTTATTTACTTATTCATTTGCTTTTCAAAGGTTCTCCTTTCAACGCTTTCTTGAGTAGGTTAGGTTTCCTTAGTGGAGTCATACATTTGACCAACAAGTATAAACGATTTTTTCAGTTTGTGTTTTATCCTTGAAAGGGCTAACTCAGCATTAACTATTGGCCTTCACCCAAGAATCTGTGTAAGTAAATAAATCGCAGCTAGGAATTGTCAGTTGACACAGCTCTTTTATGTAAATGAGGAGCAGCGTTGGGTCAAGAATAATTCCTTGAGGAATACCGAATAAAATATTCTGATCGCAGCTAAGCAGATAATTTATATTAACGAATTGAGTGCGATTCGTAAAAAGCTTTTTATAATTCCTAGATATACCAAGTTTCCCGACTCATCAAGATGGGGACGGTGTCGAAAGCCTTCGAAAGGTCCTGAAATATATCATGGCATTTCAGTTTTCGGTCAAGCTTATAATATCTACACTTAATTTTGTTAGGCTATAAATTGCGTCTTCAGTGGAATTACTCGTTCTGAGACCATATTGGTTCACTGCGATAGTTTTATTCTTATTTAGATATGATAGTAGGCGGCTGTTAAGTATTCTTTCCAAAATTTTTGACAGGGAGCTTGAATGGAAATTGGCCGGTAATTAAGTAGTGACACTAGATATAGTGCGTTTTTTTAGGATTAGAAATACGGTAAACAAAGCAGCAGTCGTCGTCAACCTTTTCTGCTTGGGATAAAAATATTGAACACACTTTTGTTACACGGAAATTCATCCTTGCTATGCAATAATAACCATACGTTTCTCATTTGTTGTTAATGGACTCTGTTTCTGTATCTTTGCTTTTGGTTAAGGCAAAACGTTCAGGGGAGAACGAGTCGGCCTTTTTTGCAAGCCACATGGTAACCTGCCTCTGGTAGCTTTATATACGCCACCACACAGCGAAAAATAAAATCTTAATATGAATTAACAAATAGATCTGAATTCAATAATTTGTTGATTACCAACAAAACAAAAAAAAGAACGTGATACGATCGACAATTTTGACAATGTATACCTACCGTCGACAGCGAAAGAAACGAACCTATATTTTCAAACCTCTTCTTCGTAAGGTTTTTAGGGTTCCGTACCAAAAAAGGTAAAAAAAGAACCCTTATGGTGCGACTCCGTCCGTCTGTCTGTCTGTCTGTCTGTCACAAAGTGAAATATCTCACGAACTACTTAAGCTATCAGTTTGAAATTTGGAATGGTTATAAATAAAAGTTAGCTGCGTGCATGGGAAATGATAAATTGAAATATATATTTTAATTTTCTATGAAAAATTACGAATATATGAGGAGGGGGCAAAAAAAATATTCAAATATTAGGTCAATGTTGCACTTTTCGAAACAGTTTTTTTTTTCTACATCGGTAAAATTTCGAATTATGAAGAAAATGTAAAAAAAAATACCATTCCCCCCCTTATCTCCGAAGTTATCCAAGCGAAAAATTTGAAATTATTACTTGTGATTAAGATAAACGTAAATATTACTGGAAAAGTATAACTTGTTCTGTATCTAGCGTATTTTTTGTTTTGTTTTGATTTTGAGGAGGGGGCAAAAAAAATATATTCAACTATGAGGTCAAGTGGGGATCATATGAAAGCGCTTGAGTTGCACTTATTTTGAAACAGTTTTTCTTTTTTTCTACATCCGTAAAAATTTTAAAAAATATACCATTCCCCCCCCCATTTGTATCTAGCATATTTTTGTTTTATTTACAAAAATCATTTCCTAGTTAAGTTTGCAATTTAAGCAACTTTATAAGTTTTTTTTGTTTCCTATAAGACTATAATAAAAATACTCTCTTTCAAATAAAACAATAATAATCCAGATCGGTTCACGTGATAAACAATAATCGCTAAAAGACCAACATACATACTAAGCTGTAGGCCTTGCACGTTAGTACCAAAAGCACAGATTATATAATAGTTATACGAACAGATACTCAAGTCTGAATAAAAATGCCAATGCCTACAGCTTTAAGTGCCTACGAAATTTAACAATGGAGCGACCTTGAACGCGCGGGTCGTTGCCCGCATGCGCCGGCCAATCGACGCTAGGGTTGACACCGCTTAGAAATGATTTTGTAATTAATAGTTGAGTGAAATAAAAAACGGTTTACTTTTTAAATTATTTTACAAAACAAATTTCTATTATAATGTGTAAGTACACTATGGTGAAGCAATTGTCCCATTTTTACCCTTTGGGTACGGAACCCTAAAAAGTAAATAGGTATATATAAATATCCGGGGTTTCTCGAGATACTGCCAGTATCTGAACTGCACAGTCACTTACATACATACATACAAGCATATCAACGCAGCATGTTAAATACAATTGAAGCCATGTTACCTATCGCTCACCCTGTCTATGATTACGACATACGACAGTTTGAATGTTGTAGGTACCACCACATATTACAAAACGAAACCTTTTGTGTAGGTAAGTAACTTAATTTAAATATATCCGGACGACAGTACGAAATAAAGTTTGTTAGGTACCTAACCTTCTTCGTTAACCATCTTCGTTATTTATAGCGTAAGTATATGAATAACGTAATAGTTTAAAAGTAGCATTACAAACATGAAATTAGACACTAGTCATAATTAGTTTTAATGTATTGTGTTAAAATATTCTGAATACGTGTTTCATCGTCGCGAGTGAATTCCAGCCCTTCAGTCATCAGTCATAAGTCCCTATAGCAACGACGATGTATACGCCCTTTCTTAAGCTGCAGTGCGAATCTTACTAAGTAAACTATTATACCAGTTGCTGTTATACAGGGATAAACATAAACATTAAATCTACGAAAACAACTAAATAATTTGGACATCATGGCAGTGGCGGAGTAAACTTGTGTACAAATTAATTACGTATTTGAAATAGGTATTATTTATTTATTTATTTATTTATTTATTGATACATGGAAAACCAACCGCGCAACATATTTCTAGATACCATAATAAAACCATATAGCCAATTACAGGTTTTCACTTATAGAAATAAACTAACAAAGAAATCTGAAGCCAAACTTAAACTTAGCATACATTACGCACAGTAACCAATCGCGCACTACCTAATACGCGGAATATACAAGAATAAGGTAGTTAATGAATTAGGCTACTATAAACTCTAATAACCCGAGCCTACACCTGAGTATCACACATGAAGAAACTTATCAGTTTAGATTTTATTGCCTGTATGCTATCACAGAATATGTCTATATCTAATTGATCTACAACTTTGTTTAAACTCCTGCCTGCTCTGCACAAGAAACTATTCATTCTATATTTAGTGGAAACATGGAATATGCTAATAGGACGAAAACGGCGGAAACTTCTTATGGGAGAATTAAAAGAAATCTTAGCAAGTAAATTAGGACAGTCAACATTGCTTCTTATTATATTTAACAAATATAATATATCAGCAATTTCACGACGCTTAGCAAGGGGTATCAAGTGATGCTTTTAACAAAGGGTTAAATAATTACATGAACTATAATGTGTATGCATTTTATAGCAAAGAAATTTCATGAATTTGGATTGTAATCGCTCAATTCTGTCAATGTAAATTTTATATTGGGGATTCCAAATCTGAGATGCGTATTCCAACTTGCTTCTCACATAAGCACAATACAAGATTTTCAGCGTCTTAATATGTGTAAAACAAACCGAGCTACGCATTATAAATCCAAGAGTCTTAGAAGCTTTACTTATAATATTATCAACGTGATCATTAAAAATAAGCTTCGAGTCATGAAAAACCCCTAGGTCTCTTATGCTAGTTAGTTGCTGAATACCTTTACCTTTCAATGAATAAGAAGTAGGTATTTTATTTAATTTACGAGAAAAAGTTACGGTAAAACATTTTGAGGGATTTAAATCCAATTTATTCTTAACACAATATCTATCCAGACGGCTTAGATCAGATTGCAGCGCAGTAGAATCTTCAGGTGAAGCAATCTTGGCAAAAATCTTCATATCGTCAGCAAAACTGAGTAACTTAGAAAACCGAAAACAGGTACCTATATCATTCACAAAGACGTTAAAAAGGAGTGGTCCCAACAAAGATCCCTGTGGAACGCCACTTGGTACAGATACCCAGCTTGACATGTAGTTTTTGATCACTACCGACTGGCAGCGATTTTCTATGTAAGACATAAACCACCTCAGAAGATCCCCTCTAATACCCATTGAATAAAGTTTATGTATTAAGACATCATGGTCAATCCTATCAAAAGCCTTACTATAGTCTGTGTAGACTACATCCACCTGGTGGCCAGAATCCATTGTCTCAGATACAAAATCGTTCAGTAAAGCAAGATTAGACACTGTAGACCTCCTTTGAACAAAACCATGTTGAGTGCTATCTATAGTATTTTTTAATACTGACGAAACCTGCAAATGGACTATTTTTTCCAAAACCTTAGCCAAGATACACAATTTGGAAATCGGCCTATAATTTGTTACATCCGTTTTAGGGCCTTTCTTTATAACTGGAATTAAAGATTCAATGTTCCGTACTTAATTAGTACTTAGGTAACTATATAAAGTAAATAGGTAGGTAAGTTACTAATCTGTCATCGTCAGTCGGCAGAGAAAAAAGGATAAATGTCTATTTGTTTTACTGTTGTCACACCCCACAACGCTGCAGTGAACCGAATTTATTCGCAACGATGTCATTTTCAATACCTAACTTTGCGCATAAGCTGCGTCCGGCGGTGAGCGCGTGTGCCAACCAACTGGCTGAATGAACCGACCTCGGTTTCCAAAGTGTAGGTATATATCTTAGTTCCCACGGTGCAGTTAGGTAGCACTGCCAAAAGGCGCTTTTCTAGAATTAATGGGGTCGGGACGGGTATATTTCCATACCAGGTCAAAAAAACATCGCGATTCAATTGTCTTGGTGTAAAAGTTATTCGTTGTTTGAAATTGAATTCTGATGTGTTGGGTTAAAATAAGCAATATAACAAATATTGGGATATTTACTTTACCTTGAGTTAATTGTTAGTTTGTACGGAACCCTCGGTGCGCGAGTCAGACTTGCACTTAGCGGTTTTTTTTTATTATGCAATCTTTCCAGAACTGAATAACTAATTTTAAAATTACAGAGTCAAAAAATAAATACTTTCAAAATAAATATATTGTTGTAAGTATTATTTAGATACAAATAATAATAGTACATTGTGATACAAGTAAGGTATGTTGATAATTACGTCAGAGGCGAAATTGTTCACGCGAACCGCAGGTGAGCGTGATAAGGAAGCCGAGGATGTAATTATCAAAGCTCACGCGTATCATACGACGTTTTTCAACACATTTTGCGAGGAAAAAATCATTTTCATAAGATGAAAATGTTATAGGCCTGCCAAAATATTTACTTTACATTAAGCAAATCATTAAGATGACAACAGGTTTTTACTCACAATTGCACATCGCCAAGAATTTCCAGTGGCGTCCATTCTATTTATCACTTTTCTAGTCACCACGAGTCAACATCTTTGATAATAACCAAACACGCATAAACAAATTTTTCAAATATTTGTGAAATAAATAACCTATAATGGCACCCAACAGTATTTTTTTCGTGAATTTTGCGCAGTGTGGGCACAGAAATCTCAACTAGGGTTGCCAACTTTTTTTGGGGGAGATATAGTATTTTCCAGAAAAAACCGCAAAAAAATATAGTACACTGTAAAAAAATATAGTACTTGGCTGGGCAATGTTGCTATTTAATAAAAATTTACTGAAACTTAGGCAATTTGAAGCACTTCGTAAGGCCTTCCAAAATATAGTATTTTTGCGTACTATATATTTCTTCAACAGTATATAGTACAAAGAGACGAAATATAGTACAATACTATATAATATAGTACGGTTGGCAACCCTACTCTAAAAAGCCAATACAAAATAAAATTATATTTTCGTTTTAAAATGTTATCTGTATTTAATTCAAGTAAAATGTTATGAAAAGTGAATAGTTTTACTAAATTAAACGTTTCCATATCATATACAAAAAGAAATAGTCAATTAATTAACAAAAAGGATTTAATTTGTTTAGTCGAGTAAGAATCCATTTGCCGAAAATTAAAAAAAAAGCTGTAAATTTTGTACAACCCGGTTAATTTAAGAATGCACCGTGTTCATGCATATATCTTGCTGCAAGGTGCCAACGTGACTTAATCGGGATATAACCATAACACACAAGTGTTGTAATGTTATAAAACACGCGTTTTTAATATCCAGGATTATGAGCCTAAAAGAGACACAATAAGAGGTACGTTACGAGCAATTGTGTTGAAAAAACAATTCTATCATCTTAGGGTCGACAACAATGATGTAAGTAAGTCTTTTGTAATTGCTGTTTGAGATACTTTGACAGTTGTGTGGCATAAAGTGTCTTATATGTATAAAAGACCTCGTTCTTCGTGCTTTATCCTTCTTTCTAATGCTAAAAAAACGCACTATAGAGAGCCATCGTACATAACGGCAGGGATAAGTAAGCCCGCCCTTATATTATAACCCGTTGGGATGTACTACAGCTTTTTAAGATTTTAATGCTTTGTAAGTGGGGATTTGTATGCTGTACATACTGTGTATACTGTACATACTGTGTATGTACGCTGGTTAAGCGTATCAGACACCCAGATGGCGGTGGACACATCTTGACGGTAGCTGACATGATTCATGACGTGCCACAAAATAATAATTAATTACTTAATTAGCTACAAATCATGCGAGTACGGTCGTCCGACTCGCATTTGGCTGATTATTTATATTATTAAGTAATCGGCAGGCCTGACGGGATTTCGCGCAATAATGCGCAGCAGGGTGGTATCACACGTGCGGAGGGTACTTAGGTACGTTGTAGTGTTTACCAAAAGCAACCTGAGTTCGCTTGTTAACAGGTTTACTGCCCGATAATGCGTTAGGTACAATTACAGACTTTAATTGTTGAGTCATTTAGAGCTCACTTTATACTGGATACTATAGCTTTTCTATGAAAAATATAAATTAGTTGACACCTGAATGGCTCAACTGTTAAAGTCCTTGACCGCCTATTGAGACGAGGCGCATGGTTCGGCCCGGAGTCACGCCGATAGTAATTAGCAAATTGTTACAAAAAATTATAGACTCAAAGTCTGATATAGTCAGAGATGTAGGTGTCAATGACATGAAACTGTAGGCATAAGTCTAGGTACGTTGAGTTTCCAAAAATATGAGAAACATATAGGAAGTTTCGAAGATTTTGACATTTTGGAATCTTTCCGTCGGCACATATCAGTACTATCAGTAGGTATGTAGGTACCTGAACAATCAAATATTTCTTGCAGTTATTATG
Source organism: Epinotia demarniana (assembly GCA_945867215.1). Classification (NCBI taxonomy): domain Eukaryota; kingdom Metazoa; phylum Arthropoda; class Insecta; order Lepidoptera; family Tortricidae; genus Epinotia; species Epinotia demarniana. Next base: position 43,598,825 of record OX244259.1, read on the forward strand.
TCCCGGTAGCCAGGAGGTAAAATTATAGTTTCTTAGAAAAAAGTTTGTTACACGGACTTCGGAGTCGAACTTGACAAGAAAACCACAGATTTGGTGAGTCAAAACCCAGAAATCGCGGTTCAGGAGACGTAACCATGGCAACTAGTGACCGAAAATAGTAGATCCTAGTTAGAAACAAGTGGCCTGCTACAGAATGAAGGTCTTGTATATAAGAACCACTGCCATATTGTGCCATACATAAAAACATATATAAGATCTAAATCAATGGAATTTGCTACCTAACTATGTAAACAAACCGTCATACTGAAATTGACATTAAATGTCAATTTCAATACTTACATTGTTTGTTTACATAGCATTTTCCATTGATTTAAATCTTAGAGCGAACTATTGTAGACTAGCTGTACCTGCGACTTCGTTTGCATGTTAATGTAGGAGTTAACACATTTCTTCTCTTGGAAATAGGACACATGCAGTTCTAATTTTAACCTATCATGTAAAACTTTCAATAAACCTATATATTTTAGTTAAAATGACGTTAAAGCCTGTCATTCTGATATTTAAATTATTGAGAAAGGGACAAAGCACGTGTTATTTATCAGAGGTATTTTAAGTTTTATGAATAATGGGGTAAAAGTTTAGTAGATGTCTGTGGCAATAGATCTAACAGGTAGGACACACGCTGCAGTAAGTATTTAAATATTTATTGATCTTCTTTTCTACATATTTTTACCACTGTCTTATGGTATATTATAAAAACGTGATGAATGACTGAAATGATCTTGAGTTCTTGAGTCACTCCGACTCTCAGGTAAAGATGTGTTTAGGAATTAATAATAGATAATCCTTTCGAGTACCCATTGACCGGTAAGTGTTTACGTGGAAAAAAAGATCTCTTTTTAATTTGACAGTAGACGGCCAATTTATATTTTCCAAACTATACCTAACCACTAGGTACGTTCTACAACTATAACGAGAGTCCGAGTCCCTTTCTAATAAAGGAAATAATTAAAAATGTTAAAGCAATTTATTTATTTTTTTCATATTGCAATGTTTCAGATTGCACTATCACATTCTGGCAAATCTTGTGTATGTTCCCGCCCTTGCCAACATAATAATGTGTGTTGCAGGCTGTATGATAAAAGTATTTTCCTGTATGTTGGCCAATTTCTGTGTCTCTATTGTGGTCTCTATATTGGCTGAATGTCAACTTGAAGCCGCCTTAAGGCACAACCATACTGGCGCGGCCTGCGGTGGCGGACAATATTAAATTTGACAGCGGCGGACAAGTTTACTATTGTCCGCCGTGGCCAGGCCGTGCCAGTGTGATGCAGGCCTAATACTGACGCGCTTCATAATTAATGTTTATAAAAGGCCCGTTCTATACTGATTTTAAATATAAATACTGACAAACCAGCGCGGCTATCACAAAACGGCGCGCGAGCTCTCTCGATTTTTCTCCAACTATCCGTCTCTCTCTTATCAGATAACTTAGAAAGAGACATATAGTGCGAGAAAAATCGAGAGAGCTCGCGCGCCGTCTTGTGATAGCCGTGCAGTATCGTGACAATTTAATACTCAGCGTGTGATTCAATCTTGCAGAAACTCAAATAGACTTTGGCTGAACGCAAGAACAGCGCTATCGCCATGCCATTAAAAAAAAGGAAGTGAGTCAGACTTTTGACGTTTGACGTTACTTATTTTGTTGAAATTTGTTGATACATTTATTGAAATTACGCCTTAATACGAATTTATCGCATATAAGTTTCCATATCAGAATCGATTATTTTTTACGCTTTAGAATTTAATATGCGTTTTGTAAAGTCATCACGACACCGGATCGAAATTATTAATATTCGATAGTTATGGCAAGCCCGCCATTTTGACGTCACTGACAGTTGACAGATATGGCGGCTACGATTTCATGCAGAAGAAATTAATAATTTAATGAGATCAAATGTTTCCGAAAATTAATTAATCGTCGCAGTCGGATAAAAACTATCCTAAACGGAAGCTAGAGTTATAATGTGCTTATGAAAAAAGTTACATATTTTTCCGTTCATGGGAATCTGAAATCATCGGGGGACACAAAAATGGTTAGTTTGATACTGGCTGATTCTTTTTTTAATTTAGAGATTTATTATATGTGAGAGACTAGCGGCCGCGTAGATTTTTGATGATGACAAAGATATAAAATAGGTAAGTGAATTTTATTCTAAGATAAAATAGTCTAGACATATTACATTTCAAACAGTGGCAGACACTGATATGCGATTGTTAAAGAATTTTTAAAGATTTTCCAATCAGATTACGGGAATTGTTTGCAGAATCCTTAATACCTCCTACTTATTCCATCAGTTACCTGATGCTTAAATCTAATTTTAATATTTGGCAAAAATGACTCTGCAAGATAGAGCGACGCATAGATTTGGAGCTAGAAAATGGGGATCTTAGTTATTATGAGTGAGATTTAAAAAAAGTTAAATATCGTAAGGCTGTTAAAACAATCTTAAACTCAGCACTGGAAATCGAGAAATGGAGACAGGTTAATTAAGAGTACCTACATCTCTTTAAAAAATCCAGTGTTCCCTGTACAAAACCTTCAACCTTTTTTAACTCCCATTGGGATATAATTTTCTCAAACGCTGAAATTACTTTTTTTGTATTTTAATAAGTTAACTTTCTACAAAGTTCAAGTCTCTAGTTCAAAAAATAATGTTTCCCCATACAAACATTGCACCCCCATTTAACCCCCTTAGGGGTAGAATTTTCTAAAACGCTGATATTACTTTTTTGTATTCTAATAATTGTAATCTTTCTACAGAGTTTCAAGTTTCTAGTTCAAAAAGTAATGTTTCCCCCATACAAACATTGCACCCCCATTTAACCCTCTTAGGGGCGGAATTTTCTAAAACGCTGAAATTACTTTTTGTTTCTTTATAAGTAATATTTCTACAAAGTTTTAAGTCTCTAGTTTACAAAATAATGTTTCCCCCATACAAATATTGCACGATTTATTTAACGCCCTTAGGGGTAGAATTTTCTAAAACGCAGAAATTACTTTTTTGTATTTTAATAAGAAAAGTATCTATTAAGTTTCAAGTTTCTAGTTCAAAAAATAAAGTTCCCTCCATACAAACTTTGCACCCATATTAAACCATCTTAAGGGAGGAATTATCTTAAACGCAGAAATTACTTTTTTTGTACTCTAATAAGTAATCTTTCTACAAAGTTTCAAGTATCTACCTTAAAAAAAAACCCCCATACAAACTTTGAACCACTGTTTGACCCCTTAGGGAAGGTATTTCCAAAAATCCCTTCTTGTCCCTAGCCCACGTTATAAAACAACCTAAAGTTACAAAACTCTAGTTTAAAAAATAATGTTTCCCCCATACAAATATTGCACCCCTATTTAACCCCCTTAGGGGTGGAATTTTCTTAAACGCTGAAATTACTTTTTTTGTATTTTAATAAGTAATGTTTCTACAAAGTTACAAGTTTCTAGCTCAAAAAATAAAGTATTTACATATTTAACCCACTTAAGGGTGGAATTTTCTTAAACGCAGAAATTGCTTTTTTTGTATTATAATTAGTAATCTTTCTAAAATGTTACGTCTCTAGTTAAAAAAAAATGATTCCCTCATACAATCTTTGCACCCCCATTTAACCCCCTTAGGGATGGAATTTCCAAAAATCCCGTCTTATCCGTTGCCTACGTCATAAAAGGAAGTACTGGTGTAAATTTCAAGTTTCTAGTCCCAGTAGTTTCGACTGTGCGTTGATGAGTGATTAAGTCAGGACATTATATGTATAGATAGACTAGCGGCCGCCCGCGACTTCGTCCGCGTAGATTTATTTATGATGACAAAGATATAAAATAGGTAAGTGAATTTTATTCTTAGTTAAAATGGTCTAAACATATTCATTTCAAACAGTGGCAGACACTGATATGCGATTGTTAAAGATTTAAAAAAAAACCAATCAGGTTACGGGAATTGTTTGCAGAATGCTTAATACTTATTCCGTCAGTCACCTGATGCTTTAATCTAATTTTAATCTTTGGCAAAAATGACTGCAAGATATAGAGCGACGCATGGATTTGGAGCTAGAAAATGGGGATCTTAGTTATTATGAGTGAAATTTTAAAAAAAGTTAAATATCGTAAGGCTGTTAAAACAACTTAAACTCAGCACTGGAAATCGAGAAAAGGAGACAGGTTAATGAAGAGTACATCTCTTTAAAAAATCCAGTGTTCCCCGTACAAAACCTTCAACCTTTTTTAACCCCCATTGGGATAGAATTTTCTTAAACGCTGAAATTACTTTTTTTGTATTTTAATAAGTAATGTTTCTACAAAGTTACAAGTTTCTAGCTCAAAAAATAAAGTTCCCTCCATACAAACTTTGCACCCATATTTAACCCTCTTAAGGGTGGAATTTTCTTAAACGCAGAAATTGCTTTTTTTGTATTATAATTAGTAATCTTTCTACAAAGTTACGTCTCTAGTTAAAAAAAAATTATTCCCCCATACAATCTTTGCACCCCCATTTAACCCCCTTAGGGATGGAATTTCCAAAAATCCCGTCTTATCCGTTGCTTACGTCATAAAAGTAAGTCCTGGTGTAAATTTCAAGTTTCTAGTCCCAGTAGTTTCGGCTGTGCGTTGATGAGTGAGTCAGTCAGGACATAGGCATTTATATGTACCTATAGATTACCTGAGATGGCATGACGCACGAGTTAAAGATCAGGAATGCGTATCAGTAGGAATTAGAAAATACTACCTAATAGTCACGCCTGAGGAGTGCTGGTTCGTTTTATGTTACGTTGTCTAACTTCAGTAGCTGTACAAGTGTCCATATCGCCACCGGAGATTGAAGACTTTCAATGATGTTGCAAACAAGCCTTGACTTCGAAGTGAAGTGGGTCAACTAAAACGGAAGCAAACATCAATCTAATGGTAACCACTTAACCAGTGGTATTAAAGCGGCGGTAACAGCTTCCCCCCTCCCCCCCCCTGGGGGACTGGGACTGGGGATGGGTATTTCTACAAACTAAGGACGAAAATGAGTCCGATTCCGGCCCGACGATTTTTTTTCATTATGGTTACAAAATATAGTTTATCATAAAGATTACATGGTCTTTTAGCCTATGTTAAGTGGAACGGACAAAATATTCAAAAATATTAGAGTTATGGCAATTTTGTGAAATCAAGCAGCAGAAAACTGAGATTGTAACCAGGAGACTGAGGATTCAAACAAATATCAATCAAAATCAACGTTTATTTAATAATAAATTCACAAATAAAAACTATGCTTCTAACCATTAGTTTGTAATTGTCCAAATATCTTGAACTATCGTGACTATTGACTTATACTAATTATGCTTAGTTCAGTGATCATACTTATTAGTTATAGATAAATTGATTATTTGAACAAGCTAACTGCTTTGTTATTTTGACTTCATAGTTTATAGCAGAAAAAGTAACATATGATGTTGAACAAAAATTATATTTCAATATAAACACTCAGGATCCTGCATTTTTCTCAGTATCCTAGCTATTTATTTGACAGGATCCTGAGACCAGGTTCCTGAGAATTTCGGAATAATATTTAAAAATAACGTCTATTTATAACATTCAACCAAAATCAAGCAGCATTAAGCCTTCGTGTAAGCAATTTATACATAAAAATGCTACAATTACCATATTACCACATGAATTTCGTAATTAAATATCTTACCAGGATTCTGTGAGCTCGACTGATTATGACGCGACTTCCTCCATCAAATGTGCCGGGCAGACTAAGCAACACACTGGGTCAGTGTTGCCAGGTTACTTCACCTAAAAGTTTCGTTTCCATTCCTGAAAAGTTCCATTTTAGGTTGAAAAATTCCGTTTTTTTTAAATGGCGAAATACTTATAAATAATGCAATATAAATAGTTGTACATACCGTTTATCGAATATTTTTGACCTCTAGCCGCCCAAAGGTCTATTAAAAGGCATCCTTCTCTTCAATGGAATTTATATCATTATAAAAAGATGAGAGTAAAAAAAAAAAATTATTTCGCTTCATAAAATAAAGATTTGATTTTAATCTGAAAAAAAAATGCGTCAGAGTTGAAACAAACGTTTGACCAATCAGCGGCCACGACCACGGCTCAAGCCTTCGTGTGTATGCTCGCTTGATTAACCGGTTTGGATCAGCTGTATTTTTGTGATAGGAACATAAAACATGATTATTTCGTTTTAACAGAAAAATGAGTCTAATTTTTTGAGCAATATGTTTAGTGTGTTGTTAAATATCTATATATATATAAATGCCTATGTCCTGACTGACTCACTCATCGACGCACAGCCGAAACTACTGGGACTAGAAACTTGAAATTTACACCAGGACTTCCTTTTATGACGTAGGCAACGGATAAGACGGGATTTTTGGAAATTCCATCCCTAAGGGGGTTAAATAGGGGTGCAAAGTTTGTATGGGGGAATCATTTTTTTTAACTATTGACTTGAAACTTTGTAGAAAGATTACTTATTAAGATACAAAAAAAATAATTTCGGCGTTTTAGAAAATTCCACCCCTAAGGAGGTTAAATAGGGGTGCAATGTTTGTATGGGGAAAACATTAATTTTTGAACTATAAACTTGAAACTTTGTAAAAAGATTACTCATTAAAATACAAATAAAGTGATTTCTGCGTTTAAGAAAATTCCACCCCTAATGGGGAGAAATAGGGGTGCAATATTTGTATGGGGGAAACATTATTTTTTAAACTAGAGTTTTGTAACTTTAGGTTATTTTTATAACGTGGGCTAGGGACAAGAAGGGATTTTTGGAAATACCTTCCCTAAGGGGGTCAAATAGGGGTGCAAAGTTTGTATGGAGGAATCTTTTTTTTTGAGCTAGAGACTTGAAACTTTGTAGAACGATTACTAATTAGAATACAAAAAAAGAAATTTCTGCGTTTAAGAAAATTCCACCCTTAAGAGGGTTATATATGGGTGCAAAGTTTGTATGGAGGGAACTTTATTTTTTGAGCTAGATACTTGAAACTTTGTAGAAACATTACTTATTAAAATACAGAACAAGTAATTTCCGCGTTTTAGAAAATTCTACCCCTAAGGGCGTTAAATGATGGTGCAATATTTGTATGGGGAAACATTATTTTGTAAACTAGAGACTTAAAACTTTGTAGAAAGATTACTTATAAAGATACAAAAAAACTGATTTCAGCTTTTTAGAAAATTCCGCCCTTAAGGGGGTTAAATGGGGGTGCAATGTTTGTATGGGGAAAACATTATTTTTTGAACTAGAGACTTGAAACTTTGTAGAAAGTTAACTTAATAAAATACAAAAAAGTAATTTCAGCGTTTAAGAAAATTCTATCCCAATGGGGGTTAAAAAAGGTTGAAGGTTTTGTACAGGGAACACTGGATTTTTTAAAGATATGTACTCTTCATTAACCTGTCTCCATTTCTCGATTTCCAGTGCTGAGTTTAAGATTGTTTTAACAGCCTTACGATATTTAACTTTTTTTAAATCTCACTCTCAATCTCAATCTCTCTCTCATAATAACTAAGATCCCCATTTTCTAGCTCCAAATCCATGCGTCGCTCTATATCTTGCATTCATTTATGCCAAAGATTAAAATAAGATTAAAGCATCAGGTAACTGACTGAATAAGTATTAAGCATTCTGCAAACAATTCCCGTAATCTGATTGGAAAATCTTTAAAAATTCTTTAACAATCGCATATCAGTGTCTGCCACTGTTTGAAATGTAATATGTCTACTTAGACCATTTTAACTAAGAATAAAATTCACTTACCTATTTTATATCTTTGTCATCATCAAAAATCTATGCGGACAAAGTCGCGGTCGGCCGCTAGTATTAAATAAATTAATGCCGGGACCTTAAAAGTTTCGAAAATTGTCCTCAAATCTAAAGTTCCTTCCAAGTTCCGAGGGGGTGTCCAAAGTTCCGAAAAACGGAACAAACGGAACCAAACGGCAACACTGCACTGGGTGCAAAACGATAGGTGGTATTCTTTGTCTCTTTCGTACCGGCAACGAACTCGGCTAAACGTCAAGGTCGCGCGGCTAATAGAATATTGAATATTCGTTTATTTAACATTGGGCAGGATCCTGATATAAAACTGTTGGTACAACTTCTGGACAAAGTTTTTATAATGTTTTTGTTACAATAAATTAGTAATATGTCACCTAGGTAACAATAATAATAGGATGTCATTTATATTGGATTAACTTATGGGCTCAATGTAGTAGAAAATAAATAATATTGCACATTAGATTCAATTTTGCTCGTGGGACTCTCCAGGATCCTGGGAATTTGACGCTTTGAGTATTTTTTTTCCTAATATATTAGTATCTAAATTATTTTTAGAGAATAGGTAGATATAGGTATGGTAAACAATATGTTATGAAAATAAACATGGTTGTAACAATTTTTTCATGACATTTTAGCTGAGCTGTCGAAAATTCCTTACTTTGTAGAACTACCCGGATAACTCAATCTTATTCACTTATCCAATCAAGCGTTTCGGAAAACTGATATTTTTCCAAAATGAACCACAAAAGGTACTGAACAGTCGTTATTGTATGCACTAATAAGCGTTTTCCAAAAAACGTGTAAGTACCTATCTACTTACATAACTTTTTTCCAAATTATAATAGTGCTTTTTAACGGTAGCCTAGTGGTTCAGGCATGCGGCTGTCAAGCGGCGGTCGTGGGTTCGTTTTTCGGAAGTGATGCACGGAATATTTACCGTTAGCTTTTCGGTGAAGGAAAACATCGTGAGGAAACGTGTCTAATCCCAATAAGGTCTAGTTTTCCCTCTGGGTTGGAAGGTCAGATGGTAGTCGCTTTCGTAACACTAGTGCCTATGCCAAATCTTGGGATTAGGTGTCAAAGCGGACCCTGGGCTCCTTTAGGGGCACAACCGGGAATAACGTTAGGAGGATGATGATGAATAGTGCTGTTCTCAAACATGCAATGAAAATAAATTTAAAAAACTCCAAGAAATCAAACTTTTTTTTTCATGGTCGACAGCCGTGATGTGCCACAAATTGTGGAATGAAAATTAAAAAAGACTATATTGCATGTTTGAGTAAAGTATCTATATTATTTATATGCCTATAGGTACTTAGTCGCGTAACGCACTGAAAGAAAGAAAATACATACTTAGTAAAATTGGAACAATATTTTTTTGTAATAAGGATATCTTTTTATGACTAATATTGATGTAGATATATAAAGATTTAGGTATTCAGGGCCGTAAAAAAAACAAAGCGGAGCTGAGAAAAATCAATTAAAAAACTTGTTTTATTGACGTCGTTTGTATTTGTTGTAACTTAGTTACTAATTATAATTTACTTAATGTTAATACAATATTTACACTTTATCGGAATACATTAGAGATTAAGTGGTACGGAACGGACCGTCCGTGTGCGAGCCCTTCAACTTGCTTTTAAAATCATGTTTACTCTTAACACTATCACAACTAACTATTATTTATATCATTTCGTCTACGTAACTATGGAAGTGTAGAAAGAAACTAAGATGACTAAAAAATAAAAATAAAATGGATCGATTTGGTTTTTTTTTTCCTTACTTTGGTCACCGGATGAGAACCTGATAATGGGTTCGTGCAGTTAGCGGGCTTTTGGTGTTCATACTATTAAAATACTCATTACTGTTTAAACTGTCTACATTTGTATGAAAATGAACTCACAATTGCGTTGCCGTGGGTAAAGGCTTTTACAGTTTGTAAATATTTCTAAGACTTCAAAAACGATCCAATCTTAAATATATTAAAACTAAATAATTCGGAACATACAATAAGACTAGGCGATTTACTTAGGACTTCAAAGTATGAAAAATACCTTTAAATTTTACTTTCAGCACCGTACTTTAAATATTAATAATAAATATTTACATAAACAGATCACTCAAATGCACTAATACCCCAGGAAAATTACGTTTTTTTCAAACATAAAACAATCTATAACAGCGTTTTTTTGTTTGTTTAATTTTCAAATATTATTCTAAGATGCCTTATCAACCTACAAAATTTCCATCGGGAAGTAAATATATAAAAATAAATGACACATCCATTATGTTTTATGTGTGATTTACTTATTATTCTTGAAGAACTCCTGTTAATTAACCAAAACAAAAATTAAAATATCTAAGGGCAACCGGGCAAATGCGTCTTTTGAAGATATCTTCGCAACGCAAAATTTTAGAACTAAGTATACAAGCCTCGATATTCAAAGTATGGTTACCAAACTTTTCCTCTTTTTTCAGGAATTGGTTAAATAACAATTTTTGACGACTAATATTTTGGTGGATCTTTTGAGTCTACGTAATTATTAAAATGATAATATATCAGTTACACACAAAAAAAGCTGCTGTTATGAATTATTTCCAAATTTCCATTTTTTCCATACTAATGAAAATAAAATGCTTGGGCTTATAACTTGGCGCACCCCAAGCATTACGTTTTACACGGCACGTGATGGAACGGTCCAATATTCATACATTTTGGACGAAATTAACAGACCAGTTTTAGAACTTCCTGCAAATGACTTTTTCTGTGTAAAAGGCCTTATATTCAACTCTAGAATGTAGATAGACATCGAATTTTAGTAGACATCCAATTTTAGTCGATATTATAACCGGTAAAAAACTAGTCTGTTTTTAAGTCCGCGCATACTCAACGGTTCACCTCTTCAGACAGTTTCTAAAATTATTTGGGACATTGGGAAAAGAAACCCTCAAAGACGATGTTGACATAGAAACGGAACGCATTATATCCAGCCGGTTTGCACGCTGTTCTCGCGAGGTGAAGATAACACTGTTTAAAAGCTTACTGCCAAAATCTATACACGTGCAGCCTGTGGAGCAACTACACCAAAAAGTCCCTCAGCATTCTGCGTGTCCAGCATAAACCTTCAGCGGTCTGTTGTGGGGCTTGATTGGCGCTGCGCACAGGCGCTGCGTAAGGGAGTTCGCTGAGTGGAGCACTGACGGCTTCCAATTTCCCGTCCCTTTGGTTACACAATCCTGGTGATCGTGGAAACGATGGACAGTCCCTTACTCAAACTGCATTTGCATTGTAATGAGCATTTTGTATTTAACTAACCTAGGTAATTAATTTCTTACTCCTAACATGATTTTGTGTTTATAAGTACAGTAGTAGTACAAGTAAGTAGTATAAATTATTTCATTTCATTTTAAATTCTGGTGCGGCGGTGATGGTGGCATTTTAAATCATCCAAATAACCCAAATAACGTCACATTCGTGAATCAGAGGTACATGCGATGTCTAGATGGATGTGTGGCTGTAGGTACTATTGAGTGTATTTTATCCTTATTTATTAGGTACCCACATTTAGGGCCTTCGCCCACGGCGACTTTTTGTAGCGATGCTGCCGCGCGATTTTGAATCACGCGAATGCATCGCGACACCTGCAATATAAAGTTGGGCCATTTGCGACTGCATCACGACTGCATCACTACAAAAAGTCGCCGTGGGCGAAGGCCCTTAGGTACATTCAAATATTTGTTATTTTCGACTATACTTCCAGGCTATAAAATAATTGAGAGAAAATCTATCTTTTGCAAAACTTTACATTAAAATAGTTATTATGAATGGATAAGTCAGTTTCACTGTCGTATTAATATATCTGGGATAATCTAGTAACTAGTAGATCAGTGATAAATTACCAACGGAACATTCATTGAAACAATTTTTTTACTCTTATACTCCTTGTAGTTATTATACGCAACTCTGTTCTCATTCAATAAGTAAAGGACTGGAAAGTAGGAATGCTTCGTAAAGAATGGAGTTAAATTAGTTACTGTCATCCACAAAGTGACACTGAAAGCCTACAATCCTACGAAATTAGATAAAATTTGGCATAGAGATACTTTAAACCAGCATTAAAACATAGGATACCTTTCATCCCAAAAATCAACCGGTTTCAAATTATGAATGAGTTTGAATACTCCCAGTTCACTTGGACTAAGTCGCAGACTTATACTAACTAGGGATCGGAAACCGGTATTTAATGTATGGGAACGAAAACGTAATTTTTTCGTTCTTTGATAATTATTTCATTTCTAATTGTGCAATCTAATAATACGCAGTCGTTACTTCAAAACACAACTGAGTCCTACGTATGAAGTATAAAATAGTTGGAGGTATGTGGTTATTTCGAGGTTTTTGCAAAAAACCGGTTCCGATCCCAGATACTAACACACATATACACCTTTCCGGTCTCACGGCCAGTCTTCCGCGGAGTCGTGCACGGTGTGCCACGTGAGCCCCGAGCCGGCGGGCGCGTGCCGCGACGGCAGCAACACGTGCCGCACGAACGTCCTGCCCTGCGTCAGCCCAAGGAACAACCTCCAGTTCTTCCTCCTCCCAAAGTCGTAAGGATTTCTGAACGTGTCCGCCTGCGTTTTCCTCAGCGACGCGTTGATGTGGGCCTCCACGCTCGTTTCTCCCCTGCCCACGTTCTTGCCGTGCATTATGGTTAGCGTTCCGAGAGCGAACAGCACAGCCACGCATGTGAAAGCCATGAACATGACGGCTTTCCGTTTCCACGGGTGAGCTGCGATGCGCTGCGTTTCCGTTATGGGCGGGACGGGCAGCTCGTGCTCGCGCGGCGAGTTGAGCGAGTCGTATTCCACTATAACCTTCACTGGGACCAGCACTCCGCTCCGGTTCATGCGGACCGGGTGCCCGACCAGGTCCGGGTCGTCGTGGGGAATGATTCCACCTAGAAAGACACAAAGAGTACATACACAACTGTGAAGCATGAGAAAGGCATAGAGACACACTAAAGTTGCATTAACAGTTTCAGTGCCAGGAATGGATCAGGAATTCACTGGATGCTCTAAATACAGAGTTATCGGCTACGAGCGTAGCGCTACTAAATATTGGGATCCTCCTGAATACTTTAATAGAAAGGACTGTTAGTTCGAAAAATAACACAATGTCGATTTCGACAGGGAGTATTGCATATTTTCCATGAAAACGTTTTCGTGGGTAATTTGCGTATATGCAGAATCATGTCAAATGTTTGTTTTTTTAATCTTTAACACTACCCAATAGGAGTGTAGACTTATTAAAATTGATAACTTAATGGATAGTAAACCATCAAATCATCATCATTGTCGTCGTCATCGTTATCATCATCATCATGTCTTTGCACTTTTACAGTTTTTTTTAATTAATAACAACTAGGGACCTAAACGCAGTATTTCGTGACCAAAACAATACTTAATTTTCCATACAACGAATAGTACAAATAGACTCTGATGACGTCATACTTCTGTGTCAATTAAGATCTAAATCAATGGAATCAAACCGTCATACTGAAATTGACATTAAATGTCAATTTCAATACATTGTTTGTTTACATAGTTAGCAAATTCCATAGATATAGATCTTAGTATAAAGCGTTTCGTCTGCCACCAGCGAGGTCCGTCTATGACTATTTATTTTGTCTATTTGTGTAGTTTAATTGTATACAAACATTTGTACCTTTCTAAGACTGATTCGAACGGCATTGAAAAAAACTTAGAAATCATACCTATTACAGCACAGCAGAGTAGTCAAAGATGGTATAATTTGCAGTCAGCATCAGACGTGGCCACGCGGACATAAAACTCAAAATAATCTACATACGACTCTAGTGTCAAGAGAATAAAGATTAGGTAGATAATTTCGAGCCAGCAAACGATAAAATCATAGAAGTCTAAGTAGTGCCGCATAAAGCCCGTCACAGACGTAGCTATAATATATATTAATATACCGTAAGATACCTTAATATACATTATATCTGCGTGTGTGGACTCTTTCAACTGGTACAGAAAATTTACCGTAAGATGCCTAGCTATAATATTATACTTTGGTATCCTACTAATATTATAAATGCGAAAGTTTAGATGTTTGGATGTTTAGATGTTTGGATGTTTGTTACTCAATCACGCTTAAACTGCTGAACCGATTTGAATGAAATTTTGCACGAAGATAGGTTATTGCCTGGATTAAAATATAGGATAGTTTTTATCCTGGGTCCACGCAGACGAAGTCGCGGGTGGCAGCTAGTATTAATATATATTATAGCTGCGTCTGTGACGGGCTTAATGGCCCCACAGAATGGGTGACACAGAACACAGAATGCAAACTATACTCACCAGTGTCGTTAACCCATATGACTTGGTATCCCACATCCACGCCGGCGACGATGACGAAGGCCACGCCCGCGACCATATACACCATGTACAAGTAGAAATGGCGCGCGTTGTAGTAGCCCACGCAGTTGTTGAGCCACGGGCAGTGGTGGTCCATGGCGAGCACGCAGCGGTCGCACACGGAGCAGTGGTGCGTGCGGGGAGGCTTCGGCGATATACACTTCTTGCAGATGCTTGCGGCCTCTGCTATCATCGAACCCTGTGTGCCGTGGGAAAGTCAAGATTAATTGTGATCAAATTGATATGTGACTACGGATGCATGCCTCCGACGAGTGTGGGCGCTCAGTGTAGACGTCTTAAGAAATAATGAGATGGAAGAGTAAATTAACAGTATATGTGTTGTGAAACACACAGCTACTTAAGGTACTTTTTGCAAAAACGAGAGAGTGAAAATAGTTAAGATGTATATATCCATATACCATATATATCCGTATACGTAGCTATTATTCCCCTTTGGTTTCACAATTAATATACCTATTGATACAACCATAATTGTCCTCTACTCATTCAGATAAAACTATGTTACAAGGACAATGTTGCATATATTAGTTATTCCGTATGTAAAGTTATATCATATTATGTTATATTATTTAAATCAGATATTTAAAAAATATTTGAACTTAAATATCTTGAACTGCTGTGCTGTTGAACTTGCTATGGCTAATCATCCTCCAAGCGTTTTGTCTGTAATGCCCTACACGAGGCCGCGGTCCGCTTTCGCACCAAATCCCAGGATTAGTCGTAGGCACTAGTTTTACAAAAGCGACTGCCATCTCACCTTCCAACCCAGAGAAAACTGGACCTTATGGAGATGAGACCAGTCTTCTCACGATGTGTTCCTTCACCGAAAAGCCTGTGTTAAATATCTGATGAATATTTCGTACATAGGTTTTTTTTACCCAGTGGTACGAGCCGAGGTCCGCACCCGCGACCTACAGATTGAAAGTCACGTGCCAAATCGCTCAGCCACAGCGGCTTGGTTTACTAACAATAATGTGGCTAAAATATGTTCAAAAAACATGTTTAAAAACATGTTTAAGGAGCAGCAAATTATATTTAGTAAACATATGTGTGTAACATTAAGTTCATGCGTTTATTATTTATTTGGCAATCGCTTACATAAAATTAGTACCTACATTAAATCTTGGGATCAGGTGCCGATACCCCTCCCCTGCGCGGTGTGGACCCTGGGCTTGTTTAGGACATTACTGGAAATAACTCTTAGAGGATGATGATGCTATTATTATTCAAGTAATTAGGCTGCAAGCCATGCCACTTGTCGGGTGTGGATCCCATTTAATATAAAAACTACTCTACAAACATAGCAACAAATATTTAAAAAACTTATGTAAAGACTTTCTTACATGCAGTGGTGTCATATTCGAATAGACATTAGGTGTGTCCACACCGTATGAGTGGTTTGGCCCAACACTGTTCGCCCTAACATGCACACTCAGTGTTGACGTGGTCCAGCAAATCACCGCTTGCCTGAACCGTTCGGCTGAGCGTCCGAATGCTTACCCGTACGGTTCGCCCGAATAGTGCTTAAGTTTTTTACCCATACTTAAAAAGTCAACTCACGTCAGGCGGATACCCAGGTGAAGTAGCCACACCCATGTAGTAGTGGAAAACAATATTGAGCAATAGCCAGTTGCCAAAAATGACCAGGAATACAGTTGTATATGGACATCGTTGCCACCAGTACGGAAGCCCAACCCAGTACGCTATTGCCACTACAGCACTGGTTAATACTGTTACGCAGAACACAAACACCTGAAACATGTATTCACTTATTTAATAGCTCTGTATTAGTGGGAGACCAAAGAGTTGGTTAATTGAATTCAGACAAACAGTTTTATGAAAGACTGCACAACCGCATATGTTCAGTTGTTTCCATGGTGTTTCAAATTTAATGTCTCTTGTGTTTTTAAAAGAAAGACCTCTACTACTGCTCTGTTTTAGGACCCCTCACTGCTGGGCAGAGGCTTCACTGTGCCCTGCAGTGAGACAAATGTACATGTCGGATATGACCGAGCATGTGGGCTGATGATGATTGGAAACACTGAATTTGTATTATGTAAACTACTTATACAGAGACCTCTATGCACAGTAGGCACACTATTTTCCATTAAACACTATGTATTGAAACCAACCTTAATGTTAATTGAAAAATATTATAATTTTCAACAATGAAGTCTCACCTTTCCCAAATAACTGGCAAAGTTGTCAACAAACCAAAAGATAGGTTCCAGCATGAAGTCTACAGCGTAGCTCTGAGACATGTGCTCATTGTATGTGAGGGAGCGGGCCGTCAGGACCAACTGAGCATACTGCCAATATATATAATCCCTGTAAAAACATACAAAAACAACAAATATTACGCTAAGTTCAGACCTAGTTGAGTCACATTAATCTAGATATTTATTATAAACAATTGTGCCTTACACAATAATTATAAGGGTGTATCAATATAGTACATTTTATTACAAATAAAGAACCCAAAAACTTACTTCATTCTTGGGACGATTTCTCGCCATCTCACCCTCCATGTTATGACTGCCATATTTTTTAAAGATGCCTAAAACACAATACGCATAGCTAAACAGAAAATTCCCAATTTAATTATAGCCGAGTAAATATCTACATCTTCCTACCGGTTTTTTTATGCCGAGACTACCATATGATACTATGTCGTAACATATCAGGGTCTCCTTATTAATTCGACCATAATGTTTGTTGAATTTTCCCTATCAACGGAAAAAGGATTAATATTGCACTGCCCGGCTAAACCACTTTCCAAGTAGAAAGAAAATATTAAAATACAAATAATACACTACATTACAATCTGTCAATGTGAAGTGTCATTATTATTATTATTTTTTTTTTTTTTTAATTCGTTCATTCGGACAGGCTAAGACCATGGGCCATACTGCCTAGTCTTCAGTAAGTATAATTTCATTTGATCGAATCCAGTAATAACGTCTTCAGTAGTTTTAAATCAGAAGTCTCTAGTCCAATAAATATGTCTTCAGTTATTTCCAATTGAAGTGTCATTAGTGTCAAATTGCAGCTATGATATGCCAACCAAACGGTGCCAATATTATTGTTTCTGGTCTTATGGGCAATCCACATTAAGTGATTTTACCCTTACTTTTTTGGGTTTAATGCTCTAAGGATTTCACCCCAATTTGTCAGGACAACATGTTGAAGTCATAATTGGGTGTAGCGTACAGACGTAACAACTGCAACTACAATTTCATTCAGTGTGGCCAGTTAACAGTAAGAAACCGAAAATTGCCGCATTCAAACGGTCCTGCGAAGCGGACTGCAAGATTGTTAATAACCGATGAGATAGGGCAAGACAGCACGTCAAACACACGGCCGTGACATACTCTCGATTTCTCTCGCCGTCTCTCTCTTGTTCTAATAAGAGAGAGACGGATAGTGCGAGAAAAATCGAGAGAGCTCGCGCGCCGTCGCATGATAGCCGTGCAGCACACAAAAATCGAGAGTAAGTCACGGCCGTCTCATGATAGACGTGCCGTCTCGCCCTATCTCATCGGTTAATAATAATCTTGCAGTCCGCTTCGCAGGATCGTTTAAATGCGGCAATTTCGTTTTCTTACTGTTAACTGGCCACACTAAATGAAATTATAGTTGCAAAACACCGGTTTAAAAAAAAATACAAAATTACAGTGTAAAATATTAATACAATATTCTTCAGTATATTTTTTAAATTTTTGTTTAAATTTATTTGAATGAAATTTGTTAGAGAAAAACACCCGGCAGATCATGCAAATTCCATGGTCCAAATTGTGATTTTCATGCAATTAGTCCGGACAACTCGTTTGACGGTTGGAACATGCATCGCATCCAAATGATAGCAATTAGTCAGATTCTGATGAATTGGGGCTGACAAATCACATAATGTGTATTGCCCATTGTACCAGAAACAATAATATTAGTACATGAACGTAGAATACTATGGACGGGCTATAGTAATAATAATACCACGTGCGAGCGAGCTGGTAGCATACAAATCTCGATAAGTGTGACAGAAAGAAAAATATAATTCATTGTCCTTGTAGTTCCACTTTCTTTTGTTTGCCACAACTGATTTAGTATGAAGTTGTAGCATACAAACCATTACCCGTCCAAATTTAGTAGGTTGTTTATGGCAAGTCATCAGCCATTATAAGACGAGTTCTTAATTTAGCTGCATAAGAGCTTTTCCGTCCTTCACTGTGATAACATGTACAGCCCGTCTATAGTATTCTAGGTTCATGTACTAATATTATTGTTTTCATGTATTATTATTATTGGTCAGAAGCCACGAACTTTTTTAGCTTTAGGCGGATGTCACACTGCGCCGCATCTCCGGACGGAAGTGCGGAACTGCATACAAATTTCGCCGCACGGAGATGCGGTGCAGTGTGTCGTACCATACGGAATTTATATACAAACTGAGGTACTTGCATACAACGCAGTGTGACATCCGCCTTAGCGAACCTTTTCTGAAAACACTACGCCCTTAGACTACGCCCAACGTCCTAGCGCGGCGGACTACATGAAGTTATTTCAGCCGACGTGGATAGGTGCCGGATGCACGGCGTCCAGACCCCGTCTCATGGTCGGCCTTATCACACAATAAGTGACCGGATAGAGCGTCCGTCACCGTTCGATAGAACGAGACGACGCTCCTCTATCTTGTCACTTATCGCTTGATAAGGCCGACCATGATAGGGTCAGCACGGCTATCACGCGTCGGTGCGCAAGCTCTCTCGATGTTTCTTTCCTCGGACTATCCGTCTCTCTCTTATTAGAAAAACAGGTATAATGCGAGAAAAATCGAGAGTACGTCGCGGCTGTCTCATGATAGACGTGCAGTTACTAGGGTCATTGCGACCATTCATATGAGTCAGTGAACTGAAAAGATATCATCTCGTTTTAAGTAATTCCTATTCTTGAACGAAAATCAAATTAGCTGTCCGTTTGACACTTAATAGTATTTTATGCAATCGTTTTATAATGTATGTTATTCAGTCGAGTACCACGTTTAGGCCACGAAGCTTGCTGAGTGGCCTAATTAAGGTACGAGACTTAAAAAGCTAATTATACATATAACTATTGTATACAATACTTTTTCTACGAGTCAACAGAACTGATTAAACAAACTTGGTATCTATTGAGAACGAAGTGCAACCAACGGCTTTTTCTTTTTTGTGCGTTGATGTCTATTTACCTTTTGACTTTCTCATGACGGCGTCCTATTGGTCAAATACATTATAGTTCAGTAAAGGCGCCACGTGACTGGTCAATTTCATTACAGTTGTCTCAACAGTTATGAAATGTCGAGTTGGGAGCTCTATAGTAAAAAGTATGTCATTTAAGTTTGGTGTACGAAGTCTTAATTCAAACATTAAGGTCGACGAGTATAAAAAATGAAATTTAATTGAATAAACTATGTCCTTCAGGTGGACACTCACTGAAGCTTCACTGCTACCACAAGACGGCGGGCGGGTGAGCTGTTTCGATTTTTCTCGCGCTACACCTCTCTTTCTAACCCTACAACTTTCAAACAAATACCGCAAGCATAGGTTTTCAGTTTAATAGCAAAGGAAATAGGAGATGATTACCTACTGCCGCTTGAGATTAAAGTTTAAAGCTGCAAACGCACAGAGAGCGGTGGCGGGGCGGCGCGGCGCGGTGCGGAGGCGGTACCGGTTGTAATGTTCGAGCTAATATGAAAGGGTCCGCACAGAAAACCGCGCCGCTCTTTGCGGATCGTTTCATATTAGCTCGAACATTACAACCGGTACCGCCTCCGCGCCGCTCCGCCACCGCTGTCAGTGCGTTTCGGCCTTTAGTAAGGACCTCGTGCTAGCATGTATTTTCTCATAAGCCGTCAATTATAATAGTCGTTATATTTCTTTGACCGTTACTTTGAGTTTTCACCCGACTGCAGATGTTTAGATTAAAGGGAAATAAAAGACAATTTTCAGAACATGCAAATTATTTTAATAAATAAAAATGTTTTATTATTTATCACAACTGTACTGATAATGTGACTGCTGTCCGCCTGAGTCTTTTGCACATGCGCTCATCACTATAACATCCAAGGAAGTGGCTAGTAATGAACGTGTTCCCAGAAGGTCTCCACATTCGTCCAATAATCACACGGAAATGCACTATTTCTAAAGAAACGTAAGGTTTATTGGGTCACTTTTAGACATATCATGGACGACAAATGAGGCTCTCCACCATCTGTATCCAACGTGTCCTCAGCTTCTTTGTCCATCTGGTCACCACGGCTATCACATGACGACGCGCGAGCTTCCTCGATTTTTCTCGCACTATTCGTCTCTCTCTTATTAGAAAACTTACAGAGAGAGGTATAGTGCGAGAAAAATCGAGAGAGCTCGCGCGCCGTCTTTCGATAGCCGTGCAGGTCTGGACCGCAAAGCCTGGCAAAACTGATTATCACTGGCCGCATGGAGAGGAGCAGAGGACGGATGCCTATGCGCTGGGCGGACACGGTAACATCTGTGGCTAGAGCCATCAAGCCCAGGACCGAGCAGCTTGGAGTGATGGTGAAGAGCGCCGGCAGCCGTCACGTCCCTCAGCCATTAGGATACGACAAGGAATAACTTTTAGATCAATAACCAACTAGCGTAAAAACATGCCAGGTGCGTAGAAATAGTGCAATCATTTCCACCGACTGGCTAAAACAGTAAGTAATTGTAAAAAGCTCTTTGAAATTATCTCAAAATCGAACATTAAAATTAATTTGACCCGATACAACATCTACAACATGTACTATAATCTGTGTTACGTTATCATTATCAGTTCGTAGAGGCGCACGACGTAAGAATTTAATCATACCCCAGATTTTATAAAGATTCGGAAGACCTCTAGACCGGTAATGTGAGAAAATGTAGGTATTGAGTTAATAAGAACAGGTGAGGTTATGCGCCAAGCGAAGCTATCTGCGAAATATGAGGTTTTATAAAGATCTAGTCCAGAAAATTCGGTTGGTGTATTACACCTTGGACATCATAAACATGTATACACTTTATGAAAGCGCAAAGTGAATGTAAACGTATTTTGACTTCGGTTGTGTAAGTAACAATCATTTTGATAAATCACATACATAATGCTTAATCAGTGAATTTCAAAAATGTTTCACTCAAAAAAAGTACTGAGATTTCCTCATATGGAGAGGAATATTTATCTACACCTATTTACCACGAAAGTGGGCCTTGCGCTCTGTAAAAGGTTATGTAATTATTAACCATAACTAGTTTTCCATTAAACAAATAAAAAAATGTATTAGCAATTATTTTTTGACAATAAACCTTAGGACGAGCGCAATATCGGAAGAGTTCTGAAATGTTGATTTCGTTAGTATTATTGTTACTATGTATGTAATATGCGAAACGTTCATGAATATGTCCTCCATTGTACAGTTACTATTAAACTGTTCCGAACGGCCAAACACAACACCTTACCAGTCTTACCATCCATACATGAAGAGGACCCGTATAGTCATAGTTTCCTATGTAAATGAATACAAAGTTCCGAACATCAAGGACACCTACTGAAATATTTATCCGTTGTAAAAACGTGAAAAACACACTTATAAGACAGTTAAGAAGTCATAGAAAAGGGTTCACATTAAAAGTGTTGTTTTACAGCGACATTAACATCACAGCGATTCATCAGCTTTGTTGAACTCCTACTTAGTATGCTTACACTACATTATTTTTATTATTACATTAACTCTAATCTAAAAGGTTCCGAGATTACCCACAGAAAGATCTGTTAAAGATTGAGATCAAAGCTGCCTCTTTTACAAAATAATGTTACCATGTTTTTACTTTATCTACTTGAAGGAAGTATTCGTTACAGTTCATTATCTTTAAAATATTATAACAGGCAAACAAATGGTCTACAAGAGACTTAATTAAGAAAATGGTAATCATCCACATTGAATAAAAACTATTGGGCATATTTGAATGTTCAACAAAAAAACATTGTATGTACGTAAATAGTTTAGGAAAATATTGGTGGAGACCTTTTTTAAGTTTATCTATCAGCAAAAACAGGTTAAGGCAGAGAACTGTTAACAGAAAAGTCAGGTACTTTGTTTTTCTGCAGATAATTTCAGGATACCATACCCACTTCTAGATTATACGTTCGAGTCTTTCACGGTAAACCAGTGGTCTGGCGCTTTAGCGCGATATAATATACATATACTAATCCTAACCACTACTAGACATCACTCAATTATACAAAATCTTACTAGGGCTCATGTCTCAAGTACACGAAACGTATTGAATTTTAAAATCTCCATTATTATTAATTAATATACACGTATGGATCACGCCTTGCGCATGTTTGTCTCGGCTTAACTCGTTTTCAGACCAGCATTTGAAAAATGTCATCGACTGTCAATTTTTCACATTCATACTAAGGTGGTTCGACGACCATACAAAATAATTTGAGAATAATCGTTTTCCCAAAGTATCACGTGATAAACTCAATTTATTCTAGTTAAGTATACAGGTTTATTCTAGGAAACGGAAAATTTCGCGCAAATGGAAAGCCAATTTATGAAAGTGTGTTGCATAAGTTTTTTTAAAATATCACGCAGTTAGCCTGCGAATGTCAAAAAACGTTTTTTATGGTCGTTGCACTACCTTAAGATGCGTACTGAGAGCCAGTATGTGACGGATATATACTGCCTCTGCCTGAAAAAGGGTTAATGAACTTACAGAGAATGGCTACTCGGCTTGCCTACGTATGGTGGAAACCGTTTCATTTCAATGACAAAAATAATGTTTAGTCCAGACATAAGATTTGCAATACTTTATACGATACTACTCTACACTTTCTACTAGTATAGTTGTTCATTCTAAATTTGACACCCTGGTACATTTTGGTCACGTTTTATATAGTGGTTGCTGGTAGGAAGAGGAGCTTGATAACTAAGTTGACTTTCAGTAACCGTACGGCTAGCCTTATAAGGACGAGCAAGATAAACTAAAGATGAACTCAACAGATATATGCCAATAATATACTAGATATCCTCCATCGTGGCGTCATATGACCATCTTTCACGACGAAGAAAAAAAACAAGAGATTAAACACACTAGTAAGTTTTCCATCTTTCTTTATGTAAGTGGAATTACAAGAGAAATTATGCCTTTAATAATATATCAATCAAAATAACTTCAATACAAATTAAAAGTTTTAACGCAAAGGGAACAAACAAAGGCATTTTTCTACTCCTGTACTTTTATCTGTCATTTACATAGTCCCGAACACTAATATAAAGACATACAAAATAAGTCTGCAGAAAAGTCTATACTCTATTCCCCATAACAGTACGGCACAACCGTGCTGTTTTGTCGCCAAAACGATACGCTTAGCAGCCATACGCTTCTAAACCTGGGTAGTGCTACATTGTGCCACGGCCTACTAGACACGATCCAGTAGGCCGCGACGCGACTAATCTAGAGGGCCATGCCGAAACATAAAATACATTAGGTACTACCAACTTAACAAACCACTGAATGTATTTACTTCAAATAAATTATTGTACTAAAGGCATTGCTGCCAACTTAAGAAAAACCTTGGTCTTAATATGACAGTACTGGCAAGTTGAATTGTAATTTATTATAAGAGGTGTCAATGTGTCATGTTTCCAATTTCCCACCAGTTCCAGTTCAAAATTAAAAGACGAAATATGTCAAATATGATAACTATTCGTTATTAATAACTTCTTAAGATTTGATTCGTGTTTGTGGAGTGAAGAAAAATGTGTACGTTCCTTTTAAAATGGACGAAGAAGAAAATAACTGCACCGCTGATGAAATTGCGTGAGTAGTAATAGAACTAACGGAAAACTTACTGCCTGAAAAGTCAAATTATGCTATTTATTTAAAATAGTCGTAGAAAAAATATTGTATGCAACGGTGTATAACTTGGTCTTAAAACGCTCGTGGCGTCTTTAATTGCGATGCTCGCCAAGGCTCGCATCGCAACTCAACACTCGCGTTTTAAGACCCTACTTATACAACAGTTGCATAAAATACTATAAATGCAAATATAAATCAACGACTCGTGTTTAAAACTTTGATGTAATCAAAAATAGTATTCGTTAATAGTAGTACCTATGAATTGAAACTTAATAATTAAACCTTAGCTATTAACAGTCTTACAATGGAAATACGAACAAGAAGTGTCACCTTCAATATAATTCTAACAACCAGTTTCCACTGGGCAGTAAATATTACCCACATTCACAAAACTATATTTGATTGAAATTAAAGAAATGGAAGTAAGAGAAAGAAACGGAAAGTCCATGAAAAAGTTTGAATGCGATTTAATACCAAGAGATCTGTTATAGGTGGACACTACTCGTATGGCTCAATAACAAAATCCGCGCATAAAACACTAAACTCACATTGAATATTATTTATAACCGTTGTTGGTGCATTGCATGGAATGTTGTTATAGTTAGCGACTGCTGAATGCAGTGGTATGTAATGACAATCACAATTAGAACCCTGCTTGTTTTTATGCCCGGGCCACACTAACGAGAAATGCCATCAATTATCGCGATATTGGACGTTAACCGTAAGGCCACACTACGATTATCGCGATAATTAACGGCATTTCTCGTTAGTGTGGCCCTAGCATTAGAGTAGCACGTCTACGTCGCACTAGACGATACCCGTTGTCCCGAGGTGAGCGACGAATACTATGAATGAGTGTCACTGTCACTTGAGCTCCGGTGAGGTAGCTCGCCGTCCGTCGTTCACCTGCGGTGTGTGTGTGTGTGTGTGTGTGTGTGTGTGTGTGTGTGTGTGTGTGTGTGTGTGTGTGTGTGTGTGTGTGCGTGTGTGTGTGCGTGTGTGTGTGTGTGTGTGTGTGTGTGTGTGTGTGTGTGTGTGTGTGTTTGTGTGTGTGTTTACTGCGGCTCCTCGCGGCGCGCGGCGCACGCCACGGCGCCGGCGCCGGCGGCGGGCATCTTGTTGACCAGCAGCAGGGTGCGCTGCATCACTCGCAGCCGCGTCAGCAGGTTGCGACTCGCGATCATCATGCTCTACAAGCATAAGGCAAAAAAGCGTTAACACCACAGTACTTGTGACATCAAGGGCGAATTAGCCATGTGAATTCCCCGTTGTCACGGACATCCGGATACCACATCAGACGCGCGCGGAATGTGCGTCCGACGGCCAACTCGGAGACCGAGTTCGGACATGCGAAGTAGATGCATTTGCGTGATCTAGTGCATATCTATATCTGTGGTTAACACGATTCCTTTATTGTCGCCCCCCGGGAATTAAACCATACTCAAACCTACATGACAGGTTTTACTTGAATAATGTCGGAGTAGGGGCTTACGGCCAATACCTTCCGACCATTTGGCTCGACAGTGGAGCAGATGAAGGGAATTTAATGATTACGAATAGGTAGACCAGGATGCATTTATATAAAAAAAAAAAGTAAGGAGATACTACTGAGATTGCAAGTATCCTATGTCCGTGCCAATGTTATTGGATCTAAATCAACACTTGCTCCTGCGTTTTATAGTATACTCCGCGACCTAGAGACCGCGTTTTGCAACGAATGCAGACCAACCCGCGTGTGTATAATATAAACTACAGTGAAAAAATTCTAGAAATCGGATACGTGGTTCCAGAGACCCAACAAACTTATACAACCAGTCTAACGACTGCCTATTTATCCATACTAATATTATACATGGGAAAGTGTATGTGTGTGTTTGTTTGTCCGTCTTTCACGGCAAAACGGAGCGACGAATTGACGTGATTTTTTAAGTGGAGATAGTTGAAGGGATGGAGAGTGACATAGGATAGTTTTTATCCCCGAAATCATCCCCTAAGGGGGTGAAATAGGGTGGTAAAAGTTCGTATGGAGCTGCGATATAAACGAGTTCCACGCGGACGAAGTCGCGGGCAGAAGCTAGTCACGTTATATTAGTACAAAGTACGGTATGAGTAGTGACCTGCAGTTCTGGTGCGAGGGGAAGGCTGGCGACTAGCCACCACAGCCAATCTGGCCCGTCAGGGTTCTTCCACCACTCCTCCTCCACAGTTAGGGGTATCTTGCCGAAAGCCCGCTCTAGCTTCCAACGCACACTCTTTTTCAACTTCTTCAGCCATAACAAGGACTTCAACACCACGTTGAGAGCCACGTCCTGCATGAGCCCTATGATGTAGTGATCTTCAGGGATCTTGTCGGTCAAAGTCTCCACTCTGGCAAGACAACTGAAAAACAAAATACTTAATAGAAATCGAAGAGCACACACAAACACATTGTAGCGGCTAGGAGGACAGACAAATTACACAGATAATTTTGTTAGTCATCGGATATAATACCGGATAGGATAAAGAGAGCAGATATATCTCTAATTATTAATGCGACTTCTCCTGTCATATATTAGCAGTGGCGTGCCTAGGGTTTCAGAATAGGGCAAGCCGAGACATATGTTTTTGCAATTTCCTCGGATTATTTACCCATGTACCAAAAATACTAAAATAAATCACAGCGTTCATATGCTTTTGGGAATTTATGTGCCTTATAATGGCGCCAGCTAAGTTACTTAGGTAAATCGTCATATCCAGATAGGTATATTCCCACCGTTTTCGTCGTTCGAAAGATATATTCTTTCCTACAACACCAGCAATACAACTCATTAGATTGCGAACAACTAACAATCCAATGAGTTTTGTACACCGATCTATTAAGCTGAGTGAGAAGTACACAAACCAGGCGTAGGTTTTGGCTAAGAAATTAGTTGTTTCTTCTGAGCAAAGTCTAAAATGTTTACCTTTCCTTTGCCAAGCAAAACTTGTACACACTTTAAATAATCACTCCATTGTCAATCCGATTAAACCACAACACAGCTAACAATAGTACATTATTGCAGCGGCCGGGAAGTAGCAATTCGTGGATAAATTGATTTTGTCGGATGAAGAGAAGCTGAATCCGACAATAGAGACCAATCCACGAATTGCCGTTCCCGCTAAGGCAGATATAGTGCTTTTCTCCAAAAATGTGAGGAAATCAAATAATATTTACTGGCACGACTCATAGTGCCAGTTTCAATTGACATACATACCAATTATAAAACCATTAGAATCGGTTACAATTTTAATGTTTTATGCAAGTAAAATTATGAAAGATTAAACGGGGTTGCAATCTAAATGCATTTCAGTTCGTTGTGAGTTTTAATTTCGATAAATATTTTTATTTCTTCATTGAAAACTATTTCAGAAATATTTAAAAACGTCACTTCGATCACTTTCAAAAGTACGGGTTTTGTCTATGACCATTAAAAAAAGAAAACTTAAAGCAGGCTACTAACGGGCGTGATTTGTCACAGCAACTTGCAATAGTTGGAAAGAGACAGCCATACACTACTAAACGGTGTAACTATCGCAAGTTGTTGTGACAAATTGCAAGGTCTTTAAACATACGAGCACTTGGCTGTTTGTAGTGATTTGTCTTAGTCAAAGTATATAGTTAAAAGGTAAAAAAGTATACAGTAAAGGAATTTCATACACTTTCCTGGCCGCCAAAACTGTACAGTAAATGCCTTTGAACTTTTTAAATCTGCGTTTGTCAGTAACGAGGAACTTCACGTACTATTTTTGCTACAGTAAGGCGAACATTTCTGAGCATATTGGAGAAAAATACTTAATGACCGGACTGGCCGTTAAAACACACAACAAACAAAATAAAAATAATTACAAATTAAAATTGCAACTAATAACAATGAATGAACAATGAAGTCAGCCCTCGGCCGTCAAAACGCGCATGCGCGAATTTCGCATTTTACTCGACTTGTGTACAACTTCATACGCATGCTGGGCTTAATTCTCGTACCGATTGCTATATAAATCTTTAATAGATACATCACATTATTAGGCAGTCTTGATGGGTAAGAAAGAGATAAAGATAGTTAGCTAGAATAGAAGCCCGCTTGCAAGCCAACGCGTGCGAGCGAGATGACTAGCCGTGTCTCCAGCGAGGTCGGCTCGTCATATCAGCTACAGTGCTGCCAGCCAGCCGCGCCGTGGCGATGGCGGTGCGCGGTCGAATATTGTACCACGATTTGTTCATTTAAAAATTGGAATGAGAGCGCGAAGCGCAAATTGAAATTAGAGTTTGTGCTCTCATTACCTTTGATTTTTGTTTTGATCAAGAATTAGTTGTGTAAGGCAAGCCCGGCTTTTGGGCTTGTATGGCAGTACCGCCACTGTTATTAGAGCTGTTGCCTTAAGAAAAAATGCTTTTCTTTTCAGGATATTTTTTTCTCTTATTTCTATCTTGTACGATCTATGACGACATATTGATATTACCTGTCCATCAGCCTTTCAACAATTTTGAATCGCGAAACTCCGATGGTCGACAAGATGATCCGGCCGTCTCCGCACTCCACACAGTCGCGGACTTCCAGCATCTAATGGTAACAAGTAACGATATTCTATATAGCAAACAGGTAAGGGGGAGTATTCATAAATTCCTTCTGGAAGTCATAAGATGTAGGGCAGTTGCACCCACTTATGATTACAGACCCATCAATGTCATTAAGCAAGCATTTTATGAAAAAAATGGGAATTTGGAAATAGTTCATAACAGCAGCTTTTTTGTGTGTAACTGATATATTATCATTTTAGTAATTACGTAGACTGAAAATCCACCAAAATATTAGTCATAAAAAAATCGATATTTAACCAATTCCTGAAAGAAGAGGAAAAATGTTAATAGATTTTTTAATTTTTGTTTTGGTTCATTTACAGGAGCTCTTCAATAATAATAAGTAAATCTCACAAAAACATAATGGATGTGTCATTTATTTTTATATATTTACTTCTCGATGGAAATTTTGTAGGATTCTTGGATAGGCATCTTAGAATAACATTTGAAAATTAAACAAACTAAAAAACACGCTGCTATAAATTAATGTTTAAAAAAAAAGTAATTTTCCTGGGGTAATATCCAGGGTGTCCACTGCAAACTAGATATATCAAAATATTACAATTGATTAACCTTTCACGCCATCTCAAAGTACGCAAACGCATGTCACCTTCCAAAGATTTTGTTTTTTATAAACATAAATACGATGGTGACAAACAAGCGCACGGTCTGTCTGATGTTGTATCATCGCAGCCTTTTAGACGTTCGGAAAGCCACCGGAAGCATAATTCATCTGGAAGCCAAACCTACTCGGTTGCATTGGCATTGTTAGCACTAACGCCTCAGGTAGGTAGGAAGGTATTTGATATTTTAAGTAATAAGGATTATTAATAAGTATTGTAATGCAGCGTGCAAAAATGGTGCTAACCGTATAATAACAAATGGTTCACAGTCATCTATGATGAACCTAACGCCCGCCAATTGCCCTTTATCAATAGGGGTTTCTTCATTGTGTCCATAAGTTTTTTTTTCGGTTGTGACAGCCGCTTCATTTTCTACGAATTCTTTTACTTTATCGCATATCTTTAATGCTCTATCTAAGCATAGCCAATCCTCAATTTTGGGGGGGGGGGGGGACTCCGGGCCACCGGTTATGGAGGTATAGAGTGCTCGACGGGCTGTGCTTAGGGAATTTATTTATTCATCGTATGGCAAATCAGTATTTAGAACCGTGAGATCTTGGAAAAGACAGTACTGTTGCCAGGTTGTTGCACTTTTAGCACCACCCAGGGGTCACGGGAATGCAACCGAGTAATAGAAAAAACCGAGTAGCGAGTTTAACCGGCGGTTTTTAACCAAATCCACATCGGTTACGAATTCGGTTAAAAACCGCGGTTTCGAGTTTAAAATCGGAGGGGAAGTATACAGTTTTTTTTTAACTTTACTAAATACGTAATTTAAAATGTGTATGACACGTCAACGCGAAGATCCGAAGTTAGTCTGAAGGAAGGCTCTAGAGCTAGACTAATCCGTTACTATACCGACGACATCCCGGACATCAGCCGTACGAGATTGTAATGCCTCTTAATCAGCTCAAAAACAACAAGGCACCCGATGAAGACGAAACAGCCGAACTCCTGAAGGCGGGTGCAAAACCGGCCCTTACGGCCCCAGAAGAAGTTGTTCGATTCCATTTTACTGGAAGGGAGAACGCCAAAGACATGAGACGGAGTGGTGGTAGTGCTGTCCTTTAATAATAATAATAATAATAACTATAACTTCCAGCCTCCCGAACAAGCCGGTTTCCGAAGAAACTTTAGTACCCTAGACCACACGCTCCGTTTTAGGTTATAAAGAAGGCTGAGGACTGTAACCTGTCCCTCTGTTTAGCGTTCGTGGACTACGAGAAAGCTTTCGATTCGATTAATATTTCTAGGCTGTACTACAGACCCTCCAGCGGTGCCAAGTTGACTATCGCTATATCTATCGAAGTACTGAAGTATACTTAAGTACGATGCTCGATGACCTCAGTAAAGGCGATCGTCTACAACTTCGAGCGTGGATACTAGAACAGATTGTCCAGTTAGGTAGGTCCGCAACTTTGAGAAACACGTTAATCGTCGAATCCGACTCAGTTGATGGGCAGCGTTCGGGAAGCTACTAGTGGAAGCCCCTTGATTGTTTTTTTTTTTAAATCAGCCATATCGTGTCTGGAGGAGCCCAAACTTGGTATGTTTCAAAAATTATTTTTGTTTTAATTAAAAAATATGGCTAAAATGTATTCATGTGGTATATTTTTAGAATCGCCTCATAAAGTTCTTTCATATGATACCACACACGATAGCTTAAAAAAAATTTTTCTAAACAAAAAGAAAACTGTCTTGGCACTCCCCCCCCCCTAAGGGATTTTTTTTAGGAACTGCGGGTACAAACAATTGTTTTGACATCAAGTATGTGTGTGCCCTACGGCTAAACTGTGCATCGATTTGCTGTTTTTTTAAGCGTAGGGCTACCACTATACGGCACATCTTTTCGTCCAATATTCCTGTCTTTGTCCAGTGTGTGTTGTCAGTGATGACATTATGGCACTAAACCGTGGTCGCTTACTATGGGTCTCATAAGAAGGCTCAAAGTTACCCAAAGGGCAATAGAGAGGGCTATATTGGGAGTTTCTCTGCGTGATCGCATCAGAAATGAGGTAATGGGTGGGGCACATAGCACGTAGAACCGACGGCCGTTGGGGCGTACCAGAAAGCTCGGCGTGGGTAGACCCTCCACAAGGTGGAGTGATGACCTGGTAAAGGTCGCGGCAGTGCACTGAATCCGGGTGGCGTAGTTTTCTTTGACGACCGCCGTAGCCTAGTTGGTAGTGACCCTGCCTACGAAGCAAGAGGTCCTGGGTTCGAATCCCGGTAAGGGCATTTATTTGTGTGATGAGCACGAATATTTGTTCCTGAGTCATGGATGTTTTCTATGTAAGTATTTATTTATCTATATAAGTATGTTTATCGTCGTCTAGTACCCATAGTACAAGCTTTGCTTAGTTTGGGACTAGGTCGATTTGTGTAAGATTGTCCCCATAATATTTATTATAATTATTTATTTATAATCCCTCATTTTAAATCACTGGGATGGAAGTATATTTCATGTGTCCACATTTTCAGCTCGCAGTAGTAGGGACTTCGCAATAGCTACAGGATATATGAGATATCGTCGTAATTATGCCACCGGAACAACTAAAGGGCTAAGCTATAAAAATGATTACATTTAATAAAAACCCCTCCTCGTTTGGATTATAATGTAGTTAGTTACCTTATATTATTTGGTCTTACAGTATTTAACACTGAATACAAATAACAAACTAACTTTGAAAGATCTATAGCTATCTGCCTAAGGTATAACATAAAAACACAATCAACATATTTATATTGCAATTTTTATTTTCTGATTCCTTTGCTTTTTAATTTATTTTTTCCTCCTGGAATATTTTCCCTGACCTGGCTAAAGCTTCCCTGACTTTCCCTGACTTTCCCTGACCACCATTTGCTTCCCTGACTTTTCCCTGACTTTCCAGAAAGTGGACACCCTGATATCGCGCCGGCAGCTCTCATTCTACAGAAACTTGTCAAAACCAGAAAATTCAGATTTTAACGACCACCGCTGGACTTGGTGCAACCCACCCGTATATGACTTTAGCAATATAGTATTTAATGCAATCGTTATATAATGCATGCTTTTTCAGTCGAGTACCGCGTTTAGGCCACGAATAATAATGTTGTTGAGTCGTTGTGTTACCGTTCCATAGGAGTCGGTGTGGTCCTCGTTCCGCGCGACGATGCCGAGCCGGCGCGAGCCCGACTCGAGGATCCGGCGGATGAAGACGCGGTAGCGCGGCGCCGAGATCAGCAGCGGGCACGGCACTCTGCAACAACCACGTCAATTACGGTTTAAAATAATGAAAAAAAGCGGCCAAGTGCGTGTCGGACCACGCACAAATAAGGGTTCCGTGCTTATTAAAAAGGTTATCAAGGGTCGGCAACGCCCATATTACTGCTCTGGAGTTGCATGCGTCTATAGGCTGCGGTGTTCGCTTACCATCAGGCGGGCCGTACGCTTGTTTGCCACCGTCGTTGTATAAAAAAATATTAAAAAGGTCGTATCGTTACTGAAATCTTATGGCACTCACGTTTTCTTTAGGGAAGGTATTTTTTAGAAATATCTCGAAAACCTTTGAACCGATCTTGTTCACAACAATTTTCGCTGAAAGAAATTTAATGAGCCCTATATGTCCATGTTTTTTTTCATATTTTTAAAATATACGGTTCAAAAATTTGAGGGGAGGGGGCCACAATTTTAGTGACTTTCGGGGCGATTATCTCCGACTCTATTCACTTAATTAAAAAAAACTGCTTAGAAACCTTATATTTATTTTGAAAAGCCTATCGATTGATGTGCCACACGTGGGCATGCAATGAATTTTTTTTTTTACTTTCAGTTTTATCTATGGAGTGCACTCCTAGAAAAATTTTTTTAGCAATTTCATTACAAAACTATCTAGCGGCTAACAAAATACACCTATCGTCAAAATTTTATTCAAATACACCTTAGTTTTCGAAAACATCGTAAGGAAACCGGTCTTATCCCAATAAGGTCTAGTTTTCCCTCTGGGTTTCGCTTTCGTAAAACTAGTGCCTATGCCAAACCTTGGGATTAGGTGTCAGCGGACCCTGGGCTCCTGTAGGGGCATTACCGGAAATAACGCTAAGAGGATCATGACTTAACGTTTTGTGGTATAGGGCACCGACGTCATTGTGCTGCGACCCCATGGAGGTCGAGTCATTCTTATTTTATATTAACATAAGAGATTCCTATCGTTGCATTCAAATTATTTATATCGCACGACTCAGCGTATATCGGTCGGTCAATCTGCAGAGACGCGCATATTATTGTCTACTACATAGTTTGTTTTGGCTATAGGGTAGATAGGAGTGGGATACTCACTTTTGAAATCAAATTATCCGATACGTACCTCTGTATAAAATATAAATATGGCCCAAAGGTAAATTTTAAACAATGGTGAAATATTGTGGAAATCACACAACACACAAACTAACAGCGTCACAAACTTTACCTTTTATAATGTAAGTATAGGTTAAAAGTTAGGTTAGGTTAAGTTAGGTATAAGAACAAGAATTATTTATTTCAGAAAAACATGTTACACGGAATACAATTGTCATTGGGTCCTGAGCTAGGACACCCTGTGTTACAGGACCCAGAGAGTGCAAGCTTACATATACTAGTTAACATGTCTTCGTGCAGGGCTAACAAACGGGTATACAATGCTATATATTATATATTTTGCAGGTAGATATTTAGCTACAATAATTTAATTTTAGTTCTGCCAGTCTGTGTTTGTGTGTGTGTATGAAGTGCACGTGCGTGTGCGTGTGTGAATGTATATACTATACTCACTTGGGGAACGCAGTGACGCAGATGAACACGGGCACGACGCTGGGGTCGAGCGGCGGCTGCGACGGAAGCAAGTCGACGGCATCCAAAGCCGCGCACACGAAACCAGACGGCCGGGTCTGAAAGCAGCGCATTATTGGATCTCAGGCTTCGCTTTTTTACAAGCTTTTATTTGACTTGCCCTGTTCGTATGGGACAAAGCTTGCGAGTTAAATTTGCCCCACTTACCGGTGACCGATTGAGCTGAAATTTTGGGTATAAGTATAGTTTGGATGACGATTCAATATTATGGTTCCATCGAGCTGATCTGATGATGGAGACAGAAGGTGGCCATGGGAATTCAGTAATTAACCGACGTAACCCCGTTGAGTTTTGGTTCGTTAAAATCGTCTCAATAAGTAGTTGATGATGGTATACAGAAAAGTACAGTCGTCAATAAAAGCTTGAACCAAAAATTAAATTTTGACAGAATCCTATTTTTTTTAACCTGAGTGTTGCTATAATAGGACGAACTCAATATAGCGGTCGAATTGCGTGGTTGGAGGGTAGCTTGGGGAAAATCCAGGAGAAGCCTGCCGCACGACCACGCGGGGAAGTTGTACACTGGAATACTCGAGTTTGCGCTCCAGTGAGATTGGTTGAACGGTATCAACCGAATTTGGGGTGTGAGTGGTGTCAAACTACTGAGTTTTATCGCTGTTTCTCTAAAACCTAGCCTAGCTGAGAAGAGTCCAGCAAGAAACTCAGCTAGGCCCGACTTGGCTCGGACTGACTCTACCCGGTATACGGCGGCACCGGGACGAATACGGACTGTGCTCAGGCTTCGGTTCTAGTGTGTGCTAGGTAAGGTGAGAGCGAGGTCGTAGATGAAATATGAATCACCTACATATAGATATACATCACCTACTCTTATCCACACCACTACACCCACCACTCAAGCGGTACTGGTGTGGATACGATTAGTCTTTCGGCCCATAAATTAAGCTTGCTCTCTTTTCTACCAAGTACTGCTAAGCTATCAAAGTAAACGATCCAAGTAATCATACTAAGGCACGTTGTTTGAGCACGCTATTGGTGGTTGGTGGTCAATCCGTCTTTCGTGTTTGACTTCCGGGATGCCCGATATGTAGCTAAAGTACAGGAAAGTGCACGAGTGTTGCAACACGAGTCAAATAAACTTCTATCCAACATCAGTTCTGTGACGTCATTTACTTCTAGCTATTATACTGTTGCACCAATGTTTTTTCTATATAATACACCGTTTGTACTGTTTATAGATCTGAATACGTAAAGAATCCCGAAAAGTAAACAATACGGTTTGTCGAGTTAAAGAAAGGTCTTTGTTATTGTTATACAAAGTTCTATAAAGAACAGAGAATGCCGATATTTGGCACAGCACTCGGCCATGTACCCCAGAGAAGACGACGGAGATGCCCAGAACGAGCCCGCAGGGCGGTGCGCGAGGAGGGCTCGAGTACTTTCACCCTGACATCCTTGAGTCCTCCGAATTACTTTATAACGCAGATGGCGGTTGACGTGGAGTTTTTAGTGGGTAGAAATAGGTTTCGTAGGTTTTCTACACAAAAAACCAAGGTACTCTATTTGCCCACATTTTTGCAGCAGACATAATCTGCCCGACCCAGTGCGACATGATTGGGCGGTCATACCGGTCTGCAATGACACCCAGAATGCTGTTGGTACTTCCCCTGAGTCGGCCCAGCATTGACACGATCTTCTTGAGTAGAATCGCTGGAAAACCGTCCGTGCGGGCCTCGGCGAATATACGCGAGGCGCCACACAACATCCTGAATGCATTGTTATATTGAACACGCAGGGAATTTTGAAATACTTTACCCATAGGCTACTCGAGTAGAATGATTGGCTATAAGCCTTAAATAGAACGAATTCAACATTAGTGGAACATCGAGCAAACCACCAAAGTACACGAAAGGGCAAGAGTGTAACAAACACGACTGAAGTCGACTTCCATCCAACATCAGTACTGTGATGTCATTTACTTCTAGCTATTATACTGTTGCACCAATGTTTTCCTATATAAACACCCTTCGTACTGTTAAAATTACATCTGAAGGCGTCACGAATCCGGAATGTAAACAATACTGTTTGTAGAGTTAAAGAAAGGTCTTGTGAAACAAAGTTCAGTTACATAGAACAGAGAATGCAGATATTTCGTAGCAAGGCTCGTTGGAATTGCGTCACAACCAGATATACGTCATAAGTCTGTTTTTTTTTCTCATGATCATCATTAATCAATAATCATACATACAAGTAACAAGACCGTGAGGACTGTACGAGTCAGCCAGCCAGCTTTCTGCTCCTCAACGTCAATTCAAAAGCTCTACCGGAATTTTCTTTAATGATCGTTTGCCAATACTGATATACCTTATGCTCAGAGGCGTCATTACCTATGGTGCACGGTGTGCGTTGCACACGGGCGCAGCAGTCCTAGGGGGCGCCGAGCGCCGCCCGCTACCATTCCATTTTGACCGCGCGCTAGAGTAATGTTTGCAATCGGGCGCTACATGGGCTAGAGACGCCTGTGCTTCTGCTGCTGCCCTTCATAGTGAATATTACCTGAGATGTGCGAGGATGTGTTGTGATATATTATATTTGAGATATAGTTGATATATTTTGTGTAAAAATATGGGTGATGTCGGCGGGCTTATGTCGGCGGACATAAGATCTATGCGACATATTTATCGGTAAGTTGCATGCACCCAAATTTTTACACTGGACTGTACTTGTGGCATAATGTAACATAACACCTCGCATGCTTCACAGCTTGGCTAACAATGACACATGGTCGTCTTCCGTTTTAAGTAGCATTTTATGAAGATCTTTCTCCCGCAAAACTTTCCACTACAACCTGGTAACCCCGTCGCTGATCGGTTGGGGACTTCAAATTCGACATATTTAACCCATCATATCAGATGCTATTGCACTATAAAACGACAATCTTTTTCGTGAGAAAACTTATAAACCCTTTGAAAGCTAACCATACATAAGTCTAGACTAAGCAAGGCCAGCTCTTAATGTTATCTTTATGCACCCCTCTCTCAAGCAGCCTTTTAACCTGGCTAAATGTAGAGTACTAACTGGGGGAGGGAGACAAACCTCTCTGCCCTGATCAGTGAGTGTGAGGTCTAAATTCCACTTTATGACATGAGAAGAAGCTCTGTCAAGAATTCCCGGTATCACAGATGACATAGTACAAGCCTGTGTCCAAAGAATTGGAAGTCATAAGATCGCACTGGCTTGAGACATAGGGTGGGATGCACGAACCCGTCTGTAATCAGTAATCACTCATGATTAGAGACGGATCGGTGCATCCCATATTTTAACGAACACCCCTTATGGTGTTCGTTAAAATCTAAATGTATGGAAACTTGGAAAGATTGAAAAGTTTCTATGGAACGATAGCTGCTGACGTCATATTAACGTTGGTCGGCCTGTAATCGTAAGTTGGCGCAATCCGCCCATCGCCCATACTATATAGGTATGTAGTAACTAACCAATGCTAAATTGAAGTTGGTGAGATCACGCATGCAAAGCGGGCAGGCCTTCCTGTAGTCCATGGAGCACTCGATGCAGTTCCGGCAGTAGGTGTGGCCGCAGGGCGTGGTCACGGGCGCTACGAACGTGTCTCGGCACAACACACACTCGAGATCCGCGGGCGTGAGCCACGTCTCCGCCGCCTGCCCGCCTACCGCCGCCGCGAGCTCGCTTAGTATCCTCTCTGGTTCTTGGTCTTCCAGCAGTATCGCAATAGTCTGCAACATCAAACTTATGTCAAAGTCATTATCCCATCCACCAGCGTACAGACTGAAATTACCAGTTCACAAATCAAGGTCATTGAACTGTGTCCTAAAATTAAACATTTATAACATCCCCAACGCGGAACGATTCGTACGAATTCCATACAATTTTCATTAGGACTAGACGTCTAATTTATCGATGTCAGGGACTTGAAATTGTAATATTTAGATAATATATGACCCTCTTCTCCCGCAGTTTGAGTTAGAGTTTGTGTGAGCGTTACACCCCAGTCCTACACGTAAAAACCAGTAATATTCAAAATATAGCCCTTTAAAATTCATCAATAGTACGAGCCTTGAATGTGTGCGTGAGTTTTACACTGTCCGTGTAAATGACATGGCCGCGTCACAACACACTTACATCGGTTCCGTTTGAGAGGTACAATGCCACACACATACCTACACACAGATGGTGACATATTTTAAACTTTTCACGCCCCTCGTTATAGTCGGGGTTAAAAAGATAAAAAAAGCGGCCAAGTGCGTGTCGGACCACGCACAACAAGGGTTCTGTGCCTATTAAAAAGGGTCGTATCTTTACTGAAATCTTATGGCACTTGGGTCGTTCTTCTTTTTAACCGACAATGAATCTTCTTATTTCTGTTTTTTGCGTTTTTCAACTCTTAATAATTGACAACATTTCATATTTTCATGTAGGCCATTTTATGATTTAGTTCGCTAGAAAATGTTTTTTTAAGCGACACGTGTTTTTTATTTCTCCCTCAATTGTAATTTTCATTCAAAACTATCAAATTGAAAAGTAGCGAATTCCAGAAGGTTGTAAGTAAATTATGACGTCAATACTACGACTCTGTATGGCAGTTTGGACACCTTTCATATGGCAGCCATAATACTGACGTCACACACAGTGAAAACCACTTTTATACGTTTTCGCGATTTTCTTAAAAGCGAGCAGGAAAAAAACACAGAAAACTACTTTATAACGTTCTGATAACATAATTACCGAAATGCTTTTCGATTTAGGCGTCATTACATATTTTGAAATATTGTCAATTATGGTTTTAATGTTTGATTTTAATAAACGTTGCATGTATTTTTTATTAGGACTAATTAATGATTATTTCCGTGGCGATAATGTTTTTTTCTTTATGAGTCGACACGTGGGCTTCCAATGGAAAAAAATTGACTTTCAGTTCTATGTACCTATGGAGTGCACCCCAAAAAAATTTTTTTTTTGGAATTTAATTACAAAATATGTAGCGGCCAACAAGATACACCTATCCTCAAAATTTTATTCAAATACACCTCATAGTTTTCGAGTAAAATGCCTATGACGGACAGACATGACGAATCCATAAGGGTTCCGTTTTTTGCCACTTGGCTACGGAACCCTAAAAAGATGGACGTATGTAGATGCCTGTATTTCCCTAACGCAAAGATGAGTTACGTAGAGTTGTGGTTTAGCAAGCAAAGCTAATGCTAACAGCGTTAATTAACATTAAACGCCCTTTTGTGAATGTATCATACTACTAACTAAGTAAGTTTCCTAAATTGTATGCAACAATCGCAAACTTGATTTATTATCTAACAGCAAGTGTGTTGGGAAAGGCTACCTAACCCATTCCCCAACCCCAGTGCTACAGTTATAGAATAAAAAGGTTCACTACTTTTGAAGCTTCACCCAATTTTAAATCGACAATACAAGTTTGGTATTATAGGGCTAGTAATGATTATGGAATCTAAGAAATTCTTAAATTAGGCGATACGGCCGCGGCTCGAAAAAGCGGCTTCAACCATTCACAATCGCCGGCGAACGTGACGCCAGTGACGTAACGTTGCTCAAGTTACAGAAGAGTGGCGCAACTGTACTGTAATGCGACAGGACAGAACAATGCACCCGCTGTTTATTCTTTACGTTCGCGTTTTACTGTTGCGATGCCGGATCATTTAGATACCAGATCAAAGTGACTGATACAAGTATTTCCAATTGCTCGTCCTTGAGGTCCTGAGATCGCCTCTTTGTGGTTCGGTGTAAGCGCGCACGGCAAGATTCCATGGGGAATATTTAATCTCAGGTATATATATATACAGTATGAACATTCGCCATCAACCTTTTCACCGCCAAAGACGGATGTATTATATCCGCAATTCCGCACCACTGTTTCAGCGGCAATGGCGGATTAATCCGTCCATGAGTACAATGCAATAGCAACTTTCACACATTGACATAACGTTTAACTCTATTAAATGTCATGTTGACGTGGCGTGTGCTTCACTACTTTTCTTTTTGATAGAGCGTTGAAAAGGTTAATAACACCAACGTGCAAGGGGGCTCAAAAATATCTGAACACGAGTATCTGAGCGCGTCAAAACGGGCTTGAAGTCGTGTAATGGGATAGTGGATCATATTTGACGACCGCTTTAGCCTAGTTGGTAGTGATCCTGCCTACGAAGCAAGAGGTCCTGGGTTCGAATCCCGGTAAGGGCATTTATTTGTGTGATGAGCACGAATATTTGTTCCCGAGTCATGGATAATTTCTATGTATTTAAGTATTTATTTATCTATATAAGTATGTTTATCGTCGTCTAGTACCCATAGTACAAGCTTTGCTTAGTTTGGGACTAGGTCGATTTGTGTAAGATTGTCCCCTAATATTAATATTATATGGGCGAATCGTCGCATAATACTCATTTCGCAAATGATGAAACCGTTAACTTTTCGGGACTTTTTTAATAATCACCGTATAGAGCCCATTCGATCAGGTTTCAAAAAACAATGGGGACTCAAGGGACACCAGGGCGCTCGACTCTTGATTAACAGAGAGAAACTTTGTATACACAATGAGATCGCACATATCTAGCCCGATAACTTGTTTCTGTTGCTAGAAAAAAAAAACAAAAAAAATAGAGCGAGTAGACCGTTTTCAATGCAACGTCTCTAATAGATTTGTTTCCATGTTTGTATGGAGAGCCGGCTTTAGTGCACCGCGCTGGGACTATAAGCTTAGGCAAAATGGTAACCCGAGTTCAGTGGATGTGAGCATATTGTTTGCTCAGATGTATTTAATGGCTACATGATACCTACAAAATATGCACTGTCCTAACTAACCGTAACAAT
The DNA here is from genome assembly GCA_945867215.1 of Epinotia demarniana. NCBI lineage: Eukaryota > Metazoa > Arthropoda > Insecta > Lepidoptera > Tortricidae > Epinotia > Epinotia demarniana. The sequence goes on from OX244259.1 coordinate 43,639,951, forward strand.
TTGTATAGTTATAAAATATGACGATCTATTGTAAACTTAAGACTATAATTTTCACCAAATTCAACTCTCATTTCCACTTCATACAGAATAAGGCTTGGAATTGTTTTGAAACAGAGCACGTTTAAAGCATATTAACAGGATGTTTACATTTTAGATTCTGAAACGTGTGTGGCGGTTGCACGTCTTCTATTATTAGACGATCAGCGACATAGCTCGCGCCGCGAGATAGATCGCTCGCGGTCGCCAAATTTCTCACTCACACTGTCAGTTTTCTCGATTTTGGTATCACAACTTGGCACATCGAGAAAGCCGGCCCAACCGAGAGCTCTGTCGCCGTCGACACAGTGAGTGTTGCCATTTATAAAATAGTCCCTGATGCCATATTGCTTTATGGCAACACTGAATCGGTAGTAAAACGTGGAGTAAAGAGTGTAGCCTGGTACATGTCGAGGGCGGCTGCTGTAAAAGATACGGTACTGATTTGTGTTAGCTCCTAATTGGCAAAGCGTTAGACGATGAACATCCCCAATCGCGATAATTTTGTCTCTTTCTCTGAAGCTTCAAAATCAAAGAGACAGTACACGAAGTTCAAAAATATCCTGAGGGAAATAATTTGTCAATGTGAAATGTGATGTGTCAAAATAAAACACAAGCAAATTTCAATTCTTTAGTATTTGAAACAGGAAACTCTCATGCTTTCTAACAATAACTTATAAAAAAAGAAGAGTTATCAAATGCGTTGCCGTAAACGGAATCTGGATCGAAACAGATGCAGAGTCCAGCCCATACAACCCAAAACGATAATATTCAGCTTCGTTTCGCGTAGTCTGAATCCAACAACATAGAGACCAGAATATGGTCCGACACAATAATAATATTCACCATGAAGAGCTGCGGGATTGTCGAAGAATACGAATGTGTGTTCACGTGGAGCACACATGGAAACATCCCTTTGTGGCCGTGCCCATGTCGTTCCCAGAGACACAATTTATATATGTCTGGCATTTAGCATGTTGCCTGATGATATGTAACATTTATAAAATTATAATCTCTGGGTGGGAGCAACGGCGCCATAGGTTCAGCGAAGTTGGGCGAACAGAATTTTTGAAACAATATAATGAGTCTCTTTATAATATAATAATATGGTTTGAAATAAATACGAATAGTAATCTTGAGGCTTTTCTGCAGGGAGATCAGTGATTCGAAACATGATTAAGCAATTTTGGCTCGATAGGAAAAACAACACGAACATAGGTCTAAAAGAGTCTAAAATACACTTAAAATATTCGTAACAAATTATGACAAAAGCTAAATATGCTTAAGAATGGCTTCTAAAAATCGGCAATATCATATTTGAGAGAACTCAGTGATTACTTTTTTATTTATTTAAACGGCCAAAAAGATAAAATTTAAAAACATGATATCCGCGCTTCCGAGCACGCACTTCCATCTCGCTCACGCTTATGCTCAGTGAGAGGGGGAGAAGACAATGAACCTACGGGGCCTTAAACACGGTGGTAGGTTTGATATCGATACGCACCTGCACGAGTAGTTTCTTGGCGACGTGGAACTCCGTGTAGGTGGCGGCGCGTGCCAGGTGCGCCGCCGCCTCCGGGTACCGCTGCCGGCGGATCAGCTCGCACGCGTGCAGCACCCGCGCCTGCCGAACAACAACACTGTCATCCTTAGGGCCGAAATTTCAATCCCCAGATAAGACTATCTGTCAGATAAATGTTAGCTCTGTCCTTTTCTTTCATATGACTTAAGAAAAAGATGGTGATAATTTGAACTGATGGATAACTTTATCTAGAGATTGAAAAATCTGCCCTTACACTATTGCGAGCACTGGCAGATAAGCACACTTATGTATTCTACTTTAAGGTCAAGTCCCTGTTCACGATGCATCATAGATCATACGGAAAGTCAACATATGGGTATGGACCAAATTCTTGGCTAGCTTCTTAACTCACTCAATTAAATTTTCCATGAGTTTTCCGTTGTGACACGAAAATTAACCATACAATTCTATATTTTTGTGTCACGCCGGAACTTTTTTCACTTCTTCGGTTTGTATGGCTAACTACCGACTAAGCAGGCTAACTACTGGCCAATAATTTGTTCCTTATACGACAGGATAACGGATGTCACGTATCTTATATTACGTTTTGGTTTTTGTACGCTTTGGCGATGATGTTTGATATTGTGTAGGGAAATGTAAACTAGCTATATGCTGGTATGAACTCCTGAATGCATTTGAAAAAAACATAATGCACTCATATGACATATTTAATGATATTTGAATTCGCTTACATGAATATAGGGATAACAGGAATGATTGGCGGCGTTAATGTTAACAGGTACAGTGTATTTTTAAAGGAAATAGTATACATTTTACAATTCGCTATAGGTACATACGAAAATTATGCAACCCTGATCGCAGATTCCAGTTGTTTAACAAATAATTATGGGATAAAATAAACAAATATTATGAGTTTTCGTTATATTATCGCTAAGCAAACAGAATGAAACACAATAAATAAAATGTAAACAACACAAACATATTAGTGCCGGGCTGATAGATGCAATCTGTTGTACTCACAAATTACTAATAGTAATAACACAAGTTAATTAAGTTATAAGCGTCGGTGTCGTGGCTCGCAGCGTAGTGCTTTGTTATATGAATCAATGCGCAATCGGTATCATTGACATACTAATTAAGCAAGAGCAACCCTGAGCCTTTAACAATGGTATGGACATAGTCGTTTGCTTAAAATAAATATAAAGCAGAATGTTGGGTTTACGACTAACTGTCGGAAAGAGTCCTGAGCGCATGTCTAAAATAAGATGCATCACAATGAATTAAAATAATATGAATCGCATCCTTACGCTCGAGAGTCAATCCAACGTTATCATAAGCTCAGCTCGGCCGATATGGAAGTGACAGAAAGGTGTGAAGTTCACCTGAGGGGTCATTGGCAAGCGCGCCGGCACATCGGGCGCGTTGAAGCTATCAGGAGAGATGGTAAGCGAGACGCGAAGGCCACGCGACAAGCGTTGTGCAACTGTACGACGGCGTGCCAATGCTTGATAATTTTCTGTTGATTAAAAAAAAATTGGTGAGAATTTGCGCAAATAAACAAAACAAAATGAAATTCGCAGCGCAAGAATTATTATGTCGATGAAAGATTGAAAGATCTCAAAGCCAGCCGCTACCGAAAGAGGATAGTCGGCAGGCACAACATAGAGAGTAATACTATCTGTATTACACCGCTTTTCGCTCCGTTCTACAAAAGGCTCGTAGCTACTCATTTTTGTCCTTGATTAGAAGCGATCGTCATAGGCCTGATGTTGGCATCGTAAGTGAAGCGCCTCACCCTTCCAACGTGTCTAGAACGAGCGTCATTCGTAGTCATCAAACACATTTATGACGGACTCAGAAGGCCTGATCCGTCGCTGACATTTGCCCGGCTCGTATAAAACGACGTTACATCATTTGCTAAGGAGTAGTTGCCTTTCGTTATATAACGCATAGTTCAAGGTACAAGCGCAAAGCGGCATGTTCGTTACGAACTGAACTGGGCTAAGTATTATGTCACACCAAACATCGACCAAAATTCTATACATCGAAGCCTTACACAACGAAACAATGCTAAAACATTTCTACCTTGATCCAACGTTATAAAAATTAAATGTTTGATTACGCATATACTCTTATGTTCGAGATCGTGCTTTGTGTAAATAATTCGACTGTTCAAATTTAAGAAGTTATACTTTTATAAAGCACAAGCTGCGCGGCCCGGCTTCGCACGGTTAGTGCATAGGCATGAAGCATTTTCCCGCGGTAAAAAGTTGCCTATGTTCATCAGGGATAATGTTGGCTTCTAATGGTAATAGCACATTGTGATACAAGTGAGGTATGTTGATAAATACATCAGAGGCGAAATTGTTCACGCGACGTGTTTCAACACATTTTGCGAGGAAAAAATCCTTTTCATAAGATGAAAATGTTATAGGCCTGCCAAGTTATTTTCTTTACTTAATGATGACAACAGGTTTTTTACTCACATATTGTACGTGCATCGCCAAGAATTTCCAGTGGCGTCCATAAGATTTATCACTTCTCTAGTCACCACGAGACAACATTTTTGATATTAATATAAAATATTTTTGTTTCATACTGTTATCTTTATTAATTCATGTAAATTGTTATCAAAAGTGAATAATTTTACTAAATGAAACGTTTCTATATCATATCCAAAAAGAAATGGACAATTAATTAACAAAAAGGATTAAATTTGTTTAGTCGAGTAAGAATCCATTTGTCGAGAAGTAAAAAAAAGCTGTCCATTATGTACAACCCAGTTAATTTAAGAATGCACCGTGTTCATGCATGTATCTTGCTGCAAGGTGCCAACGTGACTTAATCGGGATATAACCATAACACTCAAGTATTGTAATGTTATAAAAAAAAAATGCCATTACAATAGTCAATATAAAGCACGCGTGTTTAATATCCAGGATTATGATCCTAAAAGCGACACAATAAGAGGTACGTTACGAGCAATTGTGTTGAAAAAGATTTTTTCAAATCGGTCCAGTAGTTACCTATTCAAATATTTCCGCTTATATATTAGTGTAGAAACATTATGTTCTTAAAAAAAACCTTTTATTTTAGGATCTATTTCAGGTATCTACTGCACTTGGCACCCATTTGGATCACAATTCTTTCGTCGGCGTAGTTCATAACCACGCATATTCTTACTATTGAACTTGGCTCCCAGTTTCACACTTGTGTTTTCGGTTGGTTATTAATGGATTGACAGTGAATCGAGACTTACCAAATTCAACTCAATTAGCGCGAAGTAGTGTGCTCGTTTTATTTAATTCTATCATTAAATAAAACGAGCCAACAAATTAAATTTCCGTTTCGTATAATATAATATTTTTTTAATGGAGGATTTTTTTTACTGTGTTATACTTATACCCATTTTAATACTTTAATTCAACTCGTGCAAAGCAGACAACAGCAACTGCAACATTGGCAACACTTTTGCGGTTGCCGGCGAGAACGGTTTTGATTGTTTTGTCAACGCGTTGCCGCGCTAGCAACTTTTTGACTCGTTAAGCACTTTATCATAAATTCTGTGACGCGTTATGAGAAAAGTCAACATTAAAGTCAAAGAGTTTAAGGCGCCGCAGGTTCAGCGAAGTCAAGCGAACAGAGTTTTTGAAACAATATAATGCGTCTGTTTATAATAATAGGTTTCAAAAAATACGAATAGTAATCTCGAGGCTTTTCTGCAGGGAGAGCAGTGTTTCGAAACATTATTAAGCAATTTTCGCTCGATAGAAAAAGTCACGAACATAGGTCTAAAAGGGTCCAAAATACACTTTAAATATTCTTAACTTATGCACTAAAGCTAAAAATATTAAGATGGCTTCTATAAATAGGCAATATCATGTTTGAGAGAACTCAGTGATTACTTTTTTATTAATTTGATCGGCCCAAAAATTATGATTAAAAAACGTGATATCCGCGCTTCCGAGCACGCACTTCCATCTCGCTCACGCTTATGCTCAGTGAGAGGGAGAGAAGACCATGAACCTACGGCGCCTTAAAAAAAGTCATGTTTAGGTATAGTTTCGTGTCAAACATTAGTTCATATTAGGTATGCCATCATCGACACATTGATGCATTAATCCGTAGTCGTCAGCTCTATTATCTAATCCGAGATCTGTCATGTTCATGTAGTGTATGTGTCGCAGTGGAATCCGCCGTTTTACAAAACAGCGCTGTTTTGTAATATGGCGGGTTGACGATCAGGCGAATTTAATAACGCTGAATGAAAATCCGCTGGAATGTGCTCGGCGCTAATCGTTCTTCAATACGACTAGCGGTAATGTGCCTAGGAAATTTTTAGTACCTACCCATTTTTAGGGTTTCGTAGCCAAAGGGTAAAAACGGGACCCTATTACTAAGACTTCTGCTTCGACTAAGACCGTCTGTCCGTCCGTCTGTCTGTCACCAGGCTGTATCTCAAGAACCGCGATAGCAGATAAAAGATAAAATTTTCACAGATTATGTATTTCTGTTGCCGCTATAACAACAAATACTAAAAACAAAATAAAATAAATATTTAAGGGGGGCTCCCATACAAGGAACGCGATTTTTTTGCCGTTTATATAGATAATGGTACGGAACCCTTCGTGTGCGAGCCCGACTCGTACTTGGGCGGTTTTTTATACCCGCGGCGCTATCTGACATAAGTAACAACAACAATGGCGTCGGTGAGTCTCAGAGGTTATAAATGTTATAATGCAAATTAAAACGACAAAAACCCCCTACATTTACATTTCAAAATCCAATATCTCAAAAGCGGCTGAACAGGTTTTGATGAAACATGGCTAAGAACACTCGGGATAAAATTATCTATGACATAAAAAAACCGCATCCAAATCGGTCCATCCGCTTGGAAGCTACGATACCACAGACAGATACACAGACAGACACGTTAAACTTATAACACCCCTCTCTTTGCGTCAGGGGTTAAAATGGCTATGGATTCTGGTGTTCGGCGGAATCAAACACAATATAGCGGAATGTCATTACGATACGTTCTACAATATAGCGGGATGTCATTACGATACGTTCTACAATATAGCGGGATGTCATTACGATACGTTCTACAATATAGCGGGATGTCATTACGATACGTTCTACAGTATAGCGGCAATCCGCCGAAAACATTCCAGCGGATTTACATACAGCGGTATTCAATCCGCCTGATCGTCAACCTGCCGTATTAAAAAACAGCGCTGTTTAGTGACACACCTAGATGTTATGTAAAACGGCGGATTATACAATATTCCTGCGACATATTTATGGCTGCGGATACGCAACATACGTAAAAGAGCTGAATTATTTTAGATGAAAAAAATATTGTGAAATTCTAATAACAATTGTGGTTTCTATACAGGCTGTACCAAAAATGGGGTTTGAACCGATCAAGGGCATAACTGGTATCATGTTCTGATAAGAAAAAACTTAGTTTTTTATTGACACATATTTAAAAAAAATTGTATAGAGCCGGTAGCCCTAGTCGGCTAACCGACAAAAAAAATCTCCTCTGCATTTTTGGTATATTCTTTTTATTTTATTTCTTATTTTTTTCATACCACGTCGGTGCCAATAATCTTACGACCCGGTCAGTGGTCACCCGAGCCTATGAACGCTTGCAACTTTACACTGTACGTTAGATGTTACGATACCTACTTGAGACATCCACTAGATCATAATTTCACATAAATATTATAAATTTAAATACCTTTGCATTATCATTATAATAATTCGACATCATCTCAATCAGAGTTGATAATTGATATCTTAAATAATACCTACTCGTAGCATTCTCACTGCGAGGCGCAACCAGACGGACAATTTCTTTAACTGAGCGTGCCTTATGCAGACTTTATTAAGTACATATATTCGATATGTTAATTTCTTCTAGGTTATTATCAGACTATCACTATTTAACTTGGCTTCAGTGATGCAATGTATTATTAGATAATGTGGTATTATTAATTACTGTATCATTTCTATGCGTCAAACTAATGTATTGATAGTAGCAATTGGTTCTCCGAATAATAATAATCAAATACATGCCGCTGGGTTCCAATGACTTGGAACATCAGCTTCATAACGTCATCAATCAAGTTCGTCACGATAGAAAAAGCATTTAAAAAATCAAGACCAAACGAGGTTAAAATTGTGTCAGTCTGTAGTAATTGAAACACGTATTTGTGTAGTAATCTAATGTAGATTCAATCGAAATATCAACTACACATCCCTTTTGTGAGATATGTATGATAATAGTATTATGAGCCAGTTAATAGGGACCAAGAGCTCTCAACCGGTCTTGGTGACCCATAAACTGGAACTGAAGTCTAGCCAGACAGAGCCGGGACTGCCGCGCGGGGGCCCGCCCAGCCAATCCGGCGCGCGCCCGCTACCTTGTTACTGCGCAGTTGCACGCAGATTCCACATTTAAAACTGAATTCACTACGCAACTAGATTGATTATAAGTTCCTAAGACACAATAGGCGAGGCATTTTCAAAAATACAAGTACAATATCAAAACGCAATCAACAGATACCCAATTATACTTGGTCTAAACGTTCGGATTAAATTAATGTAAAGCTTCACAGAGCATGCGTGAACTGCCCTTATTTACGGACGGTTACCTATGACTTGGTGATGAAACTGATGAAATATTAGGTTCACTTTGGTGTGTTATATAAAATAGTTCAAGTGCTGTAAGCAGCAGATGAATCACCTGGGAGGTGGTGTGTACCTCGCCCGCCTAACGTAACCTGCGACCCGGCGCGGCCAGGCGGCGCTCTCGATCTCTTCACTGACAATGTGATTGCATAATAGCTATGTAACAAATGGACGATTTACATAATAGCTATGTCGGTTCCCTATAATACCAGACTACGCGACATTGCTTACAATGAAGTATTTATAACTGTCATACTTATTCGCTTCCAATTAGATTACTTCTTTAGAAAAGATACTCTAACGTGTCTACGTGTATGACATTCGGATAGCTGAAGGTGCCGATATATTTTTTGAGGGTGACGCAGATGTTAGTCTAGATTAAGCGGAGTCACCGTTCAATGTCAGCTAAGGCATTGACTCGTAAACACGATGCGGTGTCTCACGACATAGGTATATACAAATTACGTTGTTTGCAAGCGATCATAACTACTCAAACATGTAATTTGGGGTTTTAGGGCGATGGTTTTGGATCGCGCTTTGAGTAGCTCGAGTTATACAATGTACTCGTATGACTAATAATAATAGCATGTTTCCATTTGAATTATATTTCGCATAAGATATATAATAACGGCCTATTTCTCAGTACATAACGGGCTACGTTATGTCGGAGGGGTACACTATGTACCCAGTGAGACAGAACTTCAAAACAAGAATAAAACAATGTAATAAAAACTGGCCAGGCGCGAGTCGAGCCACGCCGCACACAAGAATGTCTTCACTAAAAGTCTTCATAAGAAACCCACAGCGTAGAAATATGTATTTTCATTAGAAGCTTATGTCATTTAGGTAAGTTCTTTTGTTCGAGAATGGTATTACAAGTTATCCAATATTATGGCGACGGCGTCAAAAGGGACATGAACACTTATGAGTTCCATTATGGCCATTTTAGTTTCCTTTTTACCGTCACTTATAAAAGTACATTCTAAATCGAAAATATCCGTTTGGTTGTTGTAGGTACGAAGCACATTGATTATTTCGCCATACTAATTTCACAAGGGCAAATGTGTCACTTAGCAAAAATAAATTGCGATGACAATCCAATGATACACTCACTTTAAGAAGCAATGTCAGTCCTCTTGAATCATACGATATTTTCAGCTTCTTCAGACTAACTGCGGATACGTATGACTATTATTTCCTATACTACCTTTAGGAAGTGTTAAAGGTGCTAATATTCTAACCAAGTTTACCTAGACTACAATGCCGACGAACAGTACGTTGCACTGTTGAAACCGTAAAAGTATGACGATGATAAATAAGCACTGCAAATTAATCGATAAAGATTAGCTACGGATTCTAATTCTAACACTTAGCATGCAAAGCGTTAAATTACAAATATTTAATTACACTCTCAGGGATAGGTGGTTACGTAGTTTGTTGGCCTTAACACGTTCCCTGTGCACATGCACAGGGAACGTGTTAAGGCACGTGTATGTATTACACTTCGAGGTATCAACGATACGTGAGTGCTTCATATGTGCCACACGACCCCGTATAAACTAAAGGCTTGATCAAAATGTGCACGTATTAGCTGGACCAATACTATTTGCTTGCACGTACCAATACCTACAAGATATGAAAATAATTGCACGTAGAAGTAAATTTTGAATTTCCCGCTGCACCGGGAACGTGTTAAGACTAGTCACTGACCTTGGATAACTCTGCTGAGAATTGCGCAGACAAAATCTTGTAGCGGCTGTCCTCTAGCCGGTGGTCGGTCCGGTGCTCTCAAGGCAACCCTACGGAGAAAGACACTCGTCTCTTATATTGTGGGAAAGGTGGTAAAGCGGCAATTACACTTCGTCGTTCGCCGCATGCTGCATGCGGCGACCGCAAAAGTGTAAAGAACACGTTAGGTCTCCCCACACCTATCGATGCGGAATCAAAAAACTCTTTATGTCCACGCAATAAAAGCGAAAAAGACGTCGATCGGCTCGGCCAACGCGAAGCGACGTCAATCGACGGGATTACGAACAAAACACGAGGAATGTGGTACAAACCACTCGGCGAAAGCCGATTCCGCGTCGATAGGTGTGGGCAGACCCTTAGTAGGACGCATTCGGCGATCGACAGCTGCCAACGCTTAGTAGTAGGCGGACAGCCTAATGTAAAGACGACGTTCGTTGGCCTAAGTAGTTCAAAATGAATTCGGCGACCGTATAAGGTGAACGACACAGTCTAATTGCCGCTTAAAGGGATGCTATGTACAAACATCAACGTTACAACTTGAATCCTTCTACCGCCACACTTCATGAGAACGTTTGTTACTGAACCACTACTTTCTCAGCGGATTTTGATGAAACTTTTCACCAATCTATCCTAATAATACAAATAGATAACTTTGGCGTTTTTTGGAAACAAGATTTATTGTAAAATGCGGGGACGCGGCAACTGTTAGTGAATTATACAGAACAAGGTTCGGTCTCTATATTAAAAATATCAAAGTGAAAGATATACACCGAAATATTACACTACTACTATTACGGTTTACCAGACGTATCTCATTAAAAAGGGCATAGTAATATCTTCAATTAGTCACATTGTTTTGCAACCGCCTCAGTATGGAATAATTATCTGCTCTTCATAACTTTTATTTATTTATTTAAAAAAATGCAAATCCTCACGTCATTCTAACTTCATAAATAGTTGATGTGACCTAAAAAACATTGAGTTATTAAATAGCATAGAATGGTTTTCAATCAATGACGCCAATGTGATTATGGATCAAACTGCTAATTACGGTGCGACATTGTATAACCATTACTAAAAACTTACAGCTTCTATTACAGTTACGTCAATCATAAATTAGCACCCGCGCGCCTGTTCTTTACTAAGTGCAAAAGGGGTTTCAAAAATCTTTAAAATAACAACAATGCGTGATTTACCATTTAAATACTCTTATTTAGTTGATAATAGCTTCTGCCCGCGACTCCGTCCGCGTGGAACTCGTTTATATCGCAGCTCCATACAAATACAATTTTACCCCCATTTCATCCCGGGATAAAAACTATCCTCCGTCCTTACCCGGGACTCTAACTATCGCCATACCAAATTTCATCTAAATAGGTATAGCAGTTTAAGCGTGCAGAGGTAACAAACAGACAGACACACACTTTCGCATTTATAATATTAGTATGGATTTCACTTAAGTATTAAAGCACTTATGCCCATGCACGGTTTCGGTTTTGGTATCACGCGAGCGGGAACGACATATGCGGGCTCTGTTTGTTTTCATCGGAACGTTAATCAATATTTCCACGACTACTTTCGTATTCACGAAAAACGATTGCATCTACTTGGCATGATTATATTCTCACATACATATTTCCCTTAATAAATTGTGACTGCAATACTGATAACGTTTATTTTACCAAACCGTAATTAGTCGCAAGGGTTCAGACACAAATCCTCGAACAATCTGGTAGGGAGCACAAATCAAATATGTTCTTCGTAAGCATAAGGTGTTACGAGTGTCAATAAGGGAGCTACTATAGTATAAAAAATTGTATTTTCAACTATTGATTAAGCAGTCCTTTTTTGTGTATTACACAAATTGGTACACCACAATACGCTAGCAAACTGCTAGACGGCAGGCCTATTAGGCCATTTTCGATAGGAAAAATGATACGTACCGAGACGGTTGTGTGTTGGACAGTATTTTGCCGACGAGGTGCTGCACGCAGGTGTCGACGCGCGGTTCAGCCGGCGCCGGCGCGCCGCAAGTGCAGGACGAGTTGCTCTTGATACATCTACAAATAATTCCGATATTATGTTGACAATCCTTTAATAACACTGTTGGACATCAGCTGAGTTTTGCGAGTATACATTTGGAAATATAAGTCGGATGATGCTCACTGTATGCAGCGGGTGTGACCGCACTCGCCGGTAACAGGCATCGCCGGCAGCGCTCCGCAGTCCGCGCAGCAGACATCCTGATCTTTGGGCATCTTCTTTTGGTGCGCCACGTTCACCAGCTCTCCCGCCACATGCGTCGCCTGCTGCAGCACCGCCGGCAACGACATGCTCGGCACCATCTGGCTGACCATCATATGCGACATCATCATATGCACGTTCACGTCGCCTTTGCAACTTCGCCCCTCATCCCACCAATCGAAAGGCGGTATTGACAGATTACGAAGAATCCGCGATAACCTCTGGCGCGGCTGCCTCCTCGATGTTTGCAACCCATTTGTATGAAGTGTGCAGTCTACAGGTGAATCATTGTTGCCTGTCGACATTTCACTTTGCGTGTTAGAACTCACGGGATCATCTTGGCATGGGCTCAGTTCCCCGCATTGGATTTCGTGGCTTTTGGAAATTAACATTAAAATTCCTGCAGCTTGAATATCATCATTGGTTATTCCTAACTGTAAAGCCTGCTCCTGGTCAGGAGGTGTGGCGTTCGCTGGAGTGATGTGCCGGAGGGTACCGCTGATCGTGTAGGGTTGCTGCCTGATACCATTAGCTCTCCTGTATAACGGTTCAGTGCGAGCTACTCGACGTAAAGAACGTCTAACAGTAAATCTGTCTCTGGTACGACAATCAACGGTATGAATGCTGACCTGCAACTCTGGTTGAATATCATTTCGTGGCACCTGAAATTAATAAATTGATTCTTATTTCGAACCTCAACACTCAAATACTTACGTTAAGGTTGGTCTCCATTCCCACCAGTTATCATTATCAGTTCTATTGATGGAATTAGTTGGACTACTTTTCCCAGTAGTTCGATTCAACGAAGGGTTTCTCTGATATAACTACGTGGACCTAGCGTTCCAAGTAGTTACATTTAAAACAGGCAAAGGGGACATGTATTCATAAACTACGTCGTTTCAAAATAGAGGGGGGGAGGGGGGTCTGGGCATTGAATGACGATAAAAAATCGACAAAAAAAGATGGCGTAATTTATTAAGGGCCCCAAGTGCTTGTCGCGCCACGCGTAGTGTAGGGTTCCGTAGTTGCATGCCTGTTTTTGCGACGTCGACATGTACGCGCCAAATAAATTGTGCGGTTGCCTACAACCTAACCCCAAATGCAGGGTGGAGTTTAATGGCACTACATAGAATACTTTGGAATATAGTCGAATCATCGAATCAAATATTCACTTTAGGATTAAATATCTACTACAAAAATAAACAAATAAAAGCCGGGAATGAGGGGGTCGCCTGCCAAGTGATACATATTAAACAGATGACCGAGCGTAGCGAGGCCGGATAGTAATACGAAGCAGCCAATCCATACTTCCGAAAAACAAAAAATCTTAAAATTCTGTGACAAAACTGCCGTTGACCCGGCATCGCCGCGTTAACAGAACTATGAAACTTAGCAAATAACATTGTCTTATACTATAAGTATAAGGAAAAATCTGAAAACTATACATTTATTATGTAATTTAGTGCGGAACCCTCGGTGGGCGAGTCCAACTCGCAATTATCTTTAATTTAATTATCGTTAATTTGCATGTACAAGTCCTAGTAGAGAAAAGCTTGTATTTAATAAGGCATCCGTTTCAAACACCGTTCAAACAACGAAAGCCTACTACAAAATTTTCATAAATGTTTACATATTTAGCGCGCGGATAAGCACAGGGGCCCGACTTGTTGCGCCCGGTCAGCTACGCTCAATTCAGCGGTAGTCGCCCGCCGTACTATTGATTTTACGGAGCGACCTTAGCCAACTGCAACTCTATTTTCCTTCTTTGTATACAGTATATATGTATCCATAAGAATGTTTATCATTGTTTAGTTTGGGACTTGGTCGATTTCTGATAGATTTTCCCCAAAATATGTATTTGTTATCCATGTTAAATAAATACATACGATTACAATTTTTACGATTCCTTTTCAAACAAACTGTTTATTGCTGGATATGCTTGTCTGCGAAATGCGAAAACTGTTACAGTCGACGTCTAATTTGAGGGTTCCCCCTGTTTTGGCATAACTTTTTTAGTAAGAATTCTATTTGGCATAATCTATGTAGGCATAATTGATTTTGTGCATAAACTGTTTTGGCAGAATAGAGATTCGCATAGTTCGATTACGCTGAATTTCAATAGTCCGAATATTATTTGTGCATAATTGTCCAGCTGGAACTCCAAAACCGTTTTGATTGCCTAGGCGTAGAGATGGGTAGGGGTGGGTAAATACCGGGTAAATACCCGGTATTTACCCAATGCACCCGGTAAATACCCGTATCTACCCAAATTGGTGGGTATAAACTATTTCGAATGGATTTTTTCAAAAAGTGAGATTTTAGGGCCGATTTTTCTTAAATGAAATGTGTAAAGCCTTCTGAACAACTTTTGTTATCGCAAAATATCCATTATGATGCATAGTTTATGAGAAAAAAAAATGTTTGTTATTAAAAATAACACGTATTATTTTTCGAAATAAGATCAAGTTAAAACGGGAGCCACTACCAGAATAGTAACTATAAGCCTTAACAAAATGTTAGAAAAATATTGAAATAGTATTGCCTTCTACTTATTGGACAAGAAATCATCATCTTGCTAGGCCTTTTTCCCATTTACTTGGGGTCGGCCTTCCCTGTTCTTTTTCTCCTTTCTGCACGATTGAGTGCAAGGTCGGCGTCTATATATTATTAAGATCTTTCAGGTCTCGCTGAACCGTCGTCAGCCAGGTGGCAGGTGGTCTTCCGCGTCCTAGCTTCGTCGTTGGAATATCGAGCGCTACCTTAACCATGTAGTTTACAGGGCGCCCCTGTACATGACCGTACCACCTCAGACGTTTTTCCGTCAGCTTTTCTGTTATTGACGCTGCTTTAAAACTACCCCGGATATACATGTTTCTTATCTTGTCCATCATGGTGACACCCGCTGACCAGCGTAACATGCGCATTTCAGTGGTGTGGAGCTAGTTCAGGTGGGGTTTATTTGTAGCCCAGTACTCGGATCCGTACAACATCGCTGGTCTTACTACTGTCATATATATATATATACATGACCCTTTACCTTTAGAGAAATTTTTCTATCGCATAGGATGCCTGTGAGTTCTTGCCATTTCATCCAGTCTGTCTGAGTTCTATGGACTACATTGCTGTCAATCTTTCCGTCGTTGCTGAGTACGGAGCTTAAACTTTGTAACAGTTGGCAGGCGATCATTACCTATATAGAATTTGTCATTTTATGGGTTATTAGCCGTTTTGTCGAACAGAAAGGACATGTGTTCGGTCTTCTTCCGACTGATTTTGAGGCCGTCCTTCTAGCGCTTCCATCCAGCTATTCAAAGCGCGTTGAAGGTCAGTCGCAGTCTCTGCTATTAAGGCCACATTATCGGCATATAGAAGGTGCCAGGGTACAGCCCGTTGGCATTTTCGTGTGAGGTAATCCATCGTGACATTAAATAGAAGTGGACGAAGTGTGGAACCCTGATGTACACCGACCTTGAGCTTGAAGCTGTCACTCGCACCTGCTGAGCAAATCACCTGTGTAGAGACGTCTGTGTACATGACCATAATAAGATCTATATACGACTCTGGGATAAGCTGGGCGCGAAGAGCCTCCCATATAAGGTGGAGCGGTACATGGTCAAACGCCTTCTCAAGGTCGATGAATATCATATGCAGGTTTGTGTTGTTGACTTTGGCTTTCTCAATCAGGATTCTTATAGCCTGAGTAGCGTCAGAGGTGCCCTTTCCATTCACAAACCCTCACTGATTGGGTGTGAGCTTCACGATACCATAAAGTCTGCTGTTGATTATCCTCTCCCATAGTTTAAAGGTATGATCCATAAGCTTTATTGCTCGGTAATTCCCACAGTCACGTACGTCGCCTTTTCCTTTGTAAAACGGTATTAAATGACTTCTTTTCCAAGCATCTGGTATTTTCTGTCCTCGCTTAGCCAGCCGATGCCAGAGTGCTCTATTATGTTTCCAGATCTATTGGAATCTCGCCTGGATCTTGGGCTTTGTTGTTTTTCATCTTTCTGATCTCTTTGATGATTTCCTCCGTTGTAACTGCTGTTATTGCTTGGTTTAACTTTCGGGGATTCGTAACATTAAGCAAATGGTGGTAGTACTGTGCCCATCTTTTTCTTATATCATTGTCTTCTGTTAATAGTTTATTGTTTTTATTTGTGATATGTTTGGCTGAAGTTATATCTTTGCTGTTATTATTTCGAGCTTTTGCGACTTGATGGATATTGATTTCTGTAGTGGAAGATTCTAATTCTTTGTAAAAGTTGGCATCGGCTTTAGCTCGTGCGCTTGCCACTTCACGTTTTGCGTTGGATTTCTCTCTGTTGTAGTCTGCTTTATCCGCATCATTACCGGTTTCTTTGTGTTTTCTTAAATGCACTTAGCCTGCACAACATCCTTGTCAGATTGTTGCCACCATTTAGTCTCTTTAAATGATGATGACTTATGACAAACACATATAACAACAGAGAAATACAAAAAATAGGAGGAACACTGCTTGTCACAAAAGCAGCAAACAGCGTGAAGGGGGTTATCTTACTCCTGGTTCTCCCTAAATGTGTTTCTGCGGATTTTCTACAGAATGTTTCCAAATCGTTCCACATATCGTTTTCGGTTTCTACCTTTGAAGTGTCTTTTGTGCCAAAGTACGTTTCTATGTTTTGAACGAATCTTGATCCCGCGGCGGTTTTCAGGGATTTTAACTTAATTTTAGGTATCTGCTTGTTGCTGCACTTAACAGGTTTGGGCAATTCAACAAACAATAAGATCAGCCCTAACTGGCAGGTAGCGACGTCGCGATCGTGCCATCTGCGACGCGCGAATATTACACCGCGTCCGACCCGGCCAATTCATGTTTATCAGTTACCTGGTTGAGACGGCTATTGTGCGTTAATAATTAATAATAATAATTTAATAATTTATTTATTCACGAAGTAAACTTATTCCTATTAACATTGAACGCCACGCCAGTGCCACGTCTGGATATTTGATCCATGCTTTAAATATCGATTTTGTTTTGTTTGAGGTAAAAGCTCACGTTATTAAATTTTGTTTGGATTGGCGGTACAAAACTAATATAATATACTTACCTACAACTTTCATTTTTCCATCCTAAAGTTATATAGAAACTCACTAAGTAATTAATACACTTCTCTCTGAGCTCGGATGATTGTAAATACAAACATTTAATTTAATTTTTATTTATTTTATTAACAGCATGCATAATGTCCATGAGAACAACGTTTATGCATTCCTGCATAACTTGAAAACATTTTCATTATAATATTTGACTTAAAAAACGCATCAAAAGAGTTTATACCCACCTTTTTGGGAAGTAACGGGTAAATACGGGTAGATTGGGTAAATACCCGGTATTTACCCATGGGTTTTTACCCACTACCCATCTCTACCTAGGCGGCGATGTGGACGAATTGAACGACGGGTTTGTGGAAGCTGTCCGTGTCACTGGGTCTAAGTTCTCCAAGGCCCAAGGAACCAACAGAACTAAAAGGCTCTCTAGCTCCACTCAGAAGCTCACCAAGGAAAGGAGTGAAGTGATTCTACAGTCTTCAGCCGATGCGACCTTATACCGGCAGCTCAATAAACAGATCTCCAAGTCCCTTACCCGCGATCTGCGCCAATTCAATACAAATCGTGGCTCGAAGTGGCCATCAAGCGCAATATGGACTCTAAAGTATTCTCGAGAGATATGTCTATAGGGCAGAGCCAGCTCGCGAAGTTAAAAACTGAAGATGGTAGAATCGTTTCTTCTAAACCTAAGATTCTGGGTGAGATAGAGCGCTTTTACGGACAGCTATACACGGCAACGCGCAGACCCGAAGTTCGTCAGGCAGAAGACCCTAGAGCTAGACTAACCCGACACTATACCGACGACATCCCGGACATCAGCCTGTACGAGCTCTGTTGTAATGGCTCTAAAGCAGCTCAAAAACAACAAGGCACCCGGTGAAGACGGAATAACAGCCGAACTTCTAAAGGCGGGTGGAAAACCGGTCCTTACGGCCCTTCAGAAGTTGTTCAATTCCGTCTTACTGGAAGGGAGAACTCCGAAGGCATGGAACGGAGGGGTGGTGGTGCTGTTCTTCAAAAAGGGTGATAACACTCTGCTGAAGAACTACAGACCCATCTCACTTCTGAGCCATGTCTATAAGCTGTTTTCTAGGGTCATTACAAACCGTCTCGTACGCAGGCTAGATGACTTCCAGCCTCCCGAACAAGCAGGTTTCCGAAGAGGCTTTAGTACCGTAGATCACATCCACACGCTTCGTCAGGTTATACAGAAGACCGAGGAGTATAACCTGCCCCTCTGCTTGGCGTTCGTGAACTACGACAAAGCCTTCGATTCGATCGAAACCTGGGCTGTACTACAGTCTCTCCAGCGGTGCCAAGTTGACTATCGCTATATCGAAGTGCAGAAGTGTTTGTACGAAAACGCCACTATGTCAGTCCGACTCCAGGACCAGAGCTCGAAACCTATTCCGCTGCAGAGGGGAGTCAGGCAAGGAGATGTTATTTCTCCAAAACTGTTCACCGCTGCACTGGAGGACGTTTTCAATATTCCGCAGTGTCTCAAGACGAGAGTCTTTGACCAGTGTGTGTTGCCAGTGATGACATATGGCACTGAAACGTGGTCGCTTACTATGGGCCTGATAAGAAAGCTCAAAGTCACCCAAAGGGCAATGGAGAGGGCCATGTTGGGAGTTTCTCTGCGTGATCGCATCAGAAATGAGGCTATACGCAGCAGAACCAAGGTAACCGATATAGCCCTCCAAATCGCTAAACTTAAGTGGCAGTGGGCAGGGCACATAGCACGTAGAACCGATGGCCGTTGGGGCGGAAAGGTTCTCGAGTGCCTACCGCTTACTGGAAGGCGCGGCGTAGGTAGGCCCCCCACAAGGTGGACTGATGACCTGGTAAAGGTTGCGGGAGTCCACTGGATGCGGGTGGCGCAGGACCGGTCACTTTGGCATTCTTTGGGGGAGGCCTATGTCCAGCAGTGGACGTCTTTCGGCTGATATGATGACGATGATAATTTTGATGCTCCGAATCATGTTCACGCATAAAATATATAAGCATTTTTTTTTGTCAAACACTATTCTCGCAGAAATACATATATAATGCCAATTATGTTCACCTAACCGCCAGCGTGTCAACGTGACCCCGCTTCGCGGGGTGCCTATTTCCGCTCTAAGGGACATAAGTGAACCCTTACCTAACCTACTAATAATACCGTTGCTACGATGTATATTTTTTTCCTGCCGGGGGCTTCGCCCCCCGAGCCCCCCTTTTTCTAGCTGCTCCTACCTAGTTATGTCTCATGAGACGCACCCAGTTTTAATTACGCTGAGTATAGTAAGTATCGGACAATCGATAATATGCCGAATAAGGTAGCGACCACACCGGTGCGTTACGCTGCGTATACGAGTTGACGTGTCGTATGCGTCACGTATTCTTCAAACATTTTGCTGCGTTTACGGTGCGTTAGCGTATTTTGATCAGCGGTGTGGTCGCTCCTTAAAATTATGCTAAACCAAATTATGCGTAAATATAATCGGCCATAGCAAAAGCATGCAAATTTAAATTCGGCCAAACACATTTTCGGAATTCTATATATTCTATTAAGTAAGGTTTCTGCCACATTAACATTCGGCGAAAACCGAATAAGCCAAGTCTGTTATAAATGCGAAAAACGGTTCGGACAGTCAAAGTTATGCCAAATAGATGGAACCCCTAATTTGAGTTTTACAAAAACATGTCCATTGAAATCCTTTCCCAAAAATATATGGGACAACGAGTGAAAACGTCATGTATTATATTAACACTAGCTCCTGCCCGCGTGGAACTCGTTTATATCGCAGCTCCATACCAACTTTTACCCCCATATTTCACCCCCTTAGGGGATGTTTCGGGGATAAAAACTATCAAATGTCACTCTCCATCCCTTCAACTATCTCCACTTGTAAAATCACGTCAATTCGTCGCTTCGTTTTGACGTGAAAGACGGACAAACAAACAAGCACACACATACACTTTCCCATTTATAATATTAGTATGGATGTATAGTGTAAACTTCGGCGAATAGCCACTCGAGATCCCGATAGCCTGAACAATTCATTGTCGATTGGCCTGGTGAGCAATAGTGTGCAAACCGACGACTTCGTGTAGTCACGAGGTCACGACTCGACCCTCAGCCATGAGGATGCGTTGAACAAAGAGTATAGTATGTCCTAAAAATCACGCAAGATTTGAATTAAACAGGATACAGTTTTTTTCCCATTAAAGGAATAAATTCAACGCTACATCGTCGAGCATCAAAGTCATGGAATTTTTGAGCGTCTACGCGCCAGACAAGCCGTGGAGGCCCATGTCCTACTCCATACATATTATACACTAGCTGTACCTGCGACTTCGTTTGCATGATAATGTAGGAGTTACCGCATTTCTTCTCTTGGAAATGGGACACATGCAGTTCTAATTTAACCTATCATGTAAAACTTTGAAGAAACCTATATATTTTAGTTAAAATGACGTTAAAATCTGTCACTCTGATATTTAAATTAGTAAGATAGGGACAAAACACGTGTTATTTTTCAGAGGTATTTTAAGTTTTGTGAATAAGGAGGTAAAAGTTTAGGAGATGTTTGTGGCAATAGATCCAACAGATAGGACACAGGCTGCAGCATTAAATGTTTATTGATCTTTTTCTCTACATATTTATATGATAACACTGTTTTATATTAAGGCTTTCTTATTCGAGTAAAGCTACATACGCGACACAATATATCCGCAACGTTATCGTAATTCTCCCCAGTGACGCACACCATTACATTTCACGCACACTATCTCACTTTAATGAGACAGGTCACTGACCTAGGATTGGTTATTTTTTTGGTGACATTAAGAATTTAAACCAGTCACCAACCTCCTTAGAGAAACTGAAATTGTCAAAACATGTTACTGGAAAATGACAGAGACCTGTTGACATTTCGTATTTTATTCCAAGCAAGATTCCAAGTGTGTTTCTTAGATACATTTCGGTAGGTGATATACAATTAAAAAGGCAATAGTACCTACGTTAGATTGACAACGTTATAGTAACTCTATGTGTTTTCTTCTAAGGTGCAAAATCGCATGAATATAAGCAGGAGAACATTGATGAAATTTTCCTATAATTTTGCCAACTTCTACCGAAAATACGGATCTTCCTATCGTATAACTTAATTTCAAGAGAATCCAAGAAAAATGCAACTGATTTCAATAAATCACATTCCCCAAATAAAAATGTTAATGACTTTAGAACGTATCGTGCACAAGTGTGCGCTGTCTTTTACAACCCGACTATCCACTGTCCTACAAAATTAATTGCTACACCACATCATCATCATCATCACCACCACCACGCATGTGCATAAAACTGACCCCATATCACAGTATGCTACCTTCATTAGAAAATTCTAGTTTATTACGGAATCTAAAGAAGTGTCATAAAATATACCTACAGGTGTGTGTAAGATCAGCGATGAGAAATGGAATTGTGATATCCGAACAAATATATACCGTTATTTTTAAATATTTTGGTATTTCTTAGCTTCCAAGTAGGGATGCAACGATATCAGGTTATCGTTATTTTTGACGCTCATCTGTATCGTAAAAAGTATTACGATTAATAACGATTCTTAAAACTAGTTCATTTTCAAATTATTGGAGAAAAAATACTGTATTTCCTAACTTGAAAAATTGGCCATAAGTATTTTGTCCATCAAACCAGCTGCTACTGTAGATTCAGAAAGATGGTTTTCCACAGCTGGTTTACTCCAGACGGATATACAGTGTGACATTTTATACAGTGTCCAAATTCAAGTATAAGATTCTTCAGCAAAATTAAAAAATACGTTTTTTTTTATTTCATATCATTCAGTACAAAAAAAATAGTAATTGCTGCTTAAAAAACCTTACCGCGCGGGCACCTCAGCGGGTAGTAAGGTTTGCGCACGGCACGCCTCCCCTCCCTCGGCCCAGCCCCGCTCCGCGCGGTATTGAATGCCCAGTAACCACGCCATACGGATAATTCAGGATAATTCTTTTGGGATAGACAATTTATAAATAAAAAAATACCTACCTTTTTTTTCAAAAATGGAGTCTATTAGCGATACCAAATGCATTCCAAAAATTTGGACACTGATTAAAATGTCACCCTGTATGAAATAGACTTAAATCTGATAAATTAAAAATTATAAATACTTTATTCGATAAAAAAATACATTGATACTACTAGTGTAGGTAAATACAATACTAAAACTAATATTAAATTAAAATAACTATATCTAAACCCTAAACTTAGAAAAAAAATATTAAAATAACTAATTAAATAAACGACCTGGGGACCGATTTTTGACTTTCGAGCGCTCGAAAATCAAATAAAAGTGAATACGTTTTTAGTGTAAAAATGGCAGACTAGTACTTTCTACCAATAAAATTGAATACGAATGGTCATTACCACTCGTTTTTCAGTTTTCTATCGCTATTTCAATATAGCATTTCATAATTTTTGTCAGTTTTCGAGTGATAGAGTCGAGCGCTCGAAAGTCAAAAATCAGTCCCCTGGGCCTCTTGGCAGGGTGCCCATCACGCAGGCAGCATTCCCACGCTGAGCTGCGATTGCGATTCTTTGCGCGAGAAAGCTGCCAGCGCGAGGGTCGCCTGTTGCCTCCCTCAACCTTTTGCTGAGCTCCCTGTGGAGCTCCAGCGCACTCTTACCCCAAGGACCTAGTGTCTCGACGCCGAAAGCGAAGAACTGATATGTTTATAAAAATTATATGTTTTCTTAATAAGAATTTCTAAGAAATTGATTTTAATTATGACATTTAGGTGGTAAACTGTCTAAAATTTAAATAAATGTTGATTTTACTCAATTGTCTTGTTTTATTAGACGTAAATTAAAAAATCGTAATGCATTCGTTATCGTATTCGCTATTACGATGCATTCGTCATTCGTATCGGTATCGTAATAGACATATCGTTGCAACCCTACTTCCAAGGTTGGGCTATTTTAATAAAAGATACCGATTTCGTCTATATCTTTGCATTTATTTCATTTAAATGTATGAGTATTACGTCACTTCATGCAGATTCTGTAAAAAAAAGCAAGTTGTGCTCTCAAATGCAACCAAATACGTTTCTAACACTACACAATAAAACAACATTAAAACTTTTATTTACATTGTTAAAGACTAATACTTAAGTTTTCACTAACGTTATAAACATGCAATATTATGTGTATTTTTGTTCCAAACATACCCACACTTCTGCAGGTCGATCGCGTAATGCATTGTACGCGCGTCAGGTTGTCACTTTTTATGACAGTTAAGTGATGATTTCTTAAGCGGATGATTCATTTTACTTGAATATTTACACACACTATAACTATATTAAGTTATCAATACAATTTGATAAGAAACAGTTCTTACCTTAAATAGCTTTCGAATGTAAAGATATGTTTTTTCAACTTTCAACATGCGAACACATCTTTACCGCGCTCAATGCCGAACCGTACTATACTCGTATACTGACTGCCAATATGGCGACGTTTCAGCCACCGTCTTTGTGAGAGTGTCCTTTGATCTGGCAACGGCGTCGATAGCGCGAAAAATGATCAAAAACTATTTGACTCATAATTAAAACCCTTCCTTTGGTTTTGCCTTAGTCGCGTAAGAAAAAAGTATAATATATAATGGATTAAAATAAACAAACATTCTGTATATATGACATCGTATCGGATATTATACCGGAGCTTCAATCCGCAATTAATTTGACGTTTTGGATCTGTAGGTATTGAAATCGTGTTGGTGCACTCGCTCATGCAATCATAACGTGCGAGAGCTCGATGCACTAATAAACAGATATAGTACGGGGCACGGAGCCGCAGACGGACAGACGAACATGGTGACACTAGAATTCTTTGAAGTGTGCTGTAGCTAGATTAGTATTTTGAAAGTCGCGTTCTTCACAATTTGTTCAATAGCATCCTGACGGGGCCTGCTATACTATGTCATCGATAGTTTTTGCAGCAGCAGAAGTATTAGCGGGAGACCAGTGGAACGTCCAACTGTAGAGGATTACGAGTTGATCTAATAGGATCCAAGTCGTTGGCATTGCAGCACTGCACTTCACAGGGTGGCGTAAACATAATGGCATCAGGATGACAATTACAGCATCATAAATGGTAAAATCTGCATTTCTCGTAGGTACAAGATACGGTGCTCCTTGTACTTCATAATATTTATTTAGAACATAAGTTTTGCAAAATCAATAATTGCGTAAGACAACATGACGGGTCTATATCGGGTGGCATAAAATTGTTGATCCTAATATTTTGTCGCATACCAACTTTGTGCCGAATATCGAATTGCATAAACATTGTTGTGCATATTTTTTATTTGCCGAAATTGTTATTCCTAATATCGATTGTCCTAAATATTTATTGCCCGAATGTTTATTGTGTCGAAAGTTTTTTTTATTGAATTATTGATGTGCATAACTTTGATGTTACTAATATTTAATGTACTAAAAATGTTGTGCATACATTTTGTTACGCATACATATCTATTAGAATTGCCTATTACTTGAATAACATATGACCCGCCCTCATGTCGACGGAGCCCCGCTTTACGGGGCCCCTATTTCTGCTCTGAGGGACAAAAGGCAACTAACGAACCTATCTAATTTATCTAAATGAAGGTTGGCTCTGCTGAGAATTGCCTAATACTTGAATTACTTATGACCAGCCCTCATGTCGACGGAGCCCCGCTTCGCGGGGCCCCTCTTTCTGCTCTGAGGGGCAAAAGGCAACTAACGAACCTATTTTATTTATCTAGATGTAGGTCGGGTCTGCTCAGAGTTTACAAATAGTAAAAATAAATGTTTTATTTGTGGTTACCTAATCTTTCCTATTTAGGTACGTACTTTAAGAACTTATGACCCGCCCTCATGTCGACGGAGCCCCGCTTCGCGGGGCCCCTATTTCTGCTCTGAGGGACAAAAGGCAACTAACGAACCTATCTAATTGATCTAAATGAAGGTTGCCTCAGCTAAGAATTGCCTAATACTTGAATAACCTATGACCCGCCTTCGTGTTGACGCCCCGCTTCGCGGGGCCCCTATTTCTGCTCTGAGGGGCAAAAGGCAACTAACGAACCTATTTTATTTATCTAGATGTAGGTCGGGTCTGCTCAGAGTTTACAAATAGTAAAAAATTTAGGAAAAAAATAGTATAGGTGGTTTAATTTTAGCACGTTTAACAATAGGCAAAATAATTACTATGACAATGAAAATTAGGACTATTACTTTTTAGGTAATTCGATGTTCGAGTAATCAATATTAGGATAAACATACTTTAGGACTTTTAAATGTGTATGCGCAAAAATGAATAGGCTAAATAAGTAGTATGCCACTCAACATTATGCCAAACATTCTCGGCCAAAAAATTTTAGGACGATCAACATTATGCGATACGACAGGCACCCCAACATGACATATATGTCAAATGTCAGACGTACTAAAATATGTCACGATAAATCTATCACAAATACACACACATACGCCTATACGGCGTAAAAGACAATGTGGCCTGTGTAATAAAAAAATACTCCTCATACTAAAGAAACTAATAGAAACTTTTTACATTAAGAAAGGGCTCGAAGAAGAAAAATGTGGAAAATTGCGTTTTAATGGCATGTTTTTTAAACTTTTATATTATTGCGTTTGTAAAAATACCATATCATCTAGTTTGAGTGTTTATCCAACCACATCACATCTTATATTTTTTCCCTAAAATCATATTATTATCTGGTGGCTGGTATTAAATTTGCGAAAATCACGGTTGTCAAAATGAAAAAATCGCTACAGACGTCCGTCCAGCCCGAGGCCGCGCGGCCATCTGCCTACTAAAACGAGACGCGCAGGTCACTTTCCCAGATAAATTGTGTATAGAAAAATTTAAAGCCATTTTTAAAGAAAGTTTCCGTAAAAAGATCTTCTTTACATCATTGCCTATTTTTTGGCATTATTCACTTGAGTCAATTTTGCGCCCACTTTATGTATGACTCGAAATAAGATCAGAATATTCCCTTTCTTCTTGGCATAATATGATCGAGCGAAGTTTAAAATTTCGTATTTTGGTCCGTAAAAGTAACAAGGGCGATTATTAAACTATAACATACCTCAATATCCCATCATTAAACTCAAGATTTCATTGTTTATTATTGAATGTAAAATAGCTCGATTTCGGATAACCTGCCCTTAAATAAATAAAAACGTGATGACTGAAATGATCTTGAGCCACTCCGACTCTCAGGTAAAGATGTGTATAGGAATCAATAACAGATAATCATTTCGAGTATCGTTTAAATTATTTAAACTGAGCTCATGAATGGCCATTGTACCGAGCTCATGAATAGCCTTTGTTTGGGGTAGATGCTTACAAATTTTGCAAAAAAAATGTTAGCGCCACGTAAAATGTTCATTGAATAATGAACTTATACCCGGAGTAAGTACCCTTAACCGATTGACCGGTACGTGTTTACGCCGAACAAAAGATCTCTTTTTAGGGTTCCGTAGTCAACAAGGAACCCTTATAGTTTCGCCATGTCCGTCCGTCTCACTAGCTCAGTAACCCTTACAACTAGAAAACTGCAATTCGGCGTGGGTATATAAACCAATCACGCCAACAAAACAGTAGAATATTTTTTTTAGGGTACCTCCCCTACATGTAAATTGGTGATGTAATTTTTTTTTCGCGTTATACATGTGGGGTATCGTTGGATAGCTTGTTCAAAAATATTATGGGTTTCCAAAAAACTATTTTTCAACTCAGTTATGCGTTTGCGAGATAATGGGATTTAAACCTCTAATTTTTGTTCGAGTCATGTGTCCCCCCCCTGCCGGCTAAATGGCTACTACTGATGACGTGAAAAAAATCGTGGCAGTAGTACATATAATGAATTTAAAAGGAAAACTATCACAGTTAAGTAGACATAACTAGTTACCTGGTAAGAAATGGAATTTGAACCTTTTACCGTGGACGGTAGAGTTGCATTTTCACGGCACGTTATCTTCAATAGAAAAAACCTTGTCCTTCAGGTGATCACTAACCGAAGGTGGTCGCGTAACCGGCGAAACGACCCTATATGTTATAATAAAAACCCCAAAAGCCCCTTTTAAGTCCGCATTCTGTGACAGACGGGGAACTACGGAACCCTACCCTGCGCGTGGCCCGACACCCACTTGGCCGCTTTTTTAAAGTCTGAATTTATATTTTCCAAACTATACCTAACCACTAGGTAAGTTCTAGAACCATAACGCGAGTCCGAGTCCCTTTCTATTAAAGGTAATTATTAAAAATATTAAAGTAATATGTTTATTTTTTTCATATTGCAATGTTTCAGATCGCACTATCAGATTCTGCCAAATCTTGTGTATGTTCCCGCCATTGCCAACTTAATGAATGTGTGTTGCAGGCTTTATGATAAAAGTATTTTCCTGTATGTTGGCCAATTTCTGTGTCTCTATATTGGCTGAATGCATTGATTTAGTAAATCAATGGCTGAATGTCAACTTGAAGGCGCGAAGTACGAAGTTACAATACCGCCTTACGTACTGAAGCGCTTGATAATTAATGTTTATAAAAGGCCCGTTCTATACTGATTTAATACATACTGTTTATTGCTGATAAATATAAATACAGACAAACGGCGCGCGAGCTCTCTCCATTTTTCTCGAACTATCCGTTTCTCTCTTAGTAGACAACTTAGAAAGAGACGTAAAGTGCGAGAAAAATCTAGAGAACTCGCGCGCCGTATTTTTTTTGCCAAATTTTTCGATCAACAACAGGAATATTAAATTTAACGAAAAACATGTATCTTCATTATAATGAGAGAACTTATTTTATTGGACTCATGTTTTTGTAGCACGCAAATGTATAATCGATATGTAATCCAGAAACCTAGCCTTAAATTACAGGGTTTTTTTTTTGCAAATATTATAGTTTCGTTTTGTTTTGCAAATTTGTATGGAAAGTATATATTTTTTCGAGCTGGAAACTGATCTAGCTTGGTCTTATTTTCGATAAAATTTGTTGTTTCCTTATTTTCTCCCAAAAGGCTGGTTAACTCGTCGACAGCGACTAGGTAATGGTTAATCTACTTTGTTGATGGTCTAGAGTCCGAACCCCAGCGATGAGAAGGTTTATTTTAATATATATTTTTGTAAACGATAACTTACAGCCGAGAAAAACTCGGACCCTCTTATCCCTCGCATGCCGATATAAAAAAAAACAATCAAACCATGTTTAAGTTGTAAGGTCGAAAGGTATACGAAAAATTAAGCTTTAAGAACGTCGACGGTTGTGGATTTGAATTTTTAATTTTTGCCGTTTTTAGTCAAACACGACCCCAACCTGGGCCAAACTAATTCCAATATGAACTGAACTGATAAAATGTTCTGTTTGTAAATACATACATTTGCAGTTGTTATGTACATCAGTGTTTCTTTCATAATCAAATAGAACCTTTGAACGATGAGATTTAATAATTGATTTTTTTGGTATATTTATTATTATTATTGCTCAAAAAATATCAAAAACATAATATAAGCGGCATCTATCAAGCTGAAATTGGACTAAAATTAAGCTCGGTAGGTGGCGCAAATCAACAACTAACATCAGCGACCGCTATCAAACTGAAATTGTACCAAAATTATCCTCGCTAGATGGTGATATCATTCACAGAATTTGTGACTCATAATCATGACTTATTGCATCCGTTGTAAAAAAAGATCTGAAAACGCGTAAGTATTACCTAACACTTTCAAAGGCACGCGGCCCGGCAGCCTACTAAACGAGAATAAAAAACTTCTAACTCCTATTTAAAAAGTCTGGGTTTCAAATAGGGAAGATGCAATATTTTCAATTTGACTTTAATTTAAAATAATCGAACGTTGAAATAGACCACGAAAGTATTCAAAAATTTAAATTTATAGTCAAAAATTCCTGTACACTTACAATATTAACTTTCGCGCCTATACGGATCTAGTGTTCCTGTGACGTCACTCATGTGTGTCACTCACCATATTTGTTTGTCCGTGGTGCGTCCCTAGATGTCATAGAGTTGCCTAATTCTTGACAGGAGTGACGTACCCACGCGCTGAATGTTGGATTAAACACGTTCCGTTTCAAATTACTTCATATCGAAATTATTGTTTGATATTAGTGTAAGTAAAGACGTTTCTGTAGCTATTATTCAATGTTTTTTTCGATATTTTGGTCTTTGTTTTTACAACATTTTGGTCAACTTTCGTATTTATAATATTAGTAGGATTTACATTTTCACTTTGTTGGTAAACTTCAGCACAATTCTACCAGCGTAGCCAAAATCGTGCATTTAGTCTCTCAAGCGAGTTGTGTCCCTGGTTTTTTTGCAAATCCTGCTAATATTATGAATGCTAAAGTTTGTATCTCAATATTCTCAATCACGCAAAAACGTCTAAACGGATTAGTATGAATTTTGGTATATTTATATGTGTATAACTTGGATTACCATACGAGTATATACTCTTTATTCCGGGAATCATCGTCTAAGGGGGCGAAATAGGGAGCGCAAGTTTGTAAGGAACTACTACCCCAGGAAAATTACGTTTTTTTCAAACATTAATTTATAACAGCGTTTTTTTTGTTTGTTTAATTTTGAAATGTTATTCTAACCGCTCGGCCACGACTTTGGTCTTAAGCGACCTGCGACCAGCGTTTTATTTTATTTTTATTTTATTTTATTTTATTAGAAAACCAACAGCTTTAACATATAATGATGTTCTTACAATTATGATACAACTGTTTAGCCAATTATAGGTCTCCCTAGATTATACAAAAATATTAACGGAGATGCTAACTTATAACTAACTATCCTTTACAAACTAACTATCTATCCTTTTTGCGTGTGTGTGTGTGTTGTGTGCGCGTGTGTGTGTGTGTGTGTGTGTGTGTGTGTGTGTGTGTGTGTGTGTGTGTGTGTGTGTGTGTGTGTGTGTGTGTGTGTGTGTGTGTGTGTGTGTGTGTGTGTGTGTGTGTGTGTGTGTGTGTGTGTGTGTGTGTGTGTGTGTGTGTGTGTGTGTGTGTGTGTGTGTGTGTGTGTGTGTGTGTGTGTGTGTGTGTGTGTGTGTGTGTGTGTGTGTGTGTGTGTGTGTGTGTGTGTGTGTGTGTGTGTGTGTGTGTGTGTGTGTGTGTGTGTGTGTGTGTGTGTGTGTGTGTGTGTGTGTGTGTGTATGTGTGTGTGTGCGTTGTGTGTGTGTGTGTGCGTTGTGTGTGTGTGCGTTGTGTGTGTGTGTGTGTGTATGTGGGTGTGAGTGTGAGTGTAAACATTTGAGTGTAGTTATTATTGTTATGATCATTAAATATTATTGCCTCTTTATTTTACTTTTACGTCAGTGGCTGGTCAGCCACTGACGCTGGTCGCAGGTCGCTTAAGACCAAAGTCGTGGCCGAGCGGTAAGATGCCTTATCCAAGAATCCACCAAAATTTCCATCGGGAAGTAAATATATAAAAATAAATGACACATCCATTATGTTTTTTGTGTGATTTATTTATTATTCTTGAAGAGCTCCTGTAAATTAACCAAAATAAAAATTAAAATATCTATTAACATTTTTCCTCTTTTTTTCAGGAATTGGTTAAATATCGATTTTTTTGATGACTAATATTTTGGTGGATTTTGAGTCTACGTAATTACTAAAGTGATAATATATCAGTTACACGCAAAAAAGCTGCTGTTATGAATTATTTCCAAATTTGCATTTTTTTCCATACTAATGAAAATAAAGTGCTTGGGCTATACGATTAAACGAGTTCTACGCGGACGAAGTCGCGGGCAGAGGCTAGTATAGACAAACACTTGGACAGGGTACCATATTATAATCTGCGACGACGATGCGATACTTATAGAAGTAGGAGAAAAGGTCACTGACAAAATAATTCCACCAAAACAGCAAGCATTGCACTTGACCGACTTCCAGTAAAATACGGCTAGAAGCTTCGCTGTCATCTCAAGCTGCTTGTTATCTCTGCCGCTTGCACATACATCGACTAAGCGCTTACATAAAATACGCCATTGAACACGATGACTGCATCGTCTGGGGTTGGCTGCCCGCAATAGGTCTTACGCAAAGCTGCGCGAGTAAGCGGCGCGTTATATAACGCGACCTAGTGGCACACTGACTCTGTATGCCCGTACCTCGGCTGCACTGCTCTACCTACGTACGATTGCCGAGTAACCCTTCTAGCTGTTGTAATGTTAATGTATGTACCATGAATTAGTAGCGAATATTACAATACCTACATACTTATTTATAACACAGGTTATCTGATCATATTGTAGTTTTATTGCAACTTATGCATACACGTAGTATACATATATATATATATATATTTAAAACTGAACGTTTAAATAAGTACAACGTAGAAAAGTTGAAAAACCCCCGACATTTTCATTTCAAAGTCTAATATCTCAAAAACGGCTGAACAGATTTTGATGAAACATGGCTAAGAACACTCAGGATAAAATTATCTACGTATGACACAAAAAAAAACGCATTCAAATCGGTCCATCCGTTTGGGCGCTACGTTACCAAAGACCAGACACGTTAAACTTATAACACCCCTCTCTTTGCGTCGGGGGTTAAAAAAATGCATAAATTATGCGGTTCGCGTCCAATTACTCGTACCAGTAAAGAGAGGTCTTTAAACACTCATTCTTATCCGGTTGCCATTTAACTATTAGTCCCCACGCTGCTGGCCCAGAATAGGTTATGAACCTCACAGCCATCTTTGAATTTCTTCGCATATAACATAGCAAATCAGCTAATAGTTGTAATATAAAAGGCGGGTTATACTTACTTTGACTGCGACTTATACATTGTTCTACAATTATTTGTATACAGGGAAACTAATATTTCTTAAATAAATATAATTACGAAATGAAGGAATCTCTATGTAAGTCAATTTAATAAGACCTAGATGTATCCTGAATTAACCCTCTATCCATTAATAACATCAGTTTAAATCATTCATAATAATTTTGATAGACCTTATTAAGTAAAAAAACTTTATATATTTATTCATTGCACGTAGGCAATAGTGAGTAGGTAATATACTCGTAAGTATAGTGAAAATCCTCAGTCAACTCCTCAGCCAACCCTTCAATATCAGAATAAAAAATCTGTCAAAAACTAAGCCATACTCACTCGCATCATCATTAAAATGGCCAGGCAATTACCTTCGGGCCCAACTTAGGAAATTTATAAAATATATATCGCCGCGATGGTGTTGTTATCTCACAAAACAACGGCTCTTATCCTAGTATGGGATGACTCTTATACTATGGGATGTGGCCGTTGAATACTTATACTCGTAAAGTAAGAACAGGCCCCTATTTCACCAACTTGACAATTGTCCCCTGACACTGACAATTCGCCATAAGTTGCTTGTTCCAGAAGTTACTTGTGGATCCAGCCATGTACGGAGAATTGACGTTGTCACGTGACAATTGTCGCGTTGGTGAAATAGGGGCCTGGAAAATAAAAAACTTCGCATTATTGCGGAAAACTATTTTAACTAATTTCTTGAACTAGCATCAGTAACTTTGAAGACGACATTAATGTCATCTGTCAATTGTTGTCAAATCTTAGAGGATACTAGCCCTTATACATACAAAGTACCCTCGATCTTGACAAAAACCAGAAAATACTTGGAGATAGCAATGTATGACTTATAATTATATCCTGTTACCTCGACGTTTTCAATCAAAAATCACCAATTTTTGATTATAGATTTATAAAAAATGCGAATACGTGTTTTTCTAAATTCTCCAAAACACCAAATGTTGAGTTAGAGCATGTATCGCTATCTAGCCAACTTTTGTTGAAACGTCGTCGTACATCGGTGTGTAGGCGACAACGACAAGCTACAAAATGGATGATTAAAAATGGCATTTAAAATTGGCGAGGGTATAATCGTATGTTGCCCGTGGGCAACAGCACGATACGGAGGGAGGGAGCTTGACCTGGAAAATTATGAGAATTTCAAATACATAATAGTTTATGACTACATGTCTTGGTATTAGTCACAAGTCAAAACACAAAAACAAAGTTGGATTGCTATAGTGGTAGCCCTACGCTTAAAAAAACCGCAAATCGATGTACAGTTTAGCCGTTTGGCACACACATACTATAGGGCAAAACAATTTTTTTGACACGCAGTTCCTAAAAAAAATTCCCTTAGGGGGGAGTGCCGAAACATTTTTCTTTTTGTATAGGAAAAAAAATTTTTTTTTCAGAAACCTATCGTGTGTAGTATCATATGAAAGGGCTTTTTGAGGCGATTCTAAAAATATACCACATCATTACATGTTAGCCATATTTTTCAAATAGAAACAAAAATAATTTTCGAAACATACCAAGTTTGGGCTCCTCCAGACACGATATGGCTGATTTTTTTAAAATTCAATATACCACAAATAATACGTGATATCCTCATATCTAACCTCAAAAAAGCAATTTTGAAAAGGATTGCATTAAGTTTTTTTTTTATATTTTTCAATATCACCAAGGGACACAGTTCTACTTGAATACCTATTTTACGTGACTTATGGAACTGTACTGCAGATACGTTACTTATTAATAAAATGATACGTAGTATCCATTTATCCAACGGGAAATACCTCTTTAACCCTTTAACTGCGCTTTTTCATCAGTTGGTATAGTTTGGTTAGTTTTTGTCACAAAATATCAAGGTAATATATAAGGATAAGGATATCAAGATACAATGTATCACAAATGATCCGTTATATATTTATATCTAACCCCAAGAAAGCAATTTAGAAATAATATCATATATATATTTTTTTGAATTTTTTTATTTGATTGTTTTACTTGGTAATATTGAAAATTGAAATAAAAATACTTAATGCAATTCTTTTCAAAATTGCTTTTTTGAGGTTAGATATAAGGATATCATATAGCCATATCGTGTCTGGAGGAGCCCAAACTTGGTATGTTTCGAAAATTATTTTTGTTTTAATTAAAAAATATGGCTAAAATGTAATGATGTGGCATATTTTTAGAATCGCCTCAAAAAGCCCTTTCATATGATACTACACACGATAGGTTTCTGAATTTTTTATTTTATTTTTCCATACAAAAAGAAAAATGTTTCGGCACTCCCCCCCTAAGGGAAATTTTTTTAGGAACTGCGGGTCAAAAAATTGTTTTGACCTCTAGTATGCGTGTGCCAAACGGCTAAACTGTACATCGATTTGCGGTTTTCTTATGAAATTGGGCTTGTGGGGCTTCCACTACTATTTTACCTATTACCTTTGCCAACTCTAACAATATTTTCCTGAATTATTTTAACTTATTAGATAAGACGCAAAATACGTTGAATGGCCTTTTGCCTCATTTTACCCATACTTATGTTATCTATTTCTTTAAGTCGGAATGGAATCTGACTTTGGGTCACCATCAAATAATGTTTTGTATTCTGTTATAATTACGTCATAAAGATAAACGATAAAAATTCGGTCGTGGGATTTTATCCACGATCTTTGCGCTCAGCGAAAATGGTCGTAAGTTAAATAAATAGGTAGTCAGCCTATTTCTCTTATGATATTTATATTACTTTAAATATTAAGTACTTTATCTGGTCGACCTAGTCCTACTCACTCAGTGACAGAAATTTTGTTTTAATGGGGAGCGTAGTTCTTCATATACTAGCGACAATGGCGAAATTTACTCGGCCTTTAACTATACGCCAGATATTACTCAGGTTTAGAAAGTCGAGTCGAATAAATCTTTCAGCCCTGACTATGAGGCATTAAAGGGCCAGTACCAGGGGCAAAAAACAAATTGTATGGCATTTATTTTAAAACGGTAAATGGAAATAAGGCGTGTTATATGTATATTTATTTCTTATAAAAAAATATCAAATATCGACGATTTTAATTTACATCCAGCTTGACACTATGACCACATTTTTAATTTTTACCCGACTGCCCGAAGGAGAGGAGGGTTAGGTTTTTCGAGCGTATGTATGTATGTATGTATGTGGCATATTCTTTGGCACGCCCTGCAGCCTAAACCGTTTGACGGATTTCGACATATGAGGTGTCGTTGGATTCCTCTTAGTCGTGGGAGTGACATAGGCTATAAAATTTATTTGGCTTTTGATTAATTTCTTGGGATCAGATCATTAATATATATATTAATAAAAATTACTTCTTATGCTGCTAATTAGCAAAATTGAAACCAAATAAAGCTTTAAATAAATCACTTACTCAAGTGGGTATTTTTGTCGCGAAGAAGGTCCAGATTTTGACCTTTTCGCCCCAATGGTGACCAGAAGACCCAATTTTGCATTAAAATTGCACGACCTTTACGTGAAACCTCAAAAAAATCTCTATATCTATATTTCAACAGCAGTTGAGAATAACATGTTTCAAATAAAACCGTTAGACTAGAAATCAATGAAATGCAAAATTTAAGTTTTGTTAGTTTATTGCGTCCTGAACGTGTATGTAGGCACTACTGCCCAGGCAGCACGATAGGTTTTATAGTCACGTTTAACGGCCCAAAACGGGAATTTTGCCCACGGACCTTTCAGCTACGCCCCTATTTCCTCTTTACCTACTTACGTTATAATTGCGTTTAGTATTAACCGTCTTCAGTTTTAATCATGTATCAACATATTTCTAAAGAGAATCTACGTGACGAAATGAATGTTTGTGCACCTGGGGTGTTAAACGAGTCGACCAGTATTGAAGCACACCTAATTAAAGTAGGTTGGTACACGCCTACCTACATACAGTATTTAACTGTTTTGTTTACAAGTCGTGGTTAATTACAAAAGAATTACATCTTGGAACGAAAGGTAGGTTAGGTTAGCTGCACTGCACACCTTTTAACGACAACCGCACGGATGACCGGGTAGTCTTTTTAATGGCTAATATCTACACCTGCGTACATAAGCATGTAGGCAGACTAACGAACAACAGAAGTGAGGATTCCAGGTTAGGGCGCCGTTGTTGCAACGTGGAAGTACTATGTACCTACCTATTATACACAACAATATATGGTCATAGCGCCGCACTGGTTAGCGACCACCTAATTTAGTTGTGCTGGTTTGTGACCACTTATACTGGCGAACTAAAAAATATTTTCTTATTTTATTTTCTTGTGTATCAAAAATGGGGTGTGTGTCAAGAGGGCATTTTCGGTAGCGTTACAGTAGCGTACGAGGGCTGTTTGATATGTAGCCGTTTTCTAAATGTACTAATATCACTGGCCGAAAATATGTATACCACCTTTCAGAGGCGGGAAAATTAAAAAAAACCGCACTTTGGTTTTTTTTACTCATTTGACAGCGATTCAGTGGAAGAACAGTATCGGTCTGTAATTCGGTTTTTGTTTTTGGAAGGGAAAACATGTGATTTGATAAAAGTAAGAATGCAGGCGGTTTACCATGAATATGCTCCTTCTATGACAACCGTTAGATACTGGTACAACGAGTTTAAGCGAGGGAGAACAACCGTCTTTGACGAGGATCGCCCAGGCCGCCCAATTGAGGTGACTACAGACGATATGGTAAAAAAAATTGAAAATATCGTTTTAGCCGACCGCCGAATTAAACTTCGAGAAATCGTTGATGCTGTAAACGTTTCAATTGAGCGAGTACAAAACATATTAGAAGAAAAATTGGATATGAAGAAAGTATCGGCGAGTTGGAGTGGGTGCCGCGTTTACTCACGGAGGAGCAAAAACGGAACCGACTGACTACTTCGGAGCAGTGTTTAGCAGTGTTCAAACGTAACCCGAAGGAGTTTCTGCGTAGTTTTGTGACCGTAGACGAAACGTGGGTTCACCACTTTACCCCAGAAATGAAAGAGCAGTCAAAGCAGTGGATTTTACCGGGTGAAACTGCTCCAAAGAAAGCAAAAACCGTCCCATCGGCTGGAGGAAAGGTCATGGTCACCGTTTTCTGGGATTCGCAGGGTATTATACATATTGACTACTTAGAAAAGGGAAGAACGATAACAGGGCAGTACTATGCCAATTTATTGGATGAATTTGAAGCTGTGTTGTAGGAAAAACGACCCCATTTAAAGAAGAAAAAAGTACTGTTTCATCACGATAACGCCCCAGCTCATTCGTCCAGAGTCGTGATGGCCAAAATTAAACAATTACGATACGAACTATTGCCTCACCCCCCGTATTCTCCAGATTTGGCACCATGCGATTTCTTTTTGTTTCCCAACCTGAAAAAATGGCTCGGTGGTAAGGGATTTAGATACAATGACGAAGTCATTGCCGCCACGGAGGCCTATTTTAATGACTTTCCGAAATCATACTTTTTAGATGGTTTATTGAAACTTGAGTATAGATGGAATAAATGTAAAGAGTTAAAAGGAGACTACGTAGAAAAATATATGCATATTTACAAAAACGACTGATTGTTTTTTTCATAAACGGGTAGTTATCAAACAACCCTCGTATTGCGATTCCGAAAATGCATTTATTTATTTTTTGTAATATTTGATTTCTTTTTGTTCACATACAAATGTTTGTTTTTGTTTACAAGTCTGTTTTTGTTGACATTGCTTGTGTATGACATCAAAACCGTGAAAGCTGTCACCTGCGTGTCAAAAAATCATACACAAAACCTTTAATTTCCATGTTAGTCATTCGGCCGAATTATTCGGTTCAACTGCCGAAAATTGACCGAATAATTTTGCAATGTTTGTCTGCAATTTGCAAGGTTGTTATTATAGTCATTGCCCTGTGAAATAATTATTCTAAGACACACACTTTTTGTTTTTTACTTTAACTAACTTTCTTTTACTTTATCCATACTAATATTAAGCCCGTCACAGACGTAGCTATAATATATATTTACGTACTAGTTGACAGAGTCCACACACGCATATATAATATACATTTCGGTATCTTACATTATATATATATTATAGCTACGTCTGTGACGGGCTTTATAAATGGGAAAGTGTATGTGTGTGCGCGCGAGTGTGTGTGTGTGTGTGTGTGTGTGTGTGTGTGTGTGTGTGTGTGTGTGTGTGTGTGTGTGTGTGTGTGTGTGTGTGTGTGTGTGTGTGTGTGTGTGTGTGTGTGTGTGTGTGTGTGTGTGTGTGTGTGTGTGTGAGTGAGTGTGTTTGTTTGTCCGACTTTGACGGCAAAACGGAGCGACGAATTGACAAGTGGAGATAGTTGAAGGGATGGAGAGTGACATAGGGTAGTTTTTATCCCCGAATTCATCCCGTAAGGGGGTGAAATGGGGGGGGGGGGGTAAAAGTTTGTATGGAGCTGCGATATAAACGCGTAATATAAACGAGTTCCACGCCACGCTGACGGAGTTGCGGGCAGAAGCTAGTTGTATATATTTTAGTTTAAAAATCAACAAGATGAAGTATGAGTCTGTTTCGGAACGGCAGAAGGTTGAAGGCATAAGGATTTACTCATAAACCGAATAATTCGGCCGAATATACGGTCCGGCAAAAGTTGGACCGAACATTCAGTTGAATATTCGTATTCGGCATAACCCATATTCGGTGCATCTCTGCCATCAAACTGAACAAGGTTGTCTGTTTTTTGGTTTATAGAAATCCTGTCACTAAGGTGATCGCTAACTGAGGCTGGTCGCGTAACCGACGCAATGACCATACGGAGAATAAACTAACTACTTACCTGTACAATAATTGGGATACCTAGGTAACCATAAGCAGCCAGTAGAGCTAGTATAGTGTTTACGTAAAAGGAAAAACCGGTCAAGTGCGTGTCGGACCACGCGCAGTGTAGGGTTCCGTCCGTGGTCGCCTGTCTTTGACCTTTGTTACATCGGCACGCGCGCGCTAACTAAACGTTTATCGTCTTTATTAAACTAGGTTTTCTGGTAATTCTAACACGCAAACGCATCCCAGAATGGAAATATGATTAATTATTATTAAACAAGCTATAGAGCTGATCTCCTAAAACCTACAGAGTAATTTGACTACACAACGATGCAGCTCACCAAAACAAAATACACCAGATTCCAAAATCGTATAGGTTCACCTGACATACGGACAGACAGACAGACATTACGAAACTATAAGGGTTCCGCTTTTGTTTTTTGGCTAACCTATAGAAGAAATTGGAAATTTAAATTAATGTAAGTACACAAAAGATGAAGAAAATTTAAAATTACATAATAAATTACGCAATTCAGTTACTTCCCAAGTTAATTTCACTAGTATCGCTATCTGGCGCTTCAAGCGTCTACAGATATTTATGTTTACAGTACCAACACCATACTGTTATGATACTGTTTACGACACGACTCGCGCCGCTTCGTGTCGCGATGTAACCGGCCACCTCATCTTCTACCATTTACTGGAATACCGTGTTTAATTTTATTTAATGAATCAACGATAAATACGTAAGCCTCAATATATTGAGAATAATGGTGTGTCCATTATTTCCCCGTTATTGAGTTTACTCGAAAGTAACGGTTATTCGATGGCCACCGGCTCGATTTAATCATCCCTAAGCTTGATCCTTACATAATTTTCTTACGTAATAGCCACGTGGCGAGGATATCGTTCTCAAATAGCTCACTAGGAGCCCAACACCACTTAGAATTACGTAACATCATTCTATAATGTAAAAATGATCTTGTATACATATACCAAAATCGTCAAGATTTCAGGAGATGGCTTTAGCGCTAAACTATCTACTATGTTACCTCGGTTGCAGCAGACGGCAGCGGCATAAGTAGCTCGCTAACCGGCGGCCACATGGTTTATATTCCGCTTTTGTTGTGGTAATCAAGATGTTTTAAACTGTGAATCTGTAACTATTTATGCACGACCACGTACTACCGGTCACTTATCAGAACTAACTGACGGTGACGAGTAAGATAGATGGTGGGAACTTACGACGAGGGGAAATTAGAGGGAAAGGGGGCAGACACATTGAAGTTGTCAGTGTCAAAATTCCGAACCATAGACAGCTTAAAGCTATATGGGGAATCCACATTATGTGATTTTACCCCGATTCGTCAATGTCGAAGTCATAATTGGGTGTAGCGCACAGAGGGGCTACCGGGAAATGAAAACGAACTTCGTTTGTGTATCTCCATCTCTGTCGCACTTGCTAGTTCGCACAACAGAGACAGAGATATTCGAACGAAGTTCGTTTTCATTTCCCGGTAGCCCCTCTGATTACTAATATGTAGCTTGATCTAGCTAGTGTAGGTGTAGCGTACAGACGTAACAACTGCAACTACATTTTCGTTCAGTAAGAAAGCGAAAATTGCCGCATTCAAACGGTCCTGCGAAGCGGACTGCAAGATTGTTACTAACCGTAACCGTTTTGGTTGGTCGATTAGCTGATCTAGCTTTAAAACAAGACTACTTTTGAGAAACTACACCGTTTAGAGGCAAAGATACGAATTAAAAACCAAACTCAGAAATTTTCATCAGAAAAAAAATTAAAACGGCTTAATTGTTTAAATAGTTAGCCTATAATTTTTATTTATATTTTTTTATCGATATTTTTTTGTCTAGTATCCGCACATTTTGTTTGATCAAGTATAAGCAATACACATTGTATAGCTAGCAATTTTGAGCAATTAAATGTGAAACTAAAAATTAGAATAATTATTTTGACATTGGACTTAGAATGGGAGAGTTATTCGTCTACTCTTCTGAATGCCGACCACCGTATTACTTGCCAAAGATTACTACATGTTATGGGGTGTATACTTGTCATGATTTGTCAGCTCCAATTAATCAGAAGCTGACTAATAGCTATCGTCTGGAGGTAAGTTGCGCTGCTGATCCAACTGTCAAACGAGGATTCAAGAGGAATGTCAAGAGAGGATTGTTTTATCTGTACGCTACACCGATGG
This sequence comes from Epinotia demarniana, assembly GCA_945867215.1. Lineage (NCBI taxonomy): Eukaryota > Metazoa > Arthropoda > Insecta > Lepidoptera > Tortricidae > Epinotia > Epinotia demarniana. Next base: position 43,681,237 of record OX244259.1, read on the forward strand.
TGGTGGTGGGTACACACTGAGCAAACGAACGACCAACGCACTGACAAATTGTACTGACAAATTGGGGTAAAAACACATAATCTGTATATCCCACTACTTGCGTCGTCGACCGACGTAGTGGTTACCGTGGAGTTACCGAAGATGGTAACCACAATGTATAAATCTTTTGATACTCGTAGGGATGGAAATCGTTATTAATTTCGCTATTTCTTTAATTATTTATTTATCGTATGGCATTGCACGTAGAACCGATGGCCGTTGGGGCGGAAAGGTTCTCGAGTGACAATCACGTACCGGAAGGCGCAGTGTCGGTAGGGTCCCCACAAGGTGGACTGATGGACGGAATTACATGAAAGATATATTGAAAGGAGAGTGAATGCTGGGAATAGTGTAGACGCACTTAATGCCTTAACGGGCAGCAAGCAAATATCTCAAAAAGCACATCTGACTGTGCTTAAGGCATTGCTAGTCCCCACACATATGTATGGTAGTGAAAGTTGGGTGTGGCCGAAGAAACATCAGAGTCAAGTGAATGCAGTGGAAGTTAGAGCGTTCCGAAGTATATGTGGAGTTAGAGGGATAGAATAATAAATAGTGTGGTAAGATAGAGATGTGGAGTGACTGAAGATGTAGTGACGAAAATTGAGAAGTGCATACGAAGATGGTATGGGCGTATAGAGAGGATGGATGAATAAAGATTAACAAAGATAATGTATTAGTGAAAAGTTGATGGTACAGTAGGAAGGCAAAGACGTCGTCGATTTTTTTCCGACAAAATAGGAGAAACCCTGAAGAAAGGTCAGGTCAAGAGTACTCTAAACGACGAGCATGTATGCAGAATGTAATGAAAGTGAATGAAGCAAGAAAGATTTGTCAAGATCGTAACAGGTGGTAATCCGTGATCTGTGCCTACCCTTCCGTGAAATAGGCTTGATGATATGTAGAAATGTATGTATAATCCTGTAATTTTTATTAAAATTATTAACTGTAATATTCTTAGAGCATTAAACCAACAGGAGTGGTCACATTATATATTTCTCTATGGTGGTCACATGTGTCATTTCCTATACATAAAAAGTCTGCCGATTTTTGCGGGGGAGGGGAATGTCAAATGTATGCGGAACGTGAAAATAGCTACGTCAGATGTCAGTCCATACAATACGTATGACCACTGGTCATACGTATTTGGCAGAGGGGAACGCCTGTCAATTGCCACTCCGGTTGGTTTAATGCTCTAAGGTAATATTTAATGAAATCTAAGATGCTTTTATAGACAATTTATTTTAAATATCTATTATATATATCTATGGATAGTTTACTTGCAACATTTTGCAAGTAAAATATAATGGGCAATCCACATTAAGTGATTTGTCAGCCCCAATTCATCAGAATCTGACTAATTGCTATAGTGTGGATGCATGTTCCAACCGTCAAACGAGTTGTACGGACTAATTGCATGAAAATCACAATTTGGACCATGGAATTTGCATGATCTGCCAAGTTTTTTTTTCTCACAAATTTCATACAAATAAATTTAAACGATAATTTAAAAATATATGCTAAAGAACATTGTATTATTATTTTACACTGTAATTTTGTATTTTTTTTTAAACCGGTGTTTTGCAACTACAATTTCATTCAGTGTTGCCAGTTAACAGTAAGAAAGCGAAAATTGCGGCATTCAACGGTCCTGCGAAGCGGACTGCAAGATTGTTATTAACCGATGAGATAGGGCGAGACAGCACGTCGATCATGAGGTGGCCGTGACATGCTCTCGATTTTTGTGTGCTGCACGGCTATTACGCGACGGCGCGCGAGCTTTCTCAATTTTTCTCGCACTATCCGTCTCTCTCTTATTAGGACATGCGAGAGAAATCGAGAGTATGTCGCGGCTGTGTGTTAGACGTGCTGTCTTGCCCTATCTCATCGGTTAGTAACAATCTTGCAGTCCGCTTCGCAGGACCGTTTGAATGTGCCAATTTTCGCTTTCCTTCTGTTAACTGGCCACACTGAATGAAATTGTAGTTGCAGTTGTTACGTCTGTACGCTACACCCAATTCTGACTTCGACATGTTGTACTGACAAATTGGGGTATAATCACTTAATGTGGAGAGCGCATAAAATCACTTAATGTGGATGGCTCATAAGCCATAACTCACTTAGCAATTTGTCTCAACAACTTGCTTTAGTTGGAATGAGACAGCAATCAATCTACCCAGTAAGTTGTTGTGTCAGGCAGGTGTGTAATGATCTTTTCTTTAGTTGACTTGAAAATATTTATCGTACGTGAATTTCCCATGTAATTATATTTATATCGAAAAGTACTCTGTGAATTATATTATATTATAAACCTTGTAGGTTTTAGTAATGGTGCTTATGATGTTTTTTGATCTTGGATTGCTGTACCCTTGTTAACAGTTTGCTAGCAGTGACAATATAATCGTATGTGAACAGTGATACGCATGCATTATTAATTCAACTATTTTTCTATAGTCAGAGGCACTCGCTTGTCGTGTTATGTTCGTTGGTGCGATGTGATCTCTCCCCGGCTGATGACGAAACTTATGCACATTGAAGCATCCGAACTACATCGTAGTTAGTGCAATGTTGTGACTCGTGTTCTTTGGATACCTAAAACTCGGTCTGCCACACAATATTATCAAAATGGAAGACGATGGTGATGATAAAGATGACTCCAAAAGGTAAATTCATGCAATTTCGTAATTTTTTGTGGTTTGAAATAACTATTTATCACAGGCAATTTTATAAATATATGTTGTACTTATCAAACAAGTAAACATATTAGGGGCCCAATATTAAAAAAAAATGTTTGTTCTCCCACTCTGTGGAAGGAGATCATTATATGGACTTAATTTTCTTTCAAAATACCTGATTTCAGAAGTAAAGGTCGATTGGTCTCTTTCTTAATAATATCCTGTTTAATATACTACAACATAAGCAAATTATTATTTTAGGAGGACTAGGAACATGAGTGAAAAGAAAAGGCGAGATCAGTTTAATCTACTAGTCAACGAACTTAGCAGCATGGTGTCCGCAAATAATCGTAAGATGGACAAATCTACTGTCCTGAAATCTACCATATCATTTTTAAAAAATCATAATGGTAAGTTTGCTAATGCTTTTTCTACTGCTAATAGAATAATGTTTTGATATAAGGCTCTAACAGACAGGCACGGTCTGGCCGCGGTGGTCAATTGTACAATTGCTGTTAGCTGTCAAATTTACTATTGACCGTCACGGCAGGCCATGCCAATGTGTTGCAGGCTTTAAGGGTTTAACAGTCCCATCCATCTTGCCTTTTTGGCTGAACTTGGGTAATGAACACTGTCAAGGTGCAAATTCACTTTAATGTGGTTTTTAACACTGGACAGCAACATTATTGTTCACAACTAGTCGCATGGCAGGTGTTGGCATTGATAATGGCGCACAAAATGCGACTAACTAGAAGGGTTGGCATGATTTAAGTTTTCTAGCTGGCAAATATTGGGTTTGTTAGATAGAGGTCTACTCTACATGGTACTATTATTCATTCTGTTGTTATGTACCTAGAAAGAAAATAGGAGCACTTTTGTCTGTGTGAGCTCATTGAGAGATGTGGATGTAACTAGTTGAATATTAATTTCAATATTCAATACTCAGGGTCTGCAGTCCCTCAGAGGTGTACGAAAAACTAAGCTTCTAAATGAATGCAATCAAAATAACCCCCTTTTTGCGAAATATCTGATATAGTTACATATTCACAGGTTGTGGAATCGTCACACAATTAAAGGAATCTCGAAAATGCAATTTAAAATTATACAGCACATATTGTTCATATGTCTGGTTCTAAATTTTCGTGTGAGAGTCTGAGTAACACTTGACCGGTTTACTTTTTAGTTTTAATGCTTGTGAACATAAATAATTAACATAAATAAATAAAAGAAAAGGCTAAGAACCATACAATAATATAATAATAATATAAGCCTTTTATTCAGACAAATTTTACAGTTTAAATATTATTGTACACAACTTATCAAAATACATAACTTAACTTACTATATTACTGTTTCAGACAACATCGGTTTGGTCTGTGTGCCGTTTGGCAAAGGCCTCTTCCATCCCTTTCCATTTTTCTCTGTCTCTCGCCAGTCTGGTCCAAAGTCTCCCTGCAAATTTGACAATTTCGTCTTCCCATCTCATGTTTGGTGGTCCTTGTTTTCTTTTTCTATCTTTCAGGAACCACCATACCATTCTCTTGTTCCATTTCTCTTTGCCCCTGCTACTGGTCATTAAGAGAAGTAATGAAAAACAAAGAAATTAATATAGCCACAAAGAGGAAGTTGTTTAATACATGTGTTCTACCAGTCTTAACATATGGCAGTCAAACTTGGACCCTAACTAAGAACAACTTAAATAAACTACAAGTTTGTCAAAGGTCCATGGAAAGAAGTATGATTGGAGTTAAATTGAGAGATAGAATCAAAAACAAGTCTATTAGATCTAAAACATGTGTAGAAGATGTAACCATAAAAGTTAAAACACTCAAATGGAGGTGGACAGGACATATGATGAGGGGCAAAGAACCATATGAATGAATGAATGAATGAAATCGTTTATTCACTATGAACATATGGTAACATAAGATCTTAATTTATATATATGGCTTCCCATTATACATTCAGTCAAAACAGACATGTGAAAATATTTGTCAGTGATATATAAGTCACTTAGTCTAGTAAAAAGTAAAATTGGAGTTAAATACAATTACAAGATTGATTATAATTTTGCGCAAATGTTTATAGTAGAACATAATTAATTTAATAAGAAATAATTAATAATAATAAAGGTTAATCAAGTTCTTTAAAATATTATGTAAATTAAATGTCAGTTAATATTTAAAATTTATACAAAACATATTCATTAATGCTATAAAAACATTTATCAATCAATAATTTATACAATTTTGTTTTAAATTCGTTTATAGGCAATGTCTTTATGTCAGCTGGTATTTTATTAAATATAGTAATACACATGTTACGAGCGCTTTTCCTTCTAAGTACTAATTTGTTACTAGTTGGTAATGCTATACTACAGCGTCTGTGTGACCGTGAATAGTTGAATATTGCGTTTGACAAAAACACAAATCTCGTAGATATACAGGCAGGGGAAGGATAGTAACTTATGTTTAATAAATAATGGTTTGCAAGGCGCCAGTCTATTTGCTCCACAAAGGGTTCGGATACATTTTTTTTGAGCGACAAAGGCGCGATCAGCGTTAACAGAGTTACCCCACATAATTATACCGTATCGTAAAATAGACATAATGTATCCGTGATAGATTAGTAAGGCAGTTTTGAACGAAACAGTTAATTTAATGCGCCAAAGTGCAAAAATGAATTTGTTCAGTTTCGTACAGACCGTGTCTACATGTTCTTTCCAATTACAATGTGTGTCAAGTGTCATACCGAGGAAAACAGTGCTATTTACTTGTTCAACTAAGTCTAAGTTATGTTTAATGACAACATGGTGGATTTTAGATTTATATGACTTAAATAACATAAATTTGGTTTTGTCTACATTAATTTTAAGATTATTACGTTCTAACCAGTCGATAACATTTCGCAAAGCTGTATTTATTTCATTTTCAAAATTATCTATGTCTTTTCCCTTAATTACTATTGTAGTGTCGTCGGCAAATAATATACAGTTATGATTTGTTGAGTCAGGTAGGTCGTTTATATAAACAAGAAATAAGAGGGGTCCTAAGATACTCCCTTGCGGGACGCCATGTTTATTCACTTGACACATTAATGTTACTTACAATGATACATTAATGTTACTTTTTAGAAATTACAGTAAGATCACGACTACATGATGTACAAGGAGACTGGAAACCTGCATTATTATCAAATGAAGAATTTACATATATGGTTCTGGAAGCTCTTGAGGGCTTTGTGATGGTCATCTCAGTTAGTGGACATGTGTATTACGTGTCTGAGAGCATTACATCATTACTGGGCCACAATGTGGTAAGATCTTACTGATTACTGAACAATATTTTAATTTGAGATGGACCTCATTGCTTGGAAACATTCAAATATTATTGCTCTTATGTTGAAGTTGCTTGTAGAGTCATTTTCCATAATTTGGTAAAAAGGTATAAATGTAGACAAAACTCTCCACACTACAATTGTTTATTTACTTTCAGAATATATGATATCCTAATTTCGCCTCGAATAAACGTTTGAATTTCAGGTGGATGTGGTGAATAAAAGCATCTTTGATTTAGCATTTGAAGATGATCACCCAAATTTGTACAGTATCCTTCAGGAAACTGGGACCCCAGGGGATACTACACAAAGAGGAGGTCAAGGTGAGAACACATGATAAGCTTGGCACATATTTGTTTGCTTTATTAATATGCTCAATTGTTATATTAATATTGGCCCTGGTTACTCAACTTACATACCTACGTGTTGTTTTGTTAGTGGTAATATGTTCTTGAGACCTTTCTCTTTCTAAGAAAATTAAGCCCCTGCCTTTCAGATCCAGCCGCTGCAATGTCGTGGTTGATTTGATCTGATGTAAAACCTAAAAGTGTGTCTGTCTGTTACCTCTTTACGCTTCAAACGCCAAACCGATTTAATTGCATGGATTTACGATATCAACGAGTTCCACGCGGACAGAAGCTAGTATTTCATACGGGTACAGCCTACATATACATATGTCTTATTGTATATGTAGTTATACATATACCATTATCATAGATAAACATAGTTTTATTACCTTTTTCCTTTTTCTTTTTACAAGCTTTTATTTAACTTGCCTTGCCGGTTTCCGATTGAGTTGAAATTTTGCACGAATATGCAAATCGCGTGACAATGCAATATTATGATGACGTAGAGCTGATCTGATGATGGAGGTGGAAGGTGGCCATAGGAACTCTGTGTTAGTATGGGACAAATCTTGCAAGTCAAATTTTATCCACTTTCCGGTGACCCATTGAGCTGAAATTTTGGGTATAAGTATAGTTTGGATGACAATTCAATATGATGGTACCATCGAGCTGATCTGATGATGGAGACGGAAGGCGGCCATGGGAATTCAGTACTTAATCGACATAACCCCGTTGAGTTTGGGCTCGTTAGAAGAGTCTCAATGAGTAGTTGATGATGGTATACAGAAAAGTACAGTAGGCAATAAAAGCTTGTACCAAAAATGAAATTTTTGACAGAAACTTATTATAAATTAAGTGGTGTTCATTTTATTATAATTTGTAGACCTGTGTCTTTTTGTGTTTGTATATATTGGTTTTTTGTTTTTAATGAGTTTGTGTATTTCGTTATTTTTAATGTTTTTGTAATTTGTAATTGTGTGTGATCGTGGCGTCATTGTCTCGTGCCTCACCTAATGGCCACAACGGAAGACCAGCGCTGGCCTTGCCAGCATTACGCTGAGTTGTGACCATTTCGTGGCAAATGTGTATGTGCGTATGTGTCCACAGTTTGTATTTTTGCCACGAATAAATGTTTTCTTTCATTCTTTCTTTCTAATAAATAATCGCTTTATCATTTTGAAACATGAAAATAAGCGTCATATTCTTAACTTACTTTGGTATGTTGATCCACCTAAAGCTACGGGCACGGGCACACGATGCGTGTGTAGCACGTGCACCACTGCGTGGTACAGTATGAATCATCATTTGACATGACACGTAACGTAGTGTGACATGTTTTATGAAGATTCATACTTTACGACGCAGTGGTGGAAGTGCTGAACACACATAGAGTTAACTCTTGCATGTAGTATGCTATGCTCTGCGTTATTTTACGTAGTTTTTTACTCATGGTTTGTACATTTTGCCCTTCCTGTGCTTTCTGCATTCGCTCTGTTGCCAAGCTATTACTTGTCAATAAAAACGAGTTTGAAAACTTCAGTCCGAAAATTACTTTTCTTACGTAATTTTATGCGAACTTTTATGTTATGCCGAGCGAAATGTTATTAATCCAGCCGGTGTGAAATTTGTTTGATTTGCCATGCCTGCAATATAATAACCAATACGTGTTGACCATATACGCATTTCGAAAAACCTACTGTCCCTTACCCAGTTCAGTCTGGTTATATACATAAGAATATACAATGTCTTGGTTTTCGCAAGTTTCCGCGCGCGGGCGTAGATCACAACATATCCAGCTAACATTAGCGAGCGAGCGAGACAAAATGGCCGTGATATAGTTAGTATTCAATGAGACGCAAAAAACCTATCCAGGAGAAACTATTTTCATGCCAATGAATGCGTATACTTTCAACCCTTAAAATATTCAGACGTTCACGTCGAAGACTGCATTGAATAAACGTGACGTTCAAGCTACAATCCAAAAAATAGGGGATTATTTCCGAAGCACGAACTAAAAAACAATTTTGAATAAATGCTAGTCAATACGACTACAAGTTGTTGAAAATTGAAGTAGACTACAAGTTGTTGAAAATTGAAGTAGACTACAAGTTGTTGAAAATTGAAGTTTCCAAACACTTTAGAAATAAGGGTTAATCGATATAATATAATAATAATAAAGAAGTATATTATTCTTGCTTTCGCTAATTTAATTCCAGCATATTTAACGTAACATTTTCTGCCAAACTTTTCTCAGCGCAACGCGGATACCATGTATTTTTAACCCCCGACGCAAACAGAGGGGTGTTATAAGTTTAACGTGTCTTTCTGTGTATCTGTGAGTCTTTGTAGAGATATATCTGTCTGTGGTATCCTAGCTTCCAAGCTGAATGCGGTTTTTTGTGTTATAGATAATTTTCTCCCGAGTGTTCTTAGCCATGTTTCATGAAAATCTGTTCAGCCATTTTTGAGATATTGGACTTTGAAATGAGAATGTCGGGGGTTTTTCAACTTTTCTAAGTTGTAGTTATTCTCTTTGTGGCGCAAACAGCGTATAAACAGAGAAGATAATCCGCTTAGCGAGTTTTCCTTGCGAAAGTGTTAGAGCTCGACCGTGATATCTTTTGAATAGCAAATGTGCGTTGCGAATGTTACAAAATGATGCCCAATAATGTGCATGATAAATTATAGTTTATCCTAAGCCTTTTGAAAACTTCACGTTGGGTGAATTCTATTAATATTTATTAGCGATTATATCTGAAAAAAAAATGCATCATTATGAATGGGTCTGCTCACTGTAGATGTTATTTTCTAACTTGTTATGCTATTGTCACTATGGACTATCATTCACGAAAGATCGCAATTCTATTTAAGTTCTGTTGTCGTCACAATAAAGAATTATCTGAACAAAAATAACATATATTAAAATTGTCTATTCCTGCAAATTGGTATTCATATTTCTCAGTCCTAAAGCAATAAGGGTTTTTATAACAATACCTAATATACCTTTGACGATTAATATTAAAAACATACGCATAAACAGCCATGATCTAAAACAAATGTTTTTCAAAAATTCATGACAACTTCTATGACTGGATTTATTATTAAACCACTAATATCATCTCTATATACACACAATCTCTCGCTCGCAAATCCCAATGTTTTCATTATAAAAACCGTTGCGTTTCAGAAGGCGAGGTTCGGTTCCAATGCCACCTGAGGCGCGGCACTGTAGACTTTAGAGACGAAAGCTCGTACGAACTGGTGGAGTTCAGTGGACACTTTCGTAAGTATCAAGCAGTTGTTACCGCATGTATCCTGTACTGAGGCTCTAGTATAAGTTTTACCGAAACAAAACGCTACGAGCCCGTTCGCGTTTAGCTGTCAAATCCCATTCAAATTGCGCAAACGCGACCGTAAAGTTTTGTTTCGGTAAAACTTATACCATCAATAAAATTCTGAAAAAAACTAGCCAAGTCTCGATTGAGCTGGTTGTTCTCAAAATCTAGACAAAGTCGTGCCAAGTCTAAGGTTCCTTACTGCGATTTCTTTATTATTTATAGTTAATGTTGTGTGACTTGGCCGTTGACTTGTACGCACTAACATATAAAGAAAGTTCAAATTATATACTCAACGAACGTACATACTACGTAATCCTCTGTGTACAAATGTGTTGAACATTCACCTTTATATTTATGAGATATTTTGTAGTACCAAGTCTCAGGCATTCTTATTATTCTTTATTTGCTAACTAAATAAAATTCTGCAACTTGGGAACAAGTCAACTGCCAAGTCACACAACATTAACTATAAATAATAAAGAAATCGCAGTAAGGAACCTTAGACTTGGCACGACTTTGTCTAGATTTCATTACTTTTTAGAGATAAACAAGCAGCTCAATCGAGACTTGGCTAGTTTTTTTACAGAATGTTTTTGATGGGATTTCACTTATTTTTGTAGAAACGTGGGCTTATTGAGTTATTTTATCAGATTTTCTTATTTTTTTGTAAAGGCGGTATAGATATATCTCTAATAGTTTGGTTGGGCTCTTGTGTTTTCTAATCAGGGTCACCAGGTACTCCAGATCTTCGATTCTCCTAGTTTTTATAGTTTTCCCTTTATGTGGCCATTAAACCCTAACTCTGTACCAAATTTCAGCTCTGTGAGTTTATGGGAAGTACTAGTTCTACTTTGATGATCATGAGTGTCATAAATGCGAAACTTTGCTTTCGCTTAACTTCGGAACTAAATGACCTACAGACTTGAAATTTTGGATTATAAGTATGTGACTATAGCTTACTGGATGACGAAAATTTCTGCGTTCTGGTCTTATCCAGAGGTTCTCAAATAGGGGCCTGAAAATGCGGCGAAATGTTCCGGTAAAGGATGGTACGGCAGTGTTTGCTTCGCGCTCGACTTGGCAGGGGCACTGCCGTGCCCCCAGATACTAGAGCCTCTGTTCGCTCCCGTCGCCACAGTGTGTAATTTCGGCCCGGCTGCGGCCACGTAAATAGTAGTTTATGTGTTTATTCGAAAGAGCTTGATATGGCAAACAATTATTAAACAGTCTGATGCTAAATTTCTGTACTTATACTTTTCGAGAAATGATTTTTCTGAAAGGTCAGTGACCTTAAGGAACGCTTAATATTTTTGAAGTGAAAACTTCTGTAGCGGCGCCGTGCACTTTTTGGGATTGGGAACAATTCTTTAACTCACCACAGGTGTAGGAGCGTAGGAGGTCACGTGACCGTAAGATTTTCTATAGTATGATGCGTAAGGTGAGATTCGAGACAGGCCGACCGCAAGACGGACGGGGCTTGGGGCGCTGAGGGGCGGGGGGGATGGGGAAGGGTGAGTATTTTTTAAAGCAATTTTTAAGTTTTCACTTCTGCCCGCACTCCCGGAGTGCTCCCCTTTTTTATATTTTCTCCTAAAATAAGACCGGTCGGTTTCCTCACGATGTTTACCTTCACCGGAAAGCTAACGGTAAATATTCCGTACATAATTTCCGAAAAACTCGTTGGTACGAGCCGGGATTCGAACGCACGACCGCCGCTTGACAGCCGCATGCCTGAACCACTAGGCTACCGTAGCTTACGCAAAAAAAATTTTTTTTCAATATGTTATTCTACTGTTTTGTTGGCGTGATTGATTTATATACCCATGCCGAACTACAGTTTTCTATTAGTAATGGTTACTGAGCTAAGCCGAAGACGGACGGACGGCCAGACGAACATGGCGAAATTATAAGGGTTCCTTGATGACTACGGAACCCTACAATAAAAAAATCATATATCGTCGCCACTTCATTTTCATTAACTGATATTTTATATACAACCATGTGAGGTGAAGAGTCTTTCCATTAAAAATAGAATGCGACCAAGACACTGTCCCACAAAAAATAGTTTTAATTGTTGGTAAAAACCGTAATTGTGTCTTAATTTACCGTGTTTTATATGTAGTAGTGCTACCGTGTATTAAAGCTACAGACTTCATTTATAAGAACATATGTTATTTATTAGCATATAATGTATCTGACAAAAGAGATTTCGTTTTCATGGTTTAATATTTTTTTTTAGAAAATCACAATTACTAACTCAGAAAATAGTCATAAAAAAGCTTCGGTGTTTTTGTCAAACCTCTAAAATGGTAACAGCTATCAATTAAACACATGAACTACGCTAGGCCAACCGCGCAGAAATTACACACTGTGCGACGCTAAGAACGAATCTAAGGGCCCACAGCTCAAGGTTGTAACGTTTCAGTTAAAATTTCGAAAATGCAGTAAAATGGGATTTTACTACTCCTTGTTGCTAAATATGAAAGGAAAAGATAACAAAGACGCGTCAAAAAACTGACCGAAGTGTGGCACGTGTAGCGGAATAGCTGCTGTTTGTTTTATTGTTTATGCGTAATTGTTACAACCTTATTTTAAAGATAACAATTAAACAATAGATGTTGGTAGCGGTTGGTTAAAACTTATAAGTGTGTTTCGTCATCTAAAACAAACTATACGCCCCACAGAAGGAACGTTGGTACATTTTATGATAAAGGTCATAATCTATTTTTTTTATGTTGCAGGTCCAATTACTGGGCAGCTAGATAGTGAAGACGTGCCTTATAGACCAACTCACGGATCAAGGTAAACTATAATAAATAATAATGAATCAGCCTATTTGCGTCCCACTGCTGAGCACAGGCCTGCGCTCATGGATGAGAGGGAATAGGCAGTAGTCCCCACGTTGGCCCAGTGCAGGTTGGGTACTTCACCTATACCTATTTGAATTCCTTCACAGATATATGCAGGTTTCCTCTCGAGGTTTTCCTTCACCGAAAAGCTAACGGTAAATATCAAATGATATTCCGTACAGTTCCGATAAACAAATTGTAGCATACAATAATTTCTTATACCTCATTTACACTCTCGTGCGAGTCAGGAGAAAAGGCGCGAGACGAGATACGAGGCGAGAGTGTGAATAGACGCTCGCGGCTCGTCTCGAGACTCGCAGCGCTCGCGTTCTAAGCGGTTTTTGGGCAAGAGCCAAAGCGAGACGAAGCGCGAGGCGAGCGTTTGTTTACTGTGTTTACATTCGCGCTCTCGCTTCGCTCTTCGACGTCCTCCATTGTTGCTAGCTCGAACACAACTGGGGCCGTAGCCAAGGTTACAATCGACAAGCGCTAACGCCAATAGAAAATAATAAAATGTATGGGAATGACAGATGCCGACGAAACGCTTTTCGTTAACATCTGTCATTCCCATACATTTTATTAGTTTTCTATTGGCGTTAGCGCTTGTCGATTGTAACCTTGTCTAGGCCCCCAGAATTCACGTCGAGACTGTAAACAGGAAGCTCATTTACCATCGATCACGCGAGGTGCGAGCCGAGACACGAGACGAATCACGAGGCGAGGTACGAGGCGCGAGTGTAAATCGGGTATTAGTATTGTAAACATGCATCAAGACGTCGCGAGTTTAAACGAAATAAGTTTGTGGATGGGCTATTCCTAACTGAAAATGTGAAGTTTTGTATGGTCGTCTCTTTTCCGTCTGTTGTTTCGCAAGATACAGGGAGAAGGACGGCCCCATCCAAGGTTTCAGGTTCGATTTTAATTCATGTGTCGGTTGAATATTGAGTTTCGGTGTTAACTCTGAGTCCGCCACTCTCGTGTAAAATAATAACAATGTTACACAAATTGAACTAGCCCCAATAGCCCCATAGTGAAAACTCAATAAGCCTTGTGTTACACTATTGGACGAAAATATACACGGTGACCAAAAAATACGTTCACATAATTAAAAACTTAGAAAGGTCGAGAAACCATCGAAATTTTAATTTCAAACTTCAATATCTCTACATCGGCTGAACCGATTTTGTTAAAGTGTAGTTAAGAACCATCTCGATCACGTCAGCACTCAGACAAAAAAAGGGCATTAAAATTGATCAATTCGTTTAGGAGCTACGATGCGGCTTACAGACACGTCTAACTTATAATAACCCCCTTTTTTTCGCACGGGGTTAAGAAGGAAAGGTATAAATAATTAAAATTGAACGCGGTTCGAGTTCTATTATTTTCTATTATGTTTTTAACCATTGTATGGCCGCCATAATAATAAATATTGGGGGACAATCTTATACAAATCGACATAGTCCCAAACTAAGCAAAGCTTGGACTAGACGACGATAAACATATATTTATATAGATAAATAAATACTGAAATACATAGAAAACCCAAGACTCGGAAACAAATATTTGGCCCTGCCGGGGTTTGAACCCAGGTTCGTCAGCTTCGCAGGCAGGCTCACTACCGACTAGTCGAGACCGGTCGTCAAAAGAACATTTCCCATTGATCGGATTGCCAAGACGTTAGTGCTTGACAATATATATATTCAGACTGTATCAACCCACTGCTACAGTTCAGGCCTCTATTTAATTGGGCCACTCTCCTCGGTCCTTTTGCTAATCTTACCAACCCTTAATCGTATGGCATATATTATTTTGGCCTTTAAAGTTTGTCACTCTTTAGTACCACCCAGGGGAAACGTGCATCTTACACACTGCTTGCTTTCTATCCGGCAGATATCGTCGGGTTGCCGATTTGCCACCGTCGTAGAATAATCAAATTGCAGCCGGTCATTTGGTGATAGTTTTTTAAGAGGCTCATACATGTGGTGTTCGCAGGTTGTTCGTATGCACGGGCCGCCTTCACACGCCGCAGCTGATCTGGGACGCGTCGCTCGTGGACCCAAATCGGAGCGAGTTCACGTCACGGCACAGTTTCGAGTGGAAGTTCCTGTTTCTCGACCACCGCGCGCCTCCCATCATCGGCTACCTGCCGTTCGAGGTGCTCGGCACCTCGGGCTATGACTACTACCATTTCGACGATCTCGAGAAAGTCGTCGATTGCCATGAAGCACGTAAGTTGCTTTTTTTGTTTGCCGAATTGTTCCACTGTTGGGTAAATATCCTAGTTACATGTTGAGCTACGTGGTGATTACCTAATTTTAGGTAATCACCGCGATACCGCGATGAAATGCACTATGGTTTTCACAAGTCCGAATTTGATGGTCTGTCACGGCGGAGCTAGCCGAAAGTAAAAAGAAAACAAAGTCATTTCCGGTGCGAAAAAAGGGGGCGTTCCTTTAACCAGTTATGCCATAATAGAGAAATTTACTTTTTCGATACTTACTTAGATTTTTCATCCTTCCATCTATTTAATAGATGCTAAAGATACGCGATTCCAGTATCCATCCAGATGTTAGAGGCGCTTCTAACATCGAAGTCTGGCCACTAAGAACGGATAGTTTAAAATAAATGTAATAAAAGTTAAATTAGGCAGGAAGGTGACGAGTGTCAAACACTTTATAGTTTTGAATTTCCAACGCGTTAATTTATGCTCATATTAATATCACGTTTATTTTAAGAAATTTATTTTGTGAATTGGATTCTTGTAGTAATAGTATTTTGTTGTGTGGAGGAGATGTTGTGTCACAGTGCTCACTTTCCAGCCTTTACAAAAATGTTCTATCGACGACACAGCTAAGTAACCATCCGTGCACTTTATGTGTATTGTATTAAGGTTCTATATAAATACAGGATGGTCAGTTAAGGCGCCGTAGGTTCATGGTCTTCCTTCCCTCTCACTGAGCATACGCGTGAGCGAGATGGAAGTTTGTGCTCGGAAGCGCGGATATCATGTTTTTTAATTTAAATTTTTTGGCCGTTTAAATTAATAAAAAGTAATCACTGAGTTCTCTCAATGGTATTGCCTATTTTTAGAAGCCATTTTAATATTTTCAGTTTTTGTGCATAATTTGTTACGAATATTTCAAGTGTATTTTAGACCCTTTTAGACCTAAGGTCGTGATTTTTTTTCTATGGAGCGAAAATAGTTTAATCATTTTTCGAAACACTGATCTCCCTGCAGAAAAGCCTCAAGATTACTATTCGTATTTTTTTAAATCATATTATTATAAACGGACTCATTTATATTGTTTCAAAATTTTGTTCGCTTCACTTCGCTGAACCTACGGCGCCTTAACTGTGTTGGCGTTTGTACCTACTATTGCTGAACAATCCTTGTGTAGTGTAATCGAGATAACACGTAGTTTGTACACGTACAATCCTTTTGTTCCAGTGATGCAAAAAGGGGAACTGACGTCTTGTTATTACCGGTTCCTCACCAAGGGCCAGCAGTGGATTTGGTTGCAGTCACGCTATTACATAACCTACCATCAATGGAATTCGAAACCTGAATTCATAGTCTGTACCCATCGAGTAGTAAAGTAAGTATTATACTTACTTATAAAAAAATTAAGTTGACTGCTGAAATCAGTTTGAATGTGAAATGCTTAGGACTTCAATTTGAATCAAGCTAATGCTTTTAATTAAAATAAAATAATAACTAACAATTAACATTTCAAACATGAACAAGATAATATATTGTTTTAAATGGATGTGAATACAGCTTGCCGACATCAATTCAACTAAGTTTGACGAAGCACTCATCATCATCCTAAAGGCCCCTAAAGGAGCCCAGGGTCCGCTTTGCCACCTAATCCGAAGATTTGGCATAGGCACTAGTTTTACGAAAGCGACTGCCATCAGACCTTCCAACCCAGAGGGAAAACTAGACCTTATAGGGATTAGACCGGTTTCCTCACGATGTTTTCCTTCACCGAAAAGCTAACGGTAAATATTCCGTATATAAGTTTCGAAAAACTCATTGGTACGAGCCTAGATTCGAACCCACGACCGCCGCTTGACAGCCGCGTGCCTGAACCACGAGGCTACTGTAGCCGTAGCACTAACGAAGCACTAATGCGGTATTATACGCTGCCTTCCCTCACTATCACCTTCTGTATTCACAATAACACCGTTTCTTTTTAAAGTTATGCCGACGTAGTGAAAGGTGAGAAACAAGAGACCGTCGAGCCTTCAGAGCAGGTCGGGCAGGAGGCGCCGGCCGAGGAGTCGAAGGAGAGCAAGGCGGAGGAGCCGCCGGACGAGCCCATGCCTGACCTGTCCCCCACCTACATGTCCGAGGCCTGCGACTCCTTCGCCGCCTCCTACTCCGTCGTGTCGCGGGTATGTTGTCACAATCGTAAACGGTAAGGAAGGTTTGCACTAGGGGATCTTGGGCTAATTGGCTCAAGCCTCAAAGGCATCTGAGTCCTTACAAAAATATAACATTAGCGGGGTCAAGGCCCCCAAACGGTGTTGCGCCTTCCAAATTAAAATCCTGCATCGGCTATTGAAGGTGTTCCCACAGAGTAAGTAATAGTACAAGTACAGAAATTGCACTTCCTAGCAAAAACGGCGTTTAGGCATAAGAAACGTGCCTACTCTGTGCATCTTTGTCTATCGTATAACTTGTATTCATTCACACACGGCACGTGTAGCGCTAGGGTTGTCGCGCCAAGAATACATCAATGAAGGCAAAGCTCACCAGATGTTGCTATTTATTTAGCACATGCTACTTCACATGTCTATCAGTGTCATTATGAAAAACCCATAAAATTTATCTGCCACTTCTCTATTAACTAATTCGATTTAACTTTGAAATTTTAATTTATAAGTTATTTCACAAGTAAGTTCAAAAAAGCATACGGTTTTATTAAGATACTCTGCTTAGGGTTCCGTAGGTCCTGTTATTTTTTTGATGAGTCGGTAAATCTAGCTCAAAAAATTTACGTTATCACCGGAAAAGTGTTCCTTAAAAAAACTACTTGACTGCTATGATTTTCCTATGGGGATACGTTTTTTTATATTGGAATTAGAAAGGTAGACATTATTTGGTAAAGTGCTGCATATAGGTAAGGAAAGGATAGGATAGACAACATCCACACTTGTTTAATAAAAACAATTTAGTTACAAACTGTTGTAGTTACCTTAAAATGGTTTTTTTTCGCTGTGGCCGTTTTTCGTTTTCATCGTGCTTAAAAACCTCGTAAATTAGACAAAATATGTAGATACGCGCGGTTCGTCGCGTTCAAGTCGGTGGCGGCGGCGGATCACAGCGCGACGCACGTGTGCTCGCTCGCGCGGTGTCGGCCCCCGACTGACTGGCGGCCCGGGGCCGAGCGAGCCATAGGTTTCTAACGCGCCCCGCCCCGCCCACTGCATGCCCCCTGGTGTTGCTAACGATGATGAGCGGCTTTGATAAATAGGTTTTGTAATTTCTTTACCCCGAATTTCTGGACGACCAATCTAGATTAGTTGATAGAGCTACATGTTATCGATACGTACGGTCGAGCTCATAAGGGGCTGAACGGCACTAGGTATCAAGGTGTTCAGCTACTTATTGAGTTCAACTGTACATAGAGAACTTATGCCGATTTCACACGGGGGCTAAATTGTGAGGCAGACACTGTAGGACAGCACAGTTTCGATGGACAGTACCGTTTAAATATAGGATTATAGGAGAGTCGGGGCAGTCCAAGTGAAGCCTATTTCATAAATAAATCATGAATCATAAATTTACTTCGAATTATATTGCAACTTACATTTTTTGTTAGAATTCTATGGTGAAAACCAAAAGTAAGTGTGAACTGACCCCCGTACTAGTTTGCGCTGTATAACGGGACAGGATTCACCGTCCTTATAAGTATCACTTATTAAATCACTAATCACATAAATAAGTAAGCTTGAATCTAAGTGGGTACATAGTTAAAAAAATACAAGAAAAAAGTAAACAAAAGAATACTACTGTTGAACATGCCATTACAACTCGTATGCATCGTTAGCTGGGGCGCGCCGCCTTAAGGGGCTACCCGAGGTTTCCATCGATTTTTGACAAGTTTTGAATCGTATCTCCTATTTTTGCACTACAGATAGAAGTATAAATCAAACGGTTATCGGTTCTTCAATCTTTTATCTCCATTCTGGTCTACCGGATTTTGAAACAAATGAATACTTAATTTTGTATGATCTTTTTAAACATGGTCTAAAATAACACTAATTTTGTATCTCTATTGACGTGAAAGATCTAACACATACGAAATCTACATATTTGGGTTCGTCTGTGACGTCCCTAAAAACTGGTCTAGGGTTTTCTTTCTAAACCAATTAACACAAAAGTTATGGCCAGAAACCGGTTTTTTGGCCTAAAATTGTTCATCTTTGATGCCAAATATCTCGAAAACAATGAATTTTGAAGTAAATATGGGATACTATATTGCCTAAAGCCGTTGTTGTTAACATAATAAGCTACAAAAAAACCTAAGAAAACTAAGAGATTCAGATCGAAGGTACGATCCCATACGCCAATTCTGGGAGCCCCTTAAACGTAAACAAGTAGTAAACGCAAATCTGTGTGCGTGTGTGTGTGTGCGTGTGTGTCTGTGTGCGCGTGTGTATGTGTTTGCGAGTGTCATTATGTAACTGTAATTAATCGCATGTGGATTACACCAAGGTTTTTAATAGTTGTTCAGTATCATCGTATTTTAATTTCTGAAGATAAGCTTCCAGAGACTTTTTACAAACATGTAAATTAAGTGTTCGTAATTGGACATGTTTGCTTACTTTGTTATATAATAGGGACCCAGAACATTTTTGAATTTTTTAACATATTTGGTCCTGTGAGGTGGAGTTGAATAAACAAAATCGTTCCTTCTTCTAGACTCAGCATAATTTGGGATGTGTTTGTGTTGATTTGTTAATAGTTGTTTGATAATTTACTCGGTGGTAGAACAATGAGGCAGAACAGTAACCCACTGTCGCTCTGCCCTTGCGTTCACACGAGTCCAACCGCAAGACAGACGCGATAGGTGGTGGGAGAAGCAAACTGCCCCCAAAAAAATTACCGGTGGGCTATTAACTGTTCTGTATTTGTTACTGTCAAGACAGTACTGTTCTGTGCGTTCAAACAGTAGCAGTACTGTGCCCAATGTTCTGCGTCACTGTTCTGCCTCCGAGTGGAATAGGCATTAGTCCATCGCTCTGCCTGTAAAGGCTGCGTATTCTAGAGCTGCGTCTACGCTAGGCGAGCCGAGCACGAACGGAGCCGTTCTGTTCGCTGCATCAAGTGGCATTCGAGGTTTGTAAGTCCACACTAGACGAATTATGACTTCACTCGTGCTCGGCTCGCCTAGCGTAGACGCAGCTTAGGCGGATGTCACACTGCGCCCCATCTCCGGACGGAGGTGCGGAGCTGCATACATATTTCGCCGGACGGAGGTGCGGTGCAGTGTGTCGTATCATACGGAATTTATATACAAACTGTCCACGACTTCTTTCTAAAACAAAGAAACTCATCCAGCGTGTTCAGAATGCCTGCGCTCGCTTTTGTTTCAACATTCCGTTGAGGGCCCATGTCACCCCATTTCTAAACAAGAATAATATCTTGAAAATGCAACACCGCCGTAAGCTCCATTTGGCTTGTTTGCTTTTTGGGGTATTGAAGCACGAGGCGCCGGCGTATCTCTTCGAGAAACTCTCCTTTAATAACTCGTCTCGGGGTGGAAGACGTCAGCGCATAATATGTCTGGTGACTCCCCGACATGCTTCTGCTGCTTTCCGAGGAAGTTTCCGCTATGCAGTCACGAAGTGCTGGAACAATGTCCCGCCGCCGCTTAGAGGCTTGCCGGACGTTAACAGATTTAGAATTAATCTCAAAAAATTCATGCAAGAACATCAGCATAAACAGGAGAATCTGTGTCATGAAACTAGCTGCATTTAACACTCCCTCACCTGTTGGTTATGCCCCATCTGCAATTCATCCATTGCCATACGGTTGCCAAACGTAATTTAATGTGTACTTCAGTTTGTCAACGTAGTTTAACTTAATAATATTGTTTTTAAGCACAATATCATGCTGCTTTGATTGTTTGACGTTTAGTGTTTAGTTTAGATATAGATAATAATTTCTACTATGGTGTTTAGTCTGTTTTCTGTTTGTTGGCGCTAGTAGTACTGTTCGCGTATGGGCTGCGTTCACTTTTACCATTAAGGCCCATACGCACGTAGCGGTTTGTTGGGATGCAACTTTTTGCAGGCCAACAAACCATTACTACTACAACTATTTATTTTTTAATTTAATTATTTATAAGTTTTAAGTTTTAATTTTAGTTGAGACGGTATTTTTCCTTTTATTAATTTTTGTTTGTTACTTTCCGTGTCCTCACCAAATGGACCCTGCGGAAGACCAGCGCTGGCTGCAAAGCTAGTACATGCTGAGCTGGGTCCATTTCGTGGCAAAAATGTGTTTTATTTTTTATTATTATTTCTTTTAATCGATGTTGTGTTTGTCACGAATAAATGTTTTGATTTGATTTGATTTGATTTGATTTGAACTGAGGTACTTGCATACAACGAGCTCCGACCTCCGTCCGGAGATGTGGCGCAGTGTGACATCCGCCTTAGGCTAAGCGCGCACTGCGGTGCGGCGAGTTGCGGTGCGTTTTTAAAATCGTAAAAAAAAACCGTGTGTGTCCAGTACGCGCACAGCGGTGACATATCCGCACATTTTTCCATTCTAGTCCCAACTCATGTTAAGAACGGACGTTGAAAATGGACTATCACACCAAGAACAACTGAAACACTGGATGGCGGTCGGCTTTCGTTCGCACAGATTTTATTCCGCAGTGCGCGGATTTATTCAATGGTCCATAGGATGCAGAAAATTCGTGCGCCCCCGCACCGCAACCAATCTGCAGCAAACCACAGATTTTAATCCGCATACGGATTATTTTCCGCAGTGCGCGCACTTCAAGGAGGTTCCATACTTCACAGATTTTGCGGAATATAAACGCACGGCAAAATCCACAGTGCGCGCGTAGCCTTAGTGTTATCGATGTTCGCAGCCCGCCTCCGCGAAATCAGCTTCCGGCAGCTCGAACGGCACGACGGTGACGACCGGCGCCACGGCCGCGCCCTCGCTGCACGGCTCGTGGCCGCGCGGGTGCATCCGCTACTCCAGCTCCAAGTCCGTGTCCTGCACCACCGCGGAGCCCGCGCGGTACGCGCCAGATTGCGACAACGTCTCGCTCTCCGGTGATTCGCGGTCATCGCAACGGCACACGTCGCGTTCGGTCAGTACATAAACAAGTGCGACTTGACTTGTCCTAAGGGCGGGTTGGACCAACTAAAGGTACGGGTACACATGCTCTTTAGTAGCATGTGTAAATGTTAAGTTGCTAGTAAGTAGCATGCTATTTGCATGTATAATAATTGAGCATGCTCAAACAAGCATGCTACTAAACACCTTGTGTACCAGTACCTTTACGTTTACAGATCGATCGATCAACGTTATAAATGGAGCCGGCGGTTGTCATTCCATAGAAACTTGACACTTTCCATAATTCAGATTGTAACGAACACCGCTTATGATTATTGACGGTTCGGTGCGACCCACCGTCAGTGGGGATCGAATAGCAGATTGTTTGTCCGATGATAATTAATTATTATCACCTTAGTTAGACTCCAGACAGAGATAATTTTGAGTTATGGCTGAAAGAAGCTCTTACAAACGAAAGGACGTGACTTTCGGTAAGTCTCTAGTTTATACTCTAAACTTTTTGATAGTTATTATGTTTCGGGTTGCCCATCGAAAAGAAAAGTTTTGACCAAGGCTATATACTATTTATATGACATATGGTTACGCAAGATAAATTCGGACACGGAAAGTATTGGGGACCCGAAAGACCGCCTGGCGAAGATAGAAATTACGAAGACATTATCTTGTATTTAAATCATTGCGGTGTGAGTGTACCATGCATCATGATTAAACCCGTTCATGAACAATCAACCATACAATAGTAGTTTATGCGACTGATCCATAATGAGAGGCCTTAAAATACGAGTGTGGTTTTATGAAACGAGCGTCATCGAGTTTCATAATAGGATCACACGAGTGTTTTAAGGCCTAATTATGTACAGTTGCATACACTACTTTATCCACACACATATCATAAGTAGTAGTAAGTAACAGCAAAAAACCAACAATAAAATGACAACAGCAATGGCGGCAATTCGATCATCCGTCATGACGAATGTTTTTTTTTTTAAATCATAGAGTAACGAATGAAATCCCTATACTCATATCACTCGAGATCAAATGTCGTACGGTTTGTATTAAAAACGTACTGAATTGACGTTTCGTATCGATACCTGTTTTAATATCTATGGATACTAGAATAGAGACCCACTTGCGTTTCGACAGCTGTTCCAAATTTAAACTCATAACGATACAAATTTACCAAAAATCTGTACTGTAATGACATTACAGTACAGATTTTACCTACTACCTCAGACAAGAAAGTTCTAATACTAAAATCGTTTGTAATAATGCTGGTCATTTCCTACGGTTTCTGAACGCATTTTAGAGCCCTAATGATATGTGCGTAGATAAATATACTAACGAGCATAGCTTTTTTTTGTAATCAGAAACGTGAATTACGTTATGGCCATCATGGCGTGTACGGTGAGGGGTATGCGTCTCGTTCGGTTAGTATAGTAGATTAAGAACTCGCTCAGTACACTCAGCCAGGTTCTCTGTCCGGTGGCTCGCGCTGCTTCCGACGGAATACTTCTCCTCCGGTAAGTATAGTAGATTATATAGGACCAGCTCAGTACAGTCAGCTTCGCCGGTGGCTCGCGCTGCTCCCGACGGAATACTTCTCCTCCGGTAAGTATAGTAGATTATATAGGACCAGCTCAGTACAGTCAGCTTCGCTGGTGGCTCGCGCTGCTCCCGACGCAATACTTCTCCTCCGGTAAGTATAGTAGATTATATAGGACCAGCTCAGTACAGTCAGCTTCGCCGGTGGCTCGCGCTGCTCCCGACGGAATACTTCTCCTCCGGTGAGTATAGTAGATTATATAGGACCAGCTTAGTACAGTCAGCTTCGCCGGTGGCTCGCGCTGCTCCCGACGGAATACTTCTCCTCCGGTAAGTATAGTAGATTATATAGGACGAGCTCAGTACAGTCAGCTTCGCCGGTGGCTCGCGCTGCTCCCGGCGGAATACTTCTCCTCCGGTAAGTATAGTAGATTATATAGGACCAGCTCAGTACAGTCAGCTTCGCCGGTGGCTCGCGCTACTCTCAACGGAATATGTCTCGTTCAAAAATCGACGGAAGATCAGAAATAAATGATGCCTGTAGTCTAGTTAGTATTAATTATTCCTACATATTTTATCATAAACAACAGCTAAAAAATAATTTGAGTATGTTTGTACTTGTGTGAATTACTAACTGTATTTGCATGACTATAGACATAATTATATTATAGTTAAAATCTATAGCAAAAAAAAAAGAAAACATTTATTTTTAAATACCAAGTCGGCGGCCCTAGCCTATGGACGGTTGCAACTCCATGCGCGTTGCCCGTTACAAATGAATTGCGATTTGGGTACTTTCCGCGTACAAGTATGACATATAATTAGCTCGAATTTAAATTTTCGTGAGACATGCCGAAATAATGCTAATAATTACACTCTTTTCCAATATTCAACCTTTGCCTTAGCATAGTTTTATAAGTTTTTATTGTTACTACCAACATGATATGGACATAAGTCTGAAATAAATAATTTTAATAGAATAACAAGTTCCTGGAATGCGATTGTGTATGGTTAAATGGGAGTATGTATGGATCATGTGTTGACGTGCAAGATATACGTAATACGCGTCATTGACGTCAACGGTACTAATGAAACTTGTTTTTGCTATGTAGTATTTGGCGCACGCATATTGAGACTTAAGCATTCATTTCAGCTCTAGCTGTTTTACCCAAAGATAATGTAATTTGTAGTAAATTTTGAACCTTGAGTAATATGTGAATCTTATATCCGCAGATTATGGACATAAGGAAATTGAAGCGCCAGTAATTGCGAGCGCGTTTTTCAGTATATACGTCGCAGTAACATCCGTGATATAAATATTGATCTAACGTGTATCATGTATAAACCTGTCATTCACAATCAAACCATACAATAGTACATTGTGATACAAGTGAGGTATGTTGATAATTACACTAGAGGTGGAATTGTTCACGCGAGCCGCAGGTGAGCGTGATAAGAGAGCCGTGGATGTAATTATCAAAGCTCACGCTTTTTAAACGACGTTTTTCAACACATTTGCGAGGAAAATATCCTTTTTGTTAAAATGAAAATGTTAAGTATAGGCTCCTCAGTTATTTGCCTTGATTGCCTTTTATATACACATATATATATATATATATATATATATATATATATATATATATATATATATATATAATATATACGTATTTATTGTATATTGTTAATTATATTGATTGTTTACCTATATATTTATTTATATATAATTGATGCATGTATCTCCTACCTGTTAACTGCTGTGAGTTGAGTATTTCTTGCTACGCAAAGTTTGTCTGGAAGAGATCGCCTGTTGTTGCCTTGTATTAATGTTTGGTTTATAGTTTTTCTCTTGTGGTGCACAATAATAGTAGTTTATGCAACTGAGCCATTATGAGAGGCCTTAAAATATGCGCTGACGCTCGTTTCATAATAGGATCACACCAGTGTTTCAAGGCCTAATTATGTACAGTTGCATACACTACTTTAAATACACACATATCATAAGTAGTCTAAGATTCGCAATTATATTTTAGTCCATCCTCCGTCAAGACAAATGGTTCTTTTTAATCATAGACAAACGAAGAAAGTCCCTATACTCATGTTACTCGAGATAAAATGTCGTGCGTAAATATTAAATAAACATACTGAATTGACGTTTCGTATTGATAACTGTTTTAATATTTATGGATACTAGAATAGAGATCCATTTGAATTTTGACAGCTGTTCCACATTTAAACTCATAACGTTACAAAAATCTGTACTGTAACATTAAAGTACAAATTTTACCTACTACCACAGACAAGAAAGTTCTCGTAGTAAAATCGGTTGTAATAATGCTGGTCATTTCCTAAATTTCTGAACGAATTTTAGAGCAATAATGATAGGTGCATAGATAATAGTATATTATTATTATGTATATCCGATTGAAATTCACGGGGCGAACTAAACGTTTAATGTCATGTAATACAATTATTATTATTATATCCTCACGTATTGATTTTACTCACATAATGTACATCGATAAGAATTTGAAGTAGTGGCGTCAATTCTATTTATCGTTTTTCTATTCACCAACAAGTAAACATTTTAATAATAACAAAACGCATCAACAATTTTTACAAATATTTGTGGATTTACCTATAATGGTGTTCAACTAGCGAACGAATAAAACATAGAAGTCTAACTAGGGGCGATTAATGGGTCGGAATGGGTGCCATGGTAGGCAGGTCGTCAGAACGATGCCATGGAGCCGTTTAGTTCGAACACGGCATGGCAGTACCTATTGTCAAACTGTTGAATAAACCAGTTATTCATTTTCAAAAAAACATGCCTATTTGTGCAGTAAAAGCACAAGTAACTGAAGCAATACTCATATTATTTTGATGTTAATGTTAAGATCACATTTTGAAGGTAGTAAGGTTTGTAGTTAAGGGGTGGTATCATGCCAACAGACATCAATACTTTTTTATATACACCGAATTTCTCTGCGACCGAGCCCCAATGGGGTGAAAATAGAGCCAACTAATTTTGCCGGATATCAGACCTAGTAATGGAGAGCTACTCCTGAGTCCCGGAGGTGAGTCTGATGAGCCTGCAATCTTCGCATTTTCGAGATCTGGCCGATTCTCTCCCCTCATGCGACCAACAAAATGTTGGAAGATATGGGGTCTCCCCTCGTGGGATACCTAAAATGTTTTGAGATAAATCCCGCAGCTGTTGACGAGTCTTTGGGTTCTTGAAGACTCCGTCCTGTCACCTACAGTGATGGATGTCGACACCCGCAGTCCCGACGTGGAACTGCCCAACCTCAGCCAGCCTGGTTGGATGTAAAAGTGGGCCACCAGCCAACACTCGCCGGCCGTCGCCTAGCGCGGCGCACTTGTAGCGGGAATGATTTTTGGGTTATTAAATCAAACCAGTATGAACTTACACCTGGTTGTATCAATCCGATCACATGAGATTGACTAAACTAGCTTGATCTAATTATGAGGGTTGCAGTGGAGTCGCCATTGTATATTTTTTTATATGAATAAATAAATAACTGAATGATAAATCTATATTACAGAACCGGCCAATAATATATCACCTTTGCGTTTTATTGTATGAACGTGAATAGAGTAAACAATTTAGGTTTGTTGATTAGTCGCATATTTTACTAGTTACATGTTTTACATCTTTTTTTTTAAATGACAACTGCAATGCAATACTGTGAATTACAATGAAGATTTTATAATATATCATTTAAATAAATTTTACTTGTTGCTACAATGTTTATGTATTCAAGAGCTTGAACAAATTGCAACTGGAATTAAGTTTCAAAATCTTGCATATTATCTTTCTGATGTTAAACGGTTGTCAAGATTATGAAAAGCATATACTATGGCAATTTGTTTCATATTAGCTGGCGTTATACGGTTTCTCAACTTGTGAAAAATCCGTTTATGAATCAATTTACTTGTATGAACCGAATAAATTTAGTTATACATTATTCGTTTATCAATCAGTTATTTATTCATTCATGCAATCAAAAATATATAACAACGACTCCAATTGCTCTTTGTTAACCCCAATGCCACCAAACGTCCCAACTCTAGTGGTGAAGCGCGCTAATCACAACAATGCATTCGTAGATTGACCAGTCACATCCGTTTATGTTGAAAATAGGCTGATATTTTGGGTAGCTGTGATTGGATGCGCAGTGCGCGTACCGGGTTTTAGGCACGAATTCGGGTAAACATTTGTGAGGAGTTCGGTTTCTATGTTTTTTTCGTTCGCTGCGCGCAATAATTTTTTCCGTGAAGTTCGCGCATGTGTAAAGCGAGACTGAGATGAAAACTCTAAACAGCGAATATAAAATATAATAAATATTTTCGTATTCAATACAAATGCATGTAACATGTTATCAAAAGTTATTATATGTATATTGTTAAATGAAACATTTCTATACCATATTCAAGAAGAAATAATCAATTATTTACTACAAAAAGGATTTAATTTGTTTTATGGAGTAAGAATCCATTTGCCGAGAATAAAAAAAAACCTGTACAACTCGGTTAATTTAAGAATGCAACGTGTCCATACATACACCTTGCTGGACGGTGCCAACGTTTCTTAATCGGGATATAACCATACACAAGTGCCGGAATGTTATAAAACATGCGTGTTTAATAACCGGGATTATGAGCCTAAAAACGACGTAAGGCAAGTAACCAGCAAATGTGTTGAAAGTACATTATCGAGCACAGCCTTTTCTCTGTAATCAGAACGGTGAATTGTATAACGGCGATTGTGGTGATGGACGCACGTTCCCGCAGCTAAAGAACGAGCGGATGGTGGTGCCGCAGCAGGCCATCGGGACGCAGTACCTGGAGCCGGCGCCGTACATGGGCGCGGTGGGGGTGGTGGGGGTCGCGGGGGTGCCCGCGCTGCCGGGCGTGCTGCCGCTGCCTGTCATCGTGGCGCAGGATCCGGCGGCTATGCAGGTGAGGTGTTGCTGCGGACACGCACACGGCGAACTTCATTTGTTTTTTCTTCAATATCAGTCATAGAGTGCCAGCGAGTCGTGTCACAGTAAAAGGCGGCAAAAAACGCACGCTAGTATCACAAGGGAGTAAGAGTTGAAAGCAACCAAGATCTATGCAACCCAACTGTCAACCCCATCTGCACGCGCGACGGAGTGCCAAATGTGTTCCGTGGTGCTCCCTGCTAGACAACCGACGGGGCAATGGCGACCGAGCAGTGGCGGTATGACACACCCGATTAGGCGACTAGTCAGAAGAGGGTTCAGCGGCCTTAAATAGAATCTAAATCATCCAAATTATTTCTGGAGCAGAAGGCAAGGGGAAACAACTGCAGCCTCCGTCCAAAGATAATCGTTTTGGAAGTGCGATTAGACAGATCACGAAAGCCATGCGAACCAACTAGCACTCTTCGCCGCGCTGTTCCCAGGGCGCGCGGTGTGAAATGGGCTACCGGCCATGACTGAGTGGGAGATCTGGCTCCACTTGAAAACTCCGCTACTGAGATCATAAGATTTCAATAATCAAGCTACGACGAATACTAAACTAAACAACGTTAACTATTTACTCAACAATGCATAAAATTGAGCGCCGTTGCGTAATCAAGTACTTCGAAAAGAAGGTTTTCACAACAAAGGAAATTTTCGAACACATGTGATAGACAAGGGAAATCCGCTCCATCATATGCCACCGTACATCGATGGGTCGCGGATTTCAAACGCAGTAGAGAAGCCGTTCAAGACGAACATAGCAGTAGCAGGCCATTAACGGCTACGACGGATGAAAATGTAAATAAAATATTAGAAATTATTATGAATGATAGGCGATGGAAAAAGTCAGTGAGATAGCGGAAGCAACAGGCATCTCCTATGAACGAGCACAGGTCATCACCAACGTCAAGAACGTTGGTGATGACCTGTGCTCGTTCAAGGTGTCTGCCAGATGGGTCCCTAGATTGCTTTCAGCTGGAAATAAACGAAAACGCCACACGATTTCACAGGATTATTGGGCCTTATTTAAAGCTGATCTTCAAGACTTTCTCAGTCGTTTAGTAACTGCATGAGACTTGGGTTCGCCACAACACACCAGAGTCAAAAATACAATCCAAGAAAGTCTTGTTCCACCAAGACAACGCTCCCGTCCACACAGCAGCGAAATCAATAGCACAGATTCGCAATTGTGGGTTTGAATTGTTGCCGCACCCACCCTTTTCGCCTGATTTTCACTGTCCGACAGGTCATCGAAAGGGCCCGTGAGTTCAAGAAAGCGACATACATTTGGGTTGCCAAAAGCATTCGATTCCGTGATATGGCCGTCTCTTTGGAATGATGGGAACACCAAAACATCTTGTACACTTGTTGAGAAGCGTCAGTGCAAATGAAAGATGTGCTGTCCAGAAACTTCCACGCAAGCGTAGGTCTCCGCCAGGGGTGCATAACCGCCTCCCCTATTCAATATTTACACGGAACTAATTATGCACATCACTCTCGAAGACTGGATGGACGGCCTTGTGATTGGTGGCTATAGGATAGAAAGAAAGAAAGAAAGAAAGAAAGATACATTTATGGATAGCTCGCCTGCGTTACGCAGATGACACCACTTTATTTGCAATAAATAAAGTATCCTATATACGTCCCACTGCTGGGCATAGGCCCCCTCTCATCTATAAGAGGACCGGGCAGTAGTCCCCACGCTAGCCCAGTATGAGTCGAGGACTTCAAATACACTTGAATTTCATCGCAGATGTATGCAGGTTTCGTTACGATGTTTTTCCTTCACCGAAAAGCTATCGGCAAATATCAAATGACATTCCGTTATTCCATAAGTTCCAAAAAACTGATTGGTACCCGGGATTCGAACCCACGACCGCCGTTTGAAAGCACTAGACTACCGTAGCTAAAATTGGCCTTATTCCGTTACATACAAAATGATACAAAACGTGCTCTGAGTTTTCATAAAAACTATTCATGCTTCCTTTGAGGCCTGTATCTACTTCATGTACTATACTATACTACAATGTATACTATTTAATTTAGAGCAATTTAGTGGCACCTCAAATTACAGTGAAACGAAACTTTCATTTTTTTATTCGATTTTAGAATTATCAGATGACGACGCTCTTCTACACAAACTGAAAATGTGATTTTGTGCTACAAAATGGAAAAATATATATAATAAAATTCCTTACTGTCTTCGAGCATATTCAATATCTTTTTTGCAAGTCACCTAGTTTGAGAAGCGTTTTATTAAATTCACAACGTAATTAAGCATTCAAATATCAACAATCGTAGCGGGATCGAAAATCTACCAATTACCTACTTAGATGAAATGGATTTAGTAGAATGGCAACACTGTTTAGTACTTACTCCATGATCAGAGCTGTTCTTGCCGGCTATATTTACTGGTGTCGTTGAAGTGAAGCGACGTGCCGCTTTGTGCTATGTATGTGTGCGCTTGCAATATGTACCACGGTATTTGGTGATTTTATTGTCAATTTTGCATTGGTTTGCGTATGAATACTAATGGCGTAATAGTTTCATGTTTGTTGAATGCTAATAAGTAGCTTGGCCGCATAGTTATATCATCGTTCTACTGTCTTATTAAAATATATTTTGTATTCATTATGAGAGCGTGTTTGAGTTTTACGTACTTTACGAGTATGCTCCGAGCCGGATTTGAACCGGCGAACACAGGCATTCATGGCCCGTCGCTACTAACCAACTGAGCTATCGGAATAATCCGGTTCGGCCACCAAATCATTCAGTTTCTTCATGCAACGCCTTAGTGAGGCGTGTAGCCATGAATGCCTGTGGTCACCGGTTCGAATCCGGCTCGGAGCATTAAATTTTTCAATTATTCCTTTAATTAAAAATGTATAATTTCGTTAGTAGCGTTACTTACTGCTTAATACAAAATTAACTATGTAATAGGTTCCAAACGTTACTTATTATTGTGTAAAGCTTAGTCTACTATTGTCACCAATATAATTTGTGATCTGAAACAAGGGATACATTTTTATAATTTAAATATGAACACTCCAACGGTAGGTATTTGTACAAACTTTGATTATGCTCATGTTAATTTACCTCATACAATTTTAATCGATTAAAAAAAGAAATGATTCAACACACTTCTTTGTAGATTGACCACCTTAACTGTTACAAATTTTCTTATGCTACTTTTATGTGATATAAGGCCAATTTTACGGGCTTGGCCAGCGGGTAGTGAGGATGCGACGTATCAATCAGTCTGGGGTTCGGATTGAAGATTAATCGAAGCAAGACCAAGTTACTGATTGTAGACTGCCGTAACAACAACTCGCCGGAAGTAACTCGAATTGCGAACTGTGAGGTTGTACAGACGTATGTATCTTGGAGCTTTGATCATGAACAACGGCGGGTGCATAGATGAGGTGAAACGACGGATGGCAATAACGATAGTTGCTATGGATAAGTTAGAAAAGATATGGAGGAATCGAAATATCACGAAGACCAAGACGAGGTTTGTACGAACCCTCTTGTATTGCCTATATTTTTGTATGGTTCCGAAACAGACGGTGCGAGAGATTGAACAAAAAAGGAATACAGTCGCTCTAGAGATGTGGTGCTGGATGAGTATGCTTGGAGACCTGACCCGAATGACAAACAAATGCACTCCATGAACTGAACATCAAGCATTGTCTGTTCACGCTAGTACAAATGCACTCCATGAACTGAACATCAAGCATTGTCTGTTCACGCTAGTACAAATGCACTCCATGAACTGAACATCAAGCATTGTCTGTTCACGCTAGTACAAATTTGCATCCTCAAATTCTTCGGACACGTCTCTAGGCGAGACGGCAACTCTACTGCAATAACCTTGTCGCCTGAAAGTACGGAGTAGTTTGCGTCAAAACCGGTAATTCTGATTTTTTGCAGACTTGTTTATGATGTTGCCCCATGAGTAATCCTTGAATCCAAACTTGGGTCTTGGGAACTCGGGACCTTCCAAACACCCCGAGAAGGTACTATCGAGAACTAGTCCTTTAGGGTTATAATCGCCATAATCTGAAATAAAGTCGGAAATGGTCCCGGTTTTTTAGATTTTTGACAAAGTTGCTTTCGGCGCACGAGGTCACAAACTTGGATTATTCATAGGGCCATAAACAAGTCTGCAATAAATCTGAACTACCGGATTCGACGCAAGCTCTGATGTATAAAGTTACTTGATTACTCCATCGAGCGTCTTATTATTCAAGGCAGAGTGGAGGGTACCCGACCGTGCGGAAAATCACCCATGCGATGGACAGACCAGATCAAATCCGCTGTGGGCGGTCAATTGTATGAGTGTACCAGGAAGGCAGAGAATAGATCGAAATGGCAAGTAATCGTAAGGCGAGTGACATCTGCTCGCCACTCAACGACCACGACCCTTCTGAAAAGAACGTATCGATCAAGAAGTAGTATCACGAAATAAAAGGCGGCGTAATGGGTACTTAAAACTGACTGTTTATATCGCAGGTAAAATTGTTGTCAATAAAGAATTCGATGAACATGCTTTTGTTACGACTCGCTGGCCAGACTCTACTAGTATTTCATTCAACGGTTGTATAAGAATGGTCTCAATACGCTTTCGCATCCCACCCAGAAGGTCCCAGGTTCCATTATCCAATAGGGTTCGATAGGAGCTTGGGCGAATGTTGTATTGAAAGACGCCACGAGTATTTTTTTCTTCTGAGACCTGTGTACTTTGTAATACGCGGTGGAACCGCGCGAGCAACTTAAAATCTTGAAGATAAAAAAAACTTGGACGTTATATATTTCGGGATAGACGTAGGCTATATTTTATCCCGCGGTTCTGCCAGCTTTCTTTGTAATACGCCGTACTGACAATATGTGTGCTAAAAGTGTGATAATGTGATAAACCTACAAATGGGTTTATTTTCTTTTTATTTTGGTTTTATTCATTCATTCTAATCTTAAATAGGGTAAATCGCCAATAACTGGCCACCGTTCCATAACTGGCCACCTCATACTAAAAATGAACTCTTTTCACCTATAATAGAATTCATTTATAGTATAAGGTGTTAATTATTTTACACCCTTCAATGGCCACGTTATACTAAATTGAATTCTGCATGTATGTGTTCATTTTTAGTATGAAGAGGCCAGTTATTGAAGGGTGGCCAGTTACTAGCGATTTACCCTACTCGAAATTTTGCCATGGTTATTTCCTGAATGCAATATGTCACCAGCTGGCAGCACTGTGGCGAGAAGTCTAGGTGTCAAAATCCACCAGTCATCATTATCGATTTGATTGGTAAATTTCGCTGCCAAAAAGAGCTCTTAGATAAGATAAGATAAGATAAATATTTATTAAAGCCACAATAAACGATTACACAAAACGTATCAATATAACAACAAGCGACGCTAAAAGGACGCCCCACTCAGCATATTTTCACGACAAGCCATGGGGCTGATTTTCAGTGGGGCTCTTACTGCAGTGCTGTCAGCTGGTGACTTAATGCATTTCGGAAACCCTCATTGCGACGGCTAAAGTCGCAAACCTATTAACTCCTACTTACTCCATATTTTTGTAAATCATGTTAAGGCACTCGATGCGTTCTCAATTTCACTAAGGTCAGTTCGGGTATGTGCGCCACCGGGGAAAGTGCGCCTCCTTCATCATTCAGTCATTTAAATTAATATCAATACAATAAACTTATTTTAGTTGAATGTTCATGTTATTGAATGAATGTAAGATGTCTTTTGAAATGATTTGTGAAATATCTGTAGGTCTCGATGTGTGATGAAAGGTGCACTTACCCCGAGGGCGCACATGCTGTAACATGATTTTGATGGTTAGTTATGATCTTTCCGAGTGCTATATTAACCGTATCCCCGTGGTGGGAGATAGTGGCCGTGGCAGGAGCAGCTGCAGCAGAAACACGAGGAGCTGCAGCAGATGATCGTGCGGCAGCAAGAGGAGTTGCGCCAGGTCAAGGAAGAGTTGTTGTTCGCGCGGCTGGGCATCCTGCAGCCCTTGCCCGTGGTGAGTACCATACACCACCAGGACCCTATTTCACCAACTTGACAATTGTCACCTGACACTGACAATGGGGTTGGCCGGGCGAAGTTATCTGCAGATGGCGCCAGCATAGGATGAACCTGTCGGTCCTACCAAAACTGTCAAATTCTTGTTTTTTTTTAAGAATATTCTTGTTTATGGTGCGTTTTTTAGCATTAGAAAGAAGGATAAAGCACGAAGCACGAGGTATTCATATAAGACACTTTATGCCACACAACTGTCAAAATATCTGAACAGCCATTAAACCCAAAAATTATAGAAGTGTTTTCATTATTTATATCTAAATAATACTTAAAACAACATATTTATTTTTAAAGTATTTATTTTTTGACTTGGTTATTTTGAATTTCGTTATTCAGTTCTGAAAAGGTTGCATACTTAATAAAAAACCTAAAGAAGAAGAGGTTTGAAACGATCGGTTCGTTTCTTTCGCTGTCAATATTGTCAAAATTGCCAATCGTATCTCATGTTCTCCCCTGAACGTTTTGCCTTCACCACAAGCAAAGATACAGAAACAGAGTCCATTAATAACAAATGAGAAACATATTATGCTGGTGAAAAAGGCTAGTGATAGTGGCAGATCTATGATGGCGCCATCTAGTCAAACATTTGACAGTTGCCAACCCCATTCGCCGAACATTGTTTGTTCTAGAAGTTAAGGTGGTTGCTAGGTTACTTGTGGATCCAGCGATGTACGGAGAATTGTCGTTGTCAGGTGACAATTGGGTCATTCTACTTTTTCGTGACCATTAATCTATTGGCAGAAAAAAGTATGATGAATGCTTAAATGGTGTATACAAATTATATTGCCTAATTCTGACTGAACCAAATTTTTGGAAATGGGTAACCAATATTCATATATTAATATTGATAATTGTAAAAAGATGGTAACGCAGTGGTAAATGCCTCATTTTCATACAAATCGGTAGACAATCAAGGGCCACTGAGTTACCGTGATTAAGAATATTTATAGTGATTATTTATTAAACAAAGCTATCGGAATTGATAGCCTAATTAAGCCTCTTTCTCAACCAAAACATAAAAAATGGAAATAATTGGCAAGTTTTCTAAAATATGCATTTTACGAAAAAGTATCAAAAATTTATGGTCACGAAAAAGTAGAATTGCCCAATTGTCGAGTTGGTGAAATAGAGGCCTGATCATCTTCCATACAGCCTGTATAATGTGCGGGGCCGCTCTACATCTAAACATGTCACATTTTGTAAGCAGCTCACATTATATTTTATCTCGGCATTTGCCATGTATTTTTAATTTTGATTACCTATCTTTGTTTTTAATGTGACGACAAAAGTGTTTGCATTTCATTCATTTGTAAGTTAATACACAAAATATTTATATTGTTTGCCTATCTTATTATATAGTTATCCTATAGAAAATTTACTTTCTTTTAGATGGGAAACAAAAAAAAAGCTCT
Source organism: Epinotia demarniana (assembly GCA_945867215.1). Taxonomy (NCBI): domain Eukaryota; kingdom Metazoa; phylum Arthropoda; class Insecta; order Lepidoptera; family Tortricidae; genus Epinotia; species Epinotia demarniana. The sequence continues at coordinate 43,717,211 of OX244259.1, forward strand.
GAGCAGCCAAAGTGTGAAGGACATGAAATAAAAATCATTAAGCTGAACTTTATGGCACTATTAAAAAGAAAGTTGAAGTCGTCAGACCTATCAAAGTCATATAAAAAAATCGAGTTCATAACTATTGTAACAGTATAATTTGTATACGGTACAATTTTTCGGCAAAAATAGGTTCTGTTTAAAATGGTGACGTAAATTAGTAATTCTTTGAAACTACTTTAAAATAAAACTTCAAGTATTTAATCAATTAAGACTAAATGCACTAAATAAAACCAATTTATTCTACGTATGATAAAGAAATCATATAAAAGATAGGTAAGCAGAATTGTAAATCTTTAGAAAATGCCGAGAATAAATAAAAAAATAAACACCGTGGGCAAGGAGAAGTTTTAGTTAATTGGCCCAAAATGTGTTGCAAGTGATCGTACCTCTATTACCCACCCTAGTCTTTTGGCAGACGACCACCCTGATACGCCACTAGAGGCAGCAGTAGAACTACATGGTATAAAATTTGCACAAATTTTGTATTTTGTTTAATTCTAATTATTTTTTTTATTCCAATCAGAGCCTGTATAGTTTTTGGCCGGAAATTATCCGCATTTTAGTTTTTAGATTTAGATTGGCCCAAAAATGTTCGACCGGGCGACGTTGTGGTAGGTTAGGCGGGTTGTGGTAGCTTATTATGTTAACAACAACGGCTTTAAGCAATATAGTATCCCATATTTACTTCAAAGTTCATTGTTTTCGAGATATTTGGCATCAAAGTTGAACAATTTTAGGCCAAAAAACCGGTTTCTGGCCATAACTTTTGTGTTAATTGGTTTAAAATGAAAACCCTAGACCAGTTCTTAGGGACGTCACAGACGAACCCAAATATGTAGATTTCGTATGTGTTAGATCTTTCACGTCAATAGAGATACAAAATAAGTGTTATTTTAGACAACGTTTAAAAAGATCATACCAAATTAAGTATTCATTTGTTTCAAAATCCGGTAGACCAAAATGGAGATAAAATATTGAAGAACCGATAACCGTTTGATTTATACTTCTATCTGTAGTGCAAAAGTAGGAGATACGATTAAAAACTTGTCAAAAATCGATGGAAACCTCGGGTAGCCCCTTAAAGCCAGGGTCTTTTTTGAATAATGGCTGGATGCTAGATCGGGCCAAAACACAACATTAGTTCCTCTGTGATGTGTTTTCATAGAATCACGTACATTGGGCAAACAACCCTGCTGTACTCGTATCGTTCTGCATTGACTGCTAAACCAGATTCAAAACACCGGTTTCGACATGCCGCGAGGGCTAATTGCAAGCCATAACAACACCTCTTCTGTTCAAAATTAGTGTGCTCCACATATTTTACTGATTCTTTAGTTGGATCATTGGCGTTTTGGAAATAAAAGTTGCCATTAAATGCCGTCTAAGGTGAAATAGGATTAGGATTGAAATAGAATATGATTTTGACCAAAGTTGTAAGTCTCTTCTTCTGGGTAAGATTTTGTTTTTCGGACACTGCGGGTTTTACTTCTCTTGCTTCCTAGATACTTTTACACTGTTTTGCCTTCACAGTTCAAAAAAACCGAGTTCTCTGTAGGATTTAGCTACCCAACCTGCCGTAATTTTTTACAGGCTTTTTTTTCAAAGATCGGCTTAAAGAACACCCTTTGCCCGAACCTGGTTTTCTAGTAGTCGTATGGGAATAGGATAATAATATTGATAACTAGCTTCCGCCCGCGACTTCGTCTGCGTGGACAAGGGATAAAAACTATCCTATATTTTAATCCAGGCTATGAACTATCTTCGTGCAAAATTTCATCCAAATCGGTTGAGCCGTTGAAGCGTGATCTAAACATCCAAACTTTCGCATTTATAATATTATATATATATATATATTATAGTAGGATATATTAAAACGTCCTTCGGCTCTCCCCCATTTCTGCACAATGTTTAACAATCCTCGACTTCGGCCAATCTGGATGTGTGTTGCGAAAATCACACACGTTTTTTCGACGCATTTCTTCGAGATTTGCCATAACTTTCTACACAAATCCTTCAAGAGAATGATTTTACAACACTTTGGCAGATAATACAGAAAACAAGAAAATATCAAGTAATAATATATATAATATCGAATAATTTACTCTTAAAATTTTGTATAAAAACTTTGTGCAAATTTCATGCCGCATACGTTACTATTAATAGTAATAGTGCCTGCCACATGCACAGTCAGCATCAAAAGTAACTGCGCAATAGATGTCTTCAAAAACCTCTTATTCCCTTTTAATAAGGAGTTTTGACGTCTTCGTTTGCCCAGTTACTTTGAATGCAGACTGTACAGCGAGCGTTTCAATGGCCGCGTCGGAGCCAAAAGCTGTGAGTGGCGTTTTGTCGTCCGAGTAGCGCGTATTATACTCGCTATTTTAACTACTAGTGGCTGCCACTGATACGTATTTGCATTTAAGGCTGCACCGAGGAAATTATGAAATTATTGCGTTCGTTTGATACATTGCTGTATTATTATTACTAAAGCTTTAGTTCTGCTATTCCTATATAAGATATTTAAGGATTAACTCTATACGTCATATGCTTTAGAAACACGACTACGTATACTTTCCTTGATAGAAATTAAATACAAAGTTACCTCTAATAAAGAAAAGATAACATTAGTACGGCGTAAATACTTCACGGAAGGTTAACAGTTTTTGAATAATAACAAAAATTCATGTTTCCTATGACGTATATGCTCTTCATTTTCAAAATATGGATTATTTTGGAAATACAACGGAAATAAGTAGATTCGCGCACGTTTCGCCCATTCGAGTTAGAGCCGCCATGCTTCCCGCCTATCCGTTTTAGTCTTGCTTCGGCTGTCGGACGGGGAGGATGTATCGCTTTTGCTTACGCACGGCCTTTGAAACTAAACGACGTATTTTGGGGAATAATAAATAATAATAACTATAAATCAAAGAATAGAAGAGGTTGGCGAAAAAGCAATGCAAAACGCTTGCATGAAGAAAAAGTAAGTAAAACTCATTTAACTACAGATTATGCGCCCAGGGCTGTACATTCTCGTTCGAAATGAATTTTGATTATCGCCGTACTGTCCAAATTTCTGATGTACTAATTTATTTATTGTTTAATGTAAAATCAACATGTATATTAAAAACGAATAAATAATTAATTCTAGAGAAAGACATCTTTATGCAGAGAATTTTAAGATAAAGATAAAGTGTATGCTTACATACTCGTCACAACTCCTGTTCCTTCGTAAGCATACTCAGTACCTATACCTACCTACTACCTAGTAATAATAAAGGGTAATTGCTAATATGTGGCATCCTTTGCATTTGTAGTATTTTACCTTTGCATTTGTAGTATTTTTCCGATTTAGGTGAAATTTGGTATAGAGATAGTCTGGGTCCCGGGGAAGGACATAGGACAGTTTTTATCCCCGTAATCATTCCCTAAGGGAGTGAAAAAGTGAAAGTTTGTATGGCGCTGCTATATAAACGAGCTCCACGCGAATGGAGTCGCTGGCAGCAGCTAGTTAATTATATGTACTACTGCCATGATTTTTTTCACATACCCAGTAGTAGCCATTTAGCCGGCAGGGGGAGGACACATGACACGAATAAAAATTAGGGCTTTAAAGTCCAATATCTCGCAATCGAATCACTGAGTTGAAAAATGGTTTAAAAAACCTTTAATATTTTTGAACAAGCTAGCCAACGATACCCCACACAATGGGTTTAACGAGAAACAAGAAATTGCATCCCTACTTTGGTGTAGGGAGGTAAACTTAAAAAAAAAACATGTTTTTATACTACTGTTTTGCCGCCGTGATTGATTTATGGGTATGCTGAATTACAGTTTTCTAATAGTTAGGGTTACTGGGCTAAGCCGAAGACGGACAGACGGACGGACATGGCGAAACTATAGTGGTTCCTTGTTGACTACGGAATCCTGAAAAATGGGGTGCCTACTGATATGTTTACCCTATTTTGCCGTTCTGTTATTTAACATTATTGAGTTAATTTTATTGAGCTATACTATTGTGCTTTGAATACTATTTTGTCATTCATCGTAGGTACTATAACCTACGGACGGTAAATATATAAATAAATAAAAAAATTACAAATCTGCATAAATGTTTCTCTAAATGACAATATTATCAATACAATTATTTGAAATCGTTTGCTTGTCCAATTTTGTAAATATTGGTAGCACCCTCGCTGAAAGCATTTATAGCGCAATTTGCATTCTTTGCGTTCTATGTAGGCGATCGGCGCACAGCTCCAGCCGCCGCGCCGCTCGCTCTTGGTGCCTCACACACACATGCACGGAGCGCATTGAATACTTAAATCAATTCACGACAGAAGCTAGGTGCCCTCTTAATTACCGTTGGGTTTTAATCATGGTTCAACCAAGCCGTGTGCGCTTGCTTTGGTCTTACTAAACGGCAGCGTCAGCATATCCGTTTTATCTGTGGCCGTATGCTTAATAGTGATTCTTTTTCCGATGGAACGTTTGGTAAGTATGAATAGGTTGTGTCCGCGATCCTAACACGATGTTGGTGATATTCGGGAATATAATGTTATAGGTAACAAACCCGTACCTGACTGCCGAAGCGCACAGCACGCGTCTGCCGGTGGAGCTGGTGCACGAAGACTCTGACCGCGCGCTAGTTGTGTCCGGGTACCCTTATCCGCCGCCCCAGCATCAGCCGCCGCCGCCTCAGCCGCACCCGCCGCCGCCCCAGCGGCACCCGCCGCCGCCCCAGCCGCACCCGCCGCCGCCCCAGCCGCACCCGCCGCAGTGACTCCGTACGCTTACCGACCAATAAACCTTGCCATCTAGTATACGACAAACAAGGCAGGAGTGCGAATGTTGAGAATGCACTCCTGCCCTCCTGTCTCAAACCTGTACCGGGAAGAACTGAACTTTTCATGACGACCATTGCTTCTATTTCTTTAACATAGCGAAGACAGTCCTCATTCGATGTCCAAAGTGTTTCGTGAGCGATGACTGACCAGTCCGTCGCATGACGGTTATCTAATTGTTTCGAAGATCAATGTTGATCCGTGTTACCTCTTGGGACATACTCTTAATGGAGATGTTTTCTACTGCATGTGTGCCAATACCAATGAAAATGTTTGTGATATTTGGATTTTCTTTATAAGACGCTTGTTTCATAATACTATAGGAAAATTATCAAGAGTTATTTTTTAATTGTATATTATACATATTCTAGTTTTCATAGCTATAGCTCACTATAGCTCATCATTTGATTCCCTTAATGAACATGGTATTAGATAAGTTATTTTATACTTATAGGAAAATTTGGTATAAGTAGCTATTTTAAACATGCCATAGAACTGTTATTATACTATTAATATTTTAAATCGGCACTGTAGCACAGTCGATATTGTTTAACCGCGAAATCCCAGGGAGTTTGATGAAGGTTAGTACGAATGTTCGTTGGAAGCCCTGTTTTCGTCTCCCACAAAGTCCCTGGGGAGGTACCCAGGGTAGAACAGCCGACGAACTTGGAAAATGTACTCCATTCGTAAGAAATTCACGTTTTGTTCAAAAACTACGTCCTCTATGATAACATGGTCTAGAGCAACATAAAAACTGAATAAATTCTACACAAGCCTGTAGTACACAACTTTGATGAGAAAACGTGTCTTCATGTTGAAAAATGCATCCGCATGTGAGATTTCCCCTCAATGTCCGGAGGGAAGATTTTTTGAATTAGTTAAAGCAATGACGCGTAATTTAATGTCGGAGAGGCAACCGGACGGCTCGCGGTATTTGAGCTCCCGAAGTGTTGTGGAACCGCCCTGTGCCACCCGAACTGACCCAACTGTGACTGGAAATAGGAGACGGGTGGTAAAAAAAAAATATTGTCGCGAGGCAACCGATTGAAACGCGGTAGCCTGAAAGTGTGTACGCTGTTTATACAATGAAATTTTTATGCCTTCCCTCCAAGTGCGACCGGAGCGGAGTAAGCGAGCGAAGAAAAATAAAATAAAAAAATTGACAGGCAACCGCTTGAAAATTGGCATGCTTGTTCTTCATCACATACAGGCACTAAAAAATGCCACCCGTCCCGGCCGGGCGGTTATCGAGCCGTCAGAGTTGGAAGCCGGAAAAAAATGATGGTGGACGAGAACTTAGGAAAAACGCACTTAAAATTATTGAAATCGGGTGGCATTTGTTTTTCGAGTCTTATATGATGTGATAAATCATATGCACAAATGCCACCCCTCTCCCATGAAATTTCATCCCGCTGTGGCCACCCTTACAAACGCGAACATCGTCAAATTGGAATACGCGCAATAAATGGTTCTACAACCAGTCACAGTTGGGTCAGTTCAGGTTGCACAGGGCGGTTCCACAACACTTCGGGAGCTCAAATACCGCGAGCCATCCGGTTGCCTCTCCTACATTAATTTACGCGTCATTGCACTGAATAAATTGACGCTCGCGAGGATTTCAAATCCATTTTGATTTGCACAATAGGATATGAACCACATAATATTAACATTTTACCCTACTACGGCTAAACCTCAAAAAATGGTAATGAATTAAATTATTCGTTAACCCTCTAATGCATACGAAGCCATACGTGGCGTCCTAAATATTTTATTTTTTAAAAGTAGGTAGTACCAAAAAGTGAGGTATGAGTTAGAAATATTATGTGTCTTTAAAGTTGAAATTAGGGGGTAGATATTTTTTTACCTTCTAAAAGTCATAACACGGTTAGTTATGATACCTGCAATATCAGTTGCGCTTGTGAATATGTGTTTACGAGACTATCCTGATTATAATTAGATCAAAAACTGTTTACGGAAGGTAAGTGATGATAAAAAAAATATGTTTAAGGTTTATTAGGTATTAATTTATAGTTTGTGATAATTTGCTATGATTTTTCTGATATTTTAGATAACAATATGGCCAATTACATTACATAGCCATATTTGGATTCGTATGCATCAAGTTCAATATATGTTTATCCATAAATGGCCTCGTATGCGTCAATGACAAGAATAAGTTGAAAGTGTTCGAGAACAAATTCGTTTATTTTTCTGTTTAGGTATGGACGTTTCTCGTTTTTACGGCAGCAATGCGAAGGTTAATCCGATACCAGGTGATGGATCAATCAGTATGGATGAACTGGTGTGTGTGGACGGCTGTTCGAATGGACACAATTGATCATTTGCCAGAATGGGCTAAAACTCGACTTCTTTGCCAGAACAATTGCTCTTACAGGTCTTTCACGAAATGTGAAAAATGCAATGTTCATTTATGCTACAATGAAAAAAGGAACTGTTTTACTGAGTTTCATACTGACTGACTCAAATTGACGTATCGCTTTAGATCAATTTAGGTAACAACGCATACGAAGCCATATATGGCTAGACATATTTTGAACTTGATGCATACGAATCCAAATATGGCTTCGTGAAATAACTTTTTGATAATAAGAAACACATTTTTTTGTGTTCCAAATTTATTTTGTCTTGGTTATAATAAAGTAGTTCACATATTCAGATTTTTTTTTTCTTCCATTTTTCACTGTTCATGCATTATAGGGTTAAGTATTGATACATAGTTTGCTACCACCTGCAAGTCATTTCCACATCAAGTATTTTGTGCTTGATGAATTCCAACCAATGAGCTGGTGTTAAATTGTTTTGTTAATGCTGATAACTGACTTAATGCACATTGAGTGGACACCCAATCATAACTTTTGTGTAGAATTTATTCAGCTTTAATGTTGCTCTAGAGTATGATTTCATAGAGCACGCAGTCTGTGACGCAGTTTTCGAACGAAACCTGAATGTCTTATGAATTGAGTACATTTTCCTAGTAACGGCCGTTCTACGAGGCCCTGACCCGGGGAATTCTGGGAAACGAAAACGGGGCTTCCAACGAACATTCGTACCAAAATCAAACTTCCGGGATTTCGAGGTTGGATAATATCGTCTGTACCATACCAGTAGGTAATGATAAAGATTTTAATTATTTACGAGGCGGTAAACAATATTTTTTTTGTTTTGTTTATTCGCCACACCTATAAAGTTGCTATTTATTTAATAATTAAGTGACATGTGTTGTATATGTGTTAGTCCTCTAAGAATGTTAAGCGGCTGTGTACATTTTTTGGTTAAGGAATTATATGACAACTATTTTTGTTGATATTCTGTAAATATAATTACGATGCCAACAGACAATCTGTAGGCTTAAAATACATAATGATTTTGAATCTAATTTTCTATTTATAAAACAATTTTATTATTCCCTATTTACTTGTTGGTTTATTTTGTAGCATTTGTTTTTAAAATGATTCCATTTTTGATCATGTTTCATATGTATATGTTAGTTGACGGTTAGTTGTGGTGATTCGATTTTTATAGTGTATGAATGATGAGGATATAAATTTGAAATTGTATTGAAAAAGATAAAGGCTAAAGTGATCTTCAAAATATATCCTCGTGTAGAGATATATTTTTATCGCAGATAAAGTTGAATTATATAATTCTGGCAAAAGATATTATTTGTATGTATTAGGTGGATGTCACACTGCAACGCACCTCCGTCCGGAGATGCAGCGCAGTGTGACATCCGCCTTAATGGTTGATGAACCAACTGTTAATATGACCCCTATTTTCTGTGGCATACTTGTATACTGTGTTAAACATGCATTAAATACAGAAGATTTTAGCGAACGACAAAAACATAGAAGCCTAATTAGCGCCGTAAAGTAACCCAACAGAAAAGGTTGCCCTTGTAGGCGGGGTGTCAAAACGATGCGAGGCAGCCGTTTAGCTCGGACATGGCAGCATTAGCGAAAGATTGCGTATAAACAAAAAAATATGACTAGCTATGCAGTGAAATGTTGTGCGCGTCGTTCGCCAAGCACAGTAAAAAGATGGAATCACTTTTCACAATTAACCAAAGCGATAAACATATCACTTTTCACAATTAACCAAAGCGATAAACATATCACTTTTCACAATTAACCAAAGCGATAAACATATCACTTTTCACAATTAACCAAAGCGATAAACATATCACTTTTCACAATTAACCAAAGCGATAAACATATCACTTTTCACAATTAACCAAAGCGATAAACATATCACTTTTCACAATTAACCAAAGCGATAGACATATCACTTTCCACAATTAACCAAAGCGATAAAGATATCACTTTTCACAATTAACCAAAGCGATAAACATATCAGTTTTCACATTTAACCAAAGCGATAAATATATCAGTTTTCACAATTAACCAAAGCGATAAACATATCACTTTTCACAATTAACCAAAGCGATAAACATATCACTTTTCGAGCGAAGCAAAATACCTTCTCCCTGTTCTCTACATCACGGGTATCACGATACGGCGCGCGAGCTCTCTCGATTTTTTTCACAGTATCCGTCTCTTTCTTATTGGAACACTTAGAAAGAGAGGTAAAGTGCGAGAAAAATCGAGAGAGCTCGCGCACCGTTTCGTGATACCCGTGCTGTAGAGAACAGGGAGAAGGTATTTTGCTTCGCTCGCTTGTTCAACAAATATTTCTCGTTTAATAGTAGGAATAGGATACAATCCGTAGTTGACTTCATCATTATGATCATCGGCGAAGAGATTTTAATGGAGACAGTAGATTTCTGTATTTTTAGTAAGTTCCTAAAATAAATACATAAAATCTCTAAAAAAAACATTACTCTACCGTCATGACAACTAAATTGCTTCTTGTTGCATGTTACCATTCAACAGTTATCCGTTTTCGTTGTCACTGTCATACGACGTGATGAACGACGGCTAATCACAGCAATGCATTCGCAGATTGACCAATCGCATCCTCTTGTGCCTAATTGAATGCGTACCTAATTGAAAATAGGCTGATATTTTGGGTAGCTGTGATTGGATGCGCAGTTGACAATGCGCGTACCGGGTTTTAGCCACGAATTCGAGTAGATATTTGTAAGGAGCTCGCTTTCCATGCTTTTGTCGTTCGCTGGAAGATATCAGTAGTTAGGTGGGCATTTTAAATAAAACGTGTACCCAATTAGCGTGAGTTGTTAAAAAGTTAACTCCAAGTCAGTTTTATTGTTGTATAAGTTTGTTGTACGTTGTTGTTTACCAATATTTCAAGGCAGCAATGATAAGGTAGATGCACAATAATACACCGTAAATGAAATTGTTACTCTTAGGGACATATTGTAAGCATAGACGACACACTTATACTATTAATTATATAAAATGTGTGCATTTGGATCATTCACTTTTTCTTGTAGCTCGCTGCCATGATGATGGTGACTCCCCGGTCACTTAGGGGCTCCCCACACCTATCGACGCGGAATCGGCGTTAGCCGATCAAAAAACTCTTTATATCCACGCAATAAGAGCGGAAAAGACGTCGATCGGATCGGCCGACGCGAAGCGACGTCCATCGACGGGATTACGAACAAAACACGAGAAATTTGGTACAAACCACACGGCGAAAGCCGATTCCGCGTCGATAGGTGTGGGGAGACCCTTATTCTAACGATTATTTATTGACTGTCATCCAATTTCGTAGAATATTTAATTTTTCAGATGGAATTTAATTGTCTTCTGAAAATAATATGATATTTCAATAACACCATTCTAATGTCTCCACCGGGCTGCGCTGCTTTATCACCGGATACCGAATCTAGGGTTCGTTGGGGTAAAAAATACAATCGAATTGAGAACCTCCTCCTTTTTTTTGAAGTCGGTTAAAAATGAACCACAGATGTGCAAAGATGTGTTTTCGTACATGTATTTGACAGCTAGGTGCCTAATATACTACAGGGCCTATAAATCCACAGTCTATTTATGTGTGTAAGAACTGTCTGAATTGGTATTTTTGGTGTGTTTTTAAGTGTTTAGGTTTGTTTTAATTTTTATTTTCTTAACTTGTGTGAATATACATTATTTATTTATAATTCACATGAAAACTCAGCTTCGCGCATCTCTGGTTTAAATATTCACCCTTAGGGTGCTGAGTAGGGCACTGTAGATCTTTGTCAAATATATGAAAACATAGCATCAAACATCTCTGCTGGATATTCAACCATAGAAAAGTTTCAGAAACCCATATTTACGGGGTTGATCATTATCAGTAATAAAGTAGGTGCGTGTCTTTTGATATCTTATTGATTTGTAACTGGGTGTTGTAGCGTAGGTAATTTCAGATTTTATTTTTATTTCACCATCACTATTCATTTTACGACATCCTAAATGTTTACCCATAAAAAATATGACCAAGCGACTGCTGGAAATCTTCTACAAAACATAGAATGTGTATTTTGATTAATGATGATGTTCTTATGTACTTACAATGTGAGATCTGTTCCAGGAATTTTATTGGGCCTGTATTGGTACAGTCAGGAGTACTCAATATACGTACATAAATAAGGATAGAATAGGATAGGAATATCTGTATACGCCTTTATTACATTGACAATAGAGTCCTGTACGAATATTAATAATACCCCTGACTGTACCTGGGCATTTTCAAACATTTGTGTACCCAATGTGCGGGAGTTGTTAAACAAAAAAATTCAGTGCCAGTTTAGTGACGAAAATTGAGACCGTACGATAAGCTAAGCCATTTTTCAAAATTATTAAACAATATTTCTGTCGCTCTGACGGAGGTCGGGCCGTGCGTGAACATGTGTGCACGCACGCACACATGTTACGAAATTCATGAAGTCTCAGTTACGCAATGTTGAATTATGACTATCTCGACAAATTGTGAAAATTAGGGGCTACAAATACGTAGAATATAGAGTAATAATGTACGTCACGTCGTTGCGTTACCTGCGGGCGTAGCATGGTTGACATTTTATCACTTATCGTTGTGGATAAAGCATCCGTCACTCTCGCACTCGCATTCTTGTCAGAGCGTGATGGACGTCTTTACCACAACGATAAGTGATAAAATGGCAGCCGTGCTACGGTCACTGGAAAGTATGCGAGTGCGACAGTGACTGATGTCTCATCCACAAAGACAAGTGATAAAAGGGCGGCCATGCTACACCCGCAGTAGACGTTTGCTTTCTGAGGGCCTACCACGAAACGAAAACGAACTTCGCTGGTTCGAGCGACAAGACGAAGAGGAGATACACGAACGACGGAGAAACACAACTTTTTGAAAATGCTTACTTACCGAACTATTGTTACTAATTGAATACCAGGTTACCAGGTAAAGGTAGCATACAGGGTAATCCCAAAAACGAAACGACGCGAGTCTGTATTAGTATATAAAATTTAGTGTCTACAATGTTAATTATGTAAGAAACTGTAATTTTAGAATGGTTAATAAACAAAATAACCATTTCTTGAAGTTTCTTTTGATTTTCCCGACATTTAGGTACCTATTTATTACTACAAGGATCGAAGCAAAAATAATTACTTTCAAATCATACCTAGTTCAAACCGACTTCAATTAAGTACTTCGCCGACCCACATTGAACATTTCCACATTCTGAGAATCACCATTGGCTCTTTACTAGTTGCTATTTCCGCGGAATTATCTTTGACGTAGGTTTTACATCATTAATTTCAATAGAAAATACCGAAATCACTACACACGTTCCTACACAATTCCGCATTGGTGGATTTTTTCTTCGCCCACCGCTCCGCTAACTCGCACAGCTTTGGTGGATACTCAACTCAACCATATTCTACGACTGTCCGTCTGTCATATTGCTAAATTATTCAGGAGCTACTTGAGGGGCTCCCATACGCCAATGACCATCGATCTGATTCCCTTGGTTTTTTAATGTTTTTTGTAGCTCATTGTATTAACAACAACGGCTTTAAGCAATATAGTCTGTATCCCATATTTACTTCAAAGTTCATTGTTTTCGAGATATTTGGCATGCAAGTTGAACAATTTTAGGCCAAAAAACTGGTTTTCAAGCCATAACTTTTGTGTTAATAAGTAAGATTATAAAAACGCATATCAAAATTATAGGTAAGATCAGTATCCCAACCTGTCGGTTCATGTGGGTGATGCGGAGGTTCAAGTGTGATACTGTCCAGTATCTTAAATACCTCGGGCTGACGCTAGATAGCCGCTGGGGATTCGAAGAGCACCTCAACCGCTTGGTCCCCCGAATCCAAAAAGCAGCGGGTGCTATGCGCCGACTCCTGCCCAATCTCGGAGGACCTCGTGAGGGCGTTCGCCGTCTCTATGCCGGAGTCGTGAGGTCCATGGCCCTCTATGGAGCGCCCGTCTGGTCTCAGAGACTATTGGCTGTCCGACGTCTCAGTGCCAAGTTGCACAGCGTGCAGCGCTTGATGGCCATTCGGGTCGCTCGTGGGTATCGGACCATATCATTCGAAGCAGCAACCATCTTAGCGCGATTTCCACCCTTAGATATTCTCGCAGACATGGACAGAACAGTGTATTTTCGCCTGCGAGTCTAGAGTCGGAACTAGCACCGATTGAAGCGAGGCGACAGGAACATCGGAAAGCTATAGATAAGTGGCTCGCGCGACTCCAAGAGCCGCGTAGTTGACACTAGAGAACGGTCGCAGCAATTTTGCCGAACTTCAAGCCCTGGCTGGAGAGAAGACGAGGGACCGTCACCTTCCGGTTGATACAGGTGCTCACTGGACATGGCTGCTTCGGCGAGTACCTAAATCGGATTGGCCGCGAGCAGACCGCACAATGCCATCACTGTAGGGGAGATCAAGACTCTGCCCAGCACACACTGGAAGTTTGCCCTGCATGGGACTCCGAGAGATCGGGTCTCGTCAGCGTGGTTGGCACCAATTTATCCCTGCCAGCAATAATTACAAATATGCTAGCGGCGGACTCAGCGTGTAGAGCCATGGTCTCTTTCTGTGAGGTAGTTATGACCCAGAAGGAGATCGCTGAACGGGAACGAGAGAGACTAGATCCCTCTCGAAGAAGACGACGCCAGGGACGTGGACGGACACGTCCTCCATAGGCCACCGCCGTATACCGTGTAGGCTCGGACAAGAATAGGTCTACGGTCTCCCCCACCTGTCGTAGAAGGCGACTAAAGGGGGTCATCGGGGTCGCAGTGCTCTGGCGGGGGCTGGGGCACTCGCTTAAGAACCAGGGAAGGTGAGATTTTCTTTGTCCTAGAACGAGCCACATGTGGCGAGGCGCGAGTGGGGCTCCAGTGCGTTCAGCATGAGATCCTGGAGTCCCCTGCTTGAGAGCGCAGTTGCCGGGCACAGTGGAGTTTTTAGTGGATAGAAATACCACATAACCCAGTCAACCCCCGGTGATTGGGTACCTGGATCGCAGGTTTTCTCCACGAAAAAAAAAGGTATGGGTAGGTATGAGTTTCGGGTGTATAAAAGTTTTAATGAGGATGAGGTTGTCGGGTTTTGTATTTTACTAGACCTTTCTTTAAAATGGATAATTAATTCTCTATTTATATGTTTCCAGTTATTCAATATCAAAAATGTTAAACAGGAATCAAACCTATTGAATAATTCTTTTAAACTAATAATTGTCTGTAGCTTCTTACAAGTTATCGCACGGGGGTTGATTGATCACGCAAAAAAAAAAATAGCCCACGGGCTATACTTTAGATATATATGTATTCAGATAAAATTACCATACAATTATATGCAAATCTAATTACAAGCTGGATCGTCCAATCTTTAAACCTAAGTACCTAATTAATTGATCGACGATGACGTTGTTGAAACTTTCCCAGTTGCCAATCCAATATCTGGCCGAATACCGGATAGGTACCTATATACTTGAAACCAGATATACATGTGCGAAAAGGCAGCCTATGTCACACGGATCATAATTTCCTTCATACCCTTCTTTCCCTAATACCTCATTCATCAAAATCGGTTAATTACCTTAATCAGTATGGTGGAACACAAGTAAATTCAATACAAACACAGACTGCCAATATCATACCTATGCCTTTCTTTCGGCTCTGCTGCAGTCGGCCAAAAAACAGCGAGCTCACATCACATCACATCCTTAGAAATTACCCTCTGGCGAAACACTCACGTAAACACTAAATAGTCTAGTACAATAAGTACCTACTTAAATACAAAATAAAAACTAAGCAGAGAGCTGAGCACTCACAACGCAAACAGTATGTACTCGTAGTCACCGCAATTCAACGCGCACTGCGTGTGAACTTATTTTCCCGGCCGGCGGCTCCGCCGGATATCCGGTAACCGGCTTATCCATTATCGGTTGCATCTAGTTTATTCCTGTACGATGGAACCATAGTATACAGAACCAATATACCCGAGAACTTTAGGACGCATGCTGACCTCGACCCACAGCCCACAGATATCGATGTAGAATGACATCAGACCATAAATAAAATGGCGGCTAAGTTCTTTAATACTGCCCTAGGGTTTATATTAAAATACCTCTCGGTCCCTCTCAGTTACCGATCAAACTAAAACAAGGAAATCTAATTTTAATCGGGTTTCCTTTTTTTAATCGGTTTTACAAAGAGATTCAAAACTGACTGTTCAGAATAATTTAGTTAGAGCGTGACCATATTGAACAAAGACTGTATGTAGCTATTTAGTGAAGGCCGCGGTAGACCGTTGCTTGCGAGTCAGCAATACTTATTGTTTAGTTAAGGGGAACATGTTGTCCTTTGCACATGCGCCAGTACTGGCCCTGCAGAGCCACCAGTTCCGCATGTGTTCCCTTCTCCACGATTTTACCTGAGCAAAAATAAAACCATAATAAAACAAACATAAGAATGTCGTAGGTACCTACCTACACCTACATGAAACACTGTTAGGTACGCGGGCGCATCTTCTAATAACTACTTAGTAATTACAGTCAAACATAGTCGCTCCAAACGAAACCGCGTGTAGCATAATAATGATATTTTTGACATAAATGCAGTTATTTTGCAATCGAAAAAGGGTTGGGTTTCACAATAGTGGTTTAGAAAAGGGTAAACGTCCGAGTGCTCGACGCCGTCTTTAGGTACTGGTAGGTATATGGCATTGGCATTCTATATCCAAGTGACAACGCTTAAATTCGAATACAGAAAAAATCTTTTCGTTTGTATTTACCCCATATTGCTTTGACATAGAGTGCCCATCATGCCATTTATTTATTTGTTTATTCCATTTCACATTGTGGCTTACAGTGCGGTCACCAAATCGCGTACAATGTTATGTTATTTACTTACTAACTTATTGATACTTAATTATTCATTTAAATTTATAATATAGCATAATTCAACAAAATAAAACATATAGGTATTAGTAATCATTGTAAAATTCCAAATAATTCTATGTTACATCTACAAAATTTCCTATATTAATCTCTATATAAAATATTTAAAAAGTTAATACATTTTCTGCAAAATCCACCAGCACTATCACAGAATATGTCCAAGTCGTAGCCCTCGACAGCCACTAGATTTAAGAGAGCTAACGCCCTAGGGGTGGGAGCGTTGCCGCCCAGTCACGCGAACAGGCGGCGCCGGCGCCGCGGCGCCGCCTGTTTCACGCCGGCTGCTGTCCGTTGCGTGCAAGAGGAACTTGCAGGCCGATTCGTTCCAACACGGATGGATTATTAACCCTATTGTTAAGCAAGCCGTAGTAGTGAACCAAGAGCAGCAGTTTACGCTTAAGTTCTAGAGTTTCAAGCCCCACCATACCTAGGACAAACCGCGAGCGGTACAGATAGGGATAATATCCGAAAGACCTACTGTATAGGTGCCTCGCGAACTTCCTCTGAAGTTTTTCTATTAGGATTCATAGGGATCCCATGCTATTGCTCCGAATTCTAGTTTGCTGCGTACGTATGCGTTATACAGCAGTAGGTACAGCCACACTAACACTCGTGAATTGAGAAGTCATCCTAATAATAAATCCTAGGGTTTTAGAGGCACTCTTACCAATATTAATAATGTGTTGACGGAAACTGAGTTGCGTATCCAACGTCAGCCCTAAATCTCGGATTTCGTTAATACGTTCCAGTTGGGTGCCCTGCATACTATACTAGTATAGCGTATACTAGAATAGCGTCGAGCACTCGGACGTTTACCTTATGTAGGGAATAAAGACCACATTTCCGGACATTTTAAAAATTTGTTTACTTGAAAACGCTAGAAAGTTTTTGTTATGCCACTTTATTGCACCTACGAGTACTTACCCTTCTCGACAACACATATGAGATTGGCGTCTTTGATGGTCGACAACCGGTGTGCGATGGTTATGCACGTTCGTCCTTTGGCTGCTTTTTCCAACGCTTCCGAGACCGCCTGAAAGATGAAACATTTTAATAAAACTAGGTTCTATCAAAAGTAGGGCCCAGTGTCCTTTTGTCAAAAGTTTATTTACTTCTTACCCTCTCGTAGCCTGTCAGTTACCCGTTCGTTGTTGGCGTCGAGCTTGGAGGTGGCCTCGTTGAGCTGCAAAAGGCAGCGCCCGGCCCGACAGCTACGAGCCCTCGCTACAGCTCGTGCTGTAGCCCTGTCAGTTACCCGTTCGTTGTTGGCGTCGAGCGCGGAGGTGGCCTCGTCGAGCAGCAACAGGTGGCGCCCGACAGCTGCGGGCCCTCGCCCCAGCTCGTGCCGTAGCCCTGTCAGTTATTCGTTCGCTGCTGGCGTCGAGCGCGGAGGTGGCCTCGTCGAGCAGCAACAGGCGGCGCCCGACAGCTGCGGGCCCTCGCCCCAGTTCGTGCCGTAGCCCTGTCAGTTATCCGTTCGCTGCTGGCGTCGAGCGCGGAGGTGGCCTCGTCGAGCAGCAACAGGCGGCGCCCGACAGCTGCGGGCCCTCGCCCCAGCTCGTGCCGTAGCCCTGTCAGTTATTCGTTCGCTGCTGGCGTCGAGCGCGGAGGTGGCCTCGTCGAGCAGCAACAGGCGGCGCCCGACAGCTGCGGGCCCTTGCCCCAGTTCGTGCCGTAGCCCTGTCAGTTATCCGTTCGCTGCTGGCGTCGAGCGCGGAGGTGGCCTCGTCGAGCAGCAACAGGCGGCGCCCGACAGCTGCGGGCCCTCGCTCCAGCTCGTGCCGTAGCCCTGTCAGTTACCCGTTCGCTGTTGGAGATGAGCGCGGAGGTGGCCTCGTCGAGCAGCAACAGGCGGCGCCCGACAGCTGCGGGCCCTCGCCCCAGCTCGTGCCGTAGCCCTGTCAGTTATTCGTTCGCTGCTGGCGTCGAGCGCGGAGGTGGCCTCGTCGAGCAGCAACAGGCGGCGCCCGACAGCTGCGGGCCCTTGCCCCAGTTCGTGCCGTAGCCCTGTCAGTTATCCGTTCGCTGCTGGCGTCGAGCGCGGAGGTGGCCTCGTCGAGCAGCAACAGGCGGCGCCCGACAGCTGCGGGCCCTCGCTCCAGCTCGTGCCGTAGCCCTGTCAGTTACCCGTTCGCTGTTGGAGATGAGCGCGGAGGTGGCCTCGTCGAGCAGCAACAGGCGGCGCCCGACAGCTGCGGGCCCTTGCCCCAGTTCGTGCCGTAGCCCTGTCAGTTATCCGTTCGCTGCTGGCGTCGAGCGCGGAGGTGGCCTCGTCGAGCAGCAACAGGCGGCGCCCGACAGCTGCGGGCCCTCGCTCCAGCTCGTGCCGTAGCCCTGTCAGTTACCCGTTCGCTGTTGGAGATGAGCGCGGAGGTGGCCTCGTCGAGCAGCAACAGGCGGCGCCCGACAGCTGCGGGCCCTTGCCCCAGTTCGTGCCGTAGCCCTGTCAGTTATCCGTTCGCTGCTGGCGTCGAGCGCGGAGGTGGCCTCGTCGAGCAGCAACAGGCGGCGCCCGACAGCTGCGGGCCCTCGCTCCAGCTCGTGCCGTAGCCCTGTCAGTTACCCGTTCGCTGTTGGAGATGAGCGCGGAGGTGGCCTCGTCGAGCAGCAACAGGCGGCGCCCGACAGCTGCGGGCCCTTGCCCCAGTTCGTGCCGTAGCCCTGTCAGTTATCCGTTCGCTGCTGGCGTCGAGCGCGGAGGTGGCCTCGTCGAGCAGCAACAGGCGGCGCCCGACAGCTGCGGGCCCTCGCTCCAGCTCGTGCCGTAGCCCTGTCAGTTACCCGTTCGCTGTTGGAGATGAGCGCGGAGGTGGCCTCGTCGAGCAGCAACAGGCGGCGCCCGACAACTGCGGGCCCTCGCCCGTGCTCTTGCCGTAGCCCTGTCAGTTACCCGTTCGCTGCTGGCGTCGAGCGCGGAGGTGGCCTCGTCGAGCAGCAGCAGGCGCGGGGTGCGGATGAGCGCGCGCGCGATGCACACACGTTGCTTCTGTCCACCCGACAGCTGCGCGCCGCTTGAACCCAGGTTCGTATCATAGCCCTGACAAAATAATGCAACTTAATTATAGCCTGTAGGCCAGACAACGCTGTTTGTATTTAGGTGCGTATTGCTTTTTAGACCTCATCACTAAGGTCTATTATAAATTGCTTGAATGCTACTAATAGTCATACGTATTCATGCTTCGTGGTCGGACCGACCGCGTTAGAAACATGAATGTCCTAAGGCCAGCGAACGAAAAAATAATCAGAATGCGAGCTCCTTACAAATTTCTACCCAAACACGTGCCTAAAACCCGGTAAACGCATATTCGAACTAAACGGCTGCCTGGAATCGTTTTGACACCCCGCCTTCAACACCGCAAAATGACCCCACAGAATGGGTGGGGTGGGAATTGCGCGGGAATTAGCGGCCTAAGGCGCGCCTTAGGCGCGCCTTAGGCCGCTACCTAAGGCGCGCCAATCTTGGAGGCATTTCGGTGTAGGTATCTGATAAGGCGACAGCTGCGGTGGTGTGGACACGTGTCTCGCATGTCAGACGAAAGAGCAGCAAAGCGCATCTGCGTTTCAGAGCTCTAAAACGGTACGCTACAAATAGGCGGACATAGTGCCTGCGCTACAAGGATGATATATCATATGGAAATGTAAGCCTCACATGACTGAACTCACCGAACTGACTTTGTAATTCCCGTTACTTTCAGGACTTTCGGGGATTTCATTATTAGTCATCATCATCAGCCGAAAGACGTCCACCACTGGGCCTCCCCCACAGAGTGCTAAAGTGATCGAACAACTTCTGAACGGCCGCAAGGACCGGATTTCCACCCATCTACAGGAGTTCGATTGATATTCCGTCTTCACCGGGTGCCTCTGCCTTGTTGTTTTGGAGCTATTTATGTACAGACTGATGTCCGGGATGTCTTCGGTATAGTGTCGGGCTAAGTAGTCTAGATCAAAGGTCTCCCGCCAGACTAACATAGGGTCCGCGAGAAGGTGCTGGATGTGTATAGCAGATAGCTGCCCGTAAAAGCGCTCTATCTCACCTAAACGCTCAGGCCCCGTAACACGGTCGGCCTTATCATGCGATAAGTGACAAGATATGGGGCCTGTTCAATACGAAAAAGTTTTTTCCCACTTTTCAGTAGCGGAAAGTTGCTTAATCAACCGACATCTCTCCAAGCGAGCTTTTTTATCTTTACATATATCCACAAGGAGTTGTGCTTTATGTAGCTTGTATGCATTCAATTTGAGATCATTCGTGACAATATTACGTTGCACCGTCGAACGACTTACATCCAGATCCCGAGCCATTTTTCTCGCTTTGGTCCGTGGATTGATTTGGTCCTGCCGTTTCTTTTATTATTTTACGAAGCCTGGGAGTCCTAATAGTCCTCTTTTTCCCTCTTCTTCCCTCTTCGTGGACGGTCTGCGACATGTTCGAGTTCATTATATCGCATAATAGTCTTGGACACTAATTGACGACTAACACGTTGCGATCTCACACTGTCGTTTTCCTTTACATTTTCTCATTTTGTTGACGTAATTTTGGGTCACGGTGTATTATATAAATTATTATTATAGGTATTAAGCTTGTTTAAAATGACCCGCGTTACTATTGACGCCAGTCTTCCCTACTAATAATTAGTAGGTACCAAAGTTAACTTCAAAATCTCATCTCATCAAATTCGATTAGTGTCGTCTTTTTTTTCGAAAAATGAGATTTTAATCTCAAAATGTAGAGCTCTCAACGAACTATTACCTACACCTTCTGCTATAATTGTTGACAAGGGTCTAAAGTAAGCCATATTACCACGAGATGGATAATGGATGGAAATAGTTCGAGGCTTTTAGACCAGAGTTATACACTCTACTTTTCACTTCTACTGCGAGAAAATAGTAAAAACAAAGATTATCAATCCACAATCAACAATTATACTAAGGCGAAAAGATTGTTCAATTTGGCGCCATTCTTTTCAATAAACTGTTTTGACACAGATACAAAATATTCACACCACGAATAAACGCCTCTGACCGTCTAATAGCGGCGTCTAAACGGCCGAGCGCGGCGGACAGCATACGTGAGGAATACGATAAGGCGAGATAGACAGCAGTCTATCCCGCTCAATCTTCATAGCTTATGTCATGTATGCAGTCACCCACGCTTGAACGTGTGGACGGAGGTATAGTCGGTCAGAGGCGTTTATTTTTTTAATTATTGTGAAATAGGGAATAAAAAACACCTAATGTTTGAATTGAATCCTGTTTCCTGATTGATCGATTTGAATGTCTAGCTGAATTCTGGTTAGTAGATAGCAAATACTAATGATTTTTTAAAGAGTTGTGATTGGTGGATGTAATATTGAACTGTTGTGATTGGTCAAATTAAAGTGTGTTGTTTTAATATGAGAGCGTAACTACGTTTGTATGGGAAGGTGAAATTCGGCCGAGCTTGCTGCGGACTCTTAAACCCAATCATTTGTAATGTTAACTACCTGTTTACATACCCAGGGCCGTCGTTAACCTATTGGAGGCCCTGGGCATATTAGGATAATGGGGCCCCTATGACTTTTACAGAACACTATTTTGTTAGAATAGACAAAGAGCAACTAGGGATTTTGTATGTGATCTGAGGGGGGTCCCTATCGGTCGCGGGGCCCTGGGCACTTGCCCAAGGTGCCCACTGGGAAAGAGGGAAATACCTTGGGCAGTGAAATGATGAAACTGTGAATATTAGCGGCTTTCGCAGCAGCCACGATCTCCATAGTCGTGACCTTCCTACTGTTGTCTCCGTAGGCGATGTTCTCGCCCAGCGTGCGATCGAACAGCACCGGCTCCTGCTGCACCACGCCCAGTTGCTTCCGGAGTTGGGGCAACGTCAACTGGCTGCGCATGTCTCGCCCATCTAATTCCTGTAAACCAGCACAACTATTTCATGTAAAGTTATTGCGATGTGGTACTTACTCAATTTTATTATTACTTTCAGTTTTAAGTTATCTGGTCGCGAGTAGCGCTACGCGTCCTACTCTACAAGTCCACGTTACCTTACTCTACCTCGTGAGGGAGTTCCAATTACAGATCAACCTTCTTATCAATAAATTATAAACTTTAAAAGCTAGACAAACGAAACTTTATTGGATTTATGAGGTTATTAAGGCCACTTTGTCCGGAGAAAGCCGCTTTGAGCCGGATGGGCTCTTTAGTATTATTTAGACTGATGCTGTGCGGGTTAGAAAATATTACACCGAAACGCTTCGAGAAAAGGGAGTTGGTGCCAGAACCGTCTATATAAATGGTGGCCCTCGCGAGTATATATGTGTTATGTACCTACTAGGTATGCATCAGCTATGTAGATGTATAGTCAAGTGTAAAAATATGGGTGCATATAACTTCTCATAAATATGTCCCATAGGTCTTATGTCCGCCTACATAAGAGCTAATATGGGACAATTTTTTTTAACTTGTTAAGTAATGTAAACAGCATCTTTTTAGGGTTCCGTAGTCGACTAGGAACCCTTATTAGTTTCGCCCTGTCAGTCCGTCCGTCCGCGCATAATCTCAGTAACCGGTAGCATTAGAAAGCTGAAATTTGGTACTAATATGTATATAATCACGCCGACAAAGTGGTAAAATAAAAAGTGGATAAAAAATCATTTATTAGGGTACCTCCTTATACGTAAAGTGGGGAATGATTTTGATTTTTGATTTTTAATGATTTTTTCATTTCAACCCTAACGTGTGATAGGTATATTGTTGGATAGGTATTTAAAAATGATTAGGGGTTTAGAAAAATCATTATTTGATAATGTTAATATTTTCGGAGATAATAGCACCAGAAGTAAAAAAAAATTGTCCCCCCCCCCCTCTAACTTATGAAGCTTATGGAAGCTTTAAAAATATGAAAAAAATCTCAAAAGTAGAACTTTATAAAAACTTTCTAGGAAAATTATTTTTAAACTTGATAGGTTTAACAGTTTTTAAAAAAAAATACAAAATAATGTCTGAACTAAGTTTGTAATTTAACCGTGTATCAGCAGGTGTTTATTGTACCTGTAATTTCTACAAAATTACAATGAAATAACGTGCTTTCAAATAAAGTAAAAACGGTGAAAATCGGTTCACGCAATAAAGAATTATCCCAGAAAAATCATCTTCCATACTTTAAGGGCCGGCAGGGGGCAATCGAGGGTCGGGAATGTAAGAGAATTATATAGTAGGTAAACGATGTTCCACAACCTTGAAAAATATTACACAGCTAGCCAATCAATGTTACTTCCTCTTGAATCATTCGAATTTAAGATAATGCTTATAGGTGTAAAAAAAAACAGAAAAACACTAAAAACGTGTAAAACGCACTCCCGTATTGTAACAACTGAGTCGTAAGTATCAAGAATTATTAAATGAATTGTATCAAATAATAAAGTTAAAACTATAGTTAAATCCTTGCAATCTTCATTTCTTAACAAATATGTACTTAATTCGTGTAAAAGTATCACAAAGATGCCCAATTTTTAAGCTCTAATTCTTCATACGAATTAGTATGGAGCGGCCGGCTCACTACAAGTGCGACCGCTCGCGGCGGCCGCGTTCAGTCGGCCACGAGCCTCCGGAGCGAGACCACGTCGCTTGGCGCCGCATTGACAGATTGCGATCGAACCGTGTACTTACACAAAATGAGTACACAGTGGTTCAAACGAAAATTATTCTTATGTTCATTGATTAACATATTTAAATCACGTAGAACTTAACAAGATGCTTCCTCGGTTTGATCATAAAAAAGGATTGGGTAGTAATTAGCACCTAGGTCATAGGTCGACCTTAGGTTATAGGTCGCATCTCTCAACAGATTCTCGTGAAATTTTGTTAGTGAGTTCGATATTTAACTATAGGGCCAAAATGGTTTACTGCCTTTTCGACGAAATATGTTTCTTTAAATTTCACTTCGCAACCAAATTTTCGCAGAATTTTCATTTGGTAAATCAATCGTTGGCATAACTTTACTTCGTACTATGCTTATTTGGCAACATTGTTATAATGCAATACTACAACAAACTTTTATGTGGCAAATAATTATGAAGTAAATGATTTGCTTAGGCAAAAAACCAACCGTCAAATGTCATTTGGGAAAATATAAACTTTGCTTTGGAATTATGATAATTACTATTATTAGTAACGTATAGTTAGCATAATATTTTTTGTTGGATTCTGAGGCAGGTCAGTGTAGGTACAACGACGAGCGAATCGAGGAGGAGTGTTAGGAAGAACCGCGAACCTACAGGGCGTGAGCCGAGCGAGCGTAGCGAGCGTGCAGCGGCAGCGGCCGGCGATGTTCCGGAAACGAACAATTTTTTCCTCATAAATTATAATCATATAATCTGACAGCTGTCACATGGAGGTGGAGTGGGAAACACGTTGACAAGCAACTCACTTTGGAATGAGACGCGAGCTGTAGTGCGGTTGTGCTCCCAACCTTCCGCCGACTTCATCACGTTCCGTGTTACAGAATTAGTAATCCGTTTTCATCTGAGTGGTTTATGATTATTTCGCGCTATTTGTAATTCTAATCAATCTGATTAAACCTAAGGAGTGTAGATCGACTTCTATTTCGTGAAATCATGGTTAACGAGAGTGGGGGAAATAATGAATCTCCTCACGTTCCGTGTTACAGAATTAGTAATCTGTTTTCATCCGAGTGGTTTATGATTATTTCGTGCTATTTGCAATTCTAATCAAACTGATAGATCGACTTTAATTTCGTGAAATATCAGGGTTAACGAGAGTGGGGAAAATAATGAATCTCCACCAGTTCCGCCCGACCCTCCTACACACATATGGCAAAAATCGCCCTCGCCTAATATTCAGAGCAATGACGCGTAATTCAATGTCGGAGAGGCAACCGCCCTCCCAAGTAAAAATTGTCCATGGCAATTGATTGCAAAACCTTTTATTGCGCGTATTCTTGGCGTATTCCCATTTTGTCGAATTTCGCGTTTGTATTCAAGCGGTTGCCTGCCAATTTTTTATTTTTTTTCTTCGCTCGTTTACTCGGCTCCGGTCACACTAGGAGGGATGGCATAAAAATTCCACTATATAGACAGCGTACACACTTTCAGTCTACCGCGTTTCAATCGGTTGCCACGCAACATTTTTTTTTACAACCCTTCTCCTATTTCCGAACCAGTCACAGTTGGCTCAATTCGGGTTGCACAGGGTGGTTCCACAACACTTCGGGAGCTCAAATACCGCTAGCCATCTGGTTGCCTCTCCAACATTGAATTACGCGTCATTGCTTTAACTATAAGCCGTTCGGTCGAACAAAACAACTGTCCACATAGTTAGATAGGCTGCGCGCTCGGTTCGGGCGAACGTTGGTAGGTATTAAGATGAAATACCTATATTTGACATAACAATTTTTATATTTGGTAACAAAATCCAAAGTTATAATTTTGTTGGCGAGTCAAATCCACGCCCCACTGTGTATACGTGCATGTGTGCGTGTGCGGTGCGCGAGCCTCTATCGTTGTGTGAGTAGCGCTAAAAACCTAAACTTCGCGCGGCGCTGCTCCGAAACGCCCCCTTAAGCTCGCGCGCAATAGTTTACTTAATTTGCCGATAGATGTCGCTGTACGCGGAACGCGCGTATCGTGGCGGTGTTAATATTTTTTAACGCTTAAGTGGGGACACTTACCGTGACGGACGGAAAACTACGGAACCCTACACTGAGCGTGGCCTGACACGCTCTTGGCGGTTTTTTAAATTTCTTCATAGTCGGTGTGAAAACTTGTATGTGTCGGTAGCAAAATTATCATCGTCTCGGGCTCTAACACTTGTATCCCTCATTACGCTAAGGATTCAATACACCGCCCTCGCCGTAAATAAATTATGTATTTTGCTCCCTCGTAACAAACACCTATTGTATCAAGAGTGTTTAGTAGTGCCCAGGAGGTGGACTGATGACCTGGTAAAGGTTGCGGGAGTCCGCTGGATGCGGGTGGCGCTGGACCGGTCACTTTAGTACACTTTGGGGGAGGCCTATGTCCAGCAGTGGACGTCTTTCAGCTGATATGATGAGGATGATGATGATGTTGAGTAGTCGCCAGTGACGTATCTAGGCCTGTTTGCCAGGGGGGGACCGAATCGCACCGGCAGCTTTAAAAAAATGACCAGTTTTTAGTCAGTGACCATCATGGGGACCCGGCTCCCCCACTATATACGCCCCTGGAAATCGCTGCGCACGCCGTTTTATGGAGGTCTACGTACGATTGTCCCGGAGTCGGGGTCGTAGAAGCGCTGCAGCATCTGGAGCACGGTGGACTTGCCGCAGCCCGAGGCGCCCACCAGCGCCACCGTCTTGCCCGCGTCCACCTGCAGGTCCAGGCCACGCAGCACCCGCAGGTGAGGGCGCGTTGGGTAGCTAAACTCTACGTCCTTGAAACAGAACTGTCCGGTTGAGCTCTAGAAAAAAATGACAGTGGGTAAATAGCAGAACAAACTTGAATTCAGGTTTGATGGGGCATAGACATACAAATAGAAATAAAATCTTAGATTCAAGAAATGAATTAGGAACACGGCCAATATCTTGATTGAAACATACGTTGTTTTTAAAGTCTGCAATGATCGAGAGCTTGCACGGATAAATCACTATGTCAATTTTTTTTTCAAAACTATCACAAGTGTTATTTTGAAATTTTGCCTGGGTAAGCTAATTTTTTTGAGATTTTTACTGCAATGCTAATTCCATCTAATGCAGCCCAACGCTAAACCTCGCTGGCATCTCTTATTTCCAGACCTAGCTCTATCTTCTATGGGTCGACTAAAAACAGTGGTAACTCCTAAATACATACCGGTAATTGCAATAAATTATATAGCATAATCTACATGTGGTATATATAAGTTAGAATAATATATTTGAAATAATAATAATATTTAGGGCATTACAATACGGCTACGGTATCCCCTCCTTGTCGTACAAGCCGACTAAAAGGGGTCCTCGGGGTGCGACACGGTTACAGCTTGGTGCTGGAACTAGAAACGAGTCAACATCGTCCTCCCGTCTTGCCACCGCTGGATTGGGCTGATAGATACACACAATACAAAATATGTATCTGCATACAAGCGAAGCGCAAGGGCACTACCTACCTTTTCTCAATGCGCTTCGTCGTATTTTTGAACCTTCTTAACTTGGGTTGGGTCTATACCAGATAAAAAAAAAAATCGGGATATGATGTCAGTGGTTGACTTATTAAAACTATAAAGTTTAAATTGCATAGCTCTTAAACTTTAGATTTAATTGATATCTAAAATACCCCGATTTCGTCACTGACTCACTGCCATCGGCCGCATGGAAAGAGTTTAAAAGATTGAATAGATTTTTAAGTTCAAGCCCATATATGATGAATTGCAAAAGGTTCGTGCGGCCGACTCGCCAGTTTAGTCCACGGTTTGCACGCTTACGAGATTAATAGCGGGAAAACGCTGCCACGCGCTACGAACTACTCGCTACGAGCTACTGCTGTAGTATTTCGTCGCAACTTTAGTGTAAAATTAGAGCTGGGCACGTAGGGTTAAAAACTTGGCTCTACAAGAGATCTGATTACTTTTTGACAGTGCGAGCTACATGGTCTCGTCTTGGCAACATTTAACATGAAATGTTTTTGTGGGATCTTACTTACCCAATCTTTCTTGTGCTTGAGCCCGTGTGCCGTCACGACCTTCGGCTCTCTGTTGATGACGGCCAGGACCCGCGCTCCGCAAGCTTTAGCCGAGTTGAAGCTGGGAGCGTACACCAGCGACTGGCCCAACATATAAGCGCCGTACATTAAGGCCTCGGTAACCCTGTAATGTAGTATTTAATAACTTTAAACAATAAAACACGATTTATCACTTTCGTAAGATTTACGCTTTACACGAATCTAACTAGCCCCCATAGTACATAAGCTCAACGAGGCTTGAGGTATGGGTATATACTAGACGACGATTTATTTATCTACATTTATAATAAATCACTGAATAAATAAAAATAATCAGTTAGTGTAATTTCAAACATTGCTCTGTCACGAAGAATCTCAGCTTTCTCATGAACGGGAGAACATGAAACATTTTTTATAGGTCGACTATTATACTGGCTTCCGCTTAGGCTTAAGTTTTTAGCGTGACTACGAAGGTCCAAGATTCGAATACCGCTAATGGTTAGAGCTCCCGTTGCACGAAACCCTACCTCACAAGGTGGCAGATCAGAAATGCAATATAGTGATAGATACTACTTAGGAACACTGGATTTTAGTTGGTTGCCATAGCATATCCTGGAAGAACTATTATTATTTTTTGTCGTCGTATCGCTATTTTGATCGAAAATTACATCATAAGGTGGCAGATCGAAACGTTTACTCATCGAAAGAGACACATTTGGAGATAACAACCCGCATTGGTTGCCAGCCCAAACCCTGGCAGGTTTCAAGATCAGCCACGTTTTATGAGCCCCAAAAATGGGGTCAATTACCTGCAGCTTGGCAGTTTTTCTGGTCAGCTACCTCGAACATTATACGTGAAAATGGGGTCAATTACCTCATCAGGTGGCAAGATGAAACGTCATACGACGACGAAAAAAAATAATAGTTCTTCCAGGACATGCTATGGCAACCAACTAAAATCCAGTGTTCCTAAGTAGTATCTATGACTATATTGCATTTCTGATCTGCCACCTTGTGAGGTAGGGTTTCGTGCAACGGGAGCTCTAACCATTAGCGGTATTCGAATCTTGGACGTTCGTAGTCACGCTAAAAACTTAAGTAGGTACCTAAAGCCCCCCTCGGTAGAGCTGACGTTTTCGTATAGGCATTTACTTATTATGTTTGTACTAGCTGTACCTGCGACTTCGTTTGCATGTTAATGTAGGAGTTAACGCATTTCTTCTCTTGAGAATAGGACACATGCAGTTCTAATTTTAACCCATTTTCATGTAAAACTTTCAATAAACCCATATATTTTAGTTAACATTACGTTAAAACCTGTCACTCTGATATTTAAAAATATTATTAAGAAAGGGACAAAACATGTGTTATTTATCAGAGGTATTTTAAGTTTTATGAATAATGGGGTAAAAGTTTAGTAGATGTCTGTGGCAATAGATCTAACAGGTAGGTCTATCAGGTTTATTGATCTTCTTTTCTACATATTTTTAACACTGTGTTATGTTATATTATAAAAAAGTGATGGATGACTGAAATGATCTTGAGTTCTTGAGTCACTCCGACTCTCAGGTAAAGATGTGTTAAGGAATTAATAATGGATAATCCTTTCGAGTACCCATTGACCGGTAAGTGTTTACGTGGAACAAAATATCTCTTTTTAATTTGACAACAGACGGCCAATTTATATTTTCCAAACTATACCTAACCACTAGGTGTTCTACAACTATAAAGCGAGTCCAAGTCCCTTTCTAATAAAGGAAATTATTAAAAATGTTAAAGCAATATGTTTATTTTTTTCATATTGCAATGTTTCAGATTGCACTATCACATTCTGGCAAATCTTGTGTATGCAGTGTATGTTCCCGCCCTTGCCAACATAATGTGTGTTGCAGGCTTTATGATAAAAGTATTTTCGTGTATGTTGGCCAATTTCTATGACTCTATAGTGGTATCTATATTGACTGAATGTCAACTTGAAGCCGCCTTAAGGCACAGCCACACTGGCGCGGCCTGCGGTGGCGGACAATATTAAATTTGACAGCGGCGGACAAGTTTACTATTGTCCGCCGCGGCCAGGCCGCGCCAGTGTGATGCAGGCCCAATACTGACGCGCTTCATAATTAATGTTTATAAAAGGCCCGTTCATGGGAATCTGAAATCATCGGGGGACACAAAAATGGTTAGTTTGATGACTGGCTGATTCTTTTATTAATTTAGAGATTTATTATAAGAGAGAGATTAGACAATTTAAATATGTATAGATAAATTAACGAGAGCATGGAATTGCATATGTAGTAGTATTGTATGTTTACAGACATTCTATTTTTAAATTTTCTATTTTCTCGTACAGCATAAATAGTACATTACTGCAGAGGCCGTGAAATAAGGGATTGCTGGACGAGCTTGGGGTAGAGGGCCGAGTCGTAGACGAGGCCGGATACAACGAGTCCAGCAATCCCTGTTCCGGCCGAGGATTGTATAATGCTTTTCTCAAACGATGTGAGGAAATATTAAAATTAAAATAAATACAAGGTAATCAATTAAATAATATTTTGTAGAAATTACAACAGGAACGAAAGTTCAGAAAACAATTGTGTAATTTGCCGCCTTTTTTATTTTTTAAACATGCCATTGAACAAGCCGTTCGAGCAGCATGTTTAACCGCACATATGTATACTACCATAGATTTTGTTTTTTTTATGTCGCAGGTCGCAAGTATACTTACAGAGTCTAGAGGTGGTTGGCAGTATGTAATTTTTCCTTTGTCAGTTTAATTTGTAAGCAAATTTAAAAAGTTAGAGTAGCGGCCAATAATGTTTTTAGTTAGGGTTTTCATACATTACTTCCTGGCGTAAGGCCAAGAAGTAATGTAGGGAGCCTTAAACAAGAAACTTCTTGTCTTCATTTCGTGATATTAACGCATCTTATCTTATCTTATCTTATCTAGATGAGGGCCCTTTCGGATGCACTTCGACCCAGTGGGATCTTTTGTGCATTTGCCCTCTCCTTATGTCTACTCCCAACTTCGCTCCATCATTTCCACATAGCGGATGATGCAGCTCAGCGGAAGTACCTTGAATTCCTTTGGTTGCGGATAACCGTTACCGAAGTAATTCATTCTTTGTCTGGCAAGGGCATGACATTCACACAATAAGTGTTCCATAGTCTCATCCTCCTCACCACACATTCTACAGTCTAAACTGTCCGATAGTCCCATCTTGGCCAAGAGATCCTTGACCCCGAAGTGACCTGTGAACACCCCAGATATGATTCTGAGCTGCTTCCTACTGGATTTCCAGAGTTTGTTAGTCCAGCCCGAGTCCACTCCTTCTATGAAGAGCTTAGAGTGCCTTAAGCCCGCCTCATTCCTCCACTCGTGTTGGCGTTTGGTTTTGGCGTGGGCTTTAAAGGCCGAAGTTATGGTTCCCTGCGAGAGTCCCACACATGGTTCTGGACCTACAAAGTGATTTGTAGACCCCCCTCTTGCAAGCTCATCCGCTCTTTCGTTGCCGATGAAGCCCTCGTGCCCTGGTATCCAAACTAGTTGCACCTTATTATGCTTTCCAAGCTTGTTCAGTGCCTGGACGCCGTTATAGACTAGTCTAGATTCCACTTTCGGCGCCGTAAGTGCTTTAAGGGCCGCTTGACTGTCACTGAGTATATAGATGGTCTGCCCTCTGGTTTGCCTGTCTATATTCTCCTGTGCACAGGCAATTATAGCGTATGTCTCCGCCTGGAAGACGGTTGCCAAACTACCCATGCTTACTGTAGTCATTCGCATAAATGCCTGCTCCCGTACCGGATCCCATTTTTGATCCATGTACCATATACTGTCTTCGATACCAGACCTAGGTGGTTCTAGACCTTCGGCCCATTCAGCCCTGGATGGAACTTTTGTTGTGTAGTTCCTATGGAATACAAACTTGGGTAGCATTTTGTCACTTCCCATGCTTGTTATTCTGTCTAAGAAACCATCAGTCTCCATGTTTGTGTGTTTAGTCTTTGGTTTGTTGTCGCTCCACAGTCCAAAAGTTCTTAATCTGTAGAGCGATTTCCGCGCCTCTGACTTAATCACCAAGTGAAGTGGCGGTAGGCCCAGTAGGACTTCTAGCGCCGCTGTAGGCGTGGTACGAAACGCCCCTGTTATAGCCATGCAAGCCGATCTCTGCACCTTCATCAGAGCCTCTCTGCATGTGCTCATTAAAGTCCTTGGCCACCATACCAGGCTATTAACGCATACATTTCAGAGCATGTTTGAGAAAAAGAGGTTTGTTATATATTAAAGAATTAAATACCAAAATAATTTCAGTGTCATATAGTGAATATTATTTACGTTGTGCATATATTTTTACGTCTGATTTTATTGTATTCTCACAATTATCAGAATAATTTTGTGTCAGCCCGTACGACTAACTGTAAATTACATAATTTTCAAAAAATATGGCAGTGAGTAATTTTGGTCCGATTGAGAGTCAAAGTAAGCAAATTATTTTTAACTGTTATAAATATTTTGAACTTAACTGACGAAAAAATTAAATTCCCCTTACACCGCTGCCCAGTTAGTTGAGCAAGCTATAGGTGTTTGTCTCTCTACTGTTTATAACATTGTGTCTGAGAGCAATAGTGAGAAATTCGCAACAACAAAGAAATTCACCTCCCCGAGGAATAAAAAGTTACGTACTTGTCCGTCATCAGCAGTAGACGATTTTGATCAGGAAGTCATCCGGAGAACTATATACAATTTTCATCTGTCCCATAAGCAATTTCCAACCTTAAAGGCACTCCACTCTGTGTTAAAATCCGATATAGAATACAAATTTGGTATTTCCACCTTACGAAAACAAATACAAAAATTAGGATTTAAATGGAAAAAGACTGAGGACAACCGAAAAATATTAATGGAAAGACACAACACATACGACTGCTAAGAATAAATTACCTTACCAAAATTGCGGAATATCGGTCTAAAGATAGACCACTAGTTTATACTGATGAAACCCACATCCACACTTCACATGTGTCCGGAGAGGCTTGGACCGATGGAACAGAATTTGGTGTAAAAAAACAAATCAGTACAGGCCAGCGGTTAATAATAGTGCACGCAGTAGGAAAATATGGTTTTATTCCCAACGCTTTGTTAATGTTTAAGGCAAACCAAAAAACGGGAGATTACCATGACCAGATGAACTTTGTCAACTACGAAAAATGGTTAAAAGAAAAATTAATACCGAACCTTAAACCGAATAGCGTACTTATCGTAGATAATGCGCCCTATCACAACAAACTTTTGAATCGTGCTCCAACGTCAAATTCTCATAAACAAGAAATGATGGATTGGCTGACAGAACACAACATTTCATATAGCCCGTTGATGTACAAAACCAGTCTGTATGATGTAATTATACAAAACAAAGAGCGGTTTCGTGAGTACCACATAGATGCAATTTTAAAAGTACATGGCCACTCCGTTTTACGATTGCCACCATATCACCCGACATTCAATCCGATCGGACATTTTTGGTCCATGGTAAAAGGAAATGTAGCGAAAAGAAACGTTTCATTAAACATGCAAGGAATTATGAGTTTAGCAACTGAACGAATGAATACTATTACTGCTGAGGACTGGCAAAATTTGTAGCCATGTCGAAAGTGAAGAATAGTTATTTGTGCCACAAGAGAGCAAAGTTTGTTTTTGCTGCGAGTGCTAATTTTGGGTCCTGAAGAAGCGAAAGATTCTAAAATTGAATCACGAGCGTAGCGAGTGATTCAAAGTTTGAATCTTGAGCGCAGCGAAGGACTCAAAAGCACGAGATGCAAATACTTTGCTCTCGAGTAACACATACAACTTTTCACCTCAGCAGTGAGAACATATTCACATCAAAAAATATATCATAGTATCACGTACCTATTCGTCTCAAGATTATTCAGGAAGAAAACTTAACTAGGCGTTAGTTAGGTATACTGCTCGTTTTAACTCCTCAGCGCTGGACGCGCCGTTATTCAATACTAGAAAGGCGAGACATGGCGCGAGAAACCAAAGGATATTTCAGTATCTGAGTATACGAGTGTCGCGTGACACTAACACATCAATAAAAACTAACCGTGTTATTGTTAAAATTCACAGATTTTACTAATATCTTCGAGATATTTTTGAAATATTTAACATTATCATTTATCACAAAGGGCATATTAGGTATTACGCATTAGCGTTATATTACGTGTATCCCGCGTGCACACCAAAAACTAGCCGTAGGTATAGTGTTGTTAAATTAAAATACTGCCTTCGTCACGTCACTGACTTCACTATATTTCCTAGTTAGATTTGAAATTGATTTATCGTAGTTGTTTTTATATTTAAAACCAATATCAATAACGCAAGAATGACGAATAATACCTATACAGAATAAAATCTCAAACAAATTAACAGCGCGCAACTTTTTATAAGGGGCGGGGCCCCGCGCTTGCGTTCGGAAACTGCATCTGTGGTATACGTTCATAGAATTTAAATTGTTTAAACTAGAAATTTTAATAAGCTAGCATAATAAATATGTGTTATGAAAAACGGAGTTTATTCAGAGATCTTTTATTTAAATATTCTGCAATTTAAAATTCCTTTGTATAATTATTTTGGTAATTTAAACTTGTTAATTTGATAGTTTTCGAACGTGGCACTTGTTATCCGCTTTTTTGGGGGTCTACTATGAAATTCGATAGTCGAACTATGGATCGACCTATGTCTGCCATTTTCTTTTTTGGTAATAAAATGAAAGGGACAGTGCTAATAAAGTTCAAATATTCTGAACTTGTAATAGACCCCATACGACGAAATTTCAGTGCTCCGCACCAAAATTAAAAAGTTACTTTGTCTCACGGAGTGAGCTAAATCGCATTTTGCACACTGTTTTCACGCAGCAAAATATGCTTGTTCAAGCTGCTGAGGTGAAAAATAAATATGGATGTCAGGAAGGGGAAATGGATCGAATTTCAATCAATCTTATTATCAATGTGAACTTGTGACAGCACAGAAGATGTTCTTCTAGATAGCGACTAAAAGCAAAAAACAGAGCACTAAGTACTACTTATTCCATTTCTTAAGGGTATGTAATTTTATTAAATTAAGAGAAAATTATTCTCCTTTTGTTGCAAATGGTACAACCACTACAAATGCAATTCCATGTTCTCGATAATTCAACTATACCTAATGTCTATTCGAATACGTCCCCACCACATTCAAGAAGGGATTTACTATGCCTATGCCTCGCTAATACCTACCTATGCTTAACCGATCAAATATAATATAAGCACATACCATAGAATTATTTATTTTTATAAATAATTCTATATAATAGGGGTGTAGACACAAAAAAAATATGTCATATGGATTTTAAATAGGTAAGTGAATTTTATTCTTAGTTAAAATGGTCTAGACATATTACATTTCAAACAGTGGCAGACACTGATATAAGATTGTTAAAGAAATTTTAAAGATTTTCCAATCAGATTACGGGAATTGTTTGCAGAATGCTTAATACTTATTCCGTCAGTTACCTCATGCTTTAATCTAATTTTAATCTTTGGCAAAAATGACTCTGCAAGATATAGAGCGACGCATGGATTTGGAGCTAGAAAATGGGGATCTTAGTTATTATGAGTGAGATTAAAAAAAAAGTTAAATATCGTAAGGCTGTTAAAACAATCTTAAAATCGAAAACGAGAAATGGAGACAGGTTAATCAAGAGTACATACAGTACACTCTTTAAAAAATCCTGTGTTCCCCGTACGAAACCTTCAACCTTTTTTAACCCCCATTGGGATAGAATTTTCTTAAACGCTGAAATCACTTTTTTTGTATTTTAATAAGTTAACTTTCTACAAAGTTTCAAGTCACTAGTTCAAATAATAATGTTTTCCCTCATACAAACATTGCACCCCCATTTAACCCCCTCAGGGGTAGAATTTTCTAAAACGCATAATTTACGTTTTTGTATTTTAATAAATAATGTTTCTACAAAGTTTTAAGTTTCTAGCTCAAAAAATAAAGTTCCCTCCATACAAACTTTGCACCCATATTTAACCCTCTTAAGGGTGGAATTTTCTTAAACCCAAAAATTGCTTTTTTTGTATTCTAATTAGTAATCTTTCTACAAAATGTCAAGTCTCTAGCTCAGAAAAAAAAGATTCACCCATAAAAACTTTGCAGTCTCTTTGACCCCGTTAGGGGAGGTATTTCCAAAAATCCCTTCTTATCCCTAGCCAACGTTATAAAAATAACCTAAAGTTACAAAACTGTAGTTTAAAAAATAATGTTT
Organism: Epinotia demarniana; assembly: GCA_945867215.1. Lineage (NCBI taxonomy): Eukaryota > Metazoa > Arthropoda > Insecta > Lepidoptera > Tortricidae > Epinotia > Epinotia demarniana. The sequence continues at coordinate 43,753,466 of OX244259.1, forward strand.
CCCCCATACAAATATTGCACCCCTATTTAACTCCCTTAGGGGTGGAATTTTCTTAAACGCAGAAATCACTTTTTTTGTATTCTAATGAGTAATCTTTTTACAAAGGTTCAAGTTCATAGTTCAAAAATTAATGTTACCCCCATACAAACATTGCACCCCTATTTAATCTCTTTAGGGGTGGAATTTTCTAAAACGCTGAAATTATTTTTTTTGTATTTTAATAAGTAATCTAAGTTTCAAGTCTCTAGTTAAAAAAATAATGATTCCCCCATACAAACTTTGCACCCCCATTTAACCCCCTTAGGGATGGAATTTCCAAAAATGTCGTCTTACCCGTTGCCTGCGTCATAAAAGGAAGTCCGGGTGTAAATTTCAAGTTTCTAGTCCAAGTAGTTTCGGCTGTAAGTTGATGAGTGAGTCAGTCAGGACATAGGCATTTATATAATATATTATATAGATGACGCTGGAACATTGTGACGTCACTAATGTACGACAATGTTCCGTGTCCCATCGTGTTCGGCGCCGCCGTCGACGCGACCCCCCGGCAGCATCCCGTAACGTGACGTCACACACTGTTTGCATTTTTTCTCTCTAACAAGCAATATAAAAACGGTTGTAGCTTCGTAATTCTTTGTGAATATCTGAATGGGATTTTCGTCACTAGGCATATACAATATTTTTGCCTTCTTTCTTGTGGAGTACCTAATCATAATTTACGAGTCTACACCCCTATTTCCTATTGTGTCTGGATAACTGCTGAAGAAATAGAGGTGCCTATTTATTGAGGCAAGATACTCACAGAAACACAATAGTGTATGGCACTTCATCATGCACCACGAGGGTGGCGCCGTACACTGTGGCACTGCAGTAGGACAGGAAGGGCACGTATAACCCCAGTCCCAGCACCAGCCCTCGCCAGCGCGACTTACTGGCCACGGCCACGGTGGAATCCGACAACGCGTTGTTGAATTTCTCTAAGAACTTCGATTCGACCCCTGGAAATTGAGCATCGTTGCGTACTTAACCAGTCACATGCGGATGTTTATCTTTGTGATGTAGTCAATAAGTAAGGGATTCAGCAGCAGTTGTGATTTTGACTGTTCGATGACTTTACGGTGAACAAAAAACAATTGCTTCGTTTCGGTACCACGACCACAATATATTCCTTTGTTAATTCGGACGTTATGTAACGTAGGTTCTAAGCAGCCGCGCAATGGATGGACTAACGCTAGTTTATAACAAACGGCCTTTTTAAATACATTTTTAGAAACCCGAAACGTGATCATTGATTTCAATAGGTTATTGAATCAAGAAAAAAACTCAGTTGTTCTCAATTTGACTAAAAAACCTAATCTTATAATGATTTGAGTTTTCAATCTACTCTGTAATAATATTATAGTTCATTACCCAAGCTCTGCACAGTTCTAATACTTATGATGGCTTCTGTAGCGATTGTCGTTGCAGATTCCAACGCTGTTGTCTCGTTTTCCTGAGACTTCTGGGAAACGATGCCCTCTAACCAGATGCTTCCAACCATCTGTATTAGACGAATAAGATTAATGTAATGGTATGCATATGCTAAAAAATATATTGTAAAAAGTGCGCAATTGATGGAACTTCTACTCACGAGGGGCAAGAACACGGAGCCTACAAGTGTCAACTTCCAGTTGTAGCTGATGGCCATTATAAAGCCAACCATCACGGAACTCAGGCCTTGCAGGATCAGACCAATTCTGAGCCCCGTAGCCCCCTGCACTGCAGACGCGTCGCCAGTCAATCGAGAACATAGTGAGCCTACGGTGTTCGACTCCTTATCAAAATAGCCAATTTCCTGAGAAAAACATGGATGGCCATATTAGTAAAACTTCTTGTAACAAAGTATGCTGTCTTTAAGTAGGGGCGCATAAACTCACTTGTTTTAGTAAACTACTGAAGTACTGGTGCCGTAATCTCGAAGTCATTTTCAATCCGGCGTTAGTGAAGGTGACGCTCTGCAGGCACATGGATACGCCAGCAACAGCTGCTACCACAATGAACATGCCCGAATAGAAGTCCGCCTGGTGTTTTATTTTTTCATGATCTTTGAAGATAAAAATCTGAGAAGGTATTATACTTATTATGTATACTGTTAAGAGCGCTAATCCCACTTTTTTAAATCCATACGTATGTGTAGTTATAATCCGTACCCCGCTTGTGTATCCAAATAAAAGGGCAAACACAGGGAAGCAGGCGCCTTGTGTAAATGCGGCCAGTGCTCCGACTACCAGGTATGGCCATTCGGGGCCATTCAGTTTCATCAGCTCCCAGTCGCTCACCGATGGGATTTTCTACAGAAGTTAAGTATAATATTAAGTAGATCCTTACCTATGAAATTGGCGTTTTTTTCTCAGATATTATCTTGTACTTAATTTATTCATTTCTAATGCAACTTCCAAATTATTATTTACTTTCAATATTAGACTATGTAACAAAGGTTTTAATGCAAATAATATGTTTAAAATTTTTATTTAGTGTTTTAAATTAAAGCTTGATACCCTGTTTCATGTGCTGCCGGTTCAAGTGTTCAATTACGTAGTTTTATGACGCGAGATATTTTTAAGGAATTAAGATATGTGTAACGTAGCTTAAGTTTTCTATATTCCTACCAAAATTTTGTTTTAATAATCAACAAATATAAATGTATGAAAATCATAGTTTTCATAAAATGCTCCATACAAAACGCCAATTTCATAGGTAAATAAGGACCTAATACATAGAAAAATAATACATAACTAGTCAGTAAGATAATGGTTTCACCCTCTAGTTTAATCCGTTGGTGTTAACTTACTTCATCGTCATCCTTTTCCTCGTCACTTTCAGCAATATCAGTGTTGTACACAAAGTTCTGCAGACCGGTAGACATCACAGAACTTATAGAGCCGCGAGGCGTCATCCAATCATGGGTCTCTGGAATATTTTTGGTAAAGTATTCAGCAGGTCTAAGTTTGGTGAAGTACAAAACAGCTCAAAGTTACTTAATGCTTAACATTAAGGTACTACACCTTTCTTTATTGAATGGCGTCTGGGAATCCTCCTACTAGATTTTCTATTCACATCGACTCGTGGAGCCAGGGCAGGCACTTCTTCAGTGTCGCCTTCCCCATCCCCTTCTTCCGGTAAGGTGTCGATTACATCAAGGTCTTTCACTTCTTGACCTGTAGTTACTAATTTATGGTAGAAACCTGCCAAAAATTTGACGTTAGGCAAACAAATTAAGTATACTTAGGTAGGAACCTATCGCCTTATAAAATTCCCCAAAAATAGACTTGCTTTCTGTTATCACTATCAGCGTGTATTGAGCTCACCTTTAGCTTTCATGAGTTCTTCGTGAGTACCACTTTCCACGATTGCCCCCTGGTCCATGCATATAATGCGGTCAGCATTCACAATTGTCGACAATCTGAATATCGAAAAGAATACGGACAATTTCAATTGTGGTAAAGTACTTAATCTAAAATGTTCTAAGTAGTCAATAAAAAAAGACCTGGTAGCACTCCAGGAGTGCCGGCAGAAGTGAAAATTAAAAAAAATATATATTGCAAACAAGAAAACGCCCCCCCCGCCTCCGCCCCCAAGCCCCGTAGATACGTCGCTCGTACTCCTGTGGCGAGTTTAACATTTTTTCCCCATCCCAAAAAGTGCACAGCGCCGCTAAAGAAGTTTTCACTTCAAAAATATGAACGTACCTATGTGACACAACAAGCGTAGTTCTCCCAGCACTAGCATTGTCCAAGGCTACTTGTACTTGCTTCTCCGAGTGTGGGTCCAGAGCAGACGTCGCCTCGTCCAAAAGAAGAACGGCTGGCTCTACCAGCAGCGATCGCGCGATAGCGATGCGCTGTTTCTGGCCGCCTGAGAGCAACGCACCTCTTTCCCCAATCACAGTGTCATAGCCCTTTATGAGAGAAACGAATAAAGGATTTTCTAGAAGACAAAGCTACTGGAAATGATACTATTATCGCTAAGGTTGTCGTAGTGCCCAACGCTGGCCTTATATGTGATTCTTTCAATCACTCAAAAGGTGAACAATAGAGGTCAACTATTACGCGTTAAGATGTCGAGCGTTGAGGCGTTTACCTTATGTGCGTCGAATCAAAGTCACCATATGGCGAACACAAAAATAAACATGATACTTAAATAAATAGTATGCCAATGGACTCACGGTGTGCTGGTTAACAATGAAGTCATGTGCATATGCCATTGTCGCAGCTTTCATCACCTCCTCTCTTGTTGCATTTTGGTAGCCTATGGCTATGTTATCGTGGATGGTTCCGCGGAACAAGACGGGTTCTTGACCTACCACCCCTGTAAAGTGCGTTGATGTTGATATCACCAACAATAATAGGTTCATTACAATCATTACTTACTACAATAATGCAGAGGTCGGGGAAATAGCTAGGGATTGCCGGCCAAGTAGACACGAGATACGAGGCTGACAATCACTTTTCATGCGAAGGCATGTATATTTTTAAACAAGCAATGAAATAAAAAATAAAATTAAATAGTTGAATGCCATTGAGACATAATAGTAGATTGTAAGACAAAGGCTCTAAAATAATCCATATTAGCTACCACTAGATGGTTACCTATGTTCCCGAACGTAGTGAGGGGAAATAGTTCGAGGAGTAATATGGCTTTTGGACCAGAGTTTTACACTCTACTTTTCACTTCGACTGCGAGAAAATAGTAAAAACAAAGATCCACAATCAATTAATTATATACCACGGCGAAAAGACGAAAACTATTAATATTTATGTCATTTTGGGGAATTATATATGAATCAAATTGAATATTATTAAAATCAGAATAGCCATATCTTCAATATAATTGATGTTCAATTTGGCGCCATTTTTTTTTAATAAACTGCTTAGACTCTTTAGGTGGAGGGTTGGTAGGTACCTACCCCAAGAATCGCCCGCGTCGCCACAGAAGAGACCTTTTTGATGTTGCCGTTACACTGACCATTTTATGTGTTTACTGTGTAACAGCACTTTATTAAACATGTGCATAAAATATAAATGACGAACGCCTACTTACCCAAACAAGATCGGAGCCAACCTATGTTCAGTGTTCTCAGGTCCCTACCATCAATCTTGACCGATCCGGAGTGTACGTCGTACAGCCTTTGCAGCAACTGCAGTATCGTAGACTTGCCACAGCCAGATGACCCCACCAGTGCCACACATTCACCCGCTTTAATGTGTAGGGAGAATTCTTTCAGAACCTGGTTGAATGCAGAGAGTAATTTCAATATGAGTTTCGGCATGTCCGCATTTTTTTTACTTCATTCAGAACACAAACAGGCGCATAAACCAATATATATGGGGTACACATATAGTACCAACAGACATAATGCTAAAGACCTGGAGGTTCATTCAGCTATGACATTATCAATTTATCACAATACCATGCTCCTAGAAAGAAGGATATGGATAACCATAGAAGTTATGTTAATAGTGGTAAACCATGAGGTCATGGGGGTATCAGTAGGTATTAACACTAGTAACACATTCACTACCAACAATTTCGTACCGCTATGCTCGCAGCGCATGGGTAGAACGGAAAGGTTTACCGTGACGTCAGGGCGCGAAGGATAGTTGAAGCTAACATCCTCAAACGAGATGTCACCAATGACTCTTCGTGGCTGTGCGCCTTCTTTGCTCATGCTGTTGATTTTCGGTTCCCTCTCAATCAGCTCAAAGACGCTGCCGGCCGCGGCTCGCGCCCCCGAGAATATCTCTGCATGGGGCACGCAGAGGGTTATCGACTGCGTGGCCATGTACATACTGAAGAGGATCTGAATAAAACAATTTGGTAACAACAATGGCAACAACTGGGAAAAACAAAAATAATATAACTGGATTAGCGAAAATAAAACAATAAAGTGACATTTTGCGAGACTAGGTACTATTAGGTAGGTACTTACGAAGCACAATTTTACTCAGTGAAAACCGGAACTATAAGTAGACTGTTTAACTCAGTCCTCACCTGCCCCCTTAGGTATTCTGTAACTTGTTTTAAGCTCATCTCAACGCTCACCCAAAAATTTATCTTGACACCGCGATGCGTAGAAACTAAGCGTAGGTTGAGGTCTAGTTTCGTGACTGGTGACCGGCGGTGTAGGCCGCATTAGCGCGCGTAGCGAATAACAGCCCTGCACGATACGCGGGTGCAGGGGCGCGGGTGTATGACGATAAAGGGGCGCGCGTGCGGGCGTCGGGAGTTAAGCGGTCGACCTATAGTGCCACTCATTCTTCTTTTGTTCTAAGCTTGAGCAGAATCACTAAATCCCTTACACTGAATATTTCTCCGACTGCGTATTGACGTTCATCGGGGTTTGGATTAAGGAGGTCCTTGAGGACGAGGCGGGTGCCGTAGGAGAGGCCGATGGCGTTGAGCGAGTAGGTGAGCACCCAGCTGAGGCCGGTGCCCAGCCCCGTGTACAGCCCGCGCTTGCGTCCGTACCGCTCTGCCGGCTCCAGCAACTTCTTGTACCTGTGAATGAGGGTTTCTCAGAATGGGTGGGAAACCCCTGGCACACACGTGAGGCAGAGATAGTGTGGCAACATAACTCGTCATGCCACTCATGTTGCTCCTCGTCATGCCCACTGCCCTGTTTTGTCGGTTTTTTGGCGCGAGTCAAAGGTGCGGCAATCAAGGCCAGTAATATAGTGCGGGGCGTTCGTTAGAGTAGCGTATGGCCAGAGAGGACAACATCGCGGCAGTGCGGGGAGCAGAGAGTGGCTGATGAATTAATGCTAATAAGCCTAATGAGAGAGTTCTTCGTATTATGCCTCTCAGACTGGCGCGGCCTGTCCGCGGTGGCCAATAGTAAAGTTGTCATTAGCTGTCAAATTTGGGCACATGTCCCACCAAGAGCGAGGAAGCGATTAGCTATCGTCGATTTTCTCGCCCAAGAAAGGAACAAGAGATAATCGCTCCCGTGTAAATAAAAGACAGAGATATATTCATTGCTTGCTGTTCACATCGCCAGCTAGTACTCTCTCTTCACTAGTTGATCGCAGTGATAAAAGCTATCAACGATAAAACTCGCCCAGCGGTACTCGGCGATGAACGCTTGGCGATCAGAGCGATCATTCTACCGTACAACTGAGCGAGTGGTGCGAGTAATCGTCGCACTCGAACACTCGCTTATAGCCGAGCGACAAAACTATCGAAACTACACACTCGCTTCTAGCTGCTCGCCCACTCGTTTCTAGTTTCTGGTTCTACTCGTTTGTCGCTCGTCGCCGGCGGTGGGACAAGTGCCTGATCGACCGCCACCGCAGGCCGCGCCAGTCTGTGACAGGCCTCAGTGTTATTAGCTGCCAGCCCTGCGACGACAGGTCTAAGTGTCAAAATTCACCACCCGTAATTGGTTATCAAGTTGATTAGCAGTTTTAAAAAGCTGCTAACAAGGTGGAGTGGAATTGATGATGAAGACCACAGATGACTTATGGAATTCCTCAATTATGTATTTAATGTACAAAAGTACGTCACAGATTCTGATAAGATTCCGTTGAAATAGAAACTAATGAAGTGCCAAAAAATCGACGAAAGTCCTCAAATGTTATCGGGCCACATACAGCGATTGGGTTTTTTTCTCTAATAATCAACGCATTTGCTCTCGGAAATCAGTACATGTGGTAAATTGGAAAAGAAATGTGGAAATGATCTCGTGGCTTGGCGGAGTACTAAATGGAGTCGGTTAAAACTTTATTTTTAAAGTAAATTATGAAAAGCCTCACTACACTCATCAGCAAGATCTTGTACTTACTCGTACTTTAAAAGTTGATTCACCCGACGAGTAAATAGTACGAGTACTATTCAGCGTTATTGCGTAGTTGCATCTAAGAGGATCCAAGAGGCAACCGGTGAGTTTTTTTTAGGAGTTCGTCCCGTACAAGCGTCTGACCACTCAATAGGTAGTCCACTAGCCAGCAGCATCGGTGCTTACCTCTCGACTTCCCTGTTTTCACCACCGAAAGCAACAATAGTCCTTACTGATTTTAATACCTCTTCAGATTGTTTTCCAGCCTGGCTGTATGCATTCAGTTCACGAACAGATGACTTAGTTTGATACTGTAAAATGAAAATAGAACTTTAATTACTTGGCTGTTAAATATCGCACATCTCAGGCAAATATTCGCATGACGATCACCACCCTTAAATTAAGGTGCTCATTACGTGCTCATAGACAGACTTGTGTTAAAAATTTGTCGAACAGAGCCAAGCATACAGCCAAACATCGCTGCGAACATTTTCGCAATTAGTCTAACAAATGCTCGCGCAGGAGGTGTGTGCGTGGCGCAGGGGGAAGCGGTAAAATAACAAAATGTTCGGCTCGGCAAAAAGCTCTTAACAAACAGTGTCGTTTCGCTGGATTGCTCGCTAAAATACTTTTGTTTATTTAGAGAGCTTTACAAGTGAATTTCCCAAATTTATTAGCATCTTTAGGTGAGTTAGATTTTTCAAATGCAGTTGTCACTTACGTAGGTAAATTCGATAAAATCTGAGGGCCTACCGCGAAACGAAATTGAACTTCGTTCGTGTATCTCCGTCTTTGTCGCTCGAACCAGCAGGTGCGACAGAGAGGGAGATACTCGAACGAAGTTCGTTTTCCTGGAGTATACTTAATGCACCCGAGTTAATTCACCTGGGGGAATTAAGAACACTAAAAGTATAATTAATTCACCTCACAAAATCTGGGGGGTTTAAAGTATACTTTTTAGTTCCCCTAATTCACCCTTAATTCACCTAGGTGAATTAGGTTCACTGAAAGTATACTTAATGCACTCGCGACCAACCAAGGGTGAATTAAGTAAACGGACAGTATACACCTTATGCACTCGTGTTCAATCACGGGAGAATCAAGTTAACTGAATGGGTACCTTATTCACCCGTGACCTGCTAACGGTGTATTAGGTATACTTTTTTGACAACTTCATTCTTCATTCGATAGGTGAATTAGGTTATCTTATCTGTGAGTGGATTTTAGTGCCCTCCAACCTTCCTCCAACGCTACCGCAGTTCCATTAGGTATACTTTTTATTTCCCTGATTGGTGCTTAATTTTTGAGCTAGATTAGAATTTTATTCCCCTGATAGGTGAATTAGGTTGACTGAAAGTGGACTTTGTGCCCTCGAATCCAGCAATAGGTGCATTAGGTACACATTCTGTCAACTTTATTCCCCTGATAGGTGAATAATGTTGACTGGTAGTGGACTTTGTGCCCTCGAATCCAGCAAAGGGTGCATTAGGTACACATTCTGTCAACTTTATTCTCCTGATAGGTGAATTAGGTTGACTGGTAGTGGACTTTGTGCCCTTGAATCCAGCTACATGAGTTTTTTCGGTAACAATCAATGCATTCGGAAAGCAGCAGTTCATGTGGTGAAAAGGAAAATAAATTTGGAAATGTTCAGTATGCGGCTTGGCGAAGTACTGAATTGATGTCGATTAAAACTTTGTTTTCATTGTTAAAATGTTCAAAATGTTCCGTGTAGGTAAACATTTTACCACACTTGAGTGCAGTAACTTTAACACATTTTATTTTACTAGGAGTATATATTTTAATTTGTTTAGGTAACTAGCCGAAATGCTTTCCAATTTCAGTTTTATTTATTGTGTTTGCCAGATTACAATGCAATTTCATGGGCATTGCAATTATAAAGGGCAAATGGATAATTTTAGTTTGTTACATGGTTAATAATCGAAGTTAGTTATTTAGATATGTTGCGATAAAAATATTTGTTGAGTGTGGTCGTTTTAATTACTCGTATAGATTTTAACCAATACCTATTGATTTACCTCAATTTCATCATCATAATATCAGCCGAAAGACGTCCACTGCTGGACATAGGCCTCCCCAAAAGAGTGCCAAAGTGACTAGTCCAGCGCCACCCGCATCCAGCGGACTCTCGCAACCTTTACCAGGTCATCAGTCTACCTTGTGGGGGGCCTACCCACGCCTCGCCTTCCGGTACATGGTCGCCACTCGAGAACCTTTCCGCCCCAACGGCCATTGGTTCTACGTGCTATGTGCCCTGCCCACTGCCACTTTAGTTGAGCTATTCGGAGGGCTATATCGGTTACCTTGGTTCTGCTTACCTCAATTAACGCACGGTAATTATTCTAAAAATTCTTGCACCTTATCTTTTTAACAGAATGCCTCATTATTATCATATGGCTTTATTCAGAAAAAATAATTAAATTTACAAAGGTTTGATAGCCAATCCCCGGCATCCGCAAATATTGTTTGCAGATCCTTCATGTCTCCGGTATAACGCCGCCTGGGGCATTCCTCCACAATGTGCGTAGTATGTTTGGTCTGGTTAATACAGCGGAATAAAGTTGACAGATTGTGTACCTAATGCACCCTTAGCTGGATTCGAGGGCACAAAGTCCACTTTCAGTCAACCTAATTCATCTATCAGGGGAATAAAGTTAACAAAATGTGTACCTAATGCACCCTTTGCTGGATTCGAGGGCACAAAGTCCACTACTAGTCAACATTATTCACCTATCAGGGGAATAAAGTTCTAATCTAGCTCAAAAATTAAGCACCAATCAGGGAAATAAAAAGTATACCTAATGGAACTGCGGTAGCGTTGGAGGAAGGTTGGAGGGCACTAAAATCCACTCACAGATAAGATAACCTAATTCACCTATCGGGCGAATGAAGTTGTCAAAAAAGTATACCTAATACACCGTTAGCAGGTCACAGGTGAATAAGGTACCCATTCAGTTAACTTAATTCACCCGTGATTGGACACGAGTGCATAAGGTGTACTGTCCGTATACTTAATTCACTCTTGGTTGGTCGCGAGTGCCTTAAGTATACTCATCGTGAACCTAATTCACCTCAGGGGCATTAAGTTGACTTAAAACATCTTGCGGATTTGACAGGTGAATTAATTATACATTTAGTGTTCTTAATTCCCGCAGGTGAATTAACTCGGGTGCATTAAGTATACTCCAGGTTCGTTTTCACTTCGCGGCAGCCCCTCTGTAATTTGGTGTGACAGCTACCGGTGGGTCCGTAATATTGTATCGTTGTATGCCTTAGATATACTTGTACTTACATTAGATAAAATGACGGATGCAGCGATTGAAAATGGCACAACGGACAGACAGGCGAGCGCCAACTCCCAGCCGAGTGGGAAAGCTTGGCAGATGCAAATAATGGCTGTTCCGACGAGATTAGAAACAACCGCTAACTTTTCTCCCATTCCATCTTTTATTTTCATCATGTTCCTGAAAAAGAAAAGTAAAGGGTAACGAATTAGATTACGTATCTTTATTGAAACTTCTGTTTCTCTAATTCTGATCGATCACTCTCTTTATCGTCTTGACACACCTACTACCACGGCTTTGTAATTAACTAATTCGAAGTTTATTTGTTTCCTCATGTTAAAATGTAAGTACGACCTCTAAGGATAGTAAATTATCACAATAATTTGTAAATTACAAATTTACAAAGAAAAAAACATATTTTGCCGCCGCCAGCCATGTCTGATTTTGAATATGTTCTGCCTTTTGTTGTTATCTGAGTAATTGTAGGTAATTGATCCCACACAGCCATTAGATCCCTTCTAAAAACTGGTTCAAACAGCTTCGTGGTAAAAAAAACTGTAAATTGGCAATTGTGGGCCAATTAGCCGTTGCGTAACTCAATGACTTACTCTGACATTTTGGTAGCTAAGTTGAATTCTGTGTCAGTGTCGAACCATGTCATATCCTGCCTCATTACAGCCTCCAGGAAAATCTTCCGAATCCTCGTGATCTGAAGAATCATACGGTTAATGAGAATACTTGATAATGGGTACACCACGAGTATACGTAGCATTCATAGCGCTTAATTTTGTATTTATAACGTATGCACAGATATAGCCTTAGAATTTCACCTCACCGGCTCGAAAAGGCTTGCTTTATCGCTCAAAATCTGCGCCCAAAAGTCCATTTTATCCGCTAGCGTGGAAAGAGTTTTTGAATTTGGAACGTGACGGTCAATCTCGAAGTGTTGCCAGACCCAATTTTCAAAAGTTACCCCGCTGTGTTAATAAAGTTACCTTTTGCAAAGAAAAGTTACCTAACCTACTATGGACCGTTTTATATCAATATACTCGGTCGGTTCAAGTGGTATGTTTTTATACCACTTGAACCGACCGAGTATAACTCAGTGTATAAAACATTTTTATTGATTTTTTTTTCAGATATGAAATCTAAACTCACTAGACCGACTTTTCACTCACGGTAAGGTAATTTCCTTCCGATTTCCGATCTGAATTAATTTAATTATCCCACCAGCCGGAGCGTTACAAAAGTTACCTTCTGGCAACGCTGATCTCGAGATCCAACTTTTTTCTATACAGAATGAGAGGTGCGTTCAGAGACTGATGGTGTTATGCCAATAATTAATTGTTATTATTTTGATAAAATAAAATTAATAATACTTATTCTTTCATCTTAATTAAGTAGGGACATACGAAAAATTAATATTTAGACTGATTTATAAGGATAAAAATACGAATAAATAATTTTAAAATGTAGTTTTATGTTTCAAAAAATTTCGCTTCTTCCAAATTTGGAACGCACCGTTTGAATAGTAACTTTAAGAAAAAACTCAACCTACTTTTAATTTTGTTTTTTTTTTAAAGCCACAGACAGTAAAACCAAAATAATGGTGGTTATTTATAGATTTTAGTGCAGAAGATATACAGCTATTAGCTAATAGCTAAAAGCATAAGCGAATTTGAGCCTTACTTTACCCGTGAGTACCTACCCAACAATACTTTCGACTTTTTTAGTGTAGGTAAGCGTGGGGTTTATTTAAAGATGCAAAAATATATATGTTACATTTCACACATCACACACATCATCAGCCTATATACGTCCCACTGTTGGGCACAGGCCTCCTCTCATGTATGAGAGGGAACGGGCAGTAGTCCCCACGCTGGCCCAGTGCGGATTGGGGACTTCACATACACCTTTGAATTTCTTCGCAGATGTATGCAGGTTTCCTCACGATGTTTTTCCTTCACCGAAAAGCCAACGGTAAATATGAAATCATATTCCGTACATAAGTTCCGAAAAACTCATTGGTACGTGCCGGGATTCGAACCCACGACCGCCGTTTGACAGCCGCATGCCTGAACCACTGGGCTACCGTAGCTGTTTATGTTACATTTAATAATTATAAAATGCTAGATCTTGATGAGATGTAAACAAACCTTTATTGAAAATGAGTATAAGGCCCAAATTACTTCCATTACATTTACCTACAATTTTCCTCGCGGTGGTGAGGTGAAAAGTTGTGTGTTGCGCTCGGCAGCAAAATTGTTTGGCGTCTCGTGCCTTGAAAGCCTCGCTATGCTCAGGATTGTACTTTTGAACCATTCGCTTCGCTCATGGTTCAATTTTACAATCCTTCGCTAGCTCGGCTTTCAATACAAGCACTTGCGCCAAACAACAACTTTGCAGCCTTGCATAACAAATAACTATTTCACCTCAGCAGCTCGAACAAGCATATTTTGCTGCGTGAAAACAGTGTGCAAAATGCGATTTTGCTCACTCCGTGAGACAAAGTAACTTTTTAATTTTGGTGCAGAGCACTGACATTTCGTCGTATGGGGTCTATTACAAGTTCAGAATATTTAAACTTTATTAGCACTGTCCCTTTCATTCCTTTACGAAAAAAGAAAATGGCAGACATAGGTATATGCATACTTACTTCGATTCGACCATCGAATTTCAAAGTAGACCCCAAAAAAATGGATACAACTAACACGTTCGAAAACTATAAAATTAGCAAGTTTAAATAACCAAAATAATTATACAAAGGAATTTTAAATTGAAGAATATTTAAATAAAAGATCTCAGAATAAACTCCATTTTTCATAACAAATAGGTAAACATGTTTTTTATCATTCTAGCTAATTAAAAATTCTAGTTAAAAAAAAAATCTATAAACGTATACCACAGATGCAGTTTCCGAACGCAAGCGCGCGGCCCCGCCCCTTTTAAAAAGTTGCGCGCTGTTAATTTGTTTGAGATTTTATTATTGTACAATTTATTCGTCATTCTTGCGTTATTGGTATTGGTTTTAAAAATAAAAACTACTAGAATAAATCAATTCTGTATCTAACTAGGAAATATCGTGAAGTCAGTGACGTGACGAAGGCAGTAAGGCTAGTTTTTGGTGTGCACGCGAGATACACGTAATATGCTAATGTGTGCCATTTGTGATAATGATAAGTATTTCAAAATTATCTCGAAGATATTAGTAAAATCTGTGAATTTTAACAATAACACGGTTAGTTTTTAGTGATGTGTTAGTGTCACGCGACACTCGTATTATACTTAGATACTAAAATATCCTTTGGTTTCTCGCGCCTTGTCTCGCCTTTCTAGTATTGAATAACGGCGCGGCCGGTGCTGAGGAGTTGTAACCAGGCAGTTATCTAACGCCTAATTATGTTTTCTTCCTGAATAATCTTGAGACGAATAGGTACGTGATACTATAATATTTGATGTGAATATGTTCTCACTGCTGAGGTGAAAAGTTGTATGTGTTACTCGAGAGCAAAGTATTTGCATCTCGTGCTTTTGAGTCCTTCGCTGCGCTCAAGATTCAAACTTGAAACCTCGTGATTCAATTTTAGAATCTTTCGCTTCCTCAATACTCAAAATTAGCACTCGCAGCAAAAACAAACTTTGCTCTCTTGTTGCGCAAATAACTATATTCACCTACCTAGGCCCAAGTAAAGCTTGCACTATGGCTACCATACCCCACTTAAATTAATACTAGCTTCTGCCCGCAACGTCGTCCGCGTGGAACTTGTTTATACAACTCCATATAAACTTTTTCCCCCTTTTTTTGGGATAAAACCTATTCTGTGTTCCCCGGAATTCAAAGTATCTCTTTACCAAACTTCATCTCAATCGGTACAGCAGTTTAAGCATGAATAGGTAACAGACAGACATAGTTATTCTCGTATTTATAATATTAGTATGGATTCTATAATGCGAAAAGGATCCTTATGGCTGAGTAATATTTTATTAGCTTACTCCGATCCGAACGCCTTTTTTTACAGAAATAGACTTCGCCGCTATCTACTTGGTTACCGTGATCCACCTCACCAAACTAGATGGATGTAGGTTTTTTACAGTAGGTAGGTACCTTTTCTTCTTAACTGTGATCCCAAACCGATATGTTCGTAACTCGTAATTGGATATTTCACAGTGTACAGTATTTATGGGGGTAGTCTTCGGATTTTTATTTCCCAGCAAGAGCTGCTGGTAATTAATGTCCTCTTCGGGTTAAAGCCAAGTAGCTAGCATTTGACTACTTTGTGTATTTAATTAAAGTTATCGTTTATAGTTAGTATGAGTGAACGTGCGTTCGGTCATCGTCAACCTGCTAAAACTTTCGCACGATTCTGCATGTATTCAGTATTGCGGCTTTCTGCATCTGCATGTCTCGTTTCGGTATGTCGATGTCGTAGCAGAATCGAGTACATGCATTTTGCACACGCTGGATAGATTTTTTGGTTAGTACGCGACTGTGTGTTACCGGTATACGGGCATTTATTAAAACTAATAATAATATGTTCCATTACCAATTGTATGCATGTATTTGCAAATCATAATTATGTAAATTAACTGCCCAATTAATTTTCCAAAACATAAACCTTCAATGGACTAGGTGTATGACGCCGTACTAAACAAATTATGAAGAGCTGTCATTTACACTTACTTGTCAATTTACTTTGCTGTACATTGCTGGCAATTTAAATTTTGTTAGGTTTATGAAGTTGGAATTATAGTTAATTATCTGTATTAAGGCCATGATTAAGTAAAAGGACTCCGTTTATTTACCCTATTTAAAAAAGCCCGCTTACCGATGACGCACTGTATATCGCCGTAGTTCAGCTGTGACATGACTAAAGATTCAATGAGTATTTCCCTTACTTTCTCATTCAGGTACTTCCTAATGCTGTACAGCGATTTTAGCCTGAAAAAAGCGTTCCTTTAGTATTTACTATCTGAGTATTTCCATGTTCTATGTATCGCAACTGCACAAACTGCTGCCTGGAAGAGAGGAACGATCGAAACTATTCGCACGACGGATTGGATACTCCACAGTACGCCATTTTTTTCGTTAGAAGGAGAGCAGGGTTTAAGCAGTCAAAAGTGCGAGAAAAATCCAGCAATACAAGTATAGTACCCATGTCACTATCTGAGGCTGCGATGATGTCGTTTGTGACTTTGAGCTGGGCAGTTGCAGTACCATGTTTGCTCCGGAAGCCATTGTAAAGTTGGCAATAATTTATGTTCTTCCAAATATTTAGTGAGCTGTCCACAAACGATTTTATCAGCTATTTTAGAGAGCAGTGGTAGTGTGGTGTATGACGCAATATCGAATAATCATATGAAATACAACATTGTAGTAATAACCTTGTAATACAATACCCTAACAAAGGGTTTACGCACAAGTAAACACATCACCATTAAAGTGCATTAGCGATAAGAATCTACATCGTTAAACCTCTGTAAAAAAACCTCTTAAAACACTCGTGTGATGCTATTATGAAACTCGCTCACGCTCGTTTCATAAAACCACACTCGTATTTTAAGGCCTCTCATTATGAATCAGTCGCATAAACTACTATTTTTAACGATATATAAAAATCACGTACTCAATGGCGTGACTCGTTTAGTGTAAAGGATGTAATTACCGCGACATTTATGTTAGTTCACGGAAATAATATATGTAACGTTCTGATACATATATACATTTTTTTTATCAAACCAGACTACATTAGTAATAAATAGTAGGAACTCATATGGTTAAAATTACGGTATCATAATTACTTTGCAATATGCAATTTAAGTCTTATAGCTTTCTTCGATTAAGTTCATAATAGTACAAGTACGACGTGCCCTTCTGGCACGCGACAGCTGATATAACAGCCGAGTTATACATAATATTAAGCTTCGCGCATTGTTTTAGAGACTAACTTTACAATTACAATTTTTTTTACTAACCAATATTATAAAATACCCGTATAAATAGAAATTGTTTTCATAGAGCACAAAAATTCGTTGTAATTAGTATAGATCCAAATACCTACAAACACCGAATTTTAACCATACCGCAGTATAATTATTTTAGCAAGACAGCTATTATTTAGTAAATTCAATTTCTTTAAAATCAGTACATATCTGAGAAGGCTAAGACATGTAAGTTTTTCACAGTACGATTAGGCTGATCACCTAAAAGTAGCTGAAATTCTTATATGACAATGTTTTCGAGGAACGTGCGTAACTTATTAATAAAAATAAATCGAAATCTTATTAGCAAACTACAGCCAGGGTACATCCGAGGAAATATGTAGAATTCATTAAAAAAAACAAAATCAAAGGGAAAATTAATATATTTTTTTACAAACAGTGACACTACATTAATAATAATTCATATAGACAAATAAGCTACTATTTTGATAATGTTCAATTTATAATTAGATAATATTTTAAATAGAAGAGTAAGCTAATTTTTAACATTATAATTCAATTTACTAGTATTAATTTAAAAGAAAAAAATATCCAAAATAATAAAATAACAAGATAAAATTTAAAATGAAGGAAAAGCTATTAAAATCATTTAGTTTCAGTACACTAAATAACTTTTTAAAAAGAGAAAATAAACTATCATTCTTTTTCTTCAGGCGAAACTTAAAATAATAATAATAATAATGATTGAATAAAGTTAAATAACTAACCAACAAAAAATTAACGAATAAAAGAGCAAAAAAACAAGCAAAGATAAAAAAAAGAACAAAAATTGAGAACAACATTGTATCACAAATATCCTTTTTATCAGCATCAAGCGTCCGAGAGACTCCTCGTGCAGTCGCGTAAACGCATACGTGCGCCATGAACCATGGCACGACAAAAAGCATATAGGTGATATAAGGGATGCGCCAGGTACAAGGCAGGGAGGAAATCTTTGGATGCTGATCATGATTCGATCGAGTTATCAATCGCGAGAGCCCCTTAGACACGTAGTGTTAAAAGAACTGCCTGTTTACACATACATTGATATGTGATGCGCGCTTAATAAATTAAATAATATATCTTGTACCTTTAAGCAAATAATTATGTATGTATTGGTCAACCACGTAAATGCGTATCCCTACAAAACTACAAATAAAAAAAAACTATAAATCAACAAACTACAAATCAAAAAAAAACTATAAATCAACAAACTACTAATCAAAAAAAACTATAAATCAACAAACTACAAATCATAAAACTATAAATCAATAAAAAACTAAAAAACAAACTAAGACTACAAACAAATCAAAAAACTATTAAGTAACAAATTACTAAACAAAAAGCTACTAAAAGTGAGAAAGATCACTCCAACAAAAATAAAAATAAATAAAATATCAAAACGTAAAAACGTATCAAAAAACATAATATCATAAACTTGCTATTATTTAGTAGCATTAAGAAATACCGGGTGGAAAGGCAAGACGATCCTTCCCGCAAAGGGGGGTTAGTTTAAGTGATGGAAAATCGATTCGTAATGTTTAGATTTTTTTTTACGATCAATTATTAAAAATAATAAAATTAATTAATGTTCTTCTGTGACAACCCTACTATTACTATACGTACTAATTATCGTTTATACGTATTGATAAAGGTCACTGACTCTTGTGTAATTGTTAAAATGTTACTGACACTAATGAGGGTGGTCACTTGCAGTATTTTGCATTAAAAGTTAACTGCCTATAACTTCAAAACGGTTATGAATATGAGCCTAGTTTCTTTAGAGGAAATACTGTACTCAGTCTAAACAATCCCCCTTTTGCGGAAGGGATCGTCGTGCCTTTCCACCCGGTATACATTTTGTTTTATACATTTTTTTTACAACCAATAAGGAAATACTAATGTGATATTATAATCATGTAGAAGTACCTAATCATATAATATTAATAAAATAAAAAATAGATTTAGACATAACTATTTACTGTACGATAAGAGATTTCATATAAAAAAAACACACAACAGAGGGAATCAAACTTCTTATACTCGAAACCATAAACCGAAATTCAAGATTAACTTTTCAAGTTCAAGTTTAAACACTAACACGGAAAAATTTAATATTGTACACGATCAGAACTAAACTCTATAACTGTTAACAATAAAACTCAAATTAAAAACTTACCGTTTCACAGCAAACAGCAACAAACAACACACAAAGTTACAGTCCATCATTCATAATTTCATTTACACTGCCTACCCCTTCTGGGAATAAAGGCTTGAATCTTTTAATTACTTTACACAGTTTAACACAAAAAAAAACCGGAAACACACAATAACACGGCACTTACCATATAAAATTTGATTAACACATTTAAAAACTCTAAATTCTTAATAATAACTTAAGAGTCCGTATATAGCCGTTTGCTGAATTCGCTAAACTTTTTGAGGTCATATCTCATTAAATATTCGTTTTCCTAAAGATTTTATTGTGTAATATGAAAGATCATTTCAATTCAAGTTGAATAAGTGGAAAAATTGTTTACATTTAGCTCTCAATTTACCATATTTTGGCTCAGTCCAACCGCTGTTTTCTCAATTTTCGCTCGGAGACGTGTAAAACGACGTGGATTTGAAGAACTATTTGATTTCTAACCGACATGAAACAAATAAATCCATGTTGGAATGATAGTCTTCTTAGGAATTAGTAGAAAACATTTTATTAGTTACATATTAAATTGTTGAGTAAAACCGTATTTCCATCCAACAACTTTTGAGTAAAAACACACGAAGAATCGCCAGTATTTTTGGCCATTTAGCTCATTATTTCAAAAATATGAAGCCATAATAGGAAACTCTAGTTTAAGCGCTATTCGTACAAACAAAAATATATTTATGTGTCGAAGTAAATTTAAGCATAAAAAATATTTGAAATCACACTAAAGTTCGTAATAAAACACCGTGCACGGCGCTCGATTCGGCAGTACCGGCTTAGCCGTTGTCCGGGTTGGACCTGACAAGCCGAATACTGCCGGCCTGGCCTGGCCGTCGTGTAATTGTGGCTATTCACGAAGGCTACCCCTCGACTAAAATATTATTTTGATCTCCGGCTACACATAGTTGTTACCAACGTCGGGGTCAAACTATACTAGTGAGACATTCGTGAGGCTAATCGAGACAACTTACGAATTGTATAGCTCCCATGTCAATTATTTTACGAGTGATCGTGATACTTGGTGAATTTTTATAAACTTTTATTTAGTTCACCTATCCGTTGTCTGTAATTAAATATTGCAAGTTAAATTTGATCCACTTCCCGGTTTCCGATTGAGCTGTATAAATTGGATGACAATGTAATATTATTATGACATAAAGCTGATCTGATGATGAAGCTGGAAGGTGGTCATAGGAACTCCGTAATTAAACGACGCAACCCCATCAAGTTTGGGGTCGTGTAATTCGTCTTGACGAGTACTTTGGTTCTATATGGTAACTAGGGTCTGATAATGGAGCTGGAAGGTAGCCATGGAACTCCGTAATTAAAAGACGCAGCCCCATCGACTTTGGGCTCGTTTGACATATCTATATGATATGACGTGAATATGCAACTCCAACAAATATAGGAAATATTAAAAACTAAAAAGTTTAAAATTTAATTAAAGGAGAAAAACTTGTTAATTAGTTATTGTTATTAGTTACATCAGTCCACTTTGTGGGGGGTCCAAGGTCCAACGGCCATCACTTTTTCATTTGTAACATTCACAAGTACTTACAAACCACCGACATAATATGCAGGGTTGACAAAAATAACAATATGAATAGTGCAGGTATTAATATCGGTCGCGCATTCGCTCCAACGGTGCGCCATACAGCTACAGTAAGCTTGTGTGCGTGCTAGTAGTATTTACACACACACTACGCACTACGCGTCTCAAAATACCGAATCCTGAGCGAGCGCTTTTTTTAATAGCACTCTTAAAGGCTATAGCTAAAATCGGCTTTTTTCACAAAAAAAATAAGCTATTTCTGCTTCTTCTTCTGCAGCTTTGATAGTAATTTGTACAATATCATTCCACCACTTGTATAGAACTTGCGCTTTTAAAGTGTATTATCGTTTTGCATCTTGTAAGTCATTTATGACCTACGTATAGTGATAATATTTGCTGAAGTTGTTTCATCTTTCACTTTAGTTGTGGACGTACGGTGCAACATGTTTTATCTCCATATCTTTTTATCGCCCATCTTCTCCTTGGTCAGATTCTTACTATTCATGTCGCTAATGTAGTAAACTATAAAACAATATTCATAAATTGATTAGTTTTATTATTTTAGATTCAAGTATGGCGCGTAGGAAGACAAACCGTTCATTTGGTAAACTAAAGAGAGAGAAAATATTTAGTTGTCCTAAAGATTTAAACCAGACTATAACGAAATCAGCACAACGCTGGAATCTGGAAAGGTTAACAAATTATTAATATTTATCAGGTGATTAAGCTCATACGTTAGGCCAATCAACTGTAAGAAAAAATAAACTGTACCTACATTTCTAAATTACCTAGTATTTTATTTCAACAGATACACTAATGTTATACTATAATTCAGGTAAAGACCTAGAATTGAATAACCTGGAAACTGAAAACTCTAACAGTAGTTAATTATCGACCGAGTGAGCGGAAGCGAATAAGGTCGCCGTTTCAGCTTGGACAAAAAGGCTTTCGTATGTCTGTCCGGATTTCCGGCTGTTCTCCTCTAGAGGTCGCATTTCTCAACCGACGTGAATGGGCTTCGCTCAAAATTGTCTAGCTATCGCGGTTCTTGAGATACAGCCTGGTGAGAGACAAACGGATCCCAGTTTTTACCCATTGGGTACGGAACCCTAAAAAAAGGCACCAGTTGGCCATACGTTTCCAGCAAAGCCAAAGTTACTAAGTTTTAAGATGAATAAAGATAAATAAATATTGGGGACAATCTTACTCAAATCGACCTTGTCTCAAACTAAGGGAAGCTTGTACTGTGAAAGGTAAATAAGTACTTAAATACATAGAAAACCAATATCCATGACTCAGGAAGAAGTAAATGCCCATACCGTGATTCGAACAGGGCCTCCAGCTTCGTAGGCAGGGTCACTTCTTTAGCGGCGCTGAGCACTTTTTGGGATGGGGAAAAATTGTTAAACTCGTGACAGTCGTGACAGATTTTTGTGATGTCACGTGACCGTAGAATTGGGAGAGATTCGGGACGAGGCATGGGGCGGGGGGGAAAACGGGGGATTGACAAGGGGCACAGTTCTAGTTTGTACTTTATTGTTAACAGTATAAGGTCGTCACACATTTTCCGTAAATGTATATACAACATTTATATATTTACATTTCTAAATTACCTAGTATTTTATTTCAACAGATACACTAATGTTATACTATAATTCAGGTAAAGACCTAGAATTGAATAACCTGGAAACTGAAAACTCTAACAGTAGTTAATTATCGACCGAGTGAGCGGAAGCGAATATTAAGTAACGAAAAACTCAGATAAAACGGTTAAAGTATCAAAACTTTTCTACGCCGACCTAGCAGCCTCGCTCGACCCCCACCACGACACCTGCGCTGGCGCGCTCGGGAGACGGGTAATATACCTACAATCGAACTTTTGCCGGGCCGATACGGACTCTTAAATAGAACTCAAGCATAGTTTAAACCGACTAACCCACAGAACAAACTGATCTAAAAATAACTTACACCTACACCGCGACTAGTGACATAAAAATTCCACAGAACGACCACCCGCAAAGTTTCAACCTAAATCTTCATGGCAGCCATCAGCATCAGCAGACCAGCCAACCCTCGACCCACGCCGCGCCGAACACAATAACAAGACAGACTAAGATGACCGACAAGATCCACGTCACCGTATTGGCACCGACATTACACTAGTGGGCCCTATCAAGCTGTTCCGGAAGCTCTAAATCACGGTGGCATCACCACAGCTACCCGGTACGGGCTCATCAGGAAAAAACACCACTACGGTAACCATGGAGCAATCAAATACGACATACGTCTCAGTAGTAAACTGATGCGGCGACGATCTTTGTGTGTTTCTGTCTTATTCGACTTGGGTATAGGTCAGACTTAGGCGACTTTCCAGCTAGCAGGGAAAATGATAGAATGGAATGATGCGTTAAATATGCGTACCTAAGAATCGGCGGAGTCGTGTTCAAGGTGAGACGAATCATTTCAATAGAAATTCCATCATGGCCACTAGCGTTAATTTCTAAGAAACTTGTTTTCCTATACATTCTGTCATACTTAGTGAAAATCTTGTTAGTTAATATTTGGCTTGCGAAAAATGATTGTACCTACGCTGCGTTGCAATATATTTTAGCATTTCCCGATAACTTTAGGACGAAATTGTTTACTACATCGGGGTTGCATAAATTTATTTGAGCCTTATCTGTATCACCTAAAATGGACGAGTTGTGTTTGTACAAAAAAACGCTTGTAAACGCGGGTCGTGCGCGGTGCGGGTCGGGCACGGCAAAGGTCGTGCGCGGCGCGGGTCGGTATATCTCTCTCACTTAATATGTCTCTCAGTATGTCTATCACACAGTTGCGCGGGCTCGCCGAGGGCCCGCGTTGCTACCCCGAAATAGATAGAGATACCGTCCGACCCGTGCCGTGCACGACCCGCGGTCGGTGTGTGGAGGCCTTAAATGTATTGAGCGGTCGGTTTGGGTTTGGCGATCGACAGTTCTGCCACGATCATTGCATGGTCACTTACTTTGTGTCCATGCTGTACGTGTAGACGTTTACATAAGTTTTGACTATCAGTAATGAAAACATCTACCAGAGATTCGGTGTCACATGGGATTCTTGTCACCAATTGTACGAGGCTTCTGTGCGATAAAAATGTCTGCAATTTCATGGCGCGTCAAAGATATAAGTAAATTAATATTAAAAGAAAGTAAAAAGGTACTTCTGTATGTAGATACTGAACATGTCGAATGATTCGCTTAGCGCATCAATGGCGGTATCCACTGTGACGGACTTGGTTCGATAGGCAGTCCCCACGGCGAACTTACCTAACCCGCCTAGCTGAACCTCACACTGTCCACCACCACCTGAACCACATCTGTTCAAGTGCAGATTCAGGGAGTTCCTTGACACGCGCTCGCATGCCTCTGGGAATGTAAAATCTTACTCCACCTTTTCGCCCGCTGGGGCGGGGGTCTCTTCAAGACCGTAGTAGGTATTTTTCACTCCTATTTTTTTATTTTTTTTAATCCCATACAAGTTGTTTTCTAGCCCGTTTATAGGGAGTAAAACCAGTTTTTGATCCCTTTGTATTTTTTTTAATCCTGTCTCTTTTGCCACTGTCGCGGTTTGTTTTGTCTCTGTCGCGTGCCATACACCACATAGAGCAGAAAGCTTTAAAAACATTATTCTAAATAAATGT
The DNA here is from genome assembly GCA_945867215.1 of Epinotia demarniana. NCBI lineage: Eukaryota > Metazoa > Arthropoda > Insecta > Lepidoptera > Tortricidae > Epinotia > Epinotia demarniana. The sequence goes on from OX244259.1 coordinate 43,778,003, forward strand.
GGGCTAGAACGAGGCCAGAGACAATACCTATGTAATTTCAGTAGCGTGTTTAAGGAGACACTTTCATTGAGCGTTTTTAAATACCGCCTTTTTTCTTCGTGTAGCGCTTAGGGTCTCATATATATAGTCCTCCTTGAACGCTTTTGAATATTAACATTCTCTATAAATAAAAATACTTATGAATTTATTTATTGTTATTTAAACATGCGTTTATTTGATGTAATATGATTATATCAAATATTGACATTAGAAGTTTAAGATACAAAAGAAGATAAAAAAGCCCGCGAAACATACCTACCTACGTATTTTTTACAATAAAAAACTGGTGTCACTTATGACAACCATATAAAGGCAGATCCTATACTTATATTTTCAATTCAAAATGATGATTTCATCCAGTTCAAGTGAAAATGATGCGTTAACACCCGAGTTTGTTAAAATGGAAGCAAAAAACTCCATTAACAATGTTCTGCCTGCAAAAAGCAAAGCAAAATATTTGAACGCCTAATATGTGAGAGCGTAAAGTGAGAGCATGAACAACGACATTCAAACAAATACCTACTTAGGCGCCTAATCACAGTTTTCGCGCCGTAACAGTAAGTAAATAAATACCTACCGATAGATTTAAATACATTTAGTTGTAATGGTTTGCTCTTTCTGAAGGTTCCATAGTCTATTTCCTAGCAACCCTTATAGTTTTACTATGTCTGTATGACAAAGCCATCGTCCTCTTGAATTACCTAGTTATATTAAACCTTGTTTTTGGGTAAAACATTGCTTTTTGCAGGTGGCATTAATCTCCGGAGTTGCGGGCTATTCAAATTACTGACGATATAAAAAACATACGGACACATATGTATAACTAGTACGGTTGACATTAAAACTAAAACGGATAAGATCATTTGTCGTCCAGGATAAATATGATCACTGAAAAATACCAATTCCTGCGGCCGTCCAATAATATATGTATCTTTTCAATTAAATATAATTATAATGTAACTATCGTGTTTTAGTCATCATGGAAGGACTGAAAAGAAGAGTGTAATGCGCGGCAGCATAATTATTTAATACCTCGGGCGACGTTGCTAGAATCCCTCACTACGTTGAGGATTCCACCTTAGAATCCCTCGCTACGCTCGGGATTCTATTCTGGCATCCTTCCCTTTTGTTCTGGATTAAATCAGTCACCCTTGTTTAATGCTATTATATCTGGCTTAAATCTGTCCAATAATACAACCAGCCTTTTCTCGGCCCGCATTTAAAGAACGTATATTCAGTAAAGCCAAAGTTAGGTAATGCCACTTTTTACGGTTCATTTTCTAGTTGTAAGGCAGGCGGTTGTGGTTATACATACAGAATATTAATAAATGAGAGTAGCCGCGAAATGTTGAGATTTATATAAGTGTAGATGATAGATGCGAAAGTGTGCATGTCTGTCTATCTGTCCGACAGATAGACAATCTGTCCGTATGTCCGTCTGTCTGTCTGTAAGTAAAGCTTGCACTAGGGAAACTATACACTATCCAAACTATCCATACTAGTCCAATCTTCCATTCTTATATTATACATGCGAAAGTGTGTCTGTCTGTGATATCTGAGATAGTTTGAGTCCCGGGGAAGGACAAAGGGTAGGCCTGGAAATCATCCCCTAAGGGTGTGAAAGTTTGTACGGCGCTATGGTACTCGTATAAACGAGTTTCAGGCGGACGGAGTCGCGGACAGAAGTTCCATAAGTATATTACATTAGAAAATCATCATGCCATTTCATGGAAAACTTGTTATCTTAAAGATAAGCAAATTAAACCAAAGTATTTTCAAAATACCTATCTTCTTTAGCCTACATCACTTCCACGATTATGATTTATGAGGACTCCAACGACACCTCATATTATGCCAAAATCCGTCAAGCCGTTTGTAGTGCAATTAAGGTTTTAACCGACTTCAAAAAAAGGAGGAGGTTCTCAATTCGGCTGCTTTTTTTTTCACTGTTTGTTACCTTAGAACTCCGTCATTGATGAGCCGATTCGAATTTTTTTTTTGTTCTTACGTGTAATACTTCCAGATGCGTCCCATTTTTTTCAAAATTCAGTTAGATGATGGGATCCATGAAGAATTGAGGGGACTCTTCAATTTTATTAGGCACGCGTGTAGTGATTTTGGTATTTTCTGTTATAACTCGTGTATTTACATCCGGAATCATAAATTTGGTGGCGTGGAATTGATGATGAAGACCACAGATGACTTATCGAATTCCTCAATTATGTACTTAATAATTTACTTTAAGAACAAAGTTTTAACCGACTTCAATTTAGTACTCCGCCAAGCCACGAGAACATTTCCTTTTTTTTTTTACAATTTAAGTACCACATGAACTGATTTCCGATAGCAAATGCGTTGATTACCTACTATAAAAAAACAGAATCGCTGTATGTGGGCCGATAATATTTGAGGACTTCCATCGATTCCCCAAGATCATCACCAATGGCACTTCATTAGTTCCTATTTCAACGGAATCTTATGAGAACCTGTGACGTACTTTTACACTTTTAAGTACATAATTGAGGAATTCGATTAGTCATCTGTGATCTTCATCATCAATTCCTCGCCACCAAATTTATGATTCCGGATGTAAATACACGAGTTATAACAGAAAATACCAAAATCACTACACGCGTGCCTAATAAAATTGAGAAGTCCCCTCAATTCCTCATGGATCCCAACATCTAACTGAATTTTGAAAAAAATGGGACCCACCTAGAAGTATATACATACGAACAAAAAAAAATCGAATCGGCTCATCAATTACGGAGTTCTGAGGTAACAAACATTGAAAATAATAATAATACCTAATAAAAAAATACAGCCGAATTGAGAACCTCTTCCTTTTTATGAAGTCGGTTAAAAAAGTACGTCACAGGTTCTGATAAGATTCCGTTGAAATAGGAACTAATGAAGTGCCATTGGTGATGATCTTGGGGAATCGATGGAAGTCCTCAAATATTATCGGCCCACATACAGCGATTCTGTTTTTTTTATAGTAATCAACGCATTTGCTATCGGAAATCAGTTCATGTGGTACTTAAATTGTAAAAAAAAGGAAAATGTTCTCGTGGCTTGGCGGAGTACTAAATTGAAGTCGGTTAAAACTTTGTTTGTAAAGTATATTATAGATATATGTAGGTAACGGTTTTCCCAAGCTGGCACAGCTTGGGAATTAACATAAACGGAAGATATTTAAGTCACTTAAGGTTCGCTGACGACATAATATTATAATGTCTCAATAAACAAAGTGCCCAGCTAGAGCAACTGATACAATGCCTACATGAAACTAGTATCAAAGTAGGCTTAAAAATGACCTTTGAAAAACAAAATTAATGATTAATAGCACCCACAAAACCATACAGTAGACAACACGCCGGTAGGCTTTGTAGATAGCTATATTATAGGTGCGAAAGTGTGCATAGACATCTGTCCGTATGACAGTCGATTACGCAAGCAAATCTAATTCAACTCTCAGCACAACGAATATGAAGTGGACAGACGAGTAAAATAGCCTGGAACAAGTTCTGGAGCCTGAAAGAAATCCTGAAAACGAAAATGAATATGTAACCCAAGAATAAAGTAATGGATACATGTATCCTCGGTTCCACATGCTAGTTCAACTTGGTTGTTCACCAATAAGATAAAAGCTAAATCAAAGACATGCCAGCCTGTCAAATATAAGGAAAATGCAGGAAATACCCCACGTACACATGAGGACCATAATTAAGACAATAGACGCTCTAAAACATGCCAAATCACTCAAATGGATCTCCATTTCAGTGATTTGGCATGTTTTAGAGGTTGTTTTGTAATAATTGTATTATATGGGCAGGATATGTCTGGACTGCCTGCTGACTCTCACTTGACTGCTCAAGTTACGCTTGGAAGGGGCCTACAGGAAAACGACGAAGAGGGAGACCAAAAAGTCGTTGGTCCGACGACATAAGAAGAATAGCCGGTACTCTGGCAAGAAAAAGCCACCGACAGAAAAAGGTGGAAGTCCTTGGAGGAGGCCTTCACCTGATGAGGGGTTTTTGTCCGTAACAATACTATATATGTTATTAAAATTAAACTATTCATAAGTAATAAATGTATAAGTAAATAGTAATAACTTAATTCACAATTGATATGGCATGACATTATTAACCAAGTTCAAAAAAAAGGAGGAGGTTCTCAGTTGGGTTGTATTTTTGTATTTTTTTTCAATATTTGTTACCTCAGAACTCCGTCATTTATGAGCCGATTCGGTTTATTTTTGTTTGTAAGTATATGCTTCCAGGTGGGTCCCATTTTTCCAAAAATTCAGTTGGATGATGATGGGATCCATGGGGAATTGAGGGAACACCTCAATTAATATTATGCACGCGTGTAGTGATTTTGGTATTTTATGATATAACTCGTGTATTAACACCCGAAAATAATAAATTTTGGTGGAGTGGATTTGATGATGAAGATCGTAGATGACTTACGGAATTCCTCAATTATGAACTTAATATGATAAGATTCCGTTGAAATAGCAACTTATGATGTGCCAAAGGTGATACTTGTGGAATCGACGGAAGTCCTGAAAAAAGTTTAGTTTTTTTTCTCAAATGATCAACGCGTTTGCTCTTGTAAATCAGTTCATGTGGTAAATTGGAAAAGAAACGTGGAAATGTTCTCTTGGCTTGGCGGAGTAACCTACTATTAAAAGTAGGAAGTAGGAGGAAAGTAAATTATCAATTATATTTTAGTAATAATAAGAATCCGAGAACCGAAAACGGCCATGTAAAAAACTTACTTACACTACAAGAAATAAATGGTGATTTTTATTTTTATTTGTTATTTTATAATCAGCGGTTTTTTGAAGGGCCGGCAGGGGGCAATCGAGGGTCGGGAATGTAAGAGAATTATATAGTAAACGATGTTCTACAACCTTGAAAAATATTACACAGCTAGCCAATGAATGTTACTTCCTCTTGAATCATTCGAATTTAAGATAATGCTTATAGGTAAGTGTAAAAAAAAAACAGAAAAACACTAAAAACGTGTAAAACGCACTCCCGTATTGTAACAACTGAGTCGTAAGTATCAAGAATTATTAAATGAATTGTATCAAATAATAAAGTTAAAACTATAGTTAAATCCTTGCAATCTTCATTTCTTAACAAATATGTACTTATTTCGTGTAAAAGTATCACAAAGATGCCCAATTTTTACGCTCTAATTCTTCATACGAATTAGTATGGAGCGGCCGGCTCACTACAAGTGCGACCGCTCGCGGCGGCCGCGTTCAGTCGGCCGCGAGCCTCCGGAGCGAGACCACGTCGCTTGGCGCCGCATTGACAGATTGCGATCGAACCGTGTACTTACACAAAATGAGTACACAGTGGTTCAAACGAAAATTATTCTTATGTTCATTGATTAACATATTTAAATCACGTAGAACTTAATAACATGCTTCCTCGGTTTGATCATAAGAAAAACCGGTCAAGTGCGAGTCTGACTCGCGCACCGAGGGTCCCGTGCAAACTAACAATTAACTCAAGGTAAAGTAAAAGTCCCAATATATTGTTAAATTACCTATATTAACCCAACACAATAGAATTCAATTTCAAACAACGAGTAACTCTTACACCAAGACAATTGAATCGCGTTTTTATTTTTGACTTGCTATTGAAATTAAATACACGCGTCCCAATCCCAACCCCATTAATTCTAGAAAAATCTTAACAGCGCGAATGGGGTCAGCGCCATCTATCGGCCCCATTTGGTACTAACAAGGGCAAGGGCAATCGGCTTAGTATGTATGTTGGTCTTTTAGCGATTATTGTTTATCACGTGAACTGATCTCGATTATTATTGTTTTATTTGATAGAGAGTACTTCTATTTATAGTTTTATAGGAATTTCAAAACAAAAAAAACTTATAAAGTTGATTAAATTGCAAATCTAACTAGGAAATGCAAATCTAACTGATTTTTGAAAATAAAACAAAAAATATGCTTGATACAGAGAAAAAAAACTTTTCCCGTAATATATATGTTACTCTTAATCACAAGTAATTATTTCAAATTTTTCGCTTGAATAACTTCGGAGATAAGGGGGGGGGGGGGGGGAATGAACTTTTTTTTAACATTTTCCTTCATTGTTCAAAATTTTCCGAGTGTAGAAAAAAAAAGAAAAACTGCTTCAAAAATTGCAACTCGAGCCCTTTCGAATGATACCCCACTTGACCCTATAGTTGAATTTTTTTTTGCCCCTCCTCATATTCGTAAGTTTTTATAGAAAAATTAAATGTATATTTAAATTTTTCATTTTCCATGCACGCGGATAACTCTCATTTATAACCATTCCAAGTTTTAAGTTGATAGCTCGAGTAGTTCGTGAGATATTTCACTTTGTGACAGACAGACAGACGGACTGAGTCGCACCATAAGGGTTCTTTTGTTACCATTTTTGGTACGGAACCCTAAAAAGGATTGGGTAGTAATTAGGGTGAGTTGCACCAAACCGTCTGTAATCGTAAGCAGTGTTCGTTAAAATCTGATTGTATGGAACGTTTGACAAGTTTCTATGGACTGACAGCTGTCAGCGCCATATTTAACGTTGATCGGTGTGTAATCGTAAGTCGATGCAACCCGCCCTTAGATGTAATTGAAATCTAATTATACTCTAGGGCCGTTTTTAGATTTAACTTAGCTTTAATTTAATTTAGTTAATGTTATAGTTATCATCTTGTATATGTCTGTGTAATAAAAAAAAAAAATCAAAATATTATACTCTATAGGTCGCACCTCTCAACAGATTCTCGTGAAATTTTGTGAGCGAGTCCGATATTTAACTAAAGTGCAAAAATGATTTCGTATGTCCGGCTGTCCGGCTGTCACCTCTATAGGTCTCATCTCTCAACAGATTCTCGTGAAATTTTGTTAGTGAGTTCGATATTTAACTTTAGGCCCAAAATGGTTTACTGCCTTTTCGACGAAATATGTTTCTTTAAATTTCACTTCGCAACCAAATTTTCGCAGAATTTTTATTTGGTAAATCAATCGTTGGCATAACTTTACTTCGCACTATGCTTATTTGGCAACATTTTTATAATGCAATACTACACTACAACAAACTTTTATGAGGCAAATAATTAAGAAGTAAATGATTTTCTTAGGCAAAAAACCAACCGTCAAATGTAATTTGGGAAAATATAAACTTTGCTTTGGAATTATGATAATTACTATTATTAGTAACGTATAGTTAGCATAATATTTTTTGTTGGATTCTGAGGCAGGTCAGTGTAGGTACAACGACGAGCGAAGCGAGGAGTGTTAGGAAGAACCGCGAACCTACAGGGTGTGAGCCGAGCGAGCGTAGCGAGCGTGCAGCGGCAGCGGCCGGCGATGTTCCGGAAACGAACAAGTTTTTCCTCATACTTACATCCTAATCATATAATCTGACAGCTGTCACATGGAGGTGGAGTGGGAAACACGTTGACAAGCAACTCACTTTGGAATGAGACGCGAGCTGTAGTGCGGTTGTGCTCCCAACCTTCCGCCGACTTCATCACGTTCCGTGTTACAGAATTAGTAATCTGTTTTCATCCGAGTGGTTTATGATTATTTCGCGCTATTTGTAATTCTAATCAATCTGATTAAACCTAAGGAGTGTAGATCGACTTCTATTTCGTGAAATATCATGGTTAACGAGAGTGGGGAAAATAATGAATCTCCTCACGTTCCGTGTTACAGAATTAGTAATCTGTTTTCATCCGAGTGGTTAATGATTATTTCGTGCTATTTGTAATTCTAATCAAACTGATTAAACCTAAAGAGTGTAGATCGACTTTAATTTCGTGAAATATCATGGTTAACGAGAGTGGGGTAAATAATAAATCTCCTCACGTTCCGTGTTACAGAATTAGTAATCTGTTTTCATCCGAGTGGTTTATGATTATTTCGTGCTATTTGTAATTCTAATCAAACTGATTAAACCTAAAGAGTGTAGATCGACTTTAATTTCGTGAAATATCATGGTTAACGAGAGTGGGGAAAATAATGAATCTCCACCAGTTCCGCCCGACCCTCCTACATACTCGTACATATGGCAAAAATCGCCCTCGCCTAATATTCAGAGCAATGACGCGTAATTCAATGTCGGAAAGGCAAAAACGTCCCTCCCAAGCAAAAATTTTGCATGGCAATTGATTGCAAAACCTTTTATTGCGCGTATTCTTGGCGTATTCCCATTTTGTCGAATTTCGCGTTTGTATTCAAGCGGTTGCCTGCCAATTTTTTATTTTTTTTTCTTTGCTCGTTTACTCGGCTCCGGTCACACTAGGAGGGATGGCATAAAAATTCCACTATATAGACAGCGTACACACTTTCAGGCTACCGCGTTTCAATCGGTTGCCACGCAACATTTTTTTTTACAACCCTTCTCCTATTTCCGAACCAGTCACAGTTGGCTCAATTCGGGTTGCACAGGGTGGTTCCACAACACTTCGGGAGCTCAAATACCGCTAGCCATCTGGTTGCCTCTCCAACATTGAATTACGCGTCATTGCTTTAACTATAAGCCGTTCGGTCGAACAAAACAACTGTCCACATAGTTAGATAGGCTGCGCGCTCGGTTCGGGCGAACGTTGGTAGGTATTAAGATGAAATACCTATATTTGACATAACAATTTTTATATTTGGTAACAAAATCCAAAGTTACAATTTTGTTGGCGAGTGAAAGTCCGACGCCCCACTGTGTATACGTGCATGTGTGCGTGTGCGGTGCGCGAGCCTCTATCGTTGTGTGAGTAGCGCTAAAAACCTAAAATTTATCTCACAGATAGTTTTATCTGGGAATTGAAAAATCGGCCCTATAGAAACAAAAATATCTATTCACGATACCACATGACATACGAGTAGAGTATACGTGGACTAGTTTTTTTATTTTCTACAATTGGGCGTTTAGTGGCCTCGATTTTGAATTTCGAGTACTGTCTTGTCTTCAATGACACCAGCAAGATTAATTGAAATCGATTGACGCATGATTCATAAAAAAATCGACCCACGCTTTGATCTTTAAGAGTGCCACAGACGAATAAACATACCTACATCCATAGAATGGTAAACTCAATTACCCTTATCTGCGTGGCGCAGTCGGGTGATAAACATTTTAGGTAATAAAAGTACACAGAAAACATCGAAGAACATTCGGCCACATCACTAAAATAAATGCTCTTACCGGGATCCGAACCCAGCATCGCTGTCTTCCTACGAAGCCGTAGTCTTAACTAGGCCAAAGACGAAAGCAAATGTACGTTATTCTAGTAGTTATTCATTTGTCATTTGGTTCAATTTCAGAGATGCAACTAAGAGACAAACCAAGGCAAGGCCATCAATTAAATCAATTGATTCCGCAAGCGTTGCAATTATGATACTACTGATGTTGGTATGATATGCATTCAACACTATCATTGCCTCATTGTGACGTAAATAATTGTATTAACAGATTTAACTACATGTAATCAATAGTACCTACGTTATAGTGACGATACCTATTACTGAATTAAGGGATTAAAAATCGGCCAAGTGCGTGTCGGCCCACGCGCAGTGTAGAGTTCCGAGGTTGCCTGTCTGTGTAAGTTACAACGACACGCGCGCTCCAACTAAACGGTGCGGTTGCGCAGCAATTTGTACGAAAGCTGGCCTTTCTAAGTACATTTTAAGTCGGTCGACTATTAATCGGTAACTAGTTATGCCTTCTTAGCCGTGATAGTTTTCCTTTCAAATTCAGTACATGTACTATTTTTTCACATCCCCAGTAGTAGCCATGACTCGAACAAAAATTAGGGCTTCAAAGCCCAATATCTCGCAAACGAATCACTAAATTGAAAAATAGTTCTTAGAAACCCATAATATTTTTGAGCAAGCTATCCAACGATACTCCATACTATAGATTTAACGTGAAAAAAAATTACATCTCCACTATAGGAGTAGGAGAGGTACCTACCTCTACCCAAAAAAAAGACCGGGTTGCACTCTGGGAGAGCCCGCAGAAGTGAAAACATGAATATTAACGTGGTGCATTTTTGATATTTTGGAATGGTTAGGGGATAATTTTGCATTAATTATCAGTATCAAAAACAAAACAGAGCCGCTAAAGAAGTTTTCACTTAAAACATATTTTAAAGATTGTATTCTCTTGTTTTGTTGCCGTGATTGATTTATATACCTACCCATGCCGAATTACAGTTTTTTAATATTTATGGTTACTGAGCTCAGCCGAAGACGGACGGCCTCACGGACGGCCGACGGCCGGCCAGACGGACATGGCGAAACTATTAGGGTTCCTTGTTGACAACGGAACCCTAAAAAAGGGCTTTCCAAGCTAGTGAGGTAAAAAATAATACCTAAGTTACGCTTATTCATTACATTTATTTTAGATGATATTGGCGCAGGTGCTGTGTGGGGCTCCACGGGAGTTGGTAACAAATCGCAAAAATACGATATCTTACACTGACATTTTTAACCATCAAATTGGCTCCATTATCTTTAGCTTTCGGGACCCGCGGGAGAGACTACCTTTTACTTTTCCTTGTTTATTCAGTCAGCAAAATTTCCACAACTCATCTTTACTCTGCTTTTACATTGAAGAAGTGCCGATATATTAGGCTACTGTGGCTGCTAACTGTAACATCGATTGTGTAACCTATATGTATAGGTACATTAGTTACATCATGCTATCATAATGGTTAGTGCCTTACCTGTCTTAACGCGCTCCAATTGATCAGGGCGACAGAAGAAATGACAAGCAGGAGCGAAATTATCACACTGACGAAAGTACCAATGGCCATCGATTTCGCGTCGTCCATTAGGGCTGCCATGTGTTCTGCGTTACTTCCATTTTTCCTGTCAATGCAAACACTTTCGAACATCGTGCTTCCAAAGTTTAGGGCTAGTATGTACCTACACTACTTTATATTATCAAGCCGGGATTGAATGGGATCGGAGGTGACAATTGTCCCATAAACCTAAGGCGCTAGGTTGATTTATGCGTTAAAAGCTGCGATTCCATAGATACCTTCTATGCGGTAATCGCAGGTAGGTATCTATGAAATCGCAGCTTTTATCGCATAAAACAACCGCGCGCCTAAATACGCTAAAGTTTATATGAACTGCCAGCTATTCAATTTCTAAAATCAACGCGGTCGAATATACGCCTGCAATGGGCACTAAGAAAAACGTCCTCACAATCTGTCTCCTCCTCCGAAAGCCCTGGTGAGAGGCATGTAGCTGGTGTACTGGGACTGGTAGCCGGTGCGCTCGATGAAGGCTGTGCTTAGCTCTCCGATCTGCACTAGAATGAAGCATACGCCGCCGCCACTCATAATTCCCAGCAGCACACCCATCGCTGTCGCTAGTCGCTCTGTCCATGTTGCGTAGCGATACTACAAGTGGACATAGGGATATATCAGCGATGCCGAAGTTTAAACAGTGTAGTCAATAAAACGTTGTACTGACAAGACCAGGCAGTGTATTCATAGCGCCGCTCACGCTCATTTATTTTAAGCATATTGGATTGTCATTTGTATGGAAACTACTTTTTTCGTGGTGCTACAATTTCTTTTTACGTTAGCATTCTACAATGGTTCTTCTTCTTCAATCCATATAAGTATTGTGAGCTGTATCTTTCACGGTGAAAGTTTCAACAAAGTCGTGGCATTTCGCCTAAGTAGACTTGTGACTTTCGTGTTACAAAGTAAGTCGTCGAAATGACATCTTATTGACATGTCTCACTTGAAAATAACCAATCTCATTTGATTTGGCGATCGGCGGTGCGCTAAATATTTTTTGTTAGGTTTTTGCTACACGCAGTTAAGATACTTAATTATAACAATGTATGTAGATAATTATTGGTAACGTTATACAGTAAAATTTGTCAAAATGAAAAAATTACGACAGACGTCCTTACAGCCCGAGGCAGCCTGACCATCTGCCTACAAACATAAATGAAATAACTTATACAGTAGCCGGCAAATAAGTTGCGCAACGCGGGACGAAATGGGGGGACTGCGAACTGTACGTGCAAGAAGCACTCTCCTGCGTCTGCTGCGTGCCCCCCTTCGTCCCGCGTTGCGCAAGTTATATGCCGGCTCGGATACTGTATCCGTGCCCGATTTGTGTGTAATTTTGTATATATGTATTTTTTTATGTTTTTCCAAAATAAAATCCCACTTGTTTGTCACATATTCAATAAGGAATAAAAGGATACAAAAATGAATACTGAAAACTTAATAGCAAAAAACTATTCAGGTTTTTAGTTAACTACGATTGACTAAACTTTGCGATCCTGATCTATCGAGGCAAATGAATCAAATCGTGTTTTTGGCCGCATATAATTGTAGCAAATATCTTTAAATAACAGTTAAAAAAGAAACTGTCTCATTTTATGCAGTTTTCTTACAATAAAGTAGGAAATTCCAAGGCCCATTCTATCCGCTTGTAGTAGTGGGTAGTTTTCTGAAGCAGTCTTGAAAAATCACGATTGTGTGAATACATCACTACTGTACACAAATAACGACTGTGCACAATGGCGAATGTGGTGAAATACTATTGTGTGGAATTCAGATTGTGCAGAATTGCGAACAGGAAGAATCGCTTATGTACACAAATAACGACTGTGCACAATGGCGATTGTGGTGAAATGCTATTGTGTGGAATTCAGATTGTGCAGAATTGCGAACAGGAAGAATCGCTTATGTGCACAAATAACGACTGTGCACAATGGCGATTGTGGTGAAATGCTATTGTGTGGAATTCAGATTGTGCAGAATTGCGAACAGGAAGAATCGATATTGGCATGAACATCGATTAATCCTGGGCCCAGTGATGTAATATAAAAATAGGATTGGGCCTGTCACGTCCCGGTTATAGCGAGAGATCCGGGGGAGGCAGTTATTTCTTGTAGGTACCTGATTAAGCAGTTAAAAATGTCCACTTTTTAATAATTTCCAGTGTGTTACGCCAATTAGCAATATTAAACTGCTTAATCAGGTACAAGAAATAACGGCCTTACCCATCCACGTTATATAGGCTCACTTTCGAGTAAATCTAAGTACTTGAATACCTAGAACCTAAGCTTACATAGAACTTGATATTATTTTTACTTACTATTTGGAAGTATGGTAGTTTAGGTGCCTCCTTTTCTTTTTCTCTGAAAATAATACATAAAAATAAATAGCAGGTACTTATAATAAATAAATTAGTACTTATTTCATGTTGCTAGTCTTTGACTGATAGTTTAATAAAATACGTCTGATCGAAATCAACGGATAATGGAGTGACTAACTTTTACTCGCGACAATTTCCGTCGAACTTCTCCCCTCAACTTCATCTCCTGGGGGATGATTATCGGAATAAAAGTATTCTTAGCTATAATTCATAATAATAATAAATATTAGCCATAATAATAATAAATAAATCAGCCTATATACGTCCCACTGCTGGGCACAGGCCTCCTCTCATGTATAAGAGGGAACGGGAAGTAGTCCCCACGCTGGCCCAGTGCGGGTTGGGGACTCCACATACACCTTTGAATTTCTTTGTGAATGTATGCAGGTTTCCTCACAAATGTTTCCTCGAAAATACCCGCATACTGTGGTATATTGCTAAGCAGGGCTCATCAACAATTGTGACAAATACATTAATATAATTAATTCACGCGGATGGAGCCGCGGCCACGTCTAGTCATAATACAGTTTTAGACCAATAAATATGAATAAACTAGCTTCTGCCCGCGACTCCGTCCGCGTGGAATAAACGTTATATAGTATAATACCTCCAAACCAACTTTCCCTCCCATTTAATCCCCTTAGGGGATGATTTCCGGGATAAAAGTATCATACGCCCTTCCTCGGGACTCAAAATATCTCTATACCAAATTGGTTTATTGGTTTACTATTAAGGGAACAGACATACAGACAGACAGTCACACTTTCGCATTTGCAAAATTAATATGGATATAATAAGGAACAATCGTACACAACCTAAATAAGGCTTTATGCTACGGGTAAATATTAGATCAATGAGTAATTTAACGTTATTTTACCTAGTTATATTTACTAATTTAGAAACTGATTACATGTGGTACCGGTCCAATAGTTACTTATCAGTTTTTGTTTTACAAATTTTAATTTCCGTTATTATGTAAATACTGTGCTAACACGGTTGTTTTTTTCACAATTCCTGAGGTAAGTAGTTTTACTTTTCAGGTTGTATGGTAAAAATTACATCCACGATTAGAACTACAGACAAACAAACACACCATATAAGGGAAATAAAATCGCGTGGCGAATATTTCATCAGTTCTTCCTACTTACTTTTTATCTTTTTTGGTTCCCATGCCGAAAGAGAAAATTACACTACAACAGTATAATTTTTATCCGCTACAAAATCAACTCCCGTCACACAACATAAGCCGCGCGTCTGATCTTCAGACGGGAAATGAGACAATATTAAAACGTCGCCAATGTATTACGGCACTGATTGGGAACGCGAATATTTGTATAGTACTTACCGTTTAATTTATAAGGCACTTCGGGCACACATACATCTCATGAAATGCGTGCGATCTTCCAAGTATGGTACTTAATAAGTTTCAGAGGACTCTGCACCGACACGACTTCCGATCAATACCTATAATGGGAAATCAATAAGTCTTAAACACGAGAGTTTGGATATTTGAGATGTTTGTTACTCAATCACGCTTAAACCGCTCAACCGATTTGGATAATTAACATTACATTACAACACTTGTGAGTTATGGTTATATCCCGATTAAGTCACGTTGGCACCTCACAGCAAGATATATGCATGAACACGGTGCATTCTTAATTTAACCGGGTTGTACATAATGTACACCTTTTTTTCAATTCTCGGCAAATGGATTCTTACTCGACTAAAAAAATTAAATCCTTTTTGTCAATTAATTATCAATTTCTTTTTGGAAAAGGTTTTAGAGACATTTAATTTAGTAAAACTATTCACTTTTAATAACATTTTACGTGAATTAAATACAGATAACATTCTAAAACTAAAATATTATTTTATTCTGTATTGGCTGTTTAGAGATTTCTGTGCCCGCACTGCGAAAACTTCACGAAAAAAAATCTGTTGCGCGCCACTATAGGTTATTTCACAAATATTTGTAAAATTTGTTTATGTGTGTTTGGTTATTATCAAAAATGTTGACTCGTGATGACTAGAAAAGTGATAAATAGAATGGATGCCACTGGAAATTCTTGGCGATGTGCAGTTGTGAGTAAAAACCTGTTGTCATCTTAATGATTTACTTAATGTAAAGGAAATAATTTGGCAGGCCATGACATTTTCATCTTATTAAAATAATTTTTTACTCGCAAAGTGTGTTGAAAAACGTCGTATGATACGCGTGAGCTTTGATAATTACATCCTCGGCTTCCTTATCACCAGTGATCGGAATAGGCAGAGTATAAATACCTAAACTTAGTAGCACAGAGACAAAAAGTGGAGATTTCCTTACGACTATATTTTTGCGTGACTAAAATCCCGGGAACTTACTAAGTAACTAATATTTTATAAATAGGATAAAAATCAATGTTTTTCGGGTTCAATAGAATCAATAGGCACAAAATAAAACAACCAATAATATAAACGGATTCTTTATAGATATTACGTCGTAATACAAATCACATAGAAACACAGTATAAACCTGTCTGTACTCGATAAAGGATGGTATGAAACTGTATTGTCAACTTATTATTAATGCATAAAAAGGATAGCAGGTAGCAGCAACAAGTGATAACGACATCTGGTTCCCTTTTACACCATAACAATAGGAACCACGAGAAATATAATAGATAATAAGACAACTATTCTCTATCTATCTCTTTCACTTAAACAAGAAATGTGAACGAGGATAAAAGAGACAGATTAATTTTAAATATATAATAAAATTGTTGTTTCTTCTGTAGTCCACAGAAATATAGAAGTAACAACAATTTTCTCATTGGTGATTTTCAAGTACAGTAAAAAAAAATAGTGTTGCTGTTACTACTGAATTATTGATACATCCAAGATTCAATTATAGGATTTACTTTTATATAACTTTAATTTTTAATCCGGTAAGTCCCGGGAAAAAATGTTAGCGCAAGGAAGTCTCCACTTCATGACTTTGTTCTACTAAGTTTAGGTATTTATACTCTGCCTATTCCGATCACTGCTTATCACGCTCACCTGCGGTTCGCGTGAACAATTTCGCCTCTGATGTAATTATCAACATACCTCACTTGTATCACAATGTACTATTGTAACTCTTGCCGTATCGATCTCTTTGTAATCGTTGTAATCGACTGTAGGTGGCAAAGTAGGTGATACAATTTATTGAAATGGTAATAGATTGATTTTATAACAAGCGCACAACACAAACCATTTTGACCGACTTTAATAAAAAGAGTAGGTCCTCAGTTCGATAGTATTTTGTTTTTTTATCATGTCATATTATTTCCTTTATTCTTAGTTGGGCTTATTGTAATATTCTTATACAAGTACATACAAAATATTATTACAGTGTACGAGATTTGGGACTGGTCCATTGACCGTTACAATATGGTGTAAATTTAAGTGATGTGGCTAGAGTAAATCGATTGTCATAATATCCGATTACGATTGATGATGGCTAGTAAAAGGAATCGATTGATTACTGTGTTAATAATTATTTTTAGGAAATCAAATAGAGAGCCTATACACTGTCGTCTGCTAACACAGGTGTCCTGTAAGTAAAGAGAGAGACTGATAGTGCGAGAAAAATTGAGAGAGCTCGCGCGCCGTGCAGAAATCAAAGCCATATTTTCAAACGCAACATTTTGCACTGTGATTTTGCACAATCAAATATGTCGATTTCGATAGATGTGATTTTATTTAGTATTATCGTGACAGTAATTAAATAATACATTGTTATTTTCCTATTCACAATTTATTTTTGTTCAGAAAACCAACAGCTTAGTAAATAAGACTAAGTTATAAACAATATATATCAGACAAGCCAATTGGCTGTAATTACAGGTTTCCATAGATAGGATTTATAGGTGAGTACAGATACACAAGAGCAACAAAAACTGTTGCAACTTGTGGTTGTGATAAGTATGTACTTATCACAACCACAAGCGTGTTGATAAAAAAGAGAAAATTAATCTGTTTTTAGTACATACAATCATGCTATTACTCTGTAGGCAGGGGAGCAAAAAAACTAGATGCCATGAGCTTTTTAATATTTGCGGGCTTCAATAGATGTAAATCTAGTTGATCATTGCAGTGACACAGTTCATTCATCGACCTCGCAGCTCGCACAAAGTATGAGTTTTGACGATAGTTGGTTTTGGTCTGCGGAATTGCCAAAGGTCGGTAGTGTCTGGAAGAGAAGAAAAGAAGAGAAAATCAATATTCTTAATCAGTTCCGGGCTATCAACAGATCCAGATAAGATTTTTGTTAAGTAAACTAAATCGATAACTTTTCTTCTTAAGTCCAGGGGAAGGAAATGGTGTCTCACGCACCTATCATGGTAACACGAATCAGTAGTATTAGTTTTGAATTGGAGGAATTTTAGGAATTTTCTTTGAATGTCATAACAAGGATTCCACACGACGGACGCATACTCCAAAATAGAACGCACGAACGAGCAGTATAGAACCTTTATAGGCTTTATTTTTTTAAACTTTGAGGTTGATCTCATGATAAATCCTAGAGACCTGGAAGCTTTCTTTACTATCTAAATTTACAAGAAGTAGGTAACTGACTGTAGGACTCTTTTAGGCCTCAACTAAGACTGTCATTTAAACTGGAAATCACACGTTGAAAAAGTTAAAAATAAATTATCCCGTTTCGTAAATGCTCTGAGCATACTTACTATCTTGTCTATATGAATATCAAATATAAGCTTTGGGTCTTGATAGAGGCCCAGATCTCGGGTTGAAGACGAATTGATGATGTCAATTGAGTTAAGAGAGTAATTGAATGATATTGGGAAGGGTTATCGGGTAAACGACAATGAATGACACTACGAAACATTGAGATCTGTTTTCGACACAGTACTGAGTAAATCGGTTTAGATCATCCTGTAATAACAGGCAGTCAATGATATTTTTAATAGCTCTATATATTTTGGTGTCGTCGGCATAAAGAAGAAAATGAGAATGTTTTAAAATGCCATGGATGTCGTTGATGAAGATCACAAAACGCAAAGGCCCAGCAGGGATCCCTGGGGCACGCCGAAAGGAATATCAACCCAAGACGAGGTAAACCCATTAACATCTACCGCTTGTGATCTATTTTGCACATAGGATGTAAACCACCTAAAAAGATTGTCAATTCTGATGGTCAATTCTATCAAATGCTTTACTGAAATCAGTATATATGGCGTCGACATGGCCGCCAGACTCCATATTGCGTGAAGCGTCAGAATATTAATAAGTTTGAATCAGTAGACTTTTTTTTTACAAATCCATGCTCTTCGGGAATAAAAGATAATTTAAGTGATAAGTAAACTTGACTATGAACGATTTTTCCGAATGTTTTGGCAAAAATACACAGTTTAGAAATAGGT
Source organism: Epinotia demarniana (assembly GCA_945867215.1). Classification (NCBI taxonomy): domain Eukaryota; kingdom Metazoa; phylum Arthropoda; class Insecta; order Lepidoptera; family Tortricidae; genus Epinotia; species Epinotia demarniana. Next base: position 43,796,651 of record OX244259.1, read on the forward strand.
CTATATTTTTTTATGTTAGAGCGGTCACCGCACTTATGCACAGGGGTAACAAAGGCGGATTTCCAGATTTTAGGAACAGCGCCTTCAGGCAGGGAACGACGGAAAACAATACAAAGAGGCTTAACGAGGCTCTCAGCAAAAATTATTTGATTCATATCGATTTATTTCTAAATTGACAGACTAATCGATTAAAGCAGTGAATCACTGAATAAAAAAAAAACGTAGGACGTACTGGTTGGCATACCGAGTTTTCAATGCTAATTTCTATACAAATGCAGTTAAAAATATTACATTAATTTTATAAGTGCTAAAAAGAGCGTGCATGGAGATTGAACTTTGTTTTGTAACTCGGAAGCTATTGAAACTTTTTATTATTATTTCGATGAGCAGTGCCAATTTACGTTATATATGGGTGTCGCAAGGTGTCAAAAGACCAGTCCCAAATCTCGTAGACTGTATAAACATAATGAAAAGCCTACTCTGCAATGGTTTGGTTTTTTTTTTCGTAACAATCAACGCATTTATTTGCTCTCGGAAAGCATTAAAGTAAATTGGAAAGGAAATGTCCATATGTGGCGGAGTACTGAATTGAAATTGTTTTTTTAAAGTAATTTATTAAACGACACAATTTATCGATCCAAACGGCAGGTGCCAGTGTCATATAAAGGCAAGGAAAAATAGGTTTATACACGATTAATTAAGTTAGCCGCAAGAGATCCCCTGTAGGGATTAGTTCGCCTTTGTACTGTGATCTATTGTGTGATATGTATATTCTTCAACCTGTTATTGTGTACACTGAAGTGCTTACCTACATATACATACTAATACAATTTTTTTATAACTTCGACTTTGGGTAATATTAAATAAAACAAAACCTACACAAGGTTCTAACGATTTAAACATGATATCTATGTCGGCGGCCGATCGTAAAATCCGCCAGATCACGAAATTCCTTGGCATATCGTAAAATGCCGCCATTTCATGACTTGGCTGAGTGACATCTGCCATATCGTTCAAAATTCACCATTTAACGATTTGCCTAGTGACGTTTAGGCTGATCATGAAATTCCTAGTCATATCATGAAACACCGCCATATCGTTCAATACTCACCGTTATACGTAAGTAGGGTATCCAAAAGTTAAGTAGGTAAATGAAAATAAAATAAGGAGTGCGGACTGATAATCTCCAGCGAGTCGACGCCACCCCGCTGCACAACATTTCTGGTCTACCCATACAACCATTTTTGGTAACATTCGGTAACAGTGTTCACAATTTGTGTCGACACGGGTAACATTGTTGGTCACAATGTGGTCGCGGTTCTGTCGCGTCGACCAAAAGTGGGGAAGTTCCGACACATTTTTATGGTTACATTTAAGTTACCCACTTACCACACAAAGTCCACACCGTGTGTCGTGATTGCGTCTACTTCAATGAGAGTTTCATTCACCGGGGGATGACTGGGTTATGGTTATGTGGTATTTCTACCCACTAAAAAGTTAAAAACTCCACGGAGCTCTGCATCTGCGCTCTCATGCAGGGGACTCCAGGATCTCATGCTGAACGCACTGGAGCCCCCCTCGCGAATCGCCACATTTGGCTCGTCCTAGGGTAAGGAAATGCTGTCACCTTCCCTGGGGTTTCTAAGCGAGTGCCCCGGCCCCCGCCAGAACACTGCGACCCTGATGACCCCTTTCGTCGCCTTCTACGACAGGCGGGGTAGACCGTAGACCTATTCTTGTCCGAGCCTACACGGTATAATACAAGTACGTATTATTCCTACGTATTTATTTACTCACTGTAGTTTGGATCAGAAGTGGGGATACATCTATTTTTCAGAAGTCAATGCATGAGTTTTGAGAATGTTTCGAGACTTTTTTTTTGCGTTTGTTTCCAGCTCAGCAGGATAGGTACATTGAATACAAGTTTTATCTGCAAACACAATTTGAAATAAAAGAACACACACTGATACAAATAACCTTTATTAAATTTTATCCTAGTTTAATCAGACTCTTCTAATACATTTACGTCTTTTTCTCCTTCAATCTAATATCTCTCAACCTTAGTCTTCTCTCCCTTTCGAACTCCTTCATCCTGATCACGTAATCGTCGTGTTCACAGTTGAGGTAGTTGTGTTTCTCATGGTGACATTTAAAAACTAGGGGGAAATGCGCGTGTCTGCAGACTTGGTAGTCCAGCAGATAGTCCACGCAGTAGTCGCGGAACTTGGGTGGGATGCGAGCTGACACCAAGTGCTCCTCCTTCACTTCCTTGTTCATCTTACGAGGCTTCCTTGTAAAAGTAAACCCAGCATTGTATTTGTATGTTGGCTTGGAATCCGGTTCAAGGCCTAGATGTCTGCTAGGAAATGATCCCAATATCTGGCCCATTTTTATACGACTTTAATCAAAATTATATTTATAAACATTTAATTTGAATTCCCAATAAATTATAAATTAAACACAGCGATTAATTGCTACTGAGTGAGTGTATGTGACAATCAGTGAAGTGAGTAGCGCTGACATTAATTGTCAACGAAACAGCCAGCACCAGAAAGTGCCCGTTATTACGATAATATACCTACTTGTACATTTAGTTAATAATGGTATTTAGGTAGGTAGGTACGTAACGACGAAGGTAAAATCGTTACTCCCTCACTTCTAGTCTAAGAGCTAGCGACCAAATCAATCATGTGGCTTCAGCTGTATTGAAACTCCGTTAGCTACTTCCCTGAACAACCTTTTCCGATAATCTTCGTGCTGGCAGGCCGCGGGCGGTGGGTGCGGGTGTAGTGGGGTGTGGAAAATATTAAAAAAAATGTGGGCTCAGCGACTTTAATTATTTATTTCAAACAGTTGCTCTGTACTCTTTGTGCACACAAAAAAAAATAGATCGGGTGGTGGGAAGGGGTTGCCAGCGTTAATTTAAAATACTAAAATAATAATTTTCATGTGGGCTCAGCTGTATTGGCTTTATTTATCGAAAAAAAAATTGAAATCGTTTGAAAAAAAAAATTAAATCGCAGAGCCCTCATTTTTTTCATTTTTTCCCCACCTACTACACCCACACCCACCGTCCGCGGCCTGCCAGCACGAAGATTATCGGAAAAGGTTGTTCAGGGAAGTAGCTAACGGAGTTTCAATACAGCTGAAGCCACATGATTGATTTGGTCGCTAGCTCTTCGTCTATTCGTGATATTGACGAGGTAGCGTACTTATTATATGAAATAGAGGATGCCTGACAGTTGTAGCCTGCCTGGGTAAAACCCTGCCGTCAAATAAAGCAGAACAAAGAAATTGGGACGAACCTCTCTGCTGCCCGGCATTAGAATGGCTTTTAAACTCTGCGTCTACAATGCTTGAAAAAGCCCGTGACTTGGCATTATTTCAAACCGAATCCGAATTTTGGCTACACACTTACCCTTCTATTCATGTGCAACTCTCCTAAACAACAATTCTTTTGAGTTGGCTGTCGGTCTCCGTCTAGATAGGCGCGGATATCGTAGTACTGTGCTACCTTTAGGGCTACTACAACATGCACAAAAAGTGCTCGAGTCAGACTTGCACTTGACCGGTTTTTAATGCCAGATAATATTTAGCTGTAATAAGTATTAGCCATATAGATTTTCGACTAGACTAAAGTTCGGTTCGCCGGCCGCTACCGCGGCACGCTCGCTATAGGCTCACGCGCTGTTGGGTCGCAGTTCCACCTATCACTCCTCGCTTCGCTCGTCGGCATATCTACTTGAGACCTGTCTAAGTTAGCATGAAGATACAGTTCGTTTTGCAAAATGGTATGTTGTAACGAGGGTGACTCGTCGACTCGAATCGTACCGCGTATAAAGCTATCAGCGAATCAGCTGCAAAAATGGTGTAGAGCCGACCATACGTAAATGGATAGGCAACAGGCTAAATGGCAGGCTAAAAAAGTCATCTGAGGTCGAGTCGAGTCATCTCTTGGGGGATGAGATAATGGCCACGGCCAAAAAGCGATGTCCACGAGGTGAACTCATTCTTGGTAGGACTCAATTAAGGTGCCATTCACACGGTAGTATATGCTCATGATTTAGTGATACTAGATAACGCTCCTCTTCCGCCGACCCATATGTGGGTCAGCATTTAGTATGGACTTGCGAACAAAACATTTTTACCCGGGAGAGGAAGGATTACGGGAAGTTCCCTAAGTAGTACGGTATCAGAAATCATGAACAAGGCACTGCAGACAGTGGAGAGATGGTGTGATCGGCACCAATTATCCATTAATCCAGGAAAAACTGTAGTAGGTTTTCCTAGGCCCTTCACTAGGAAAACGACACTTCGCGGCGTACAGGAGTTAAAACTGTACGGGAGAGAACTACAACTGTCCAATGACGTGAAATATCTAGGTGTCACACTGGATAAGGAACTGAACTGGAAGAAGCATAATGATCTCACCATCACAAAGGCACCGAGGGTATTTGGAATGTGTAGATCAGCGTATACATTGGGACTGAACCCAAAGGTACTGGAGTGGATCTACACCATGCTGGTTATACCCATAATACTGTACAGTAGCCTGGTATGGTGGCCAAGTACTTTAATGAGCACATGCAGACAGTCTAAACTTCAGCACCATAGGCATGATGACACATTTTTAAAAACTGTTCTAAATGTTTAGAAACATTTATTATGTACAACGAATAAGATTTTTCAAGAGAATATATAACAGTTAGGCCTGCAACTCACTGGCGCGGCCTGCGGTGGCGGACAATAGAAAATTTGACAGCGGCGGACAAGTTTAATATTGTCCGCCGCGGCCAGGCCGCGCCAGTCTGTGAGGGGCCTTAAGTAGTAAAAAAATTCATTATGGTTTTTAAATTTCAAATTGGCGCTAAAACGCTTGTCAGTGTCATGGCGTCCCGAGTGACGTCACGTTTGTATAAACAGAACGCAGACCTTTGAAGTTTGCTACCTAGGTAGCTCAATAGGCATGATGACACATTTTGAAAAACTGTTCTATAATATTTAGAAACATTTATTATGTACAGTCACGAGCTTTAATTTGGGACCCATTTCCATTAAATGTTGTAAGAACATTCATAGTGCAATAAGGTCGAAATTTTAGTTTGATACTAACGGATGTCAAGTAAAGACATATAATGTCTTATCGAATCGACCCTTGAAATGATAACCTCTTTGCCAAACGCTATCACTACAGTTTTCTAATTACGAACATATGTCGTGTCAGTGTCAGTGAAGAAAACAGATAGAAGACAGGACCAAACTCCCGCTTACCCGAGTAACAATTAATCGGAAAACATCGGAAATTATCGTTTGCCCTCGCTCCAGTTGACGTAATTGCACGGTTGCCCCAGGGAAACGTAAAGTTATCGATGGTAAACATTATGACATTGACATTGCGTTAAAATATTAGCTCTAAATAGCGCAAGTTTGCTACACGATATTCAGCTTTAGGTGGGTCCCAAATTAAAGCTCGTGACTGTACAATAAGATTTTTCAAGAGAATATAACAGTTAAGTACCTAGGAAAAAAATGCATTTTGGTTTTTAAATTTCAAATTGGCGCTAAGACGCTTTTCAGTGTCGTGGCGTCCCGAGTGACGTCACGTTTGTATAAACAGAACGCAAACCTTTTTGCTACCTAGATGCTCCAAGTCTTGCGCGGCCGTGCGAGCGAGATAGCGGATACAATGACATATGAAGACCTGTCAAACATGGTTCTATCCCTGTCTTACTATTCGTTCAGTACGTAAGTTTTTTCTGTAGTCTGTGGTAATGGCCGTTATGGGTATTTGTTTATACAAGTGTGACGTCATGCGCTCTGATTGGTGTTTCACATATCATGGCGGGCGTCCATGTTTTTCGGTTTAATTTTATCAAAATAAACAGTAATCTCTTACTAAATAAAAAAATATAATCATTTTTCGAATTCTGTGATTAAAATTTCACTAAGAAAATACTTACCATATTTTAGAGTTTTTCAATTACTGTCATCGTGCCTATTGCTCATTGAATGAACATAAATTAAAAAGTTTACAAGTCTTGCGCGGCCGTGCGAACGAGAAAGCGGGACAATGACGTATAGGTGCGTACACACCAAGGCAACGAACGGCTATGTATCTCACTGTATAGCTGTCACATAAATGCTTCGCGTTCGTTGGTTGTTCGTTTGCTCAGTGTGTACCCACCATATGAAGATCTGACAGATAACATGGTTCTATCCCTGTCTTACTATTCGTTCAGTATGAAGTTTTCTCTGTAATCTATGCCCAACTTGAGAAGAAATGCAGGAAAAAAAAACTGTAACCTATGGTAATGGCCGTTATGGGTATTTGTCATGAACGTAGAATGATCTGGACAGGCTATGGTAATAATAATGCCACGTGCGAGCGAGCTGGTAGCATACAAATCTCGGTAAGTGTGACAGAAAGGGCAATATCATTCATTGTCCTTGTGCCCGTTAAAGGGCTAAGCCAGGGGGCTTGCAGTGGGTGGGGCGCAGCGCGTTAATAACCTAGCGGTCGCGGAACCTCAGGTTCCAAGTCAGTCGAGCGCCGGCACCGCGCGAGCGAGCACACGTACGTGTTGAGACATGCCGCCGCCGCCGACTTGAACGCGACGAACGAACGTAACAACGTGTTATTTTATAATTATAAGTAACATAATTTTTTAAAACGTAAAAATCAACAAACCGCCACAGCTGCTCAGTTTATGGCTGTTTAAAAAATGCCGCCGTTGGATTATCTTTTTTTAATCTGCCCGCAAATTGTGAACCGCCGCAAATAAGTTTATTTTTTTATTAGGTACCTACTTTAGGGTACCTACTTTACATTATGAAGATGTTAGGTACAGTACAATGTACAAAAACAATACAAATGCATGTTACTTATTATTACCCAATACCTATACTTTTAACTTTATACCTACTGCAATTTACTTCAAAATGAAAGACTGGTTTGAATATATATTTTACAATGCACTTACTCTGAAAGTGCGCCTTTTCATGGGTCAACATGAACACAAGAAAGCCCTCCATGCTGTCCTTAAAACTTCAAAAGTTAAATTGAATTAGTTAATAGAGAAGTGGCAGATCACTTTTATTTATGCGTGGTGTTATTCATAGTGACGCTGACATACATTGTATGTGAAGTAAGCATGTACTAAATTAATATCGGTTCACTTTACTCAAGCGACATCTGGTGAGCATTTTTTGCCTTCATTGATGTATTCTTGGCGTGACAGCCCTAGCGCTACACGTGCTGTGTGTGAATGAATACAAGTTATACGATAGACAGAGATGCACAGAGTAGGCACGTTTCTTATGCCTAAACGTCGTTTTTGCTGGGAAGTGCAATTTCTGTACTTGTACTATTACTTATTCTGTGGCTAAGCGGGCGAACGTTTGTAAGCTTTTGTAAGGAGCCACGATATAAACGAGTTCCACGCGGCCGAAGTCGCGGGCAGAAGTTAGTGAATATATAAAGATAAGTAAATAAACATCACGTTATAGTTAAGTCTTTTTTGTAGTTCTTATAGATATAGTATATAGTATAATTATTTAGGTAGGTAGGTACGTAAGTACTAACTTTCAAACCTCAAATGAAATCCATTGATGAGTGTTAGTTAGATTGTTTATTCTTAAAGCCAAAACGAATAGGTAGGAAACCTAAGCTTTGCACTTGTATTCTGCCCTAATTGGAGAGTCTCCTTACATACATTGTGGGTGGACTCGCCATCACGGCTATCACTATCACAAGATGGCGCGCGAGCTTTCTCGATTTTTCTCGCTCTATAGGTATGTCTTCTAAGTTTTCTAATAAGAGAGAGACCGATAGTGCGAGAAAAATCGAGAAAGCTCGCGCGCCGTCTTGCAGGAGTCTACAGCAAACCTAAACGTTACTGTATCACATGTTAGTTCTCTCGAAGACTGATGAAAATTGATTCAAGCGAGCTGTTGTCCTTTGTCCATTCGGTAGTAGAAACCCTTCATTTCCATGAGTTCAGAGTGGGTGCCTTTCTCGATGATTTTACCTAACAACAGAAAAGTTCACGATTAGAAGTATACTATCCGAATGAAAAAGAAGAGAGATTGATTTGGCAAATGATTGTCTAACAAATAAATACTTGGTCATATTTCATTTTATCATGTATGATTTAGTCACTATCGTTTGGCATAAAATATACTCTTCCCAAAAAATGCAGGGCATCGTATATATGTAATGCATTGTGGATAGAACATCAATTTGTACAACGATCTCATTCATATAATATAACAATCAATACCCATAGTAGGTAGACATTGAGTCTAACTTATACTGACTGTATACGTATAAGTAGTTTGTTTTTTGGCTTAGTCATCATACTAGAAAAATCCTCTAAGAGTTTATAGGTACTTTACGTAATATGTAATGTAAGTAGACCGGTATTACATGTTCACACACACAAAAAATGTTCGGTTCTGGCACTACGCCGGCTGCTGCCGCGGCACGTTCGCTACACTCGCTCGGCTTACGCGCTGTATGGTCGCTGTTCTATCTAACGCTTCGCTCGTTCTCGCTAAAAGAGACCCTCCTTAAGGTAAACTATACTTGTTTAGAGTGCGAAGTGACTATTTGAACTAACATATTTTTGGAATGTACCTAATATTAGCCTAAGGAAAACGTCTGCCTAATGAACCATTATCTTTATAAAACTAGAGAGTAAAATTATGCCAAATGATAATTTGACCAAATGAATATAATACGATATGTAAATGTGCCAAAGGTTCACTTGGGAAATGCAAGTGAACCTTTGGCAATAAGTTTAATGTTGTACTTAATAAGTTTCTTGGAAAGTAAAATTTGCGAAAAATATTTTGACCAAACGGCAGTAACACCGATACCATGATATTTTTGATTTGGTTTTCCAATCGAATTTTACCTTTATCCAATACACAGATGACATCGGCGTCCTTGACAGTGGAGAGGCGATGAGCGATGGTAACACATGTTCGCCCTTTCGCTGCCTTTTCCAAAGCTTCGGTTACAGCCTAAAAACAAGTTAATGAAACTTAAGAGTAGATAAGTATAAAGGGTCGTACAGACTGCCAGCGGGGTGGTAGCGGCGCTTGACGAGCACGTGATGCGCGCGGGACGGCCGGTCACACAGAGCACGCGCCATCAACCAGCCAGTCCTCAACACCGACGAAGCCCACATTAGTAGGGTCGATTCCGAGGTGGACAGGAGATCGCGTCTCCCCGTAACTTCACCCATTTTACCGGTGTCGGTTAAGGAAGTCAGTGACCTTGTCAGGCGTCTCCGTATTAGGAAGGCTCCGGGTGCGGATGGTCTATCCAATCGCATCCTGAAACTTCTCCCCGAAACCCTCCTCCTCCTTTTGGTCGGCATCTTCAATGCCGCACTGACCAATGCTCACTTTCCAGCCGCGTGGAAATGTGCAACGGTCATAGGGATAGCGAAGCCCGGCAAACCCCGGACCTCGCCTGCCTCTTACAGGCCGATCAGCTTACTTAGCTCCCTTGGAAAGCTATATGAGCGGATCCTTCTCACGAGAATTCTCAGATTTACGGCTGAGAATAACCTCCTCATCGATGAGCAGTTCGGTTTTAGATCCGGACACTCATGCGTCCAACAGGTGCACCGCGTCACGGAGCACGTGTTGGATGGTTTCTCTCGATTCCAGGGGCTCAAGACCGGTGCGATCTTTCTCGACGTAGCGAAAGCCTTCGACAAGGTCTGGCATAACGGGCTTGTATACAAGTTATACCAGCTCGGAATGCCGGACAGACTCGTACTCACAATACGAGATTTTCTCAGTGACCGAAGCTTTCGATACCGACTGGAGGGAACGTATTCGGACCCACACCCCATCCGGGCCGGAGTCCCGCAAGGCTCCGTGCTCTCTCCCACTCTCTACTCGTTATTCACAAACGACATTCCCAGGCACCCTAAGGTGCAACTGGGGTTGTTTGCGGATGACACCGCGCTCTTTACGACTCATTGTAAGTACGCTACTATCCGGCGATACCTCCAAGAGGCAATCTCCGACCTAGGTCGTTGGTTTAATCTTTGGCGTATCGAAGTCAACCCGGAGAAAAGCACTGCAATAGTCTTTCATCCGTCGGACTGCATTAGTACAGAAAGGCGGGTGGCTCCGATCCAGATGTTTGACCGACCCATCCCCTGGGTCAACGAGGCCAAATATCTTGGAGTGACCCTCGACAGGAGACTGACTTTCCGTAGCCACATCCGTAGGGTACGCAACCGCGCGTTGTTCGTGCTAGGAAGGCTAGGGCCGATGATCAACAAGTTTAGTAAAATGTCACTTAGGAATAAGCTGACACTCTACAAGACTTGTGTTCGTCCAATCATGACATATGCAAGTGTAGCATTCGCTCACGTGCCTATGTCATCGCTCAAGCCGCTTCAGGTCATTCAGAATCGTTTTCTCCGAAGGGCGACTGGTGCCCCGTGGTACCAATCGAACCTCAGCCTGCACCACGACATGGAGATTAGCACCATGTATGGTTTCTTTAAGCAGGCTGCCAGACGTTATTTTGATAACGCTCCCCACCATAGGAATCCGTTAGTTAGGAAGGCTGCTGACTACGTCCCCATCCCTCCCCCCTCTGTCGTTACTCGGCGCTCACTGATTAGGGGCCGCACGGTCCGGCGTCCTAGGCACACACTCACGGACCCGGACGACGAAATCACAGCGTCCATCGAAAGATGGAACGCTGCGCTTTCGGCGTCCAACACATCGCGTACACTTCAGCGTTCCCGCCGGCGGGGACGTCCACCGCGAGACAACACAGACACATACAGTCCGCTTTCGTCCCGGTACCGCCGCATACCGGGTAGAGTCAGTCCGACGCAAGTCGGGCCTAGCTGAGTTTCTTGCTGGACTCTTCTCAGCTAGGCTAGGTTTTAGCGAACCAGCGATAAAACTCCCAGTAGTTCGATACCACTCACACCCCAGATTCGGTTGATACCGTTCAACCAATCTCACTGGAGCGCAAACTCTTAGAGTATTCCAGTGTACAAACTTCCCCGCGTGGTCGTGCCGGAGGCCTCCCCTGGATTTTCCCCAGGCCACCCTCCAACCACGCAGTTCGACCGCTATATTGGGTCCGTCCTATTATAGCAACAGTCAGGTTCAAAAAAAAAAAAAAAAAAAAAACAACCAGCCAGCATTCCGCGCGCGTCCCGCGCGCATCGCGCTGGCCTCACGCCATCAACCCGCCAGCACTACTTACGCACCGCGCGCTGCGCTGTCTGGCGTCACACTGCCGCGCGCCCGCGACAGTGCTGTGTGTTCGACCCTTTAGTTAACCACGCGGGCACGCACAACTGACAGCGAACCGCGAAGCGAGAAGAAACAAAATGATTTTTTCTAATTTGCACAATGCGAGTGAGACAACACATCCCGTCGCATGCATGATGCACGTCGAGCATCAACAGGCGGCGCCCGACAGCTGCAGGCCCTCGCCCCAGCTCGTGCCGTAGCCTTGTCAGTTACCCGTTCGCTGTTGGCGTCGAGCGCGGAGGTGGCCTCGTCGAGCAGCAGCAGGCGCGGGGTGCGGATGAGCGCGCGCGCGATGCACACACGCTGCTTCTGTCCACCCGACAGCTGCGCGCCGCTCGTACCCAGGTTCGTATCATAGCCCTTATTCAAACAAAAAATAGCCAATTCCTGATCAACCATTCATGATCATTCATTACTTCTAAACAGTTTAAATAAATGGTAGGTACACATGTTCCGTTGATTCATCCAAATTATAATCATTGTGTATACTATCGGCCATGTTTGGTGCTTATACACGTGTTATTTTTTTCCCGCAAAACTAAGCAAATCCAGTCCATATTTACATTGGATTATATAATCTGTGACATTGGTTTTTAGGTATACCTCACTGACGGTAGGTGGGTATAGTGTACTTAAAAGATTTCAAATACTTACACAACGTTAGAATGTAAAACATAGGTTGATTCCAAAACGACTGTTTGTAATTTTCTGGAAAACACTAACCTCATTTGATAACTAAAAGTGTACAATAGTACATTGTGATATAAGTGAGCTATGTCGATAATTACACCAAGATAAGAAAGCCGAGGATGTATGTATCAAAGCTAACGCGTTTCATACGACGTTTTTCAAAACATTTTGCAGGAAAAAGTCCTTTTCAAAACATGAAAATTTTATAAGCCTATGCCAAGTTATGATGGCAACAGGTTTTCACTCACATATACTGTATATCGCCAAGAATTTCCAGTGGCGTCCATTCTATTTATCACTTTTCTAGTCACCACGAGTCAATATTTTTAATAATAACCAAACGCACACTAACGATGTTTACAAATATTTGTTATATAACCTATTTCTTTTTTCGTGAATTTAGCCAGACTTAAATGAAATCTCTAAACAGCCAATTTATTTTATTTCCTCGCACACGGCATAGTAAAACGTTGTATGAAACACGCGCGTAAATATGATTTGCGGCTCGTGTCGAATTATACACACACACACACAGGCTGATGTATAAAATTGACACTCGTCGGAAATCGTCTACTTTCCGAACTTTTAGCATGAATAACAATATCATTTGGAACGTGGTTCTTTGTAAGTAGCATTACTTTTTTGTTTTCATCAAGGTGTTGAATTTGTCGTTCTCGAATGTAAACTCGAGTAATGTCCGGAACTAAAACTTTTAGGTATGTACTCATCCCATTGAAAAAATCTTTAACCTGTGTATTGAATGAACCTTCTGGATTGACATGATATGTAGGTTATATTTGATCACCAGCTGGCGTTCAAAAAACATAAGGTAAAATGGTACGCTCCCGAAAAAGGTGTCAAAGCGGACCCCGGGTACTTTTAAGGCACAACCGGAATAACGCTAGGAGGATGATGGTACGCTCCCAAAAGTCTTACCCGTTATTCTAAATGGTGTGTACCATATCTATTTCAAATGACTCAAGACAAACAAACCTGAGGTAAAGAAATGATGAAACTGTGAATGTTGGCGGCCTTGGCGGCGTTAAGAATTTCGTCCATGGACACTTGGCGCGAGTTGTCTCCGTAGGCGATGTTCTCGCCCAGCGTGCGGTCGAACAGCACCGGCTCCTGCTGCACCACGCCCAGCTGCTGGCGCAGCCGCGGCAGCGTCAGCGTGCGCCGGATATCCCGCCCGTCGAGCTCCTGACCAAAACATGGTTGTAAGTTAAGGGGATGCCTTGATTTGAGTCGTACACGCCCCCTAGACAGAGACACGCTGATGCCTTCCTCCCACGAGAAAAAGAGATGTACCACTATACAGGAATCGCTGTTTAAAACAAATTTCGATAAATAGGTACCTAACTTGTTTTGTTAACGTGTGTTAACTTTTATTACAATTTCAAAAAGTGAGATTTAAGATGAGATAAAATACTATAGGTAGTATTAACTTGATTGTGTCGTTAAATAATATCGTATAATATCGTTTGAGTGGGCTGAGTAAAAAAGAAAAATACAGACCCAACTTTGGAATTTTTTCTATCGAGGAAATTTTAAGCAATCATGTATCGGTAAAATCAGATGAACACTCATATAGTCAAGAATCATATATCTGAAAATCAGACCTTATTATTTCTTAATCTAGTCAGAACGGCGTTTCAAAGAACGCGATAATTTCTAATGCACCGCCTTAACCTGCTGTCCGTTGAAAATCTTATAAACACACTTGAGCACTTCCGCATTATTTTAATATGAATAAACAAGGTCGCTGCCAGTGCCACCGTCTTGTCTTCTTCTCGTGTCGTCGGTATTAGACTGTGCGCCCAGAAGATGCGCTTATCGACAGTCTATCGCATCTCGAAGGTCTTTCTCCATCGTTTGGGGAGCAGGTTAGGGCACCCCCACTTCAGCAAGTTCTCCTTACTACGACCAACGTTATGTCTGCCGTCCGTCTTGTAGAGATTTACGTACAATAGATCCGGATTCGGGGTCGTAGAAGCGCTGCAGCATCTGGAGCACGGTGGACTTGCCGCAGCCCGAGGCGCCCACCAGCGCCACCGTCTTGCCCGCGTCCACCTGCAGGTCCAGGCCTCGCAGCACCCGCACGTGCGGCCGCGTTGGGTAGCTAAACTCTGCTTCTTTGACAGCAAAGTTACCGGTAGCAGTCTATTAGAAACAAAGACGTGCCAATTATTGATAATTCATACGACTAAAACCAATTGTGTTAAATTTGCGAAATTCTCATAGTTATCTAATGGTACTAACCCATTGCGGGGAATCTGTCACACTAGGTTCCGTGATGACTTCGGGGTGGCGGTGGATGACGGATAGGATGCGCGCTCCGCAGTGTTTTGCCGCATTAAAGCTAGGCGCGTATACCAGCGACTGTCCCAGCATGTATGCCCCGTACATTACTGCCTCTGTCACCCTGCCACCATGATGTTTACATGTTACGTTATATGTAATTAAAGGCCTTTGCAGAAAAAGATAATCGCTTCTAAGCGGTGTCAACCCCTATGGACTAAGAGCTAGCGACCAAATCGGTCATGTGGCTTCAGCTGTATTGAAACTCCGTTAGCTACTTCCCTGAACAACCTTTTCCGATAATCTTCGTGCAGGCAGGCCGCGGGAGGTGGGTGCAGGTGGGGAAAAAATGAAAAAAATATGGGCTCAACGACTTTAATTTTTTTTCAAACATGGTCTGGACTCCCTGTGCACCCAAAAAAAATTTAAATCGATCGGGTGGTGGGAAGCTATTCAAAGAGCGCCATTGTTAAATTTAGTAGGCATGCAAAGCGGTAGGTATGCGCTTTTTTATTCAGACTTGAGTATCTGTTCGTAGAACTATTATATAATCTGATCAGCGGTATTCCGTCTTATGGTATTGTGGCGTGGCCGCGGCGTTCAAGACTAACCATTAGCAGTCAAATTTACTACAGACCGCCACCGCAGGCCGCGCCAGTGTGTTGCAGGCCTAATGCTGACAATATGTTGGTATACATCCTGTTTTAATAATTTACTTTAAAAACAAAGTTTTAACCGACTTTCATTTAGTCATAAAGTATCCATCTTACTCCTTCAAGTGACCGAATCATATGTATGGCCACTTTCCGTCTCCATCATCAGACTAATATCATTACAACACAATATTGCATTTTCATCCAACCAACTGGGCTTCGGGAAGTTGTTCAAATTTGCAAGAAATGCGACAATCATAGTATGGTTAATATAAATTAATGGCTAATCAAGCGTAGTATAAGTTTTACCAAAACAAAACTTTAACTTTGCGTTTTACACTCAATTTGTATGGGAATTGACAGCTAAACGCGAACGCGGTCGTAACGTTTTGTTTCGGTAAAACTTATACTAGAGCCTCTGACAAATGTATCTTACAAGAAAACAATGGAGTAGGCGACCCCCTCCTTGGCAACGAGCGTGGCTCCGTAGACCGTGACGCTGATGAACGCCACGAAGGGCACGTAGACGCCCATACCGAGCACCAGGCCGCGCCAGCGGCTCTTCTTAGACACTGCGGCGCATGCGTCCTTCAGAGCTTCCTCGAACTTCTCTATGAACTTCTGTTCCACGCCTGGTGTTTAAAAAACAATATATACTTATTTTTTTTAATTTTTCACTTCTCATGCTCGTCAAGTGTTATTAGGCAAGCGGGGCTAAAGTAGTCCATAGGGAAAATATGTAGACATATTCCTATTTTTTAACCTGTTTATAAATTTTAATTTGACCTAGAAAAACGTTATAATCACAAGCCTTTAAAAAAAAATTGTATTTGCTATCAACCAACCAAAATCATCGTCTTCCTAGCGTTATTCCCGGTAGGTACTGTCCCGTCTGTCCCTAAAGAAGCCCGGGGTCTGCTTTGACACCTAATCCCAAGATTTGGCAAAGGCACTAGTTATACGAAAGCTACTGCCATCTGACCTTCCAACCCAGAGGGAAAACTAGACCTTATGGGGATTAGACCGGTTTCCTCACGATATTTTCCTTCACCGAAAAGCTAACGGTAAATATTCCATACATAAGTTCCGAAAAACTCATTGATACGGGCTGGGGTTCGAACCCACGACCGCCGCTTGACAACCAAAATACAGCAACATATTAAAATCGACCAATCAGGAAACGGAATTCATTTTAAACATTTAGCTCGTGGTAATGTGGCTTATTTTAGACCCATACATTGTCATACAATCTACTATTGTTTAGATACAACACCGGCTACAAAATGTTTGTTAGGTCTAACTTTGTTGTGCACAAATGTATGTGCTGTATAAAAATACAACTCTACGGTTTCATTGGCCAAACCACATGCTCTGCTTGATCCAGTTTATAAGCCTATATTGAGCGTCAAAAATGTTCTTTCCGAATATCTAAGCATTATAAAGATTATTTTGCTACGTGGGATTTCCGCTAACAAGTAGAAAAATGATGCTACGCGCTACGGCGTAGCACACGTAGGGAGGGGCAGCTTTTTTCAGCTCTGTAACGGAAATCGCACACAAACACATTGTTCATATGCGGCCCTGAATGTGTTAAGTACACGAAGATAAAATTCATAGAGGAAATAAGGGCGAAAAGTGGCGAACCTTTTCATTCTTCGACTAGGCATTATAAGTATGACCGAGGACACATACTAGTATTTTTCTCAAACAATGCGAAACAATAACACATTGCAAAAAAACCGGCCAAGTGCGAGTCGGACTCGCGCACAAAGGGTTCCGTTGAATGGAACGTAAATTGCGGTCAACGATTTATGAAGTATTAAAAAAAAATACCTACTAGATCTCGTTCAAACCAATTTTCGGTGGAAGTTTGCATGGTAATGTACATCATATTTTCTTAGTTAGGTATATTAGAAACCTCAATATCATTTTTGAAGACCTAACCATATTTAGATACCCCACACGTATGGGATTGATAAAAAAAAATGAGTTATATTTTCGGAAAAAAGTGGCTGTGACATATGGACAGACAGACGGACATGACGAATTCATAAGGGTTCCGTTTTTTGCCATTTGGCTACGGTACCCTAAAAATTACGAATGTATAACAAGTGATGTACCTCACCTAAACTCTGAACAGTCCTGATGCTGACAATGGCTTCGGTAGCGATCGAGGTGGCGGCCTCCAACGCCTCGCGCTCCTGTCGTTGCGACTTCTGAGACACTATCCCCTCCAGCCAGATACTTCCTACCATCTGTAACGGTCAGCAATCTTGCAGGGTTTCGTTCGGGTCATTGTCAATCAGTAAAACAAAAATCGTCTTTTCAGTGGGTTTATATATGTATAATATGTTTTTATCACATAGAATTATAGAAGAGGCAACGCCGTTTATGCGGATTCAGAGTTCAACCAAAAATTAGGCTTTAAAGCCCTTAACTTTGGCAATGTCCACCGAAAAGACGCGAAACTAAATCTGACAATGACCCTTTTACATTATCGTAAGTCACTGTAACTATTCATTACGTTTTTATCGACTTCAGATAAAGCTTTAGCTTGGAAACATGATATTTGATTTTGACATGACAACTCATTAATGATTTAGTAGCTCTCGGAAACTCCAATAAGTACTAAGAGCAAATGTATGGGCCGAGTGAACTCGTTTTACCAACCTCATCATCTTCCTAGCGTTATTATTCCCGGAAATGCCGCTAAAGGAGCCCGGGGTCCGCTTTGACACCTAATCCCAAGATTTGGCATAGGCACTAGTT
Organism: Epinotia demarniana; assembly: GCA_945867215.1. NCBI lineage: Eukaryota > Metazoa > Arthropoda > Insecta > Lepidoptera > Tortricidae > Epinotia > Epinotia demarniana. The sequence goes on from OX244259.1 coordinate 43,814,365, forward strand.
TTAAGAAAGCGACTGCCATCTGACCTTCCACCCCAGAGGGAAAACTAGACTTATTTATTAGACCGGTTTCTTCACGTCCTTCCTTCAGTCGTTTTGCCAACCTACAAGAGAAATATATTGGATGGCAACACTCATGCGTCGTCAAATTGACAATATTTCTTTATATTTTTTTCATTAAATTTCAAATTCTAACGTGTAACTGTCATCGTGTTTTTCCATGTTTTGGTGAAAATAAATTATTCTTTATGGATTTCCTGGAACATTTGCTGGAATTCCTCTGCTCACGCGCGCGCATTTATGTATTATTTTTGAGATAGAAACTCATAGTGTGTTTTGAGATAGGGACTGGTAAAACTATTGTTAGCGTTTGTGTTTGTATTGTATTATAATAGTGACTCCCAATGGTCTATAAAACCAGACGCTGTGATGCGCCTGTGGTGTGTGGAGTCCAAGAAAACGTCAGGGGTTTCCGGTAAGTCAAAAACAGGTACACATTTACCGGTAGTTTTTTCTTAGTAGACGTTTTTAGGGTTCCGTAGTCAACAAGGAAGCCCTTAGTTTCGCCATGTCCGTCTGTCCATCTATTCGTCAGTCCGTGCAGTAGTAAGGGTTACTGAGCTAAGCCGAAGACGGACAGACAGACAGACCGACGGACATGTCAAAACTATTAGGGTTCCTTACCGAACCCTAAAAAGCAAATGTTGCTAAATTCGTAAAGGCCATTGTAAACATTGAATTCATTCACTTTTAAGTAGGCGGTTTGTTGTGACAGTAAAGGGATACGTGGAGGTATAAAATGCTTCGTTTACCATATTTTGTGCTGCAAAAGCCGATAAATAACAGTGATTTCAAGAACCGAAAATAGTGATTTCAGGACCAATAGTAATCTATATTATTTGACTTGCCTCTTTCGTATTTGTCCCTTATAAATAAAAATTTATTGAGTTGAGGTGCAACCATTACTTATAGTTACAGATTTCAAACTGCCTGATTGCACTGAAATGTAAAGTAACTTAGTATACTGGTTTGCGACCTCTTCGATTTTCACGACTGGATCAGTCCAGGATATTTTATCGTTTTCATAGAAGGTAGTACTTAGAGATTTATAAAAGATCTGCAAAGTTGTGATATCTTTAATTAAAAAAAAACTTTGTCTTGTGTGAGGTGTTCGCTGAGGCTGGGCTCCAAGTCTCGTCATCATGCATTGAACACGGTATCTGGACCGCTCAAGAGCAATGAAAAGTACGAGTAGCTTTTGTTACAAATTCTGCATAAAGTGTGCAGTTTTATTTGCTCTTGACTCTTAAGCTCTGCTTTCCTAGGACAGCGGTGCCTGCATACGGCGGCGAGATAGACTATCCGTCTCTTTCAAATTAGACCACTTGGAAAGAGATGGATAGTTATCCTAGGAAACCAGACCTTTACGGCCAAACGGCCAAAACAAAAGACGTACTTTTGAGTTTCGAACTTCGTAGTAGCGCCCCTGTTGCTGTCGGACGCGCTCGGCTGTTTGGACACGGCTATAAACGGCGGTCAGGGCGTTTCTTACCACCAACACTTTCGAATTTCGTTTGCGGATCGATTTTCGTGATGAACGAATGATCTCTCGAAAATGTCTACTTTGAAATCCGATACTCGTCATTTGACAGGACGAAGCTCGTGATGACATGTCAAAATCCTATGATGCCTAAATTGTTATCGTTTTTCCTCCGCCACCAATTTTCATATCGCAGTCTGTTAAGCTCATATATTCAGAGCAAATTAATGTCGGAGAGGCAACCGGTGAATACTACAGCAACTAGAGACTCCGCACCGTGCCTCCCACGCGAAAATTGTCCATTGGTCATTGATTGTTAAACCTTTTTTTGCGCGTATTCCAATTAGACGAATTTCGCGTTTGTAAGGGTGGCCACAGCGGAATGAAATTTCAAAGGGGAGGTATGGCATTTGTGCATAATCATTTATCACATCATACAAAACTCGAAAAACAAATGCCATCCGATTTCAATGATTTTAAGTCCATTTTTCTTCCACTCGTTCTCGTCCACCGCTATTTTTTTCCGGCTTCCAACTCTGACGGCTCAATAACCGCCCGGCCGGGAGGAATGGCATTTTTTTACAGTGTCTGTATGTGATGAAGAACAAGCATGCCAATTTTCAAGCGGTTGCCTGTCAATTTTTTTATTTTGTTTCTTCGCTTGGCTCCGGTCACACTTGGAGAGATGACATAAAAATTTCATTATATAAAAAGCGTACACACTTTCAGGCTACCGCGTTTCAATCGGTTGCCTTGCGACATTTTTTTATCACCCCCGTCCTATTTCCGAACCAGTCACCGTTGGTTCAGTTCGGGTTGCACAGGGCGGTTCCACAACACTTCGGGAGCTCAAATACCGCGAGCCATCCGGTTGCCTCTCCGACATTAAATTACGCGTCATTGCTTTAACTAATATCCTCGATATGTAAAGTAGTATCTTCTTAGTAGTTTGTACACCCTCGTTTGAAGTCGTTTAGTTAATGGTCTTGGTGTTAAAGTTTTTAATTTTGTTGTTATTCTGATTTTATATCTTCACCGATTCTGGCGAAGGTCCTAGAGGCTGCTATTTCTATTACATAATAATAATCCTCGCTTTCAACCCTGTGCAAGTAAAAGTTTTTAATGGATACTTATATTCTATCGATACTACTTAGAACGATCACACGTTATTACCTAAGGTTTTTCTGATTAGAAATGTCGCGATATTGGCTGATGTAGAGGCTTTTTCAAAGGAGCGCACGGGGGGCAAAGGCGTCAAACCCGAGAGGCCTCCCTTTACGAGCACCTGATAAGGAGTTCGTAGATTGCTTGCGGGTGACACCAGAGTTATTTGAAAATCTATGTTCAGTGGTAGTCCCACTTCACCCTCCAAAGCAAAACAGCCAAGCAATCGACCCTACCTTAAAAGCCGAGAGCGACAGAGTTGATGATATGCGAGATAAGCCCGATGTGCCGCCTCGTAGCAGTAGGGGTTGCGTGGTGCACCGTGTCGCTCTTCCGCTGCTGGTCCCAGTATTTTCTCAGTTCAGCCATATCAAAGTTTATATGGACTGACAGTTCCAATCCCATTCTAATCGCGGTTTGATAACACCTTACTACACTGAGAAAAATGGATTGAAGAGGACGTAATGAAATATTATGCAAACAGTTGAAAATACGCTGCTTGCCAGTAATAAAACAGTGCGCAACACTTTCAATAGTGACACGAATCTAAATATATTCTGCTGGATAATGAACTTATTGTGCAAGAAACCTCATCAAAACATAAGGTTCAAATGCATTATCTTTTATCGTGCAAGTAGCATACAATATTATGCACACAACACCAAAAATACATAACGTCGAATAATATTCAGTGATCAATGCACGATAAATTAGTGACGTCACAAATGCACCATAAAATATCGTTATTTGCGTAGAAAGTTATGGTTCTAAGAATTGCACTATGGTGTTTTGTGCAATGCATATATATATTTCAGACTATGCAGCAAGTTTGAAAGTGCAAAGCCTTAATTAAATAGTGCGTATACACATAAAAGTTTCGCAAGCAGAGGCCTTGGAGGGTGGATTGGATGGACAGTGTGCAGTTCGAATCTTAACCTTGCGTGATGTGCGTGTTTATTCAGAGTCGAACAAAGGATTTAATGGGATGGGAGACCTCCTCAGAAAATGGGATTTGATGAAGAAGTCGTCGAACACATTGCAAGTAAGTACCTAGTTATATATTATTTAAAATGGTTAGTCGTAAAATGTAGATTGGAGAACCTAAGTTTATAATTGTGTAATTTACATACATTTTATTTGGTCTTTCAGGCGTGTACCAGCTATACCGATCTTTCGTCGCTATTGCGGTTTGCTCTAGGCAGGGAGCAGCAGGGCTTCCTTGACTTAGATAATCAAGGAGTGACACCCGCTGACTGAGCCCCAGAGTCACAACTAACTACAAGTGCGGGACAGCCCGCTAGCTGCCGCTGCTGGAGGAATCGTTCAACACACCAGCCGATTGCAGCACTCCTAAACCCAAAAACGCCAGGAGAATCAGGTATGGTTTACTTCTCTGTCCCATAGAATGAGGGTTTGATGCAACTAAATTAATAAATTTAATATATTTCAGGTCGTAACACTCTGTAAGGCGACGCCTTAGGAGGGCTATACTAAAAGCCTGCCAGAGGGAAAGCCAGACCGGGCCTAACGCGCACGGCAAACGCCGACTGACAAATATGTTAAGCTGCCTGAAAACCATGATCTCCTGCAGATGAGCCAGGATATAGCGCAGCCAACTTGGCTGACCTGATGATGTACTTCGGGTTCGGAGACCATCGCACGGAACGTCAGCCGTACGTAAGTGTTATCCTACTATTTGACGGAAATCGAAACGTTTCAAACGTATAACCGTCCTTAATTATGAGAATTTATTCAGAAAACTGAATTTTAATTAAATGGTTGTTTTCAGATGATGACGATTCTAGATAGCAGGTGCGATAATATTGCTGAGTTGCATGTACAAGGTTTTGCCGGTTGCAAGCAAGAAGGGGTTTCTGGAAGCCGACCCGAAGTGCTGTTTTTTTATTAGCCTGTTATAGTGTCTGTTTTAGTTATGTTTGTAGTTATGTTTACGAAAAATAAATGTTAGTATAATTAAAAAAAATGTTTTTAATTAGAAATAGAAATGAGTAAAAGGATGATGCCAAGGTAGAAAAGCACTAAAACATTTAGTGCACTCGCATGTAAAAACATGGTTCTATCATGGGCAGGCACGTAATATTACGGGGCACGACTTGATAGGCACCAATTAGTAAAATGCAAACGCACATAATAGTATAATGATACGAAACTATAAGTTATCGCCATGCATTATAATATAAAGTGCCTCCAAAACAAGCATTTTAAACATATTTTAAAGCAGTGCACTATAAGTTTTCTTGCTTAAGGCAATACCTTATGATTCCTTGAACGATTTTTTATAATGCGAGCTGCGAATGAGCTTGTGACGTCATTGAATTGATGACGTCACGGTGGAATCATATTTTTTTGTGCACAGCCGGCAGCGTAACTTTATGTGCGTGCACGATTGGTCAAAAATGTCTGCATTCACATACGTACGATGGGCAGAAAGGCCGTCCCGACGAGGGTGAGTTTCCAGTTGAAGCAGATGGCCAGGAGGAAGCCGATGGTGACGGAGCTGACGCCCTGCAGGATGAGGCCGATGCGCAGCCCCGTGGCGCCCTGCACCTCCGCCGCGTCGCCGCTGAGCCGCGCGCACAGTGCGCCCACCGTGTTGCTCCGCCGATCGAAGTATCCCACTTCCTACACACGAATTGCTACATTGTACAATCTTAAAAAACCCCGAACTGAAAATATAGGGAATTGTTAACCCGTTTTCTTTTTTTCATTTAATACCATGATGCTACAAGCTTTGCCTACTTGAGTCCTGTTGGTGGTAAGCAGACCGTGCACACGCCCGTTGCCGACATTTACTGATTTGAAGATTATTTGTTTTTACAGCTAGATATAAATGCAGGTGTCTCACCCTCAACACAGCGTAACCTGGGGACCTCTGGTGACCTTACTGCCCGCCACCACCACGAACAGGCCCGAGTACATCCGCCATGTTGACGATGCGAGTCATGAAAGCTCCTATTACGTGATAGAGTAAACTGGAGAAGTACTGCTGGCGTAGCCGCGTGATAATCTTCAAGCCTGCGCTGGTAATGGTTACGGCCGGCCAACACGCCAATACCCCCGCCATCACCACGAACAGGCCCGGGTACATCCGCCATGTTGACGATGCGAGTCATGAAATCTCCTATTACCTGATAGAGTAAACTGGAGAAGTACTGCTGGCGTAGCCTCGTGGTCATCTTCAAGCCTGCACTGGTAAACGTGGCGCCCTGCAGACACATCGACACTCCCGCAATGGCGGCCACGACCACGAACAGGCCGGAGTACATGTCTGCCAAGTCAACGATGTGAGTCGGGTCACTATATGAGAAAATCTGAAAGTAGATGAGTAAGCACATTCACATTAGAGATCCAATTTCATTACTGCTGCTGGTAATCACAATCAGTCAGCTTAAGGTGTAAAGGTATTTTTTAATAATAATATACATAATTTTATTAAAGACTAACTTTTGCCTGCTTTTTATTTAACTCCCATACTAATTTCAATTTGCAATTACATTCCTTTCCAGGGAATAACATTTGAGGGTTAAAAATAATGTGTGAAAAATTTCGTAAAAATCGATTCAATCATCTTCAGCAAATTACTATCTTAAAATAAATACTTTTATAATGTGTGTCCAACACTTGTTATTGTTTTACTTTGTCCCGCCAGCGGAGAGAACTGTGGCTGAATTTCTTAGAAAAATAGGCACAGATACTCATACGTACTTAAAAAACATGCTTAGGAAATGCCTCATAATCAATGATCTTAACTTTTGTAAATAGGATTAATTAAGTTACTATTGACGTTATTAATGCTAATTAAGCATAGGGATTGAAATTCTCTATACCAATTCCGTTAACAACATTGCGCTGCACCAAAAATGCTACAAAAGTTACGATCAATGCTCAAAATTAAATAATATAGAATTTATTGCCACCAAAAGATCGAAACCCTATCAAGTCATCGTTGTAAATGAGTCTTCGAGGCCAGCAACTAGAAAGAGTTGCTTGTCCCAACGTCATAATTACTAATATTCTGTATTATTGTACTAATATTATGTTGTGTAATTACTAATATATGTCAGAATTAAATAATCCTAAACGCATCTATTCCACATCTAATTATCAGATACACACCGCGCTGGTAAATCCAAAAATAACAGCAAAGATCGGGAAGCAAGCGCCCTGGACGGTGGCGGCAATGGCGCCGACGGTGATCAGGGGCCACTCGGGGGCATTGAGCTTCAGCAGGTCCCAGCCGCTTACGGGCTTCACCTCCTGTCACATGAGGGTGAAGATCAGATTTCGGTTGAGATTTACTAATTGCTGTGGCGTATTTTTTTTTTTTTTAAATATTCACTCATTTAAATAACAATAACATTACGCTTGGACTTTAATCTATGTAAAAATAAATTATTCTGTCTTAATTATCTAGAGTAGTTTTTAAGTTTTAGCAGTTTATAATATCGATGTCTAAAGAAATTTGAATGAATCCAAAGAAATACCAGAGAAATTAGATATATCTTAGAAAATGCGGAATGCAGGAATATTAATTATCGAAGTAATTAGGCACGTTTAGGAAAAAAATCTAGCGAAATACGTCCATCTATACACATCTTTATATTTCGGTAGGTAGATTGAAGCTAGGGTGCGGGGGCACTAGGTAGGAATTGTTCAAATACATAATAAGAGAGCGTTACGAGTTACGGCAGGCTGATCAAATTGGCCAAATAAATTAGGTGTATTGGTTGGACAAAATTCGTTTTATGGTAACTTTTGATTAGACGGTTCAAAAAATACGGATTGGTTTACAGCGCATATTTATTTCCACGGTTATACAAACGGGAAAACTATCTGGAGGGTAAACTTCGAAATAAATATTTAAAAATAGCCGTTTCAAAATTGAAACTGAGTTGTGAACGCGCCAAAGAGCTTAGATTTTGTGACTTTGACAATTTATTTAAATACTAGCTTCTGCCCGCGACTCCGGCCGCGTGGAACTCGTTTATATGGCAGCTGCATACAAACTTCCACTTTGGCATATTGTGATTAGCACTTAGATACGTTTCTTCAAATTACATCATTATTTATGTTATTGTTTATTGGAATTGACGGGACATTTGCTATCGATTAATAGAATAATCGATAGCAAATTACAACGCAAGTGAATTAAATAAATACTACCTCTTCAACTTCTTCAATTTCTTCTATTTCTATTCCACGTCGAAGCGCAATGCTTTGCAAGCCAGAGGAAGCTACTGAGCAAATGGAACTCCTAGGGGTCAACCAGTCGCAAGGATCTGCAAAAGTAATACAGGGCGAGGCGTGAATATTGTACCAAAAGCAAACTTATTCTGCTTTGTCAGTTTTCAATATACGAAGTTAATGTTTATTGCAGGTTATAATTTCATTGGTTGAAATCTTCTTCGTGTGTTGAGTTTATAAGTAAAAAAAAGTGAGGTCTGTCATTTTAGCTTAAGAGAACAACATGGAGACCCGCAAGACAAACTGCTTATCACTAGCTTTATCACTGACAAATGGTCAGTGATAAAGCTAGTTATAATCGCCAACAACCTTGGCTCTCGTCAAATAAAAGATACTGCTGTCTCGACACAATCAAGAAAACAGAAAACTCCATTGCTAAACCAACGTCTGCCACTGAAATGAATGCCAGAAATTGGTCAATATGGTCAGTGTTGGTCGAATTTTATTTTGTGGTTTATTTAAAAGACCATTTGGTGAATTTTACATGTAGGTTAGAAATCTTTCGAACGTTACAGATTTATTTTTGTAAGTTTATTAGAAGCAAGAAGTGGAAATAAAAAAGAATGAAACTCGAACAAAAATTATGACTTTAAAGCCCAATATCTCGCAACACACAACAAGGCCACAACAATGACACATGCAATTGACTCAGCAGACTAAAAATGTGGTAATAACCAAGCGTAAAACTGCTATTACAATTAACACAGTCATAAACAAAATAATATATTAATACCTAGGTATGTGTAATGTAATGTTATGTAGCAATTAGAGGAATAGTTTTTTTTAATTACCCTAAGAAGGCGGTGTTTTGGGAGTCGGGCTCGTGCTCAGTGTAGTGGTTCAGTACAAAATCGTTGAATGCGAAATTTGATAATTATATTCAAAATAGCACGTTACTAAAGAAATAAGTTTTTTTTATGGTACAAGCTGATACAAATCGACCTAATAAATAATAATAATAAATATAAGGGGACAATCTTACACAAATCGAGCTAGTCCCATAGTAAGCTCAATAAGGCTTGTATTATGGGTACTAGACGACTATATATATATAATAGATAGAAATACTTAAATACGTAGAAAACATCCATGACTCAGAAACAAATATTCATGCTCATCACACAAATATTTGCCCTTACCGGGATTCGAACCCAGAACCTTCAGCTTCGTAGGCAGCGTCACTACCCACTAGGCTAACCGGTCGTCTTAAGTAAGCTTAATTAGGCTTGTGTTGTGGGTGGGACGACGACGATATATTTAATACTTAAATACATAGAAAACATACAAGACTCAGAAACAAACACTCATGCTCATCACACAAAGGACCTTTAGCTTCGAGGACAGCGTCGCTACCCAATAGTCTAACTGGTCATCAACTACTCATTGAGACGATTTAAACGAGCCCAAACTCAACAGGGCTGCGCGCGTCGGGCAAGTAATTGTTAAAAAGCGGCCAAGTGCGTGTCGGACAACGCACAACCAGGGTTCCGTCCCTATTACAAAGGTCATGTCAGATCCACCATACCCCCTAGCCATACCCCTGGGGGTAGGGTGGACTGAACCATACCACCGTTAGTAGTGCTGGGATTTGATGGAAAAATAGAAAAAGAAATAGGTACAAAATTTTTAATTTCATTAAACTGAAAAAAAACGAAAGCCGTTATGGCCATTTTTTAGGTGTACTACGACCCTACAGCGCGCGAGCCGAGCGAGCGAAGCGAGCGTGCCGCGGCTGCGGCCGGCGAAGCTCCAGACCTAACTTTATTCGAAAAAAATATCCGTAGTCGGTTCTGGCGCTTCGCCGGCCGCTGCCGCGGCACGCTTGCTTCGCTCGCTCGGCTCGCGCGCTGTAGGGTCGTAGTACACCTAACACCCGCCAATCGCATCGGCCGGTTCTTTTGCGTTTAGTCAGGCGCGGGATACTCCGCGATTTACGTTCATCGCTACAAGTACATGCCGGTGCCCCAACGTTGGGGACGTCAGAGAGCCATAAATCTTAATGTTTTGGCTGAGAAAAAAGCGCCTTTCGTAAAGATCAAAGGAGTGTCCTTTCTGTACATGTACTATTATCTATTTTGTGGTTTAATCTGGTTTCAACCGTGAGACTTGTTGGTTGTTAGTTATGTCGAAATGTTCAGTCAATAACAAACTGCGTAAATACCAACAAAAAAACTTGAAAAAAGATGGGATTTATTTCTTTTAATAATTTATTTTCATAACATAACGAAATTTGTGTAAACTCATTGTAATTTAATAGTTTTGAACATGTTTTAAATAATTATTTTTGTTAGTTCAAATGACAAAGTCACGGAACATAAATCTAAGGAGTCGGTACCTATAGATACTTTTTTTATGATGTCGTTACCTTTTTATTGTGTTTTTATTATGGTTTTCATTTTAAGATTTCCAAAAATCCTCAGCGACGTGCAAAATGGGCTGCAGTGCAAAATAGCACGCGACAGTCGAGGTGTTTTTTTTGTAAACCAAACGACTCGCGGTCGTTTGTTCGGCTCATTTTAATGATTCGGATATATTATAGGTTATACGACAAAAAATGGAAGAACAGGTTTACTAAAACTGCCACACCTCTCATGAACGTACCTAAGCCCATTTCTTTATATTACAGATTTTAATTTCAATTACTTCCAATATACTTAGCTTTATCTTCTGCCTTCTGGCAAAAGGTAATTAATAGCATTAATGAACTATAATAAAATTCTATACTACAATCCCAACACATCATTTGGATATGCGCAAATTGTTGCCAATTTTCATCATCATTCATTTTTGACCTTATATCTCGTAATACTCGTTTTATAGATGTCGGATGATCATGAGAGTGACGTTCAAAACCCATAGGATCGTTTTAATAAAATCGACAGCTGATCTCTACTTGACTGTACGCTTACATTACATCGCAAAAAAGAAAGTATTAAAAGTAAAGGCAGGTCGAAAATACAATTATTTAACAAACTGAATCTATTTCAAGGAAACTAAAATGATTTCTTTTTATGGACTCTGTCAGCTGTACTATGTGTACTTACGGAAATCTCATCAATTGTTTTGTATATAATATTTGTAAAAATATTTGAAACAGTTTATTCCCCACTTGTTAAATAAAGAAACCAGATTTATTTGTGCTTTCTGTTGAAATAAATAAAATTTATAACGCGACTCCATTCATTCGCTAAACGCTAACTAAAGTTTTGACGTGAGCAGTCAATTCACATTGTATGTCTCAATAAACTAAAAAGTATTTAATCGTTTGATGTTGGTTTGCTAATATGGTGCTTAAGGTCTAAAACACTGAGTTCTTTTTTTATGAAACATATATCTTGATGCAGGTTATAAGTTAACGCTATTTTAGCAACTACTGAAATGTACTAGAGCTGTCATTCTGGGGCTCTGGGGCACATTTCTTGGCATATTTACTTGACATTGTGCATCTAGTTCTATATACTAAATCAATGGTTAACATATAACGGTAGTCTAACTTTTTCAACTACACTGCGTGATACGATAACGGTAACAGGACATTTGGGATAAATATTATAAAGCATAATATAGTGCACAGCACTACGGTGGTATGGTTCAGCCCCACCCTACCCCCAGGGGTATTGCTAGGGGTATGGTGGGTCTGACATGAAAAAGGTCATATTGTTACTGAAAACTTATGGCACTTACGTCCTTTTCTTTAAGGAAGGCAGTTTTTTATAAATATCTCGAAAACCTTTGAACCGATCTTGTTCAAAACAAATATTGCTGAAAGAATTTTATAAGCCCTATGAGCATGATTTTTTTCATAATTTTAAAGTACATGGTTCAAAAATTAGAGGGGGGGGGGGGGGCACCATTTTAGTGACTTTCGGGGCGATTATCTCCGACTCTATTCACTTAATCCAAAAAATTGCTACGAAACCTTATGTTTATTTTGAAAGGCCTGTCGATTGATGTACCACACGTGGGCTTGCAATGAAAAATAATTTTTGACTTTCGGTTTTATGTATGGAGTGCACCCCTAAAAAAAATCTTTTTTAGTAATTTAATTGCAAAACTATGTAGCGGTTAACAAAATACACCCTATCCTCATTTTTTTATTCAAATACACCTTATGGTTTTCGAGTAAAATGCCTGTGACATACTGACGGACAGACAGACAGACAGACATGACGAATCTATAAGGGTTCCGATTTTTGCCATTTGGCTACGGAACCCTAAAAATGGATTGCATTGACGGACAACTTACAAAGGTACTCATATATACTCGTACAAACAGGTCAAGTTAATATAAAGCTTGTAAAAAGGCGTGATTCGCGTTTTTTGCCCCGTCAATCATCAGGTTTGTCGGACAGTGAATCTCTGTATCTACGTAAATGAAAGTATTTACCTGCTTTGCTAGAAAACCGTCTGACTATCCTTGTAGTAGACCGTCTTTTTGTGTCATGGCGGACGACAGCTGCGTGCTCATCGGTGCCGACATTTTCCTCCTCGAGTAATGTTTCTGGTACCAAGTCTTTGACTTCCTTGACGTCTTTGCCGGCTGTCACCAGCTTGTGATAAAATCCTGAAATACAACAAATCCTGATTTAAAGTGAAACAATTACTTTTATGACCTTGCAAGTGAATTGTCAAATTTACAATAAGGGAATTTACCAAAATATTGCGCGTTGCCTCGCAAGATGACAATGCTGATTTACCGGATAAATATTGGATAGCTAGTCGGTGAGTTGGAAATATAGTATTATTTCCCACTTAGTTTAAAAAGTAAACCTACAAACATGCCTCATATTGCTATTGCAAAAAGCGCTACCAATGTTTTAGTTAACGTAGGTACCTTTGGTTTTCATAAGTTCTTCGTGTGTACCCGACTCCACTATAGAACCCTGGTCCATGCAAATTATACGGTCCGCATTGACAATAGTCGATAATCTGTGGGATGATCATGTCAGTAAATTATTGTATCAAAAATATACGCCATGAGACATATTCACTTCGTTGGTTTAGCCAACGAAGTAAATATGTCTCATGGCGTGTTATTTCATGAAGAACTAGCTTCTGCCCGCGACTCCGTGTTAAACTCGTTTATACCGTAGCTCCATACCAGCTTCACCCTTCTTATCACCCCCTTAGGAGGTGATTTTCGAGATAAAAAACTATTCTATGTCCTTCGCCGGGACTATCTCTATATCAAATTCGGTTCAGCGATTTAAGCGTGAAGAGCAGGTAACTAACAGACAGACAGAATGACAGTCAGACACTCTGTCTGATCTGCTTTCCGAGTGTTTAACTCTTTGAACTCTTATAACACCGAAATGTGTTGCGGTTGTGCGTATGGCGTCAAAAACGAATACTGCTGCTTTCAACTAGGCAAGTCACCAGCATTATAATAAACTACCTATAAAAGTCATATATAAAGTACCACAACAAAGCGCACATAAATATCTGACACGACTCTATTTCAAAAGATATGTTTGCCGGCTTTGTTATCGCATATACAATGCTGGTGAAAATATTCACTATTATGGAAAAAAGTTGGCGTGTCTATGTCACTAGAAGAACGTTGTTCCAAAGGGTAATGCAAAGGGGCGACATGTGTCGTACCTGTGGGAGACTGTGAGCGTGGTCCTGCCAACGCTGGCGTGGTCGAGGGCCGCTTGCACCTGCCGCTCCGACTGCGGGTCCAGCGCCGACGTGGCCTCGTCCAGCAGCAGGATGCTGGGCTCGCGAAGCAGCGCGCGCGCGAGCGCGATCCGTTGCTTCTGCCCGCCTGACAGCGAAGCGCCGCGCTCGCCGATCATTGTATCATATCCCTGAAAAAAATATTCAATACTAGCTTCTGCCCGCGACTCCGTCCGCGTGGAACTCGTTTATATCGCAGCTCCATACAAACTTTTACCCCCCCCCCCATTTCAGCCCCCTTGGGGGTTGATTTTAGGGATAAAAACTATCCTATGTCACTCTCCATCCCTTCAACTATCTCCACTTAAAACATCACGTCAAATCGTCGCTCCGTTTTACCTTGGAAGACGGACAAACAAACAAACACACACATACACTTGCCCTTATAATATTAGTTGCGTTACATAATGAAATTTTGGCTCCACCCTTTCCAGTCCTGAAAAATTACTAAAAAAAACATTGACGTCGAAGGTTTATTACAGGGTTGAGGACTATCTAAAGCCCGTCACAGACGTAGCTATAATATATATTAATATACCGTAAGATACCGAAATATATAATATAAACAAACAAACAAACACACACAGACACGTAAACTTTCCCATTTATAATATTAGTATGGATATTTTATAAGTATAGCTTTGGTTAGGATAAAAAAGATTAAGTAGGGTTTTAAAACCCATTATCACGCAAATGGACCAAGATTTTATTCTACCATATTGTTGGCGTGATTGATTTATTTACGCATGCCGTATTATAGCTTTCTAGTGGTAAGGGTCACTGAGCTTAGTCACAGACTGACAGATGGACACGGCAAAACTGTAGTTTTCTTGTTGACTACGGAGCCCTAAAAACTAACCGAAGAACATAAATATCAAGTTTAATAAAAGCTTGTATAAAGCTAAGATGAACTAATACGGGTACACACTTTTCACTATCGTGTACCTTCTTAATGCCACTCGTGCGATTGATAATTGATACCAAAAGCATAGAAATGATGATATTATTACTTATTCCCATCGCAATAACTAAAAGTCGGTAGTGCGGTGTGCGGTGTATTAAGTTAGGCGAGATTACGTACATGAGGCAGTCGAGTTATGAAGTCGTGAGCGTAGGCCATTTTTGCTACTTTGTTGACTTCCTTATCAGTTGCGTCCGGTCGCCCAATGACTATATTATCGCGAATTGTACCCCGAAACAGCACCGGCTCTTGACCTACCACTCCTGGAAACATTAAAATAAGAATATATTAAGATAATAATTTACTAATCAGCTAAATAATCTATTAACTCGGTATGCGGCGCCACTTTTATTTCATTAATATAATGTTTGTCAATAATACTGACCTAATGAAGACCTCAAGAATCCTACATTTAAAGACTTCAGGTCGTAGTCGTCAATTTTAACCACGCCAGTGGCAGGGTCATACAATCTCTGCAAAAGTTGAAGTATCGTAGATTTACCGCATCCGGATGACCCAACCAAAGCTACGTTTTCTCCAGGATTTATGCGAAGAGAAAACCCTTTCAGAATCTGAAATTTTGATTTTTTGTAGATACAGTTTTAGAAATTATTCTTGTCATTACCAATGTCAGTAATACTCACTTTGATTTCGGGTCTTGATGGATAACTGAATGTGACATTCTCGAGGCATATTCGACCAGTAAATCTACCGGGTTTTTTGCCTTGGACGTTCATGCTATGTATCTTTGGTTGTTGGTCCAAAATACCGAACAGGCTGGCTGCTGCAGCACGTGCCGCTGCAAATGATTCCATGTGAGGAACGATAAATGTTATGGACTGAGTTGCCATATACATGCCAAACATTATCTGAAACAAAAGTTAAGAAATATTGCTAAATCTAAGCATAAAATTGTATAAACGTCAGGTTCGGGACCGCCTTGATGTATATATTTAATCAGTCATGTCTCGTTAATTCTCCATACTACTTATGCAGTGTGGAGGAAGCTCCAACGATGTCCACGTTTTAGCAAGGTTTAATATCCTAACTGGTCCCTGAGGACCTCAGAGATCTGGAGGAGTTCAGACGAGTGAGGTTAGGACTGATCCTAACCTCACTCGTCTGAACTCCTCCAGATTCGAATATGTGCAATTCAAGCACAGCACTGTGGTCGCCAATTACACAATATTCATTCTAAGGTAAATTGTATGGCGGTTCTGTAAATGTGAGTCTGGAATTGACGTCTTTCAATTCCAAGACGACAATTTTAGTTCACAACATGAACGTGGACAAACTACATATTGTTGGCTTGATTGATTTATTTACGCATGCAGTATTAATTGGGAAGATGAAAAAAAGAATTACGACAAATTCATACTATACAGAGTCGGCTGTGCCTAGTAGTATAGTTACCGCGAACATTTCGCCTACGACGTATCGGCTCGCTTCCGGGTCTGCATTGGCCATACCCTGGACCACGAGGCGGGTGCCGTAGGTGAGGCCGATGGCATTGAGCGAGTATGTGAGCACCCAGCTGAAGCCAGTGCCCAGCCCCGTGTAAAGCCCGCGCTTGCGTCCGTACCGCTCTGCCGGCTCCAGCAACTTCTTGTACCTACACCAGAATGTACCATTTTATGACCTGCTATAACCTGACAAAGACAAGGGAAATTAACTATAATATATGTAACGTTTCCCCGAAAATGTGATGTTAAAGAATCTGTGCAACACGGACGGCAAAAAATTATAAACTTACCGTACTAGTGTAGTGTCACAATGTACCTATTGTTAGTATGTAGGGTACATTGACTAGTATATTGTCCACACTCGAAATCTGGCACAAACTAAGTACCTACTTATACACCGTGGACGTGAATAACCCGAAAGATTTTAACCACGCATTCCTGAGGTCATTAGGAGTAAGAAATATTGTATGAACCCCAACAAAAATTCAGCAAAAAAATATTTTTTTTTGCTTGTTTTGTCGGTTTTTGTAAATAAAACTTGGATAACTATCGCTTTTCTATGGAAATTATCCCTTTTAATAAAACGGTAACGATTATTTTTTCAAAAAAGGTTAAATTTAGTGAGTGGTAGCTGGCACTTTGATATCTGTCAATAGCGACGCAAAACTGGCCAACATCGGTAGCAACGTCGCAATCAAAAGAGCTAAATGCACGTTAGTAATCAAAGTAAAAAGTTTTCATGAAAATGGATAATATCTTCAAAACTAAGCCGGCAGTGACTGGGGTTCACATAACATTTTTTGCTCCTAATGACCTAAGGAATGCGTGGTTAAAATCTTTCGGGTTATTCACGTCCACGGTGTATAGCGTTTGTTAGTAGTTCTGCAATAATCCGTGTTGTTTTTGATTTTTAATTGTGCTTAGTAGGCGATTAATCTCGTCCACAAAACTGCCATGAGTAAGTGCCATGAGGCCATGACCATTACAACATTTCATAAAACGAAACGATTCAATATGATTCAGAAGCCACATAGGTTACTTACGGAAGAAAAAAGAGCACAATAGATTTCTGTATTTTGCTTAAGTATATATGCCCTAATCTCCTTGGCATAGCCGGTTCTACTAAATTGGAAGAGCATTTATTGATTATTACAGGATGTATAAAATCAGGACCAGCCCCTTTATTTACATTTATGCATATAAGATATTTATAAACTAATTCTTTGGTTATGAGTCACTTGTTGATGGGAGGTTACTTAAATCAAAGGAACCTATAGCCGGTTTTTCAAAAACTGAGTGAAAGTGCTCATTGAAGAAATCACATTTTTGTGTCCCACTTGAAGCTGTTTGTTGTGTATTTAGACATAAGACGTTGAACATTTATTCAGCAAAATAGTTTACACGTAGTATTTCATGAGTACCAGTCTCTGCAATAGGCTTTGTCTGCATCGTTTAAGTAGGTAATATAATATGTTTTTTTATACTCGTCGACCTTAATGTTTGAATTAAGACTTCATACACCAAACTTAAATCACATACTTTTTACTTTGGAGGTCCCAACTCAACATTTCATAACTGTTGAGACAACTAAAATGAAATTGACCAATCACGTGGCGCCTTTACTGAACTATAATGTATTTGACCAATAGGACGCCGTCATGAGAAAGTCAAAAGGTAAATAGACATCAACGCACAAAATAGAAAAACCCGTTAGTTGCACTTCGTTTTCAATAGATACCGAGTTTGTTTAATTAGTTCAGTTGACTCGTAGAAAAAGGTATTGTATACAATAGTTATATAATTAGCTTTTTAAGTCTCGTACCTTAATTAGGCCACTCAGCAAGCTTCGTGGCCTAAACATGGTACTCGACTGAAAAAAGGCCACTCAGCAAGCTTCGTGGCCTAAACATGGTACTCGACTGAAAATCTGTACATTAAGATTTCATAGAGAATACTACAACGTCACTCTTTTCATCATTGAATAGTCTATGTTACTTCCGAAACAACCGAAATAACTGTTTCGATACGCTCTAGACAATCGATTTTTTTTTTAAATAGAACTTCGTATTTCAATAATATGTGGAGACTCGATCCGATACAAAATTACCAATCTGTGGCGTTTCGGAACGCAGCAGCGTCGCGTCATCTGTCAAAAATCTACTTGAACTTGCTGCTGTATCCAGGGCATAAAAAAATAAAAAACTACGCTTTGTGATTGGCTAGTATTTAGCCAATCACAGCACAGTACCCGCGCCGGTGGTGTGATTATCTATGGATGGATTATCATACTATGGTCCGCCGCGGCCAGGCTGCGCCAGTGTGATGTGGGCTTAAAAGAAGTCGGACAGTAAAACTAGACTATCTATATAGTAATTACGATATAGTTTTCTTTTATACTCGTATTGATGACTTAAATTATCAATTTTAATGAACTCGTACAAAAAGTATTGTTCACACCTCAGCAAGCTACTTACAACATGATTGTGAAAAATACTATACTGCTAGGCTATATTACGCGACGGCGCGCGAGCTCTCTCGATCTTAGAAAAATCGAGAGTATGACGCGGCCGTCCTTGATAGACGTGCTGGCATCTGCAATCTGCATATTAAATGAGTGGCCAGTAAATGAATGACATCGTCTAAAGTGTCAGCCATTGGAGATTTACCCTATTTAATATGTATTTGCTTAGTGTCTGGAATAATAGATGAAAGATAAGTCGAAGATGTACATTATCAATTGTATAATTCACTGAATGCACACCACTTTTTACAATGGGATTACTTTTGTTTTCGCTTTTTATTATATTTAGACAAGTTAAACGATTATGAACTTTCTTTATATTCACTGACCTACTATGCTACTGTTTGGGTTTACCCTTGTTTTATCGACCGTTTTTTTATAAAATACTGTAGTATTAACTTGATTCTGTCGTAAAATAATGTATTATTTGAGTAGGCTGAGTAATAAAACGTAAAATAAATACCCAACTTTGGATTTATTTCTATAGAGGAAATTTTAGGCAATCACGTATCGATTAAATCAGATAAACAATCATATATCTGAAAATCAGACCTAATTTTTTCTTAATCTATAGTCAGACCGGCGTTTCAAAGCACGCGATAATTTCCAACACCTCGCCCCCTTAAATCTCAAGTTCATGTTATTCTGGCTTTGACATCACATTTGCGAGAAATAAATCAATATATTTTAAGCAAATCGTAATCGCAATAAACAAAGTTTTATTTATTGATTTTGTTTAACGTGAGGCGCGTAACAAGGCAAGTATAAACCCTTCGGCACGATTTAGTTATTAGGGTTCCGTACTTTCGTAGTCAACAAGGAACCAAGGAAGTAATATATTTTACTCGGTAAACCTAATGGTGTGGAGTAGTTGGATAATTAGTTAAAAAAATCCCGGAATTATTTTTTGTAATATTGTGCTTTAAAACCCATTTTTATTACAGTCGCGTTTAGTTGGCGCGCACATGTCGATGTAACAAAGACAAACATACAACTACGGAATCCTACACTCCGTATGGACTGACACGCACTTTGCCGGGTTTTCACTCACGTACGAGTGACATACGCTATTTAAGTAAATAACAATAAGTTGTTTAAATAAATCATAAGTT
The DNA here is from genome assembly GCA_945867215.1 of Epinotia demarniana. Taxonomy (NCBI): domain Eukaryota; kingdom Metazoa; phylum Arthropoda; class Insecta; order Lepidoptera; family Tortricidae; genus Epinotia; species Epinotia demarniana. The sequence continues at coordinate 43,834,067 of OX244259.1, forward strand.
GTAATATAGGTTTGTATGCTTCTGCGTTACGAAGTTCTTTACGAGCAAGTGTGATAAAAAAACATAAATCATATCGTACCTTCCAATTTCCTCGTGTTCGCCGGCAAATGCCACAATTGTTTTAAAGGCTTTAAAAATTTCTTCTGCATGCTTGCCGGCTTTGCTGTACGCCATCATCTCTCGTACGGAAGATTTTGATTGGTACTAAAATTTTTAAAAATACTTGTGGAATCTGACACGTGAATATGATAGGTACAAAAATTTGAAAGAAATATTTACATCTGATAATAGAATGGATGCCGCTAAAGAAAACGGCAGCACCGACAGACAAGCCAGCGTAAGCTCCCAGCCGAGAGGGAAAGACTGGCAAATGCTGATGATTGCGGTCCCCAGCAAGTTGGAAACCACCGCCAGCTTCTCGCCCATGCCTTCTTTTAATTTCACCATGTCTCTGGAAACACACGCTACAGAGATTTCACCGGTGTGCGGCACAAGCATATTCAGTACAAAAATGCTTGTGCCGCACAGTGCCGCACACCGGTGGAACCCCGCCTTTACGCCAACAAAAGTTACAGTAAATCACTACGTACGTAATTGTAAGCTCGACTTTCATCCTTTTTTTGTGTATTTAATGTAACAGTTTTTTATGACATTTGTATGTAACATTCACGTACAATGAAAATTATGTTATGACTAAATAAACGAAATGATTATTTATTGTAGGGCTTTTTTATTAACCTCTTAATATGAGAATCAAATAAATGGGTTTGACTAGTAGAATTCATAATTTACTTTAAAAAAAAGTTTTAACCGACTTCCTTTTGTTACTCCGCCAAGCCACGAGAATATTTCCACATTTTTTTACAATTTACCACATGAACTGATTTCCGATATCAAATGCGTTGATTGCTATAGAAAAAAACCGAATCGCTGTATGTGGGCCGATAATGTTTGAGGACTTCCGTCGATTCCCCAAGATCATCACCAATCACTTCATTAGTTCCTCTTTCAACGGAATCTTATCAGATCCTGTGACGTACTTTTGCACTTCTAAGTACATAATTTTGAGGAATTCGAGAAGTCATCTGTGGTCTTCATCATCAATTCTTCGCCACCGAATTCATGATTTTCGGATGTAAATACACGAGTTATAATAGAAAATACCAAAATTACTACACGCGTGCCTAATAAAATTGAGGAGTTCCGTCAATTCCTCATGGATCCCATCATCTAACTGAATTAAAAAAAAAATGGAACCCACCTGGGAGCATATACATAAAGACAAAAAAAAAAATTTTCGAATCGGCTCACCAATGACAGAGTTCTGAGGTAACAAACATAGAAAAAAAAAACATAAAAAATACAACCGAATTTAGAACATCCTCCTTTTGTTTGAAGTCGGTTAAATTCCAAATTCAACACTTTTACTGCCAGGAACCCGTCTAGCCCTGTCCCCTCTACGGAGAAGCCACTTTCCGCTATCTAGCCGGAAAACCGCGGGATCGGCTACGAGCATCGTTATGCGTAGCAATTCTTCGCAGTAAATGTGTCAACACTATCCCATGCCGATCCCGTGGTTTTCCTCGTATACAGCATGTATACAGCGGAAAGCGACTACGGCGTCAAAAACGCCTTCAAATTATGCTTTCAATACATTAGAAACCAGATGCTGAACTAAGCCCTCAGCGTCCATAAACGTTTAAAGTGTTGTTTTACGGATTTATTCCTTAGCTTACGACAGTTTTAAGAGGCATACAATACAAATACCTATAGGTTTGAATTGTATGTACTTCAGTCGTTATGGCTCGAGCACAGCTCAATTAATCTAGGGTTTGCAATGCGCAAGTCTCTTGTGCATCCACCACTACATAGAAAGCCTATTCGTACAGGAAACTAAGGGTGCAACGGGTGTCACCACCCTCGGGGCCTAGCAACGCAGTGCAGTATCTCATTGTAATTCAATGAGTTTGGTAAACGAATAACAACTGTATTCACCTCGCAAAAAGTTTTATAATCAAATAACACTGACAACAATTGAATCGTTGTGTTGTCGTGGACATGTACGGATACCTCCTGGTTGGTTCTAACACTCTGGTGTATGAAATCCGTAAAATGGGAAGTGTTACGGTTATTCCAGCGGTTCTAACGCGCGTTTGAAACGTGGGTTCGTTCGGAAACTTGGTCATTAAACACTTGTGACTAAGTACAGGACTGTAATTAAGAAAAGTGGTAGTAAGTTGGTAGCCAGGAAGATGCTTTAAAATTAAGTGATGGATGTCAACTCTACAGATCTGTGGAATCTTCCATTACCTACCATCTAAATATTTTATGTAATTAATTTTTAGTCGTAGGCTGAGGATATGTCATTTGATGGATACAACTTACCCGTACGTAAACACGTTTTACGATTCCGGATTTTTTCTTGATATGTAGCAACTAGCTGTTGCCCGCGACTTCGTTCGCGTAGAACTTGTTGATGTCTCAGAATGAGTGCTATTAAATTATGTTAGGCGCAGGCTTAATTATCTCTGTCCCAAACACACTTCTTTCATCTCAATGGATGATTTCCGAGCTAAAAACTATCCTGTATCGTTCCAAGGGTCTCAAATTATCTGTACGGAAAATTGCATCTAAAGCGTAAAAGGTAACATTGCGATGAGTTCGTTAGTTTAAATTGCTAAATCTAAATTAAAAACTCCGTTTTTACAAATATAATGTTAAGAATCATCAACAGACTTTCTGCAAAAAAAAAAATTTTTTTTATAATGTATGTAACAAACTAATTTGCATGTTAAACGAAACATGACCTTCTTTTCGGTTCTGGGAGCATCGCAGTACTAACCCAACCTAACCTACATTTCTGTTAGCTGTTCGGTTCTGTAAGGTCGTGGTTCTAACTTAACCTAATTTTCTGCTTACCTATTTTTGCTTACCATATAGTATATGTATGACATAAGTATTCCCTTACTTCAAAAATTGCTTGTTCCTCATAAATACTTCCAACCTTTTTTAATTGAATTTTTTAAGATGAATTTCAAAAAACTCTGAAATCAGTTTTGTAGTCTTTTGTAGGCTAAGACCGAAGTTACAAATCTAATTAAATCTCATTAACATAACGTTTTCTTGGTCTCCACCCCTTGAATCCCGTTTTAAACCCCTTAGGGGTGGATTTTTCCAAAACGCTGAAAGATTATTTTTATTCTGATAAGTAATCTTTATACAGCGTTTTAAGTCTCCAGCTCAAGAAAGGGTGTTGCTCATCCAAACCTTGCACCCCTTTTTATTCCCCTTATACCTAGAATTTTCTAAAACGCTGGAAGTATTTATTTAATAAGTTATCTTTCTACAATGTTTATGGTATCTCTCAAAACAAAGTATATCCTATATAAACCATGCACCCCTTTTTAACCCTCTTTGGGGTAGAATATTCTAAAACCTTGAAAGTACTTTATCTGTATTTTAATAAGTGACCACTACAAAGTTACTCTAGTTCAAAAAGTAATGTTTACAAACATTGCACTTTAACTTAACGCCTTTAGGTATGGAGTTTACTAAAACACTGACAGTTATTTTTTGTATTCATATAAGTAATTATATGAATATGCAATGTTTGTATGGGGGAAACATTACTTTTTGAACTACCGAGCCGACCATGATACGGGGTCTGGTCCCGAGTTTGTCTTATCCATGTGTCACCCGCTATCTGTCTAGGTCCTTCGATCTGGAACCTATCGAACGGATAGACGTGCGAAGCTTCCTTCATTACTGGTGCAGATATTACTTTGCGAAAGCGACTGCCATTTAACGCATTTAATCTTCTAAATCTAGTTGTAAATTAAATTCGATCTGTATTAAGAGAGTGGGCATCTTTCTACAAAGCTTTAAGTCTATAACTCAAAAACTAAACTTTTCCCTACATAAACATTACATCCCTATTTCACTCCCTTAGGGGTGGAATTTTCTAAAACGGAGAACTTGCTTTATCTTTATTCTAATAAGTGACCTTTCCTACCTAATTAACCCCCTTATGTGTTGATTTTTTTAAAACACTGACAATCTTTTTTTTATTTTAATAAGTAATCTTTCTACAATGTTTTAAGACTGTAGCTCAAAAACTAAAGTTTCTCCTATATAAATCGCTGAAATTACTGTTTCTGTGGTGTAATAAGTAATCTTACTACACAATTTTAAGTCTCTAGCTAAAAAGCAAAGTTTCCCACAAGCTTTTCACCCCTTTTTAACCCCTTGGTGGTTTTTTCCATAAGGCTTAAAGTTCTTTTTTCGTACGAGGGCGGTTTGATAAGTCAGTGAGTTTGAGCAGAAAAAAAAAGCTTATGGCATAATAACTTTTTTTTTCTCATTCTTAACTCTTTGGTAGCTGGCTGGTACGATATTTTTTTTAAAGGCGGGAAAAGAAAAAAGTTATTGTGTCATATGTTGGGTGCGATCGGAAAATTGTTGGAAAATGGAGAAAATTGAATTTCGTGTGTTGATTAAGCATTACTTTTTACGTGGTAAAAGTATGAAAGATACTGAAGATCGGCTAAAAAAACATTATGGGGAATCTGCTCCATCTCATGGAATGGTACACAAATGGTTTACCGAATTTCGTACTGGACGTATCACCACTAATGACGCAAAACGCTCTGGAAGGCCGATTGAAGTGACCACCGATGATATCGTGAATAAAGTCCACGATATTGTTTTAGATGACCGTCGAGTCAAGATACGGGAAATAGCTGAGTCTGTACACATTTCGTCTGAGCGAGTTTTTCATATCTTGCATCATATTTTACATATGAAAAAGCTTGCCGCGAGATGGGTGCCGCGTTTGCTAACAGCTGATCAAATGCGACATCGTGTAAAAACTTCCGAAGGATGCTTAGCGAAATTTAAGCGTAATCCTAGCGAATTTTTACGTCGATTCGTGACGGTGGACGAGACGTGGATACATCACTATACGCCAGAAATGAAAAGTCAGTCAAAACAGTGGACTTCTAGTGGTGAACGGGCCCCGAAGAAAGCAAAAACCATTCATTCGGCGGGAAAGGTAATGGCCACCGTCTTTTGGGACAGCCAAGGGGTTATTTATATCGATTTTTTGGAGAAAGGTAGAACAATAAATGGCCCTTATTATGCTACCTTGTTAGAAAACTTTAACGCAGAAGTTGTGAAAAAACGGCCACATCTGGCAAAGAAGAAAATTCTTTTTCATCACGATAATGCCCCTGCACACTCGTCCGCAGTAGCAACAGCCAAATTACATGCTTTGCGTTATGAAATACTGCCGCACCCACCCTATTCTCCAGATTTGGCACCATGTGATTATTTTTTATTCCCAAATATGAAGAAATGGCTCGGTGGGAAAAGATTTTCATCGAATGACGAAGTCATAGCTGAAACTGAGGCCTATTTTTCAGGGTTCGACAATAAATATTTTTTGGAGGGGTTGCAAAAGCTGGAACACCGTTGGATGAAATGCATTAAGTTGAAAGGAGATTATGTAGAAAATTTAATAAAAAAATTTAGAAAAAAGTTTGTTTTTTTACTCAAAGTCACTGACTTATCAAACCACCCTCGTACTGAAACAAGTAATCTGTCTACAAAGTTTAATGTTTCTAGCACAAAAGAAAAAGTTTCCCTCATATAAACATAGCACCCCTATTTAACCCCGTTACAGGTGGAATTTTCTAAAACGCTGACAGTCACTTCTTTGTATTTTAATAAGTAATCTTTCTAAAAAGTTTCAGGTCTCTAGCTTATAAAATAAAGTTCCTTCGATACAAACTTAGCACCCCTATTTACCCCCTTAGGGGTCTAATTTTCTAAAACACATAAAGTATTTTATTGTATTCTAATAAGTAAAATTTCTACAAAGTTTCAAGTGTCTAGTTCAAAAAATAATGTTTCCGCCATACAAACATTGCACCCCTCTTAGGGGTAAAATTTTCTAAAACGCGGAAAGCACTTTTTTGTTTCTTAATAAGTAATCTTTTCTTCACATTTTCAAGTCTAGAAGATCAAAAAATAATGTTTCCCCCATACATACTATGCACCCCCATTCAACCCCCTTAGGGATGGAATTTCCAAAAATCCCGTCTTATCCCTTGCCTAAGTTATAAAAGGAAGTACTGGTGTAAATTTCAAGTTTCTAGTCCCAGTAGTTTCGGCTGTGCGGTGATTGATTGTAAGGGGGCATAGGTTAGATCAAATAAAGTTAATTTCCCCAAGACAGTTAACTCTTACTGTTATCAAGATATTCAGTATTTTAATTTAATCAGATTTGCAGATTTAACCAGTATAAAGGCTCTTAACTGTGATGTAATAAACGGTTTTTAAATGTTGTAAGGGTCCTTTACACTACAAGAAGGTTTACCAAGTGAGTTCGTTCGATATTAGGCAAAAACTACCTTGAAGGTACTTTTTTATTTAATGTGTGTTCTTGGACCTTCTGGTCTTGAACCCTTGTACAATAAGACAATAACTGTTAATGCTACATTAAATTATTTTGTACAAAGAAAAAAAAATTGTTTCTAGAAATTATTATGCTAATTTGTTTCTGTGAATGTATTCTACAATATGCCGAAGTTAAGGGAAAATCCCGGGAACACCGTGTTAGATAAATTAATAATTGTACTATAGTTAATTTCAACCAGGGCTTTGTTTCCCGATGTAGACAAATAGCGCGAAACATGTTATGGCGCATCATCATATTTTTCCTTACCTAAGTACATTATTATTTATTATTTTACATCATACACCCGAAGTCTGCATTGTGTAAATAATTTACGAGCATTTACGAATATACGAATTTATATTGCTGGTCTGAAGCTAGCCACGAAGCAACTTGCTCACGCGTTTCCGAACGTGCACCCTGTCGTCAAGGAGACAAGCACTTGTGTGCAGTAGAAAAATGTAACGGAGAAGGGCGGCCATCATGAAGATAGAGGCGTTTCCCAATGATAATGGTTCTTACAAAACATTGTATTTAAAGTACATTTATTAATAATAAATCTTATAGGTTACTTAAAACTTAAAAAAAAAACACTGCGTGCTAGAAGTATCTAACCATGAGCTACGGTAATTGTTACTATTTTAAATTAGACCAATGGTTGTCAACCCTTTAATAGAGAATATTGGAGTGAGTGTGACTGCGATGCAACACTTAGGCGGTCGTCACACTGAGACGCATGAACGGACGGAGGTGCGGAGCACCATACAAATTTCGCCGGACGGAGATGCGTTGCAGTGTGTCGTGCTATACGGAATTTATATACAAACTGAGGTACTTGCATACTCGTGCAATGAGAAACGCACCTCCTGCCGGAGATGCGTCACAGTGTGACATCGACCTTAGTCGGTAGAACACGGGCAGCAGACGATTGAGGAGTTCATTTCATTGCTGACCACTGCCACTGGGTGACGGCTCCATCCAACGAGGCTATATAATATACCGTACTCGCTGCCCCCGCAGCTCCGCACGGGTATTAGAAAGAACGCAGCGAAATATAGCATATATGTTCATCTCGAAAATCCATTCTTGATATATGAAAATATATATTGAATAAAAAATGATAGGTGAAAATAGTTTTGAAATCTGATTAGTTGGAGAGGAGATAATCCACTACATAGAAACGATCTAACTTACAATGCCACAATCTCACAAACTTTTCCTTTTTTAGGGTTCCGTAGTCAACAAGGAACGCTTACAGTTTTGCAATTTCGGTCTGGCCGTCCGTCCGTCCCGTCTTCGGTTTAGCTCTGCCTGAGATTGAACAAATCGTTGGTCAAACTGTCCAACAATAACATTGTTGGACAGTTTGAACTTATAGTTGGCCTTTTCGTGCGATGTCCAACTAGTCCCAGCTTTGAAGCCTGAATTCTGACCAACTTTTGCCACATTTCCGAGCAGTGGCTTGAAAAATAATGTTATTAAAAGATAATCATGAACAATAAATAACAAAATTGGTTATAACTGAAAACGAAATGGAATGGTACACAAATGGTTTACCGAATTTCGTACTGGACGTATCACCACTAATGACGCAAAACGCTCTGGAAGGCCGATTGAAGTGACCACCGATGATATCGTGAATAAAGTCCACGATATTGTTTTAGATGACCGTCGAGTCAAGATACGGGAAATAGCTGAGTCTGTACACATTTCGTCTGAGCGAGTTTTTCATATCTTGCATCATATTTTACATATGAAAAAGCTTGCCGCGAGATTGGTGCCGCGTTTGCTAACAGCTGATCAAATGCGACATCGTGTAAAAACTTCCGAAGGATGCTTAGCGAAATTTAAGCGTAATCCTAGCGAATTTTTACGTCGATTCGTGACGGTGGACGAGACGTGGATACATCACTATACGCCAGAAATGAAAAGTCAGTCAAAACAGTGGACTTCTAGTGGTGAACGGGCCCCGAAGAAAGCAAAAACCATTCATTCGGCGGGAAAGGTAATGGCCACCGTCTTTTGGGACAGCCAAGGGGTTATTTATATCGATTTTTTGGAGAAAGGTAGAACAATAAATGGCCCTTATTATGCTACCTTGTTAGAAAACTTTAACGCAGAAGTTGTGAAAAAACGGCCACATCTGGCAAAGAAGAAAATTCTTTTTCATCACGATAATGCCCCTGCACACTCGTCCGCAGTAGCAACAGCCAAATTACATGCTTTGCGTTATGAAATACTGCCGCACCCACCCTATTCTCCAGATTTGGCACCATGTGATTATTTTTTATTCCCAAATATGAAGAAATGGCTCGGTGGGAAAAGATTTTCATCGAATGACGAAGTCATAGCTGAAACTGAGGCCTATTTTTCAGGGTTCGACAATAAATATTTTTTGGAGGGGTTGCAAAAGCTGGAACACCGTTGGATGAAATGCATTAAGTTGAAAGGAGATTATGTAGAAAATTTAATAAAAAAATTTAGAAAAAAGTTTGTTTTTTTACTCAAAGTCACTGACTTATCAAACCACCCTCGTACTGAAACAAGTAATCTGTCTACAAAGTTTAATGTTTCTAGCACAAAAGAAAAAGTTTCCCTCATATAAACATAGCACCCCTATTTAACCCCGTTACAGGTGGAATTTTCTAAAACGCTGACAGTCACTTCTTTGTATTTTAATAAGTAATCTTTCTAAAAAGTTTCAGGTCTCTAGCTTATAAAATAAAGTTCCTTCGATACAAACTTAGCACCCCTATTTACCCCCTTAGGGGTCTAATTTTCTAAAACACATAAAGTATTTTATTGTATTCTAATAAGTAAAATTTCTACAAAGTTTCAAGTGTCTAGTTCAAAAAATAATGTTTCCGCCATACAAACATTGCACCCCTCTTAGGGGTAAAATTTTCTAAAACGCGGAAAGCACTTTTTTGTTTCTTAATAAGTAATCTTTTCTTCACATTTTCAAGTCTAGAAGATCAAAAAATAATGTTTCCCCCATACATACTATGCACCCCCATTCAACCCCCTTAGGGATGGAATTTCCAAAAATCCCGTCTTATCCCTTGCCTAAGTTATAAAAGGAAGTACTGGTGTAAATTTCAAGTTTCTAGTCCCAGTAGTTTCGGCTGTGCGGTGATTGATTGTAAGGGGGCATAGGTTAGATCAAATAAAGTTAATTTCCCCAAGACAGTTAACTCTTACTGTTATCAAGATATTCAGTATTTTAATTTAATCAGATTTGCAGATTTAACCAGTATAAAGGCTCTTAACTGTGATGTAATAAACGGTTTTTAAATGTTGTAAGGGTCCTTTACACTACAAGAAGGTTTACCAAGTGAGTTCGTTCGATATTAGGCAAAAACTACCTTGAAGGTACTTTTTTATTTAATGTGTGTTCTTGGACCTTCTGGTCTTGAACCCTTGTACAATAAGACAATAACTGTTAATGCTACATTAAATTATTTTGTACAAAGAAAAAAAAATTGTTTCTAGAAATTATTATGCTAATTTGTTTCTGTGAATGTATTCTACAATATGCCGAAGTTAAGGGAAAATCCCGGGAACACCGTGTTAGATAAATTAATAATTGTACTATAGTTAATTTCAACCAGGGCTTTGTTTCCCGATGTAGACAAATAGCGCGAAACATGTTATGGCGCATCATCATATTTTTCCTTACCTAAGTACATTATTATTTATTATTTTACATCATACACCCGAAGTCTGCATTGTGTAAATAATTTACGAGCATTTACGAATATACGAATTTATATTGCTGGTCTGAAGCTAGCCACGAAGCAACTTGCTCACGCGTTTCCGAACGTGCACCCTGTCGTCAAGGAGACAAGCACTTGTGTGCAGTAGAAAAATGTAACGGAGAAGGGCGGCCATCATGAAGATAGAGGCGTTTCCCAATGATAATGGTTCTTACAAAACATTGTATTTAAAGTACATTTATTAATAATAAATCTTATAGGTTACTTAAAACTTAAAAAAAAAACACTGCGTGCTAGAAGTATCTAACCATGAGCTACGGTAATTGTTACTATTTTAAATTAGACCAATGGTTGTCAACCCTTTAATAGAGAATATTGGAGTGAGTGTGACTGCGATGCAACACTTAGGCGGTCGTCACACTGAGACGCATGAACGGACGGAGGTGCGGAGCACCATACAAATTTCGCCGGACGGAGATGCGTTGCAGTGTGTCGTGCTATACGGAATTTATATACAAACTGAGGTACTTGCATACTCGTGCAATGAGAAACGCACCTCCTGCCGGAGATGCGTCACAGTGTGACATCGACCTTAGTCGGTAGAACACGGGCAGCAGACGAGTGAGGAGTTCATTTCATTGCTGACCACTGCCACTGGGTGACGGCTCCATCCAACGAGGCTATATAATATACCGTACTCGCTGCCCCCGCAGCTCCGCACGGGTATTAGAAAGAACGCAGCGAAATATAGCATATATGTTCATCTCGAAAATCCATTCTTGATATATGAAAATATATATTGAATAAAAAATGATAGGTGAAAATAGTTTTGAAATCTGATTAGTTGGAGAGGAGATAATCCACTACATAGAAACGATCTAACTTACAATGCCACAATCTCACAAACTTTTCCTTTTTTAGGGTTCCGTAGTCAACAAGGAACGCTTACAGTTTTGCAATTTCGGTCTGGCCGTCCGTCCGTCCCGTCTTCGGTTTAGCTCTGCCTGAGATTGAACAAATCGTTGGTCAAACTGTCCAACAATAACATTGTTGGACAGTTTGAACTTATAGTTGGCCTTTTCGTGCGATGTCCAACTAGTCCCAGCTTTGAAGCCTGAATTCTGACCAACTTTTGCCACATTTCCGAGCAGTGGCTTGAAAAATAATGTTATTAAAAGATAATCATGAACAATAAATAACAAAATTGGTTATAACTGAAAACGAAATGGAATGGTACACAAATGGTTTACCGAATTTCGTACTGGACGTATCACCACTAATGACGCAAAACGCTCTGGAAGGCCGATTGAAGTGACCACCGATGATATCGTGAATAAAGTCCACGATATTGTTTTAGATGACCGTCGAGTCAAGATACGGGAAATAGCTGAGTCTGTACACATTTCGTCTGAGCGAGTTTTTCATATCTTGCATCATATTTTACATATGAAAAAGCTTGCCGCGAGATGGGTGCCGCGTTTGCTAACAGCTGATCAAATGCGACATCGTGTAAAAACTTCCGAAGGATGCTTAGCGAAATTTAAGCGTAATCCTAGCGAATTTTTACGTCGATTCGTGACGGTGGACGAGACGTGGATACATCACTATACGCCAGAAATGAAAAGTCAGTCAAAACAGTGGACTTCTAGTGGTGAACGGGCCCCGAAGAAAGCAAAAACCATTCATTCGGCGGGAAAGGTAATGGCCACCGTCTTTTGGGACAGCCAAGGGGTTATTTATATCGATTTTTTGGAGAAAGGTAGAACAATAAATGGCCCTTATTATGCTACCTTGTTAGAAAACTTTAATTCAGAAGTTGTGAAAAAACGGTCACATCTGGCAAAGAAGAAAATTCTTTTTCATCACGATAATGCCCCTGCACACTCGTCCGCAGTAGCAACAGCCAAATTACATGCTTTGCGTTATGAAATACTGCCGCACCCACCCTATTCTCCAGATTTGGCACCATGTGATTATTTTTTATTCCCAAATATGAAGAAATGGCTCGGTGGGAAAAGATTTTCATCGAATGACGAAGTCATAGCTGAAACTGAGGCCTATTTTTCAGGGTTCGACAATAAATATTTTTTGGAGGGGTTGCAAAAGCTGGAACACCGTTGGATGAAATGCATTAAGTTGAAAGGAGATTATGTAGAAAATTTAATAAAAAAATTTAGAAAAAAGTTTGTTTTTTTACTCAAAGTCACTGACTTATCAAACCACCCTCGTACTGAAACAAGTAATCTGTCTACAAAGTTTAATGTTTCTAGCACAAAAGAAAAAGTTTCCCTCATATAAACATAGCACCCCTATTTAACCCCGTTACAGGTGGAATTTTCTAAAACGCTGACAGTCACTTCTTTGTATTTTAATAAGTAATCTTTCTAAAAAGTTTCAGGTCTCTAGCTTATAAAATAAAGTTCCTTCGATACAAACTTAGCACCCCTATTTACCCCCTTAGGGGTCTAATTTTCTAAAACACATAAAGTATTTTATTGTATTCTAATAAGTAAAATTTCTACAAAGTTTCAAGTGTCTAGTTCAAAAAATAATGTTTCCGCCATACAAACATTGCACCCCTCTTAGGGGTAAAATTTTCTAAAACGCGGAAAGCACTTTTTTGTTTCTTAATAAGTAATCTTTTCTTCACATTTTCAAGTCTAGAAGATCAAAAAATAATGTTTCCCCCATACATACTATGCACCCCCATTCAACCCCCTTAGGGATGGAATTTCCAAAAATCCCGTCTTATCCCTTGCCTAAGTTATAAAAGGAAGTACTGGTGTAAATTTCAAGTTTCTAGTCCCAGTAGTTTCGGCTGTGCGGTGATTGATTGTAAGGGGGCATAGGTTAGATCAAATAAAGTTAATTTCCCCAAGACAGTTAACTCTTACTGTTATCAAGATATTCAGTATTTTAATTTAATCAGATTTGCAGATTTAACCAGTATAAAGGCTCTTAACTGTGATGTAATAAACGGTTTTTAAATGTTGTAAGGGTCCTTTACACTACAAGAAGGTTTACCAAGTGAGTTCGTTCGATATTAGGCAAAAACTACCTTGAAGGTACTTTTTTATTTAATGTGTGTTCTTGGACCTTCTGGTCTTGAACCCTTGTACAATAAGACAATAACTGTTAATGCTACATTAAATTATTTTGTACAAAGAAAAAAAAATTGTTTCTAGAAATTATTATGCTAATTTGTTTCTGTGAATGTATTCTACAATATGCCGAAGTTAAGGGAAAATCCCGGGAACACCGTGTTAGATAAATTAATAATTGTACTATAGTTAATTTCAACCAGGGCTTTGTTTCCCGATGTAGACAAATAGCGCGAAACATGTTATGGCGCATCATCATATTTTTCCTTACCTAAGTACATTATTATTTATTATTTTACATCATACACCCGAAGTCTGCATTGTGTAAATAATTTACGAGCATTTACGAATATACGAATTTATATTGCTGGTCTGAAGCTAGCCACGAAGCAACTTGCTCACGCGTTTCCGAACGTGCACCCTGTCGTCAAGGAGACAAGCACTTGTGTGCAGTAGAAAAATGTAACGGAGAAGGGCGGCCATCATGAAGATAGAGGCGTTTCCCAATGATAATGGTTCTTACAAAACATTGTATTTAAAGTACATTTATTAATAATAAATCTTATAGGTTACTTAAAACTTAAAAAAAAAACACTGCGTGCTAGAAGTATCTAACCATGAGCTACGGTAATTGTTACTATTTTAAATTAGACCAATGGTTGTCAACCCTTTAATAGAGAATATTGGAGTGAGTGTGACTGCGATGCAACACTTAGGCGGTCGTCACACTGAGACGCATGAACGGACGGAGGTGCGGAGCACCATACAAATTTCGCCGGACGGAGATGCGTTGCAGTGTGTCGTGCTATACGGAATTTATATACAAACTGAGGTACTTGCATACTCGTGCAATGAGAAACGCACCTCCTGCCGGAGATGCGTCACAGTGTGACATCGACCTTAGTCGGTAGAACACGGGCAGCAGACGAGTGAGGAGTTCATTTCATTGCTGACCACTGCCACTGGGTGACGGCTCCATCCAACGAGGCTATATAATATACCGTACTCGCTGCCCCCGCAGCTCCGCACGGGTATTAGAAAGAACGCAGCGAAATATAGCATATATGTTCATCTCGAAAATCCATTCTTGATATATGAAAATATATATTGAATAAAAAATGATAGGTGAAAATAGTTTTGAAATCTGATTAGTTGGAGAGGAGATAATCCACTACATAGAAACGATCTAACTTACAATGCCACAATCTCACAAACTTTTCCTTTTTTAGGGTTCCGTAGTCAACAAGGAACGCTTACAGTTTTGCAATTTCGGTCTGGCCGTCCGTCCGTCCCGTCTTCGGTTTAGCTCTGCCTGAGATTGAACAAATCGTTGGTCAAACTGTCCAACAATAACATTGTTGGACAGTTTGAACTTATAGTTGGCCTTTTCGTGCGATGTCCAACTAGTCCCAGCTTTGAAGCCTGAATTCTGACCAACTTTTGCCACATTTCCGAGCAGTGGCTTGAAAAATAATGTTATTAAAAGATAATCATGAACAATAAATAACAAAATTGGTTATAACTGAAAACGAAATGGAATGGTACACAAATGGTTTACCGAATTTCGTACTGGACGTATCACCACTAATGACGCAAAACGCTCTGGAAGGCCGATTGAAGTGACCACCGATGATATCGTGAATAAAGTCCACGATATTGTTTTAGATGACCGTCGAGTCAAGATACGGGAAATAGCTGAGTCTGTACACATTTCGTCTGAGCGAGTTTTTCATATCTTGCATCATATTTTACATATGAAAAAGCTTGCCGCGAGATGGGTGCCGCGTTTGCTAACAGCTGATCAAATGCGACATCGTGTAAAAACTTCCGAAGGATGCTTAGCGAAATTTAAGCGTAATCCTAGCGAATTTTTACGTCGATTCGTGACGGTGGACGAGACGTGGATACATCACTATACGCCAGAAATGAAAAGTCAGTCAAAACAGTGGACTTCTAGTGGTGAACGGGCCCCGAAGAAAGCAAAAACCATTCATTCGGCGGGAAAGGTAATGGCCACCGTCTTTTGGGACAGCCAAGGGGTTATTTATATCGATTTTTTGGAGAAAGGTAGAACAATAAATGGCCCTTATTATGCTACCTTGTTAGAAAACTTTAACGCAGAAGTTGTGAAAAAACGGCCACATCTGGCAAAGAAGAAAATTCTTTTTCATCACGATAATGCCCCTGCACACTCGTCCGCAGTAGCAACAGCCAAATTACATGCTTTGCGTTATGAAATACTGCCGCACCCACCCTATTCTCCAGATTTGGCACCATGTGATTATTTTTTATTCCCAAATATGAAGAAATGGCTCGGTGGGAAAAGATTTTCATCGAATGACGAAGTCATAGCTGAAACTGAGGCCTATTTTTCAGGGTTCGACAATAAATATTTTTTGGAGGGGTTGCAAAAGCTGGAACACCGTTGGATGAAATGCATTAAGTTGAAAGGAGATTATGTAGAAAATTTAATAAAAAAATTTAGAAAAAAGTTTGTTTTTTTACTCAAAGTCACTGACTTATCAAACCACCCTCGTACTGAAACAAGTAATCTGTCTACAAAGTTTAATGTTTCTAGCACAAAAGAAAAAGTTTCCCTCATATAAACATAGCACCCCTATTTAACCCCGTTACAGGTGGAATTTTCTAAAACGCTGACAGTCACTTCTTTGTATTTTAATAAGTAATCTTTCTAAAAAGTTTCAGGTCTCTAGCTTATAAAATAAAGTTCCTTCGATACAAACTTAGCACCCCTATTTACCCCCTTAGGGGTCTAATTTTCTAAAACACATAAAGTATTTTATTGTATTCTAATAAGTAAAATTTCTACAAAGTTTCAAGTGTCTAGTTCAAAAAATAATGTTTCCGCCATACAAACATTGCACCCCTCTTAGGGGTAAAATTTTCTAAAACGCGGAAAGCACTTTTTTGTTTCTTAATAAGTAATCTTTTCTTCACATTTTCAAGTCTAGAAGATCAAAAAATAATGTTTCCCCCATACATACTATGCACCCCCATTCAACCCCCTTAGGGATGGAATTTCCAAAAATCCCGTCTTATCCCTTGCCTAAGTTATAAAAGGAAGTACTGGTGTAAATTTCAAGTTTCTAGTCCCAGTAGTTTCGGCTGTGCGGTGATTGATTGTAAGGGGGCATAGGTTAGATCAAATAAAGTTAATTTCCCCAAGACAGTTAACTCTTACTGTTATCAAGATATTCAGTATTTTAATTTAATCAGATTTGCAGATTTAACCAGTATAAAGGCTCTTAACTGTGATGTAATAAACGGTTTTTAAATGTTGTAAGGGTCCTTTACACTACAAGAAGGTTTACCAAGTGAGTTCGTTCGATATTAGGCAAAAACTACCTTGAAGGTACTTTTTTATTTAATGTGTGTTCTTGGACCTTCTGGTCTTGAACCCTTGTACAATAAGACAATAACTGTTAATGCTACATTAAATTATTTTGTACAAAGAAAAAAAAATTGTTTCTAGAAATTATTATGCTAATTGGTTTCTGTGAATGTATTCTACAATATGCCGAAGTTAAGGGAAAATCCCGGGAACACCGTGTTAGATAAATTAATAATTGTACTATAGTTAATTTCAACCAGGGCTTTGTTTCCCGATGTAGACAAATAGCGCGAAACATGTTATGGCGCATCATCATATTTTTCCTTACCTAAGTACATTATTATTTATTATTTTACATCATACACCCGAAGTCTGCATTGTGTAAATAATTTACGAGCATTTACGAATATACGAATTTATATTGCTGGTCTGAAGCTAGCCACGAAGCAACTTGCTCACGCGTTTCCGAACGTGCACCCTGTCGTCAAGGAGACAAGCACTTGTGTGCAGTAGAAAAATGTAACGGAGAAGGGCGGCCATCATGAAGATAGAGGCGTTTCCCAATGATAATGGTTCTTACAAAACATTGTATTTAAAGTACATTTATTAATAATAAATCTTATAGGTTACTTAAAACTTAAAAAAAAAACACTGCGTGCTAGAAGTATCTAACCATGAGCTACGGTAATTGTTACTATTTTAAATTAGACCAATGGTTGTCAACCCTTTAATAGAGAATATTGGAGTGAGTGTGACTGCGATGCAACACTTAGGCGGTCGTCACACTGAGACGCATGAACGGACGGAGGTGCGGAGCACCATACAAATTTCGCCGGACGGAGATGCGTTGCAGTGTGTCGTGCTATACGGAATTTATATACAAACTGAGGTACTTGCATACTCGTGCAATGAGAAACGCACCTCCTGCCGGAGATGCGTCACAGTGTGACATCGACCTTAGTCGGTAGAACACGGGCAGCAGACGAGTGAGGAGTTCATTTCATTGCTGACCACTGCCACTGGGTGACGGCTCCATCCAACGAGGCTATATAATATACCGTACTCGCTGCCCCCGCAGCTCCGCACGGGTATTAGAAAGAACGCAGCGAAATATAGCATATATGTTCATCTCGAAAATCCATTCTTGATATATGAAAATATATATTGAATAAAAAATGATAGGTGAAAATAGTTTTGAAATCTGATTAGTTGGAGAGGAGATAATCCACTACATAGAAACGATCTAACTTACAATGCCACAATCTCACAAACTTTTCCTTTTTTAGGGTTCCGTAGTCAACAAGGAACGCTTACAGTTTTGCAATTTCGGTCTGGCCGTCCGTCCGTCCCGTCTTCGGTTTAGCTCTGCCTGAGATTGAACAAATCGTTGGTCAAACTGTCCAACAATAACATTGTTGGACAGTTTGAACTTATAGTTGGCCTTTTCGTGCGATGTCCAACTAGTCCCAGCTTTGAAGCCTGAATTCTGACCAACTTTTGCCACATTTCCGAGCAGTGGCTTGAAAAATAATGTTATTAAAAGATAATCATGAACAATAAATAACAAAATTGGTTATAACTGAAAACGAAAGCATAAAAAGGGAAGGTCTCCCCCGCCTGTCGTAGAAGGCGAATAAAGGGGTCGGAGTGTTCTGGCGGAGCTGGGGCACTCGCTTAAGAACCCCAGGGAAGGCGACAACATTTATTTACTCTAGGACGAGCCAAATGTGGCGAGGCCCGAGCGGGGCTCCAGTGCGTTCAGCATGAGATCCTTGAGGCCCCTGCATGAGAGCGCAGATGCTGGGTACCGTGGATATTTAGTGGATAGAAATACCAAATAACCCAGTCATCACCCGGTGATTGGGTACCTGGTTAACAAGTTTTTTCAACGATAAAAAAAAACCTAATAATGCGGCATGGACCCCATTACGCTGGCAGCATTACCTCTCTATCGCAATGGAAATTCATTGCGAGAGGTAAGCGCCAGCTCTGGGTCCAAGGGACCCAAGGTTTCCACAGCAAGTCATCGTAATCCTTTAACAAGGAGAAGTTTTTGGGACTGGGCGAAGGAGTCAACGCAAGTCACGTCATTGATTGTTATTACATGAAAATTGTAGAATGAGACCATAATACAAATCGATGTTCTATTATTATTCACAGTGCATTATATCCTGGAATTTTGGGAAGAGTATGTATACATTACTGCTATAGCTATAGCATATTTGTTTACATTGTGAAATCCTACAAAATACTAATAATATGCAAATATTACTCACTCGGACATTATCGAAGCAAGATTGAATTGGGAATCTGTATCGAACCATGCCATATCCTGACCCAATACAGCTTTAAGAAATTTCTTTCTTATCCTCGTTATCTGAAAAAAAAAACATATTTATATTCTCTTAAGTCAAAGCGTACAGCGTACCCAGGTCGCGGTAGATCTCTGTTTAAGGGGGCGTTTCGGAGCAGCGCCTCGCGAAGTTTAGGTTTTTAGCGCTACTCACACAACGATAGAGGCTCGCGCACCGCACACGCACACATGCACGTATACACAGCGGGGCGTCGGACTTTGACTCGCCAACAAAATTGTAACTTTGGATTTTGTTACCAAATATAAAAATTGTTATGTCAAATATAGGTATTTCATCTTAATACCTACCAACGTTCGCCCGAACCGAGCGCGCAGCCTATCTAACTATGTGGACAGTTGTTTTGTTCGACCGAACGGCTTATAGTTAAAGCAATGACGCGTAACTCAATGTTGGAGAGGCAACCAGATGGCTAGCGGTATTTGAGCTCCCGAAGTGTTGTGGAACCACCCTGTGCAACCCGAATTGAGCCAACTGTGACTGGTTCGGAAATAGGAGAAGGGTTGTAAAAAAAAATGTTGCGTGGCAACCGATTAAAACGCGGTAGCATGAAAGTGTGAACGCTGTCTATATAGTGGAATTTTTATGCCATCCCTCCTAGTGTGACCGGAGCCGAGTAAACGAGCGAAGAAAATAAAAAAAAATTGGCAGGCGACCGCTTGAATACAAACGCGAAATTCGACAAAATGGGCATACGCCAAGAATACGCGCAATAAAAGGTTTTGCAATCAATTGCCATGCACAATTTTTGCTTGGGAGGGACGTTTTTGCCTTTCCGACATTGAATTACGCGTCATTGCTCTGAATATTAGGCGAGGGCGAGGGTCGGGCGGAACTGGTGGAGATTCATTATTTTCCCCACTCTCGTTAACCATGATATTTCACGAAATTAAAGTCGATCTACACTCTTTAGGTTTAATCAGTTTGATTAGAATTACAAATAGCACGAAATAATCATAAACCACTCGGATGAAAACAGATTACTAATTCTGTAAAACGGAACGTGAGGAGATTCATTATTTCCCCCACTCTCGTTAACCATGATATTTCACGAAATAGAAGTCGATCTACACTCTTTAGGTTTAATCAGATTGGTAAAAATTACAAATAGCGCGAAATAATCATAAACCACTCGGATGAAAACAGATTACTAATTCTGTAACACGGAACGTGAGGAGATTCATTATTTCCCCCACTCTCGTTAACCATGATATTTCACGAAATAGAAGTCGATCTACACTCCTTAGGTTTAATCAGATTGATTAGAATTACAAATAGCGCGAAATAATCATAAACCACTCGGATGAAAACAGATTACTAATTCTGTAACACGGAACGTGATGAAGTCGGCGGAAGGTTGGGAGCACAACCGCACTGCAGCTCGCGTCTCATTCCAAAGTGAGTTGCTTGTCAACGTGTTTCCCACTCCACCTCCATGTGACAGCTGTCAGATTATATGATTATAATGTAAGTATGAGGAAAAAATTGTTCGTTTCCGGAACATCGCCGGCCGCTGCCGCTGCACGCTCGCTACGCTCGCTCGGCTCACACCCTGTAGGTTCGCGGTTCTTCCTAACACTCCTCCTCGCTTCGCTCGTCGTTGTACCTACACTGACCTGCCTCAGAATCCAACAAAAAATATTATGCTAACTATACGTTACTAATAATAGTAATTATCATAATTCCAAAGCAAAGTTTATATTTTCCCAAATGACATTTGTCGGTTGGTTTTTTGCCTAAGCAAATCATTTACTTCATAATTATTTGCCACATAAAAGTTTATTGTAGTATTGCATTATAAAAATGTTGCCAAATAAGCATAGTAAGTACGAAGTAAAGTTATGCCAACGATTGATTTACCAAATGAAAATTCTGCGAAAATTTGGTTGCGAAGTGAAATTTAAAGAAACATATTTCGTCGAAAAGGCAGTAAACCATTTTGGCCCTATAGTTAAATATCGAACTCACTAACAAAATTTCACGAGAATCTGTTGAGAGATGCGACTAATTACTACCCAACTGCGTGCTAATTACTACCCAATCCTTTTTTATGATCAAACCGAGGAAGCATGTTGTTAAGTTCTACGTGATTTAAATATGTTAATCAATGAACATAAGAATAATTTTCGTTTGAACCACTGTGTACTCATTTTGTGTAAGTACACGGTTCGATCGCAATCTGTCAATGCGGCGCCAAGCGACGTGGTCTCGCTCCGGAGGCTCGCGGCCGACTGAACGCGGCCGCCGCGAGCGGTCGCACTTGTAGTGAGCCGGCCGCTCCATACTAATTCGTATGAAGAATTAGAGCTTAAAAATTGGGCATCTTTGTGATACTTTTACACGAATTAAGTACATATTTGTTAAGAAATGAAGATTGCAAGGATTTAACTATAGTTTTAACTTTATTATTTGATACAATTCATTTAATAATTCTTGATACTTACGACTCAGTTGTTACAATACGGGAGTGCGTTTTACACGTTTTTAGTGTTTTTCTGGTTTTTTTTTTACACTTACCTATAAGCATTATCTTAAATTCGAATGATTCAAGAGGAAGTAACATTCATTGGCTAGCTGTGTAATATTTTTCAAGGTTGTGGAACATCGTTTAGGTACTATATAATTCTCTTACATTCCCGACCCTCGATTGCCCCCTGCCGGCCCTTAACGAAATAACTGTTTAACTTGATATATACGAGTAACTGACCATATTAAAATGGTTTATAGTTCTCGACCGTACGTCCACTCAACAACATTATTGCCTTATCAATCACATTTTTAATGAAGTATTTTTTATTACCAGCGGCTAATTCATATTAGACTTCCCGAATGGGCTCTAACTGTTCCTTATTTATAGATACATACTGAAATAATGACGGAAGTACCATATTCCATTCTTAAACAAGGTTTTATATAAGTAATTAAAGTAACTTTCAAATCATTTAATCTCTTAAAACAGGCTGCGTATTAAATATCCTCCATTCCGTATCTTTACTCATTACTATTATCTACAACAATCTACACAATACACTTCAGTTACACATATTCGCACTCTAGGATTTACTGACCTACTTTGGGTGCATCAACATTTTTTTTTATAGCAACTTTGTTTTTCGTTAAAGTTATCAATAACTAACCTGTCTTAATGCACTCCAGTTTATGAATGCCACGGACAGTACACAGAACACCATCGAGATGGCTATACTTATGAACATTCCTATGCACATGGCTTCGGCATCTTGGATGAGAGCTTGCATATTTTCTTCAACCGACGCATTTACTCTGAAAACAAACAAACATTAGATACCTAATAATAAAAAGCCCGAAAAAGTTTCCCATTTTAAATATTAGATGGCCGAATTTTTGTTTGCCCGAAATTACATTTCCAATATTATTATTTTCCCAATTCTCAGTTCGTTGCATTTTTTTTTCGCTGCTTATGAACACTTATTAAAAATTCCGAAGGATCATTTGTCAACTAGTTTTTGGTGGTTTTTGGTGGTCAAAAGTATTGAGTCCGAAATATTATTGTCCCGCTATATCAAAAGATCGAAATTCTGGCATGTAACCTAACCTAACCGCCAGCGTGTTACCCCGCTTCGCGGGGTAGCTATTTCCGCTATATGGGACACAAGGTAACCCTAACCTAACCTTACGATCATTTGTTATTTTTTTGGCTTTTTAGGAACACGTGCAGCACTCTAGTTGCTTTAAATGTTTTGACCCAATCCAAGCCACCTTTCCATCAATTGATGATTTTGTAAGGTCACAGTTTTAAATCTAACCTAACCCACTTATTAGCAATAGTACATTATAGTCGAAGCAAGGGAAGTAGACAACTGCAGGCTGAGTATTCATTTTAAACGGACGACCTTGGGAGCCAGCAATAGGCATGATGACACATTTTGAAAAACTGTTCTATAAGGTTTAGAAACATTTATTATGTACAAAGAATAAGATTTTTCAAGAGAATATAACAGTTAAGTAGGAAAAAAATGCATTTTAGTTTTTAAATTTCAAATTGGCGCTAAAACGCTTGTCAGTGTCATGGCGTCCCGAGTGACGTCACGTTTGTATAAACAGAACGCAGACCTTTGACGTTTGCTACCTAGATCGCTCAATTGCTCATTGAATGAACATAAATTAAAAAGTTTACAAGTCTTGCGCGGCCGTGCGAGCGAGAAAGCGGGACAATGACGTATGAAGATCTGACAGATAACATGGTTCTATCCCTGTCTTACTATTCGTTCATTACGTAAGTTTTCCCTGTAATCTGTGGTAATGGCCGTTATGGTATTTGTTAATACAAACGTGACGTCATGCGCTCTGATTGGTGTTTAACATATCATGGCGGGCGTCCGTATTTTTCAGTTTTATTTTATCAAAATAAATAATAATCTCTTACTTAATAAAAAAAATGAGCATTTCTGGAATTCTATGATTAAAATTTCACTAAGAAAATACCATATTTTAGTGATTTTCAATTACTGTCATCATGCCTATTGCCCTTCCGGCTGAGACAAATATAGTGATTTTCTCAAAAAATGTGCTAGGAAACAAAAATGTACTTTCTGAAAATGATAAGGCATGCATTTCTTCTCGCCGCTTCATGAAATTGTCGTACGCCTTTCAATATTTGTCTTTTGGCTTTGCAACTTCCACTTAAAAAATAATCAATAAGTAACTGACCTTGCAGCTTCTTTCAAATCTCGAGTGATATTCATGTCAATCTAAATATATAAACGTGAACGTCCTGACTGACTCACTCACTCACTTAAATCAACGCCCAGCCCAAACCGTTGAACCTAGAAAGCTGATTTTTTCACAACAGGTAGGTTATATAACGAAAGTACCCACTAAGAACGGATTTTTGAAAATTCCACCCTTAAGGGAGTAAAAAGGGGGTTGGAAGTTTGTATGGGGATGGAGTAAAATTTTAAGTGAGAAACTTGAAACCTTGTGTATAGACTCCTTAATACAATACAAGAAAAGTGATTTAAGGGTTTTGAAAAAACCCACCCCTAAGCGGGTTAACTAGGGGTGCAATGTTTGTATGGGGGAAACATTATTTTTTGAACTAGAGACTTGAAACTTTGTAGAAAGATTACTTATTAGAATATAAAAAAGCAGTTTAAGCGTTTTAGAAAATTCCACCCCTGGAGGAGTTAAATAGGGGTGCAAAGTTTGTATGAAGGGAACTTTTTCTTTTGAGCTAGAGACTTGAAACTGTATAGACAGATTACTTATTTGAATACAAAAAAAACCGTTACAGTGCGTGACTGACTCGCGCACCGAGGGTTCCGTACAAACCTTATTATTTAAGTGAGAGACTTGAAACTCTGTGTATGGACTGCTTAAATAACAATACGAGAGAAGTAGTTTCAGGGTATTGAAAAAACCCACCCGTAAGCGGGTTAACCAGGGGTGCAATGGAAAACATTATTTTTTGAACTAGAGACTTGTAGAAACTTTTTAGAAAGATTACTTATTAGAATACATAAAAGTACTTTCTGCGTTTTAGAAAATTCCACCCCTAAGGGGGTTCAATAGGGGTGCAAAATTTGTATGAAGGGAACTTTATTTCTTGAGCTAGAAAATTGATACTTTGTAAAAAACCTACTTATTAGGATACAAAAAAAGAACTGTCAGCGTTTTACAAAATTCTACCCCTAGGGGGGTTAAGTAGGAAACTTTTCTTTTTGAGCTTAACATTTGAAACGTTGTAGACATATTAGTTATTTGAATACAAAAAAAGCACTTTAAGCATTGGATTTTTCCACCACGTTCAAACGGGGTGAAAAGTTTGTATGGAGAGCAAAAAATTTTTAAAGTAAGAGATAAGTATGTTGTATCTTACCCTGAGAGGGTTAAAAGGGGCTTCGAAGTTTGTATAGAGAGCAAGACATTTTTAAAGTAAGAGATTTGTAACTTCGATTTTAGACTGTTTCTTTGAATACTTAGAAAAGTTGAAAAACCCCCGACATTTTCATTTCAAATTCCAATATCTCAAAAACGGCTGAACGGATTTTCATGAAAAATGGCTAAGAAGTTAGGGAGCTACGATACCACAGATAGATACACAGATACTCAGACAGACACGTTAAACTTGTAACAGTTATAACACCCCTCTTTTTGCGTCAAGGGTAAAAATACTGGGTGTTAAACGAGATTCACCCCTAAAGGGCTAATAGCAGGAGTTGGAAATTTATACGGGGAACAGACAATTTTAAAAAAAGAGAACTGTAACTTCGGTCAAGGACTAAAAAACAAATTACTGCGTTCTTTTAACTATATTCTTCCTCAATGTATATTCTTCATCAAGGTTAGAGGTTAAAAGGGGTTGGGCAACAAGTACTTTTTGAAGAAAGGGAATTCTTCGGTCAGACATATATACTATTTGGTGAGCCATTAATTCAGAATACATAATCCTACCGCTCGCAGAAAAGTAGGTTAGGTTAAGTTAGAACTGCGATCCTTACAGAACCGAACAGCTACCAGAAAAGTAGGTTAGTTTAGAACTACGATGCTCACAAACCGGATGCAGATAAAATTGCGGATCATTTTGTTAATCAGTAAGAAGTTAATTTTGGGGAAAAATATAATTTATTCTCTCACACCTTTATAAATGGGGACTGGGGATGGAGATGGAAACTTCTACGTCTTTTGGCATATGATAATTTTACTTTCAAAACTATACAGGCAGCTCGGACTAACGTAATTAAAACTACTCAACGGATTTAGGGAAAAAAAACGGTAGGTCATGTAGCTTGTAGACATAAAAAAATCCTTTAATACATTATGAAAAAAAAACAATTTAAGTAGTTAGAGACGTGTGATAACTGATACTTGTATATTGGTCTTTTTATAAACGGACATTTCAATGAAGGTTTTGCAATTTAAGCCTTTTACGCTTAGGGGGGTTTAGACCCAGAATGGAATTACATGAACATAGGCATAGAAATAATTTGAGACCCTTGGAAGGATTAAAGATAGTTTTTATCCCGAAAATCATCCCTTAAGATGGTAGAAGTTTGTTTGGGACAGCTTTAATTAAGGTTACGC
The DNA here is from genome assembly GCA_945867215.1 of Epinotia demarniana. Classification (NCBI taxonomy): domain Eukaryota; kingdom Metazoa; phylum Arthropoda; class Insecta; order Lepidoptera; family Tortricidae; genus Epinotia; species Epinotia demarniana. Next base: position 43,860,124 of record OX244259.1, read on the forward strand.
CTAAAATCATTTTATAATGAAATGAAATGAAATGAAATGAATTTATTGTCAGCCAAAATAACACCACATCACAATTTCGTTCTTAATTAGGAAACGCAATATATACCTAATAAAGAGAAACTTAAACTAACAATAACATGAGCGTAAAGAAGACTGGTGGTGCTGCTATAGTGGCCGCAAGTGGACACCACTCAGCATATGCTCCGACATTAAACAATGCCACAGCGCTGGTCTTCCGTGGCGCCCGGGGCTGTGGGTAGTTCCGAACAGCAAAAAGTGGCAAAACGTGGTACTACAATCTACATTATTCACGTAAATTAATTTTATTTAAGAATGTAATATTTATAAAGTTAGTGACTTATGACTTATAGGAAGAGTTAGGAGTAGGTTTTTGTAGGTGGCAAGTTGCATGCATACTATGTACTGCGCATATAAGGGAAACTTACTGTATAGGTACTAATTTATAGAATGTTGGAAATTATATGAGATAAATTATGACGATTTTTGAGACTAACGTGACACTATACGGCTAATGGCTTTACACAACTAGCAAAGATAAATGAAATAGTGAACGACACGGGCTAGGAAAGTTGTAGGGTAAATAGATATTTTTTGAAGTGGAGCTTAAAAGTATTTACAGTCATAGAATTACGAATAGGCGGAGGGATGTTGTTCCAGCATTTCGTGGCTGAGTAGCGAAAACTGCCACGAAATGCTGCCGATTTACCGTGTCTTGGGCAAACAAGACGGATCGCATCTCGGGTCGGCCGGGCAGTGAATGTCAGTTTCTCGTATAGATACTGAGGCTGACGATCGTACACTACACCAAAGAGCAGAGTGGCAAAATGAAGAGAACGACGGGCCTCCATCTTTAACATCCCGCCTTGGTTAAGATAGGGTGTGACGTGAGTGCGTGGTGGGATATGGAAACAAAAACGGGCACAGGCATTCTGGATCCGTTGAATAAGCGTTTTTGAGCGCGCTAGAAGGCATCCGTTAATTACGGTGTCGACGTAGTTTAATTTGGATAGGATTAATGTATCGCATAACTTGATCCTAACGTCAACACTAAGGTACGCCCGAACCTGGTACAACACTTTTAGCCTATAGTAGCAGTTCCTAACGGTATCCAGTACATGTTGTTCGAAACGTAACTGATCGTCCATGAGTAAGCCAAGATTGCGTGCCATTGTAACACGCTCAAGACGTTCCCCTCCCAACGTCACATCAAGGTTGAGACTAGAAATTTTGCCCACCTGACCCTTAGTGCCAACTACTAGAAATTTAGACTTGAGCGGGTTAAGAACTAAGGCACAGTCTTTAGACCAGTTATCAATGCGCAACAAGTCTTCGTTTAACAAGTCTACGGCTCTTAACGTCTCCGAGGGGTGAAAAGTTTTGTAAATTTGTAAGTCGTCCGCATACATGTGATAGTCACAGTTCCTAAAGCAGTTAGTTATGTCAGCCACGTACAGGATAAACAACACGGGACCTAAAATTGAACCTTGCGGAACTCCACATTTCACAGGAGTCTTTTGGGAGAAATCCGTTAAACCGGAGGGATTATTCAGCCCAACTTGTTGAGAGCGACCAGACAGGTAGCTAGCAAACCACTTTATCGTATTGTTACGAAAACCATAGTATGCAAGCTTGGATAGCAGCAGCGAGATGTTAATTGTGTCAAACGCGCGGGAAAAGTCTAATAGAACAAGTAGCGATGCTTCTCCTTTATCCTGTGCTGACAAGATGCCATCTATCACATCCAGGAGAGCCGTAGCCGTGCTGCGTGCCTTCCGGAAACCTGACTGCTTACTAGGTAGTATGTTGTTTGTTTCCAAATAATCAGTTAACTGCATGCAAACCAGCTTCTCTAAGATTTTGGACACACAACACAGAATACTAATTGGCCGGAGATCTTTAAAATCAGTGGGCTCGGGTATTTTGGGTATCGGTTTAACGATCGCGGACTTCCAGGCATCAGGAAACGTGCTGGAACTGATGGATTGATTAATAATGGCGGTGATAATATATAGCGTTCTAGGTAAAGTTAATTCGATCATGGCCAGGGTGATGCCGTCAGTACCAATAGCATTACTTGAGAAGGATTTAATGACCTTCAAAACAGTTATTTCATCCACGGGACATAGCTCGAATGTTGCGGAACCAAACCTGTGGTACTCATAATATGTCAAGCTTGATATGGTAAAGTTTCGACCCGCTGGCAAGTTAAGAAAATGATTATTGATCTGGTCGGGGTTACTGAAATCAGCCGGTAGGTCGTTACGTTTTTTAAAATCGACTATATTTCGTTTAATATTTTTCCAGAGAATTTGGGGGTTATCATAATTTTGCATAATATGGAATTGGTAGTAAGCCAACTTTTCGGTAAACAAGGCAGTATTGACGATATACTTTAGGTCCTTATAGTACCGTTTGTGTATCTCCAGGCCCGTAAGACGACTTCTTGCATGCGCATCATCACGGAGCCGCATCATCTCTTTTACAGTATGAGTAATCCATGGGTATGTTTGTTTTTTAATAAGGACCTTTTTAAAAGGAGCGTGATGTTCAAAAAGTTGAAATACATACAGATTAAAATAGTAAACAGTATCATTAATATTGCCACATAGCAGGCGTTCCCAGTTAATAGATTCAAGGTCAGCATTGAAACTCTCCATATCAATATCCTTAAGCGGTCGGTAGACTACCCACCTAGGAGACGGCTTGTTTTTTTTAATATTGACTTCGCAGGTAATAAGCGCATGACTGCTTAGATCGGAAATGTAGTTGACGGATACATGCCTTATACTTGCGTTTGAACAAATTAAATCTATCAATGTCTCTGAGTGATCAGTAAAATGAGTAGGATAATTAACATATTGTGAAAGTTGCAGAGTGGTTAAAAAGTCAGATAATTTGCTTGTGTTCGAATCGTGTAAACGCAAAGTATTAATATTAAAATCTCCTAGCAAAACAATGCGGTCGTATGTCGACAATGAACATATTGACTCGCTGAGTGCCTCGAGAAAGACGTCAACATTCTGCCACGGGGGACGATAAGCAGTTCCTATGGCGATCTTACTGCCGTTAAAGGTCGAACACACAGCACCGTCGCGGGCGCGCGGCGCGCCCGTCGCGGGCGCGCCGCGTGATATTTCCCTACAAACCGCTAGCGCGGTCAAACAGGCTGCGCCCCGCCGGCAACGCGCCCCGCTTCTGCCACGCCCCGCCAACAACCCGCGACGGTCGCGCCGCGCGCCCGCGACGCTCGCGCCGCGCGACCGCCGCGGGCGCGCGGAGTCAAATCAGACTTTTCGGATCCTATCCTACGGGACTGTTATTTTGTATTTTTTTTATTTTTATTACAAGCTTTTATTCTACTTGCCCTGTTAGTATGGGACAAATCTTGCAAGTTAAATTTGATCCACTTCCCGGTTTCCGATTTAGTTGAAATTTTGCACGAATATGCAAATCGCGTGACAATGCAATATTCTGATGATGTGGAGCTGATCTGATGATGGAGCTGGAAGGTGGCCATAGGAACTCCGTGTTAGTATGGGACAAATCTTGTAAGTAAGTTAAATTTGATCCACTTCCCGGTTTCCGATTGAGTTGAAATTTTGCACGAATATGCAAATTGCGTGACAATGCAATATTCTGATGACGTGAGCTGATCTGATGATGGAGCTGGAAGGTGACCATAGGAACTCCGTGTATGTATGGGACAAATCATGCAAGTTAAATTTGACCCACTTCCCGGTGATCGATTGAGCTGAAATTTTGGGTATAAGTATAGTTTGGATGACAATTTAATATTATGGTACCATCGAGCTGATCTGATTATGGAGACAAGGTGGCCATGGACATTCAGTACTTAACCGACGTAATCCCGTTGAGTTTGGGCTCGTTAGAATAGTCTCTATGAGTAGTTGATGATGGTATACAGAAAAATACAGTCGGCAATAAAAGCTTGTACCAAAAATGAAATTTTTGTCAGAAACTTATTATTCAATCTGAATGCTTCAATTCAATACGTGTAATCCTGCACGGCACAAGACAAGTGATAGCTGTGCTGGATTGCACGTATAGAATTGATGAAAAAGCGACAAAGGGAGATGAATGACCTCGGTTTTCCGCTCTAACGCTCGTGGGTAACATGCGCTTTATTAGAAGATACTATAGAGTCATGGTCAAAAATAGACCTTGTGAAATGGTATTTTTGTAATCTACCTACCATATTTAATGTACTAATCAAACATGCTCGGAAATGTACCTGATGCATTAATATCACGAAATGAGGACAATCATGGTTAAGGCTCCCTACATTTCTTCTTGGCTAGAACAAGTCTCGTTCCCTCATTCGCCAACATACACAATGGTCAGTAATGACGATGACGATAATGAATCGACGTAATAGTAGGCCTGGTAATAAATTGGGTATGGTGTCCAAATTTGGAGAGTAAATAAATTAGTGTTCGGTACACACGCACACATACTTCGCGAATGATGGAGAATGCTTCAATCAGGGCCGCGCCGTTGTAGTGTTCGCTCGCTCTCACTCCGCTCACTCGCTACGTCAAAGGAAGCCGCCTCGCAGGTATGAAGACGGCGAGTCGCCAGTGCCACGATATCAAAAGGAGCCGAATAAGCTTGTAACTAAGCACCTACTAACCTAATGCAGTTTAGCTTTTTTTTTTTTTTTTTGAACCTGACTGTTGCTATAATAGGACGGACCCAATATAGCGGTCGAACTGCGTGGTTGGAGGGTGGCCTGGGGAAAATCCAGGGGAAGCCTCCGGCACGACCACGCGGGGAAGTTTGTACACTGGAATACTCTAAGAGTTTGCGCTCCAGTGAGATTGGTTGAACGGTATCAACCGAATCTGGGGTGTGAGTGGTATCGAACTACTGGGAGTTTTATCGCTGGTTCGCTAAAACCTAGCCTAGCTGAGAAGAGTCCAGCAAGAAACTCAGCTAGGCCCGACTTGCGTCGGACTGACTCTACCCGGTATGCGGCGGTACCGGGACGAAAGCGGACTGTATGTGTCTGTGTTGTCTCGCGGTGGACGTCCCCGCCGGCGGGAACGCTGAAGTGTACGCGATGTGTTGGACGCCGAAAGCGCAGCGTTCCATCTTTCGATGGACGCTGTGATTTCGTCGTCCGGGTCCGTGAGTGTGTGCCTAGGACGCCGGACCGTGCGGCCCCTAATCAGTGAGCGCCGAGTAACGACAGAGGGGGGAGGGATGGGGACGTAGTCAGCAGCCTTCCTAACTAACGGATTCCTATGGTGGGGAGCGTTATCAAAATAACGTCTGGCAGCCTGCTTAAAGAAACCATACATGGTGCTAATCTCCATGTCGTGGTGCAGGCTGAGGTTCGATTGGTACCACGGGGCACCAGTCGCCCTTCGGAGAAAACGATTCTGAATGACCTGAAGCGGCTTGAGCGATGACATAGGCACGTGAGCGAATGCTACACTTGCATATGTCATGATTGGACGAACACAAGTCTTGTAGAGTGTCAGCTTATTCCTAAGTGACATTTTACTAAACTTGTTGATCATCGGCCCTAGCCTTCCTAGCACGAACAACGCGCGGTTGCGTACCCTACGGATGTGGCTACGGAAAGTCAGTCTCCTGTCGAGGGTCACTCCAAGATATTTGGCCTCGTTGACCCAGGGGATGGGTCGGTCAAACATCTGGATCGGAGCCACCCGCCTTTCTGTACTAATGCAGTCCGACGGATGAAAGACTATTGCAGTGCTTTTCTCCGGGTTGACTTCGATACGCCAAAGATTAAACCAACGACCTAGGTCGGAGATTGCCTCTTGGAGGTATCGCCGGATAGTAGCGTACTTACAATGAGTCGTAAAGAGCGCGGTGTCATCCGCAAACAACCCCAGTTGCACCTTAGGGTGCCTGGGAATGTCGTTTGTGAATAACGAGTAGAGAGTGGGAGAGAGCACGGAGCCTTGCGGGACTCCGGCCCGGATGGGGTGTGGGTCCGAATACGTTCCCTCCAGTCGGTATCGAAAGCTTCGGTCACTGAGAAAATCTCGTATTGTGAGTACGAGTCTGTCCGGCATTCCGAGCTGGTATAACTTGTATACAAGCCCGTTATGCCAGACCTTGTCGAAGGCTTTCGCTACGTCGAGAAAGATCGCACCGGTCTTGAGCCCCTGGAATCGAGAGAAACCATCCAACACGTGCTCCGTGACGCGGTGCACCTGTTGGACGCATGAGTGTCCGGATCTAAAACCGAACTGCTCATCGATGAGGAGGTTATTCTCAGCCGTAAATCTGAGAATTCTCGTGAGAAGGATCCGCTCATATAGCTTTCCAAGGGAGCTAAGTAAGCTGATCGGCCTGTAAGAGGCAGGCGAGGTCCGGGGTTTGCCGGGCTTCGCTATCCCTATGACCGTTGCACATTTCCACGCGGCTGGAAAGTGAGCATTGGTCAGTGCGGCATTGAAGATGCCGACCAAAAGGAGGAGGAGGGTTTCGGGGAGAAGTTTCAGGATGCGATTGGATAGACCATCCGTACCCGGAGCCTTCCTAATACGGAGACGCCTGACAAGGTCACTGACTTCCTTAACCGACACCGGTAAAATGGGTGAAGTTACGGGGAGACGCGATCGCTTGTCCACCTCGGAATCGACCCTACTAATGTGGGCTTCGTCGGTGTTGAGGAGGTTGGGCGAACATTGGGACTCTAAACTACTCGCAAGGCATTCGGCTTTCTCACTGTCCTCGAACGCGGGGGTTGAGTGATCCGGTCGATCCAAGGGAGGGATGGTCCAACAGGCATCGGATTTGAGAGATCTCGCTAGTTTCCAGTAAGCCAGGTGACTAGGCGTTATCTCCCCCATCAGGTCCCTGAACGAGTTCTCCCGAAATTCGGCAATTCTCTGTTTGGACTCGTTAGACAAGTCCCTCAGGATTTGCCGATTTTCGGCAGAAGGTTGATTTGAATAGGTACGTATGGCGCGATTTTTCCTTGTCACCAACTCTCTCAGTTCCGTAGGTAGAGGTCGGTTTTGGATGTCCTCCGCCGACACCTCCCTTGAGGCTTCGCTTCGAACAGCGTTGAGGTAGTTGGTGAAAGAATCGATCGCTTGGTCTGTCTGTTCGGTTGTAGTTATATTGTCTGGGATATCTCTAAGCAGGGGGGAGTCCGTCTGTAGGAGACCTGATTGTACCTTGTCCCAGTCCACGAGTGTCCTGGTTCGAGGAGTACTATTGGGGTGAGGGCCTAGTCTCAAGAGGACTGGCCTATGATCCGAGTCTAGTTCGTGTAGCACTTCTATAGAACGCAGAGTTAACGCTACGTTCTTTAGTAGTGCTATGTCGAGTATGTCAGGTCGGTGGTCTACGTTATGAGGGAAGTGAGTCGGCTCTAAGGGAGCGAGGAGATCGAAAGGGAGGCTATCGATCAAAAGGTGATGAAGCCGATTGCCGTTGGGATTGGATGCTACGCATCCCCAGCTGGTATGCTTACTATTTAGGTCCCCGGCCACGATGACCGAAGGACCTAGGGAGGCTAAAGAGTTGAGGTCAGTCAGAAGTAAGTCTCGTTGAGGTGAAAGGTAGGTTGACGCAATCGATATCGGGGGGTGCCCCTCCATCGAGATGCGACAGACCGACACTTCCATATTAGTCAGGGGCGGTGGATTGAGACTTATGCAATGTAAGTTACGTTTGTAGAAAATGAGCGTGCCCCCGAATGGCCTACCATCTTGCCTATCATCTCTAATCTGAACGTATCCAGGGACGCGAAAGGCTCTAATGCCGGGACGATAAAAGGTCTCTTGGACCAGAAGTAAATCTACTGAGTGATCGCGAAGGAAGTTCATCACCTGGTCCTTCATACCCCTTAGACCATTGGCATTATAAATGCCAATGGTAATCGAAGCAGGTTTAAGCTTCTGGGATGTACTATCCATACTAATAGGCACCGTTAACCTGGCTGCCGCTTGGTGCGGCGAGATAGCGAGTAGCTGATGCGAATATGTGGGTAGACAGGCCGCTCGCCACCTCCGGTGGGAGTACCTGTACTAACTGCATAAACGCATAAAGTGGGTCCATAGCGGGCCGGCCCGCTTGACTGGCGGCGGGTCCCCATACAGAGGGGCCCGCCTGGGATTGGGGTGCAGAAGGCACCGGGCGGGGACCTACGGCCGCTGAAGGCGGCGGGTTCCTAGGGGCTCCTAACCCTACGGCCGGAAGGGCTGGGAAGTTTTGCGGAGTGCTATGGGGAGCACCCCGGCCCGCGCTTTGCTTGCGCCCAGAGGGAGGCGAGGACTTCGACTTTGCCCCGGTGTCGCGACTCTTTGGGCGGCAAGGGCATCCCCCATAATTGGCAGTATGCCCATGGGGGAGCTTGCGACCCAAACAGTTGCAGCACCGTATGCCGTTCGGGTCCTTGCAGCCTTTTGGGCGCTCGCAATCGCGAGTCGCGTGATCCCCAGCGCACTTGACGCAACGGGGGGGAGCGGGCGCCGTGGCCAAACCGCTGGCAGTTGTGGCACTGTGAGAGGTGGGTCCTCTTTTTGGGAGTCTCCACTCTCACCGCCATTTTAAGGACCTCCTTAAGGGAGTGGACGGCTTTGCGCTGGTTCGGGTCGGTGACTATTAGTACGATATCGTACTTCCCTACTTGCTTATTGTAGAGGCGATGAACCTCCCTGACGGCGATCCCCTTGCGTTTGAGGTCCGCGGCTACCTCGTCCTCCGGGATATCCTTGTGGATTCCCCGGAGGACGGCCCTATAACCTTTCTCCTCGACGGTCAGCCTCCGGTTGTAGGCCATCGACAGCTCGTCGAAGAGGCGGGTCAGAGCACGGTAGTCCTCGGGTCCCTGGACCGTGATGCGCATCCCTTCCAAGGGCGGTTTCAAAATCTCCGAACCGACCACCCGGATGCCACGCTGACTGGCTATGGCCATGGCAGTGTGGTATCTATGTGTGTCGATCAGGACACATGAATCCGGCTTGTCCGGGTTGCCTACCGGAGTTGGCTTGCTGGGGGCCGAAGACCCGCCGTCCGTTGCCAGAATGGCACTAATGGCCTGAGGGGCCTGCGCAGAGGGCGCCTGGACGGCGGGAGTCCGAAGGGCTTTCTTCGCCGGCGAATCGGCCCTAGGAGACTTCGGCAGCGCACGTTTGCCCTTGCGGCTGCTGCCTACTGGGGTCCAGTCTGTCATGTCCATGGTCATTTCCTCGTTCGAGTAGAGGAGGTCCCGAGTCTGTTCGTCGGTCAGTCTGGTTGTGGAGAGACAACGAAGGAGGGGGTGGGGGGGAGAGCTGGAGCGTGGGACAGTGCGTTCCTCTCGCAAGGAGGGTCGCCCCTGGAGGGAGCGAGAACGCGATTGTCTCACGCTTAAATCCGCTTCGGGGGGGGCCTGAAGGGCCGGAGGGTTGGCTGGGGCAGACGCGGCTGCCTTGGCGAGTTTTCTTTTGCCCTTAGTGGGCGTTTTGGCCTTAGGGGCCTGGGTCGGGGGCGAAGGGGTCGCTGCTGCCGCCGACGGCGGTGGCGGCGGCGGTCCCATGGTGGCCTTAGGGGCTTGGGCGGCCAGAGTGGCCGTCGGAGTGGCCGGACGGGCCTGGAGTTGCAAGTCGAGACTTGTCGGGGGGGGAGGTTGTATGGGAGCCGCCTGGGCAGAGTCAAAGACCTCGCCGCTGAGAGCCAGCTTGAGCTGTCGGTTCTCAGCAGCGAGGCGATCGATTTCGGCCTGCATTGCCCGCATGACTTCCTCCATCCTCGTGATCCTTTCTTGCAGCTCCATCCTACTTGGTTGGTCGGTCGCCGCTAAGCTTTTCCTACGCCTAATATGAACCGAAATGCTATCCTGATGTCGGTGTCGAGTCTTGTCCACTTGTCCGCCGTGTCAGTGTCAGCTATGTGTCCTAACACGAAGGGAAGAGTCGGACTGTACGAATTACTGGGCTTCGTGGTGGTATCCACCCCACACTGTGACTTAGTTGGCACCGTTAGGATCCGTCACTGTGTAGCCACTGCGAGCGTGGTCTTTCTAAGGGACAGAGACCCGGGTCTGACTTGAGAAAGTCTTAACTAACGGGTAGCCACTGACGTGTCTAGCCCACAGCCCCGAAAGACTGCGACCACTACGAGCGTGGATTTCCAGAGGGGCAGGGACACGCGGGTCGACTGGAGACTTATGAAAGTCTTAACTAACACACCTGATGCTTCCACGTGGTAATTGCGATAATCACCGCGCGGGGGAGCGATAAGAGTGAGCAGGTAGTCGGAGAGGATATTCGGGTTACAACAACAATAGGGCAAGAGCGCACCGCTAAAGCACGACCTCACTCGACCGCTGCCGTAACCGGAATCGTGCAGTTTAGCAACTATCATCATACTTATAAGGTATATTTTAGGCATAGTATAGTGGTATTCAAATATTCGATGAAGTGGGATGAGGCTAAAAACACATACCTAACTATCTATAATATTATTACTTTGTTTATACAATATTGTCTATTAAACTGTAACAGAAATACTTTGCATACTTAAAACATTGAACTATAATGTACTACGTACCTACATAGAGACGGCACAAACAAAATCTGGCTAGCAAGCACGGCAGTGCGGGGGGTGGGGAGGGCGGCTAACTAGTCGTTGTCACCGTCGCAGACGCGACACATTTGTTTACGGGTACGGGAACGTGGACGATAGATTTAATACCTATCAAGAATTAATATCATTTAATATTGATATTGATATAGTCGTTTATTTTTAGTTTATAAAAAAAAACAATTTTAATTAGGTTAGTGTATTACACTTACCTCTGAGGTACCTATGTTATGTACAGTCGCCATTAGATATATCGGAGCGGCCAGAGTGCTCACAAACATCTGAGCAGGCCTCTATTGTCATGGCGTTAGAGTGCATGTTCAGATATTTTTGAGCACCGTGGCCCCGATATATCTGATGGCGACTGTTAGTAGATATACTTCTTCTTCTACTTTCTTCAAAAAACGCCTTGCCGCCTTTGTTATATATACAGGGTGGAAAGTTAAAACGGGGCAGTAAGGGCAGCTACTAGATCCCTTGCCGCCACGCAAAAATGTCATTGGGATTTCATTCCTAACTTTTTAAGTGATGACAATCTACATTCACAGATTTTTGAAAAAAGTACAGTCAGCGATAAATCATCAATTTTGCCGATTTTTTTTTAATGCCATTCGATCCCATTCCTATTAAGGATCAAAATACTCTTTGGGACCGACTAAGGTTTGACTACTAGAACGCCCAGAAATCAAAGAAAACTTTTTCCATACAGTTAATATATCGATAAACATTCGTGTTCTCTCCCTTCGAGTAGGTATATCAAAAACGCACGCAAAATACCGGGCCCTTAGTAATAAGGGTCAAGTCGGAAGAAATAACTTGATAAACAAAATGTTTAAAGTATTTAAAGAACACACATATACCGAAGTAATAATAGAATAGTATAAACTTGTTTGTATACATTTTTTACCATAAACATAGCTTTGGGAGGATACACTTAGTTTAATTTCAAACTTTTTGCTAATGTTTTTAAATATTGAAAACGCATAAGTAACAACCATTATCATAAACAAACATATTATAACATTTATGTGTGCCCCGATGGTGCCCCGTATAAACAATATTCTAGTGGCCTGACAGATGAAGCAATTGTTTTATTTTGGAATGTAGGTATTAATTGTGATTGTAAATAAATAAACAAATTTCACAAATTTGAGTAGGGTAGGCAATGTCTTTCTGCTTTTATGTAGTGCACGCCACTGATGTTAAGGATTTACGGTGGTTTTCTTTCAGGGCCCATAGATTTTTCCACCCTGTATAGTTTAGTGTTAGCTTAGCAGTATTTTAGCAGAGTTTTCTTTCTTACCCATACCAAAAATAAAGTACCTAACTACTTTCGTTACTACAATCATTTGTAGATATATCTCGTACTACAAACTACTTACTCTGCTCTGCTAAAAGGACACTAAACTACTTTAAGTAGGAAATCATCTGTTAAATTTGTCGTCATGGTTTTATAATGATGACATTTATCATCATTATAAAACATTGAGACATCAAACAGAAATTTTCTTAATTCTTGGCATGTTTTAAAATATGTTAATTTAATTAATCGTTTACCGCTCACGCCATTATTACCTACACCGTTAAAAGTCGCATTTTCCTACTAGCACATCGTCGACGACGATATACATACTACAAATAATCTGCGTAGGTAATGTAGGTACTTACCTATCTAATTCGCATCTTGGCTTAGGGCACAGAAAGCGCGACCTTGAAAGCGAACTCGGCAAAGCACTGGTTGCGTGCCGCCGCTGCGAGCGAATCTGATCGTTAACACACGCCGAAAGAGTTCAAGTTCAATTGTAGAAATTAAAGATTTGTAGAATTAAACAGGACCATGCATATTGTTAATTTATTGGTTTTACGTGTAAAAAAATTTCGTATTTCATCGTTTACAGGTTACAGACAATAATATTGGTATGTTGACGATTATAAACAACTATTATTATTTTTATTTAAAAAAATCGTCGTTTATTTGACAGTATTTCTTCATACCTAATTCCGGGTCGAAAGTTTTTAAGATTCGTAAATATACTATCTTAAAATATTTATTTAATGATGGAGAAAAAAACACAGGCTATTATAAATTAATGTTTGGCGAAACCGTAAAATGACAGCGAGCGGGTCCGCGATGCCGGGACGCGCTGGCGGGTTGATGGCGCGAGGCGCGCGGGACAAGCGCTTGACACGCGCTTGACGCGCGCGCGTCGAGCGCGCGTTGCTGGCTTGTTGATGGCGGGAGCCCAGCGCGATGCGCGAGTGCTCTGTGTGACCGGCCGTCCCGCGCGCGTCAAGCGCTCGTCAAGCGCGGCTACCGCCCCGCTGGCAGTTTGTCCGACCCTTTAAGGTTTATACGAATCCACATTTGCTCAACCAAGGGGGATGTTGGGGTCGTTAGTACAATTTTTAGTTATAGCAATTTATAGTTAGTTATAGCAATTTTTTCTCAAGTTCTACGCGGCCGAAGTCGCGGGTAACAGCTAGTTTTCTATTTTTTCCGTAAATAAGCAATAAGCCACTGTATGTAAAGGGTAAATTTTTGAACAAGACGTTTTTTCGACATTTGTATGGTTTTTTTATTTTTTAGAATATTAGATTCGTACCGACAGCGAGAGGTAGGGTTTGTAAAAAGAAAAAATATGGTGCATGAGGCACCACTGTGCTTCTAATGATTAGCTAGATATTGATGCTTTAAAATCACCCGGCCCGTGTGGTGTCGGGTTAGAATTTCACCACCCCCTTTCTTCCCGTGGGTGTCGTAAAAGTCGACTAAGGGACCAGGGTTGAAATGTGTTGTGGGCGATGGGCTAGCAACCTATCACTGCAATATCACATTTTGTCGACATTTTATACCCACATTTATGCTAAAAGTGGCGCTGGAGCATACGTTTCATGTGCTCTGCCTACCCCTTTTGGGAATAAAGGCGTGAATGTATGTATGTATGTATGATGCTTTAAAATCACCTTGCCATACCAATGTCGTCAGCGCCATATAGGGTTTGCAATTCGAATATTCGAATATTCATATTATTCGAATATTCGTCATAATTATTATTCGAATAATACAACACGAACTATTCGAATAATTCGAATATAATGTATACTATAAAAAATGTTTTTGCAAGTGAATGTTACACTAGATTTATAAGGAATTGATATACAACACAAATACGAGTATGAAAGACCCAAAACTTAAAATTTTCTCCTTATCTGGAAGTACTCGTAATGATACTGGGAAAGTCTTTTCTAGCGTTATCCCAGCCTTTGCCAGGATCCGCTTTCCTACTCGCTTTCCTCCACTTTGCACGACCCTGGGCGTCTTCTTTTGTGAGCCCGTTTTCGCTCATGTCGGCCTTCACGACATCCAGCCATCGCTTCTTAGGTCTGCCGCGGGGTCGAGGGCCGTCGAGAACTAGGCCATGGCATTTTTTCCCTACGTAGTCCGACGGCCTGCGAGAGACGTGACCGAACCAACGAAGGCGACATTCCTGGAGCTTATCCGCTACGTCACGAACTCCGAGGCTGCCACTGATGTACTCGTTACGAATGCTACCCGCACGCGTAACGCCGCACATCCACCGCAACATCTTTATTTCAGTAACGCGAATCCAAGAACTGGCCACGTCTCGCTGCCATATAACAGCAGGACTGGTCGTATGACGCACTTGTACACTAGCCCTTTGAGTCGAAGTGGTATTCTGCGATCGCAGATGACTCCTGTGACCTCTCGCCATTTAGACCACGCCGCGCTGATTCGGGCTCGGATGTCGTGATCAATGGTCCCGGACTAATGCAGTACTGATCCTAGGTACATAAATTTGCTATTTTTCGTGTCAAATTCGTCATCTATCTTAATAGGATCGGGATTTCGGGATCCGTACTTCCGCAGGTCATGTATTCGATCTTTGCGAAATTTAGTTTTAGACCGCCGTTCTTTAGCGAGCCCTTCCATTGAACCTTATGCTCTAATGCCTGTTTGTCCTCGTCTGTTAATGCGATATCATCTGCATACATGAGCAACCACGGCGGCGGATCTTGTATTTCCGACGTGACGGCGTCAAGCACCACACTAAACAGAAATAGACTTAGGGCCGAAACTTGGTGTACACCCACTGTAATAGGGAAGTGTTTTGTGTCGCCAACGGCGGTCCTCACTAGAGAAACCGAGTTTCGGTACATATGACATATCTCGGGTGATGTCAATATAGACCTGTGGCACGTTCTTCACCTTCAGTGCCCACAAGATCATCTGACGTGGGATGCAATCGAAAGCCTTTTGCAGGTCAAGAAATGCCATGTAAAGTGGCTTTCGTTTCTCCCTGTAAGCTTCGGTCAGACTGTAAGCTTCGGTCAGATATTACTTTAAGTTTATGGCTCTGCTAATCCCATCACTCACGGTCATATAAACAGTACTTAGCAGTTCTGGGAGTTAGTTGTTATTGTTATTATTGTGCCGTGCGTAGAGGGGACCTATTAACATTGTGTTTTTAACAAATAAAGTGCATGTGTTTAGTTTGACACGCTACTGCTGGTGCTGGCCGGGATGATGTAAGTAAATTGTTTTCTTGTATGCATTAAGTACTGTGGTGAAAATAATGAGACATTAAACTGATACCTATTTTACGTGCAAACTACCTATGGTCATGTATGATTTTACATTACTACATATTCAATTTGTATTCTAGCTAGCTAGGGCAGTAACATGCGATAAAAGGTATCACGTCTGAAAACTTTATTTATACTTTTATTGCATCAGTTAAATAAAACAGTATTACATATATTATATTACATGTATGTTATTGTACGTATTCAGGAATGATTATGAATATCATGATCAAAATAATCCTATTGATTATTCACAAATTCAGCGATACGAAAACTATTAAGAAAAATTCAAAATTAATCAGTGAAAAATATTCTTAGTTATTCGTTTTTTCTTTGGCAGATCGACTTCGTTTACTCATGTTGAGCAAGAAAGGCTTAAAATGGAGGACAATAGTGACTTCACCGAATATAAAACTTCTAATAAAGAAAAATACTTTGTGACTATTGAAATTTGATACCCAATAGTACAATTTCAGTAATGTTAATTTGTATAATGGTCTTAAATGGACAACTATTTTGAAATCTAACTTTATAATTGATATTACAAGGCTTCAAAACGAAATTTTGTTTTATTTTTTTCAAATATTCGTATTATTCGAATAACGCCCATACAAATGTCGTGATAGCCGTACCAAAATACATCGTATCAAGAAAACCTGTTTCCTCCTTCGAAAATACCGGCTCTGCGTCCACTCCCGTTGCTGGTTTAAGCCAACTAACCTGTCTATCGTATCGTAAAGTAAATGTAACGATAATAAAAAAAAAACGATTTTAAGGGTTTTGAGCTTGAGTCCTAATAAATGGGTCTCGCGTGGGACAACTACAAAAATACTTCACTGGTTTTAATTATTCACGCATTAAATTTGCAAGATATATAAATGAATACGCTAATAAATCTTCTTTATAACAGTACAAGTTGTTTATTTATACGTTGCCATAGTCTATAGTTATGAATTTTTGTTTGAGCAAAACCGTAAGTGGGACACGCAAAAAAGCGGTAGATTTCGCTGTTTTACGATTTCAAATACATTTTTTTTCAGAAACAATGAATATTTAAGGTATTGTTATATATATTTTACGTTACACCTGGCCATAATGCGAGTTTTACTGCACGCTGCGCGTACGGGAAAGCTCGCATTGTGGCCAGGTGAAGACGTAAAATTTTGTACGCAACACGGGCGGTAATTCGTAAAGCCCCAGAGCGCATATTTATGGCCCTCACCTTCGGTTCAGGCCACAAACACCTGCGATCTGGGGCATTCACGAATTCACCGCCCTAGTTACGTAATGTACTATTAAGTACTTTATAATACACGGAATACAGATATATATGAATCAATACTCCATGTTAAATTGACTTCAAATTATAGCCGTGGGACAGCAAAAACAGCTCGTTTGAAAATTGACCCAAAAACAGAATATTTTTTGCATTGCCGCCTTTTAATTTTTTTAATAATATACTGGAAGTGTGTTTTTCTTCCGAAAACGCCATAAGTTATTTGAGACAACTGCGATAAGTCACAGCTGACTGTTTAGGACCTGATTGATGCCTTTTATTTATATGGCCTTCAAAAGCCTCTTTAATAGTACATTGTTGTAAAGGCTAGAAAGTAGGCAATAGATGGACGAGTGGGTTCGAGGTCCGAGCCGCAGGTGAGGACCTCGAAGGAGACGAGTCCATCTAATGCACTTTTGGTCGAGACATTACATAGTGCTTTTCACGCCTACTGCGAGGAAATCGCAAATAATTATAATTATAAGTAGGTACCTAATTAAAGATCATAATATGAACACACTTTAGCGCGGCCGCGGCCCGGCGCGCTGCCCCGCGCGGGCGAGCGGGGCGGCGGCGGCGGCAGCGGCGGGGGTGGGGGCGGGAGCGGGGAACTGTGATTGTTCGAATCGCTGTTCAAACTGGCCTACAAAAACATTGTTGGATAGTTTCAACTCATAGATGGCCTGTTCGTGCGATGTCCAACTAACCCCAGCTTTGAAGCCTGAATTCTGACCATCTTTTGCCACATTTCCGAGCAGGGGCGTGAAAAAAAAATATATATATATATACAACGTGTCCCAAAATTCAACGATAAGCTGGCACCAGAAGATGGACCTGCTCATGACTACTCGAGGAAAAAAAATATATCTCAATGTATTATAGAATTAAAAAATCGACACCTCTAATCGTGTTTTTAACCGACGAAAAAAACGGAAGAGGTTCTCAAGTCAACGCGTATATATATTTTTTAATGTATTTGGTAATGTTGTATTATTTTTTATTTTCGCATCGCAATTTTAAAGTGCACTTCTTTAGGGTTTTCATATCTCATGCTCTGAAAGTGGGTCGTTGTTGTTTTAAAAAGTGTGCTGAAAGTGATATGTTTCTGCTCTAGTGCAGAAAAGTAGTATATTCCAGTTAGTCATCGCCTCGTAAACATTATCCGGGAACTAATTCTAATTATATCAATACAGACCCCGCCACTGAGAAAGGGAAATACTTTCTATTTTTACTAGTTCATAGAATTTATTTTATTTAATACAAAATAAGTTTATGTTGTAAATTCATTACTTTTATTTTAGCCAAAATATTCACTAGGATCTATGAGGTGGTGACAAATGGAATACACCCACAATGCTTTTTTAACTCAAAGTTGTACATGTGAGCTAAGGCAGAAACGCATACGGCCACTCTTCAACTAATACTAATAACAAGTAGGTACAAATAGTATGAAAATATTTGAATGGGCTATTTTCGTCTATCACAATTAAATTATGAAAGTACCTACCTATGCAATGTTATTCATATAGTTTTAACTTTAGGAAATACGAATATAATACTATTTGGTTATAAAAACATGAGCAATATTTTTACTTTCAAAATTTATATCGTAGGTGTATTATCGGTATTTCACGTGACAGAGTTACACCATATAACCATAAGCGCGAGCGAGACAGACATTTGCCTCTTTCCTTAGGACAGGTGAGATGGGACTATTCTTTCGGCTCGGATGACGTCACGATAATGGCGGCTGCCGTTTTTGAATTGTATACTTTGAGTAAACATATTGTTATATTTTCCGTCTGTGTTTTTTTCACTTTCCTCGTATTCGATATGAAAAGTAGAGTATTTAACTCGGGTGAATGTCACCCATTTCTGACTCGAACCATTGGCGCTCTCACTTCGTTCGAGCGCCAAAATATCTCGTCAGAATTGGGTGCCTTTCAGCCCTTGGTTAACAATCTACTATTTAGCGTATCTGAATGTTTTTTAATCGTGGCGGTAAAATGATAAATAATATTAGGGAAAATTAGATTTAGATTTTACGTAGCATCGAAATGTTGTCGAATAATAAAGTTGGCAATTCTTCTTCTGGTTATTGAGTTTCGGGAATATAACTTGGGAAAAAAACCAGCGACATTTCAAAAGTATGGTAAACAATGAATATGGATTAGGTATAAGAATTCGGTTAACCGTTTCCGGACAAGTGAAAATCGGGCAAGTGTTTTTCCAAACTTCGATAGGTTACTATTATAGGTCCAGTTTGTTGTTGGTCCACTCCGTAAGTAGGTAAGGTTGGAGTTCGTCTCCGTAGATTGAAGGATGTTTACCTACCGGTGCTGATGATGACGACTTACAATCGCTTCCCTCCACCGAAAAGGCTCGTCAACGGCAGGAAGCTGGATAGGCGGTCGGTCTGCGAGGTCCGCTCCACGAACGAGGTGCTCAGCTCTCCGAACTGCACCAGGTTGTAGCAAACGCCGCCGCCGCTCAGCAGTCCCAGCAGCACGCCCGCGAGCGTGGCACTCATCTCCAGGCAAGTCCCGTACCGATACTGTACGACATACCAACAGCCATAAAGTCACTACAGATTAAATAAACAAAGAGTCGTTACGGCGCGCTGCCTGTTCACATTGCAACACTGCTTTGTCAAAATTTTCATGATGAACGCTTTGTGCAGTCCTAAGGTCGTGCTGCGTGGATGACGCTAGTCGGAGCGCTGCAACGACTATTGGCGGTAGCCTAATTCCACTGTAAAAATAAACACAACCCTCCGTCTGATCTGAAGCAGTCGGGTAACTAGTATAGCCCTAGGGCTATACCATTGATCTTCAGCGACATTATAACCTGTTGAAGTTTCATTCAGACGACTATAGGTCAACTGGTTTTTAAACGACTGCAGCAGGAGGGTTATGTTTTTCGACTATACGTAGGGATGCCTATTTTTTTGGCACGTCTTTAACGGCTTGATGGATTGTATCATTATGTGACATTATATTCGTTATAGGCGTAAAAGTAACATAGGCAATTCAAATGGGTCAGTGTGGGAATAACAAACTTTTTACACGTATAAGGAGCTCGGTTTTAGAATTAAGGATAAGTATTTTATTTATTTTAGATGTTACTTTTATTTTAGAAATTGCTGTCTTTACACCCGGTTGGAAAAAATTTCGTAAGACCAGTAACGATTCCCGAACTAAGTACCTACTTAGTTCGGGAATCGTAAAAGTTTTTATTTAAATCTATCAAATCAATTTAGTTTTTTGTTTCAATAAAATCGATGTAATGGTTCCTAGCTCCAGGGATCCCCTCCCCTACACGCAAACTTATAGCAGTTCTAACTTTTCAGACTTTTCCTCTTTATAATATCTCTACAGTCAAAATTTTTGGTTTCTTACACTTTGGTGTTTATTTACCTACTGTGTTACCTATCGGTATTGTCATTAATTGTTATATTGCTCCATGATATGTGAATGTTTTTATATTTGTTTTTAATTTGTATATATTGTAATTTGTGTATTGTTACATAATATGTTACCAAATATTGCTTCATGATATGTGAATGTTTTTATATTTATTTTTAATTTGTACATATTGTAATTTGTGTATTGTTACATAATATGTTACCGTGTAAGCGTTTTGGTGTTATACTGTGAGCGTATATGTGTGTCTATAATAAATAAATAAATAAGACTTATGGGATATATTTATGAGTAAGTTGTATGCACCCATATTTTTACACTTGACTATGACTTACTTACTTACTCGTAGCTCTCTTTGTTCCTCCGTGGATATTAGGTAAAAATGTAAATAAATATTTTGCTTCTCTTTAATTTTACTGAAATAGTAAATGAAATTGATGGTTTTTTAAAGAAAATATGTTTTTTGTCGGTAGATCATAAAGTGAAACTACGGTTTCAAATATTGTATGTTTCCTGCTAAGATCACTCTAAAAGCGTTCATTTTGACGCAATACCTTGATGGATATGCATTAAAGCCAGTCCATTCAAACGCTCTTCTGTCATCCTGCTGCGAAGATATGACTGTAATCGGCGTAAGGTGGAGAAAGATCGCTCGACAGTGCTAGTAGTCACCGGAAACGTACCCAGCAATTGACAAAGAGTTCTAATTTTCCGCAGCACGGTTGCTCTTTTGTAGGCATTGCTGTGGTCGTATTGATAAGCTGAACTGCAGAAAGTAAATCAATTTCAATGGCTTGTAATGATCGGGATAAGGGCAGCGTGATTCCTAAAATATCAGAAAGAATTACCAAGATTATAAGATATTCCGACGACTTTATAGGTTGGAGTAACGAAAATGGAGGTGTAGCACTCCTACCTACCTACCTTCCTACCTACCTTCATCAGCCATTTCAGGTAGATATGGCAAGACGTGCAAAAATGACAAAACAGCTTCATGTCTTTCAACCTATCTGATCTCACACATTTATTTAAATATTTTTTGTTTTTCCTTAGGCAGGTAAGCTTGCATTTTTTCTCTCTGAGGAGATGTATTCGTTGAGCAGATTCACGAAACAAAGTACACTTAAGATATCTACGGCATTTCTTATGCTGGGTACGGTATAGGCTGTACTGAGAGCTACGTTCAGTCGGTGGCTTGCACAGTGGGTGAAAAAAGCTAAAGGCTGATGGATACTGGATATCCGCGCCTGAACACCTTTTATTTTACCGCTCATGTTGGATCCTCCGTCATATATATGCTTGACCCCGGCAAAATGTTAAGTCCAGGTTAAGGTTTTCCAATGTCTTCAAAATATGGTGAGCAATGTTCTCACCAGTACCTAAAACTGTCCTGACCTGTCACCTGACTGCGCTCGCTCGTGCGCTGTATGAAACCTGTGCCCCCCCCCCCCCTAAATCCGCCCTTGCACAGAGTTATTTTTATTTAAGGGGCTTCCATACGCCAATGATCTTCGATCTGAATACCTTAGTTTTCTCATGTTTTTTGTAGCTTATTTTATTAACTTTAATTAATTAACTAAAATTAATTGTTTTCTAGATATTTGGCATTAAAATTGAACAATTTTAGGCCAAAAAACTGGTTTTCTGGCCATTACTTTTGTGTCTATGTAAAATGTTTTTAAGTTTTTTCAAATCGTGTCTGTATCCCAAAGGGTCTTTGCCATACGCGCCTCACGTCAAATTAAACAAAATGGACAACTGACGGTTGCAGTTTCTATTACGATTTGTATTAATTTCATCCAAAATGTATTTGTTTCCTCGCAAATGTGATGATATAACACGGGCGTAAGAATATTGCAAACTCGAGGCATCAAAAGCCCTCCGCCTTCGGCGCCGGGCTTCTGATAGACTCTTGTTCGAAATATTCCACTTACGACCCTCGTTAAACAATGTACCTACTATAAAGTATAAGTTACACTTACAATTTCGAAGTACGAAACTTTTGCGGGCAGTGCAGGTTTTCTGAAATAGAAAGACGTAATACAAGTCAAATTGATTAATTAAAAAAGTGATAAAATTTAAACTGCAAATGATAAATATATTACAAGCATATTATTATTTCCATTATGAGTAGGTATAAGCATATTTCATGTACTTAACCTAAAATAGTAGGTTCTGTATGTACCTAACTATAACTATGAGTGGCATTACGATTAACAAACCACGTGACGCGATTTCGCGTCCGCGGCATTATAGATAGTTTCTCAGCGACGAGAATTGGCGTCCACGGCATTACGATGATAACACCGACGCAATGTCTCGTCCGCGGCATTACGATGATAACACCGACGCAATGTCTCGTCCGCGGCATTACGATGATAACACCGACGCAATGTCTCGTCCGCGGCATTACGATAAAGGAACCTTAATGGGACCGTGACCGTGTAAAAAATAAAAATTATAAATCCAAAAAAACAAATATCAGCTAGCAATGAGAATTGTCGATCGTGTGCACTGTCGAATAAAATAGTGATATATTGATATCGAAACTCATTACCTTACCTAGATACTACTAAGCTTACAAGGGGGGGGTGGTTTTTTTTTGCAAAATTAAAGTTATTCAAGCTTTCACTTCTGCCGGCACTCCCGGAAGGCAACCAGGTCTTTCTTTAAGGTTCCGTACCCAAAGGGTAAAAACGGGACCCTATTACTAAGACTTCGCTGTCCGTCTGTCTATCACCAGGCTCTATCTCAAGAACCACGATAGCTTGCTATCGCTAGCACAGTTGAAATTTTCACAGATGATGTACACTCGCGGAAAATGAATACGGGTCGGTAAAATACCGTCATATTTCCTAAAAAGACCTTTTAATTAATATGAATCAATGAATATGATCATTTTTATTTAATTTTACATCTTAACTACAAAAAAAGTACTCTCTATAAACAACGTTACCAGGTTTAAATCGGACTCGCAGAAACCCATGTAAAAAACAACGTTAACGGAGGGAGATATAGCAAAAATCTTAATTTTTGGATATTTATATTTTTATGACAGAATCCCCGGATATTGCTAATACAGTTGGGTATTATAAATATTAATAATAGTATATTATGTAAATAAAACTAGTATTAAATATTTACATAAAACCTATTACGGTTATTTAATTTAGGGTGACCCGTATTCATTGACCGCGAGTGTATTTCTGTTGCCGCTATAACAACAAATACTAAAAACAAAACAATAGTTATTTGTTATGCAAGGCTGCAAAGTTGTTGTTTGGCGCAAGTGTTTGTATTGAAAGCCGAGCTAGCGATGGATTGTAAAATTGAACCATGAGCGAAGCGAATGGTTCAAAAGTACAATCCTGAGCATAGCGAGGCTTCCAAGGCACGAGACGCCAAACAATTTTGCTGCCGTGCGAAACACACAACTTTTCACCTCACCACCGCGAGGAAAATTATAGGTAACTGTAGGTAATGGAAGTAATTTGGGCCTTATACTCATTTTCAATAAAGGTTTGTTTAGATCTCATCAAGATCTAGCATTTTATAATTATTAAATGTAACATATATATTTTTGCATCTTTAAATAAACCCCACGCTTACCTACACTAAAAAAGTCAAAGTATTGTTGGGTACTCACGGGTAAACTAAGGCTCAAATACGCTTATGCTTTTAGCTACTAGCTGTATATCTTCTGCATCTAATCTATAAATAACCACCATTATTTTGGTTTTACTGTCTGTGGCTTTAGAACAAAACAAAATTAAATGTAGGTTGAGTTTTTTCTTAAAGTAACTATTCAAACGGTGCGTTCCAAATTTGGAAGAAGCGAAATTTTTTGAAACATAAAACTACATTTTAAAATTATTTATTCGTATTTTATCCTTATAAATCAGTCTAAATATTAATATTTCGTATGTACCTACTTAATAAAGAAAGAATAAGTATTATTAATTTTATTTTATCAAAATAATAACAATTAATTATTGGCATAACACCATCAGTTTCTGAACGCACCTCTCATTCTGTATAGAAAAAAGTTGGATCTCGAGATGGACCGTCATTCACCTTCCAAATTCATAAACTCTTTCCACGCTAGCGGATAAAATGGACTTTTGAGCGCAGATTTTGAGCGATAAAGCAAGCCTTTTCGAGCCGGTGAGGTGAAAAATAAATATTTAAGGGGTTTAAACGTGTTTTTTTGCCGTTTTGTCTGTCACCAGGCTGTATCTCAAGAACGGCTATAGCTAGACAGTTGAAATTTTCACAGATTATGTATTTCTGTTGCCGCCATAACAACAAATACTAAAACAAAATAAAAATAAAAATTTAAGGGGGCTTCCATACAACAAACGTGTTTTTTTTGCCGTTTTTATAGATAATGGTGCGGCGCCCTCTGTGCGCGAGTCCGATTCGCACTTGGCCGGTTTTTTTTCATCTCTACTGTTCTGAAAGTTGACTTTTCATGGGTATATAGCCGGGAATTGCGATCCCAAACTACAATACAATGGTTTTAAATAAATTAGATAGACAGCAAAAGATGTGGTGAAGTTGTTAAATGCAGCTCCAATAATAAGTACTTGACAACTTTAAAAACCTATCTATTTGAAACGAACATTTTTTTTTTTCCTCGCACAAGGCTCAGTAAAACGTTACGATACACGCGCGTATAGATGATTTCCGACTCGTGTCGAATTATACATTCGCTCGCTTTATTCGCTCAAATGTCAAAATTATTTCAATAATTGTTAATATTATTGAGAGACTGAAGAGATTCTAAGCGTACTAGCTTGAACTGTAATGCAATTAACATACATGTCGCTATGTGTCGTCCGGAACAGGTTCTTTTAAAAAGGAGGTTATACATAAAGCCTTTTATGACAAAAACTTTCAAGTTGACCCAGTCTCCCCCAGGGATCGGAAACCGGTATTTTTGTATGGGAACGAAAACGTTATTTTTTCGTTCTTTGTTAATTTATTTCTTTTCTAATTGGGCAATCTAATAATATGCAGTCGTTACTTGAAAACACAACTGAGTCCTACATATAAAGTACTAGCTGTACCTGCGACTTCGTTTGCATGTTAATGTAGGAGTTAAGGCATTTCTTCTCTTGGAAATAGGACACATGCAGTTAGATACGGACTGGTCTTAGATATGGGGAAACTGTTCAAATTTTAAAAGAGTTTTCATAGCCCAGAAGAAATGCTTAAGAGCGATATGTGGTGTAAATTAATATAAGTCATGCAAGCCTATATTTAAGAAATTAAAATTACTACCATTGCCGTGTATGTACATTTTAGAGGTCTGTTTATTTGTTAAAAAACACCCTGACTTGTTTAAAACAGCAGGAAATGTATATTACCGTAAGACAAGAAATCCAGGCCGACTGGCACACGATTGCATCCCGCGAACATCATAATATGCAAAACAATTTTATTGCATGTGCATGAAGTTATTTAATAAGTTACCACCATACATACAACAATTGCCTTTCAATATGTTTCGAAGGAACATAATAAAACTATTCCAAGAAAAACAATATTATGACACAAAATTGTTCCTTTTAGATAAGTTTTAATTATTTGCATGCTAGTATTATTGTTTTGTAATACTTATAGCAGAATAATGTTTCCAATACTATTTTGTCATCTCTTTGTATATAATTATTCTTTGCAAATAAAAAAGTTTGAAGTTTGAAGTTCTAATTTTAACCTGTCATGTAAAACTTTCAATAAACCTACCACTAAAAACTTTCAATAAACCATTTTAGTTAAAATGACGTTAAAACCTGTCACTCTGATATTTAAATTATTAAGAAAGGGACAAAACACGTGTTATTTATCAGAGGTATTTAAAGTTTTATGAATAATGGGGTAAAAGTTTAGTAGATGTCTGTGGCAATAGATCTAACAGGTAGGACACACGCTGCAGTATTAAAGGTTTATTGATCTTCTTTTCTACATATTTTTAACACTGTGTTATGTTTTATTATAAAAACGTGATGGAAGACTGAAATGATCTTGAGTTCTTGAGTCACTCCGACTCTCAGGTAAAGATGTGTTTAGGAATTAATAATAGATAATCCTTTCGAGTACCCATTGACGGGTAAGTGTTTAAGTACGTGGAACAAAAGATCTCTTTTTAATTTGACAACAGACGGCCAATTATATTTTCCAAACTATACCTAACCACTAGGTAAGTTCTACAACTATAACGTGAGTCCGAGTCCCTTTCTAATAAAGGAAATTATTAAAAATGTTAAGGCAATATGTTTATTTTTTTCATATTGCAATGTTTCAGATTGCACTATCACATTCTGGCAAATCTTGTGTATGTTCCCGCCCTTGCCAACATAATAATGTGTGTTGCAGGCTTTATGATAAAAGTATTTTCCTGTATGTTGGCCAATTTCTGTGTCTCTAGTCTCTATTGTGGTCTCTATATTGGCTGAATGTCAACTTGAAGCCGCCTTAAGGCACAGCCACACTGGCGCGGCCTGCGGTGGCGGATAATATTAAATTTGACAGCGGTGGACAACTTTACTATTGTCCGCCGCGGCCAGGCCTAATACTGACGCACTTTATAATTAATGTTTATAAAAGGCCCGTTCTGTACTGATTTCATACATACTGTTTATTGCTGATAAATATAAATACTGACAAACCAGCGCGGCTATCACAAAACGGCGCGCGAGCTCTCTCGATTTTTCTCCAACTATCCGTCTCTCTCTTATCAGATAAATGTTATGGTTTTTAAAATAAATTGGACTGGTAACATTAAAAAGTCTTTGGACAGGTTGATTGAAATGAACCAATCACGTGCAAGAATCGTTGGCCAATCGGATTCGAGTTCCGGTCCGGTAGTTTTTAAGCGCCTAGTCGATCAAAAGGCGGGCATTCTAGAAACGGCACTGGAAGTGAGCGGTTGTCTTAGTGTCAAGAAATAATCAATGTTAAATATATTAGCGTAGCATAAGCAGTGATTTGTCGAGATGTTAATAAAGTCTTCTCACGAGAATTCTCAGATTTACGGCTGAGAATAACCTCCTCATCGATGAGCAGTTCGGTTTTAGATCCGGACACTCATGCGTCCAACAGGTGCACCGCGTCACGGAGCACGTGTTGGATGGTTTCTCTCGATTCCAGGGGCTCAAGACCGGTGCGATCTTTCTCGACGTAGCGAAAGCCTTCGACAAGGTCTGGCATAACGGGCTTGTATACAAGTTATACCAGCTCGGAATGCCGGACAGACTCGTACTCACAATACGAGATTTTCTCAGTGACCGAAGCTTTCGATACCGACTGGAGGGAACGTATTCGGACCCACACCCCATCCGGGCCGGAGTCCCGCAAGGCTCCGTGCTCTCTCCCACTCTCTACTCGTTATTCACAAACGACATTCCCAGGCACCCTAAGGTGCAACTGGGGTTGTTTGCGGATGACACCGCGCTCTTTACGACTCATTGTAAGTACGCTACTATCCGGCGATACCTCCAAGAGGCAATCTCCGACCTAGGTCGTTGGTTTAATCTTTGGCGTATCGAAGTCAACCCGGACCACTGCAATAGTCTTTCATCCGTCGGACTGCATTAGTACAGAAAGGCGGGTGGCTCCGATCCAGATGTTTGACCGACCCATCCCCTGGGTCAACGAGGCCAAATATCTTGGAGTGACCCTCGACAGGAGACTGACTTTCCGTAGCCACATCCGTAGGGTACGCAACCGCGCGTTGTTCGTGCTAGGAAGGCTAGGGCCGATGATCAACAAGTTTAGTAAAATGTCACTTAGGAATAAGCTGACACTCTACAAGACTTGTGTTCGTCCAATCATGACATATGCAAGTGTAGCATTCGCTCACGTGCCTATGTCATCGCTCAAGCCGCTTCAGGTCATTCAGAATCGTTTTCTCCGAAGGGCGACTGGTGCCCCGTGGTACCAATCAAACCTCAGCGTGCACCACGACATGGAGATTAGCACCATGTATGGTTTCTTTAAGCAGGCTGCCAGACGTTATTTTGATAACGCTCCCCACCATAGGAATCCGTTAGTTAGGAAGGCTGCTGACTACGTCCCCATCCCTCCCCCCTCTGTCGTTACTCGGCGCTCACTGATTAGGGGCCGCACGGTCCGGCGTCCTAGGCACACACTCACGGACCCGGACGACGAAATCACAGCGTCCATCGAAAGATGGAACGCTGCGCTTTCGGCGTCCAACACATCGCGTACACTTCAGCGTTCCCGCCGGCGGGGACGTCCACCGCGAGACAACACAGACACATACAGTCCGCTTTCGTCCCGGTACCGCCGCATACCGGGTAGAGTCAGTCCGACGCAAGTCGGGCCTAGCTGAGTTTCTTGCTGGACTCTTCTCAGCTAGGCTAGGTTTTAGCGAACCAGCGATAAAACTCCCAGTAGTTCGATACCACTCACACCCCAGATTCGGTTGATACCGTTCAACCAATCTCACTGGAGCGCAAACTCTTAGAGTATTCCAGTGTACAAACTTCCCCGCGTGGTCGTGCCGGAGGCTTCCCCTGGATTTTCCCCAGGCCACCCTCCAACCACGCAGTTCGACCGCTATATTGGGTCCGTCCTATTATAGCAACAGTCAGGTTCAAAAAAAAAAAAAAAAAAATGTTAATAAAGTACTTTAACAACAGTGAATGAGTTTAAATCGTAATATAACTTAGAAAGAGACATATAGAGCGAGAAAAATCGGGAGAGCTGCGCGCCGTCTTGTGATAGCCGTGCAGTATCGTGACAATTAAATACTCAGCGTGTGATTCAATCTTGCGGAAACTCAAATAGACTTTGGCTGAACGCAAGAACAGCGCTATCGCCATTCCATTAAAAAAAAGGAAGACAGTCAGACTTTTGACGATTGACGTTATTTTGTTGAAATTAGTTGATACATTTATTGAAATTACGCCTCAATACGAATTTATCGCATATAAGCTTCCATATCAGAATCGTTTATTTTTTTACGCTTTAGAATTTAATATGCGTTTTGTGAAGGTCTATCATCACAACACCGGATCGAAATTATTGATATTCGATAGTTAGGGCAAGCCCGCCATTTTGACGTCACTGACAGTTGACAGATATGGCGGCTACGATTTCAAGCAAAAGAAATTAATAATTTAATGAGGTCAAATGTTTCCGAAAATTAATTAATCGTCGCAGTCGGATAAAAACTATCCTAAACGAAAGCTAGAGTAATAATATGCTTATGAAAAAAGGTACATATTTTTCCGTTCATGGGAATCTGAAATCATCGGGGGGCATAAAAATGGTTAGTTTGATACTGGCTGATTCTTTTTTTAATTTAGAGATTTATTATAAGTGAGAGATAAAATAGTTCAAGATATATGGTTATTTCGATGTTTTAGCAAAAAACCGGTTTCGATCCCTGGTATGAAAAACCTTTAGGGGTTTCGCGATATTTTCAACTTCTGACGAATTTGCCTCCGGCGCTCGAGGTCACGAACCCGGATTATGCAGTCTGCAAAGAATCAGAACACCCGGATTTCACGCAAAGTACCCCGTATTTTCAGGCGATATGTATTACAAAAAAATAAAGCGACTTTTTTGACTTATCTAGTCAAAGTAAAATATTGATTTCCGTAGTAGAAGGTTTATTACCTCGTATTACTATTTCTTGTATTATACAATAGATCATCATAAATCAGAAGGTAGGTATTGTTAAATGATTGCCATGACAAATTGAAATCTTTTAAATGCATTCCAGTTGCGTCGCCGATAGTGATACAGTATTCGCTAAGCACATTAGTCATCATAAATACTTACTTTTCCACCCTGTTCTCTTTTTTCACACCCATTTTATCTGTAATTGGTCCAGTCCAGGCAGAGATGTTTATTCCTCGGTATCGCCTGCGAGTCTGGCCTTGGGACGCGGGTGCGGATTACGTGCGGATTACGTACGGTGCGGCCGGCGCCCGCTCAACCTCACTGCCACTACTCTTATAGAGTCACGCGTCGTTTCATTTATACACCTCAGATACACGTGTGTCAACACTCCTCAACTCTTGTTTGATTTATTAAATACGAGTACATTAATCTACAAATGGTACTACCTAATCTCCGGTATTACAAAGTCCATGAACAGCAAAATGAAAAGCTTTGGAAATGCCCATTAACCATGTAATTTAAAAAATATTAACTTAATGCATCAAGAAATAATCATGTATATTAAGTGACTGTTGTATTCTAGGAAGTCAAGGACTTTAATTATTTTATTAATCAACTTCGTGTTTCGTGCAAGTTCAGTATACAAATTCGGCATGTGACGAACATACAAGGTCACCATGTCTTAATTGAAGTATTAGAAGAAACGAAATATTCTTGAAAAGGTATTTCCAAAAATTTTATAATATTGAGGCCGAGACAATATTCCGAAATTTCAAGTCTTTCTTGGAATCTTCTGTCAGATACTATGTATTATTCAAATACCTAGTATATTACAGAATAGTGAGAGAATATTGAAGAAGCTGTGTTATTTAAGATGATATGTATAATCAAGAATGACATATATTTTTCCCAGGTCTAGAAATATCATCGTTTCGTAGAAAAATAGGATAATTCTTGGGGTATTTTTGCACATCTGGCTCAGTTAGCGGCCTTAAAACAGGGGGCGCTTTGTTTCACCTAATTTTTTAAGTCCTATTATTGGAAGTCCGAAAATGTTCTTCATAAAATTTTACGCCATAATAATTGTTAGTCCTAATAATTCTTATTCCTAACGATCGTAAGTCATAACTACTCGAAGTCATAATGACAATTTGTTTTCATGTTTTTTTCATCAGGAAACTCACTGGTCCGATTTATTTAAATTCATAATGACACTAGTTATAATTTTTTTAATCTTAAAATTGATTTGGATAATATTTTTCATCATGAACGTAACTTGGCGTTATCGAAGTAAATAAAGTGTTTGTTTTTGTCTCAAGGCGCAAGGCGCGGCCACAAGGTTCTAGCTAGACGCTAAGCAAGCCGCCTGTCTGTGCGGACGTAGCCTAAGGCAGGTCCGTGTAGGTACGACGACGAGCGAAGCGAGGAGGAGCTTTAATTGTGCTGCGACCAACACGCGCAATTTTTAGGACAACTGATCATTATGACTTCCAATGATAGTTACACAAATTTAGGAACAAAAAGTTGGGACGAAACAAATTAGGACTAGCGATGATTATACAATACATTAGTTTTAAAAATATAGGGCAACAAATTTTATGGCAGCCAATACGGACCCCTTAAAACAATATAGCACACTTTTCATATCACGTTACAGACGTTAGTCGGCAGATTTCTTAGCACTTGCCATTCTTAGGAAATCACGATGCTATTCAACGCCCGAAATAAATATCTATTTAGTAGAGATTTAGTAGATAAATATCTATAAAGTAGTAAATAGGTTTAATATTAATAATTTATTGTTAAATGAGAAGAAGACTAAATGTATTAAATTTGTCACGAATCACGTTGAACACGAGCAAGGGAGTGTCTTTGTGAAAGATGAGGAATTGGAACTAGTTGATAGAACAGTTTTTCTTGGTTTAACGTTAGATTCTAAGCTTCAATGGGGTCCCCATTTTGCTAATCTCTCGAATAGACTGAGTTCTGCAGCATTTGCAGTGAGTAAGATCCGTCAATTAACATACGTGAAAACAGCTCGATTAGTATATTTTAGCTACTTCCATAGCATTATGTCATATGGTATTTTATTGTGGGGCAGTGCCTCGGACATTCATTCGATTTTTGTTCTGCAGAAACGGGCTATTCGGGCGATATATAGATTGAAACATGGAGACTCACTTAGGGATAAGTTTAAAAATATTAATATCATGACATTGCATTGTCAATATATCTATGAAAATATTGTGTATGTACATAAAAACATTGTCAATTTTAGGAGAAACTGTGACATACATAATATTAATACTAGAAATAAGCATAAGCTCGCGGTGCCCACCACTCGGCTCCAAAAAATAAAAAATCATTCATCGGTAATTGTGTAAGGTTTTATAACAAACTTCCTGGAAACGTAACAGAGTTATCTATTAATAAATTCAAGAACTATGTGAAACGTAAACTTATTTCGAAAGCTTAATAGCGCACAAGACTACATGAATGATAAAACTTCTTGGGACTAATTTTGACTGGATTTATAATTAATTTATTTCTTTTGGAAAAATTTGACATTGCGTTTTTAATTAATTATTCTCGTTTTATTTGTTTTTTGACATTAGATTGTCTTTCTAGAAACATTCTAGACTAATATTTTTTTATATAAAATTTTAAATATTTCATATAAATTTCACTTTTTATGTTTAATAAATTACCTACTCTAAGTAATTAGCTTAAGATTATGTTTCTACCTGACGATTTGAAAGTGCTTGTTACTGGGCCTACTTGAATAAATATAATTTTGAGTTTGAGTTTGAGTTCGAAAACTCAAGATGTCGCCAGCAATGCTATTCACAACCTGTCTCGGCCCTTCCCATCTCTCACCTCCAGTAGTGTTGGGCGTAATTAATTACTTTTTGTAATTAATTACCAATTAAATTACATGTAATTCAATTACAAGTAATTGCAATTACATGTAATTGAAATTACTTGTAATTGGTAATTGCAATTACATGTAATTTGTAATTGCAATTACTTTTTGCTCAATTACTTTTAACTGGAACTTCGATATATCTCTCTAACGACACATGTTAGAAAAAAGTTTACTTGACAGTTTGTGCTTATTTTTGTGCGTTTTTTATAGTGAACTAAAAAAAAAAAATTGTTTCGTCCAAAATTATCTAAAACCTTAAATAGATTCGTTCGACCATTGTGGTTGAGCATAACGATTAAAAGAGCGATTTTGGGAAAAAAATTATGTAACGTTTTGTGCTTGTTTTTAAGCATTGTTTTCGATAGAAAAAAACAAAAACTAAGAAAAATTTTTTTTATGGTAATTTCACTGTCCTAGATAGCACCGCCGTCTAACACATCGAGTATATCATTGAAAGAAGCGATTTTGGCAAAAACTTTATATGACATTTTGTGATACTTATTAAGCATTGCTTTCGATAGAATAAAAATAAAACCATAAACAATGAAAAACATTTTTGATGGAAATTTCTCTTGTCCTTGAGAACTTAGCTTCTGATCCATCGAAGTTAAGTATATCATCGAAAAGAGCCATTTTGGGAAAAAGTTTATAAAACGTAATATACTTTATTTTAGGCATACTTTACGACGCAATTGAAAAAAACAGCAAAACGTCAAAAAAAAATTATTGACAGAAATTTTCTGTCCTAAAAACCGTGTGCCGATACTTCCGATGGCAGTTGGTAGTTTAAGAGTTGGTATTGCATATTTCTGAAAAGGGAGATTTGTTTAAAATTTAAATTTACAATTTTGTGATTCTTTTGATGCGCACTTAAAATAAAAATTAAGATAAAGAAATATGTAATTGACTAGGTATGCCGATTGCTTACTTATATAATTTGTAATTGCAACTTTCTGCTCAATTACTTTTCACTAAAACTTCGATATCTCTGTAAGTATACATCGTAGAAAGAAGTTTATTTGACGTTTTGTCTTTATTTTTGTGTGTTTTACGATTGAACTGGAAACCAACAATAAAATTAAAAATATTTTTTTTGCACGTAAATTCTTCGTAAGTCCTGGAATCGATTCCTTCTAACATTGTGACTGAGTATATCTTTGAAAATAGCGATTTAGGTAAAAAGTTTATTTGACGTTTTGCGCTTCTCTTTAAGTATTGTTTCGACAGAACGAAAACCTAAAAGTAAGAAAAATTTTTTTTATGGCAATTTCTCTTAAGGCGCCGTAGGTTCAGCAAAGTTAAGCGAACAGTGTTTTTGAAACAATATAATGCGTCTGTTTATAATAATATGGTTTTAAAAAATACGATTAGTAATCTTAAGGCTTTTCTGCAGGGAAATCAGTGTTTAGATGACATGATTAAGCATTTTTCGCCCGATAGAAAAAAATCATGAACATAGGTCTAAAAGGGTCTAAAATACACTTAAAATATTTGTTACAAATAACGAACAAAAGCTAAAAATATTAAAATGGCTTCTAAAAATCGGCAATATCATGTTTGAGGGTAATCAGTGTTTACTTTTTTATTTATTTAAACGGCCAAAAAATTTAAATTAAAAAACATGATTTCCGCGCTTCCGAGCACGTACTTCCATCTCGCTCACGCTTATGCTCAGTGAGAGGGAGAGAAGACCATGAACCTACGGCGCCTTAAGTCCTTGATAGCACCTGCACCGCCGTCTAAAACACATCGAGTATATCGTTGAAAGAAGCGATTTTGGGGAAAACTTTATATGATATTTTGTGATTGTTTTAAGCATTGCTTTCAATAGAATAAAAATAAAAACCGAAAACTAAAAAAAACATTTTTGATGGAAATTTCTGTCCTTTGATCCATCGAAGTTAAGTAGGTACATCGTTGAAAAGAGCTATTTTGGGAAAAAGTTTATATGACATAATATGATTCTTTTTAGGCATACTTTACGACGCAATTGAAAAAAAACAGCAAAACGTTAAAATAAAATTATTGTTAGAAATTTCTCTGTCCTAGATAGCACCGCGCCGTCTAACACATCGAGTTGAAGTATATCGTTGAAAGAAGTGATTTTGGGGAAAACTTTATATGACATTTTGTGATTATTTTTAAGCATTTTGTACGACCGAATTAAAAAAACACTAAAATGTGAGGAAATAATTTTATGAAAAATTTCCAAGTCCAAAATATACTCGAACATTGTGTTAGAAAAAAGTAATTTGTAATTGAAAAAGTAATTAATTACCAATTTTAGTTACAAAATGTAATTGGTAATTGAAATTACAAATTACATTTTGTAATTACAATTTGTAATTGAGGCTTCAATTACTTTTTCCATGTAATTGTAATTTGTAATTGCAATTAGTAATTTGTAATTCAATTACTTTTTGCCCAACACTGTCCAGTATACCTTGCTTGCTGATCTGCATAACAACTGTAAATCACTGGATGTCATTGTCAACTTGCACAGGCGAGTTGTTGGTAGGCGTTGTGCATTCTAGCCATGTTCCAATCTAAGTGGACTCTTTACGCTCATAAATAGTTCGTAGTATAAATAGACAGGCGATGAAGCCAACCGGGAAATAGAACGCATTGTAGATATAAATTGACACTGGCTGTAGATATGAATCCACTATAAAACGCACTTATGACGTTGGATTGATAAGAACTGCAAATAAAACAGGCGGAAGTGCTGTACGAGTATATAAGTACACGAGAATACTGCTCTACATCGGGCGTAAATTAAGGGTTTTCATTCGGCTGTCGGGTAGCCCCATAGTGGCGCCTACCCACAGCCAGCCCACACGCGCAGCGCAAGCCCCGGACTGCTGCTTAGAATCAATAAAAAAGAAGGATTTTCAGTCCATGCATCATCTACCGTACTTACATAATTTTTATACGATATGTATGTTGCCGTCAGATTATGATCACCTTCAGTTTATAATCTTCTGTAAAAACCGTTCACAATTTAGCGCAGAAGATGCAATATTTTCATTTTTGCTTTCATTTGAAAGAATCGCATGTAGAATAGACTACGAATGTATTAAAAAATTAAAAATACTATTATTTATAGTCAAAAAGTTCCTGTTACAAACTGTTAATTTAAACTATCGCGCCTAAAAGGATCTACAGTTTCTGTGACGTCACTCATGTGTGTCACTCGTCATATTTGATTGTCCGTGGTTCGTCCCTAGATGTCAGACTTGCCTAAGTTTTGACTTTTCACAGAAGTGACGTCACCAGCACTTATTAGAACACTTAGAACAAGAGGTATAGTGCGAGAAAAATGAAGAGTATGACGCGGTCGTCTCATGATAGACGTGCTGACACTGATTGTTTTCACATTACTTAAAATCGTAATTATTGTTTGAAAAGTGGAAAGCATAAAGTAAAAACGGTTTTAATAGCTATTATTTTATGTTTTTTCAACATTTTGGTCACAAAATAATGGTAAGTATTATAGCTGATCTTGCCTGACGATGAACAGTATAAGCAATAATTTACTTTAAAAACTAAGTTTTAACCGACTTCCATTTAGTACCTACTGCGCCAAGCCACGAGAACATTTCCTATTTTTTTTTACAATTTACCACATGAACTGATTTCCGATAGCAAATGCGTTGATTACTATAGAAAAAAACCGAATCGCTGTATGTGGGCCGATAATATTTGAGGACTTCCGTCGATTCCCCATGATCATCACCAATGGCACTTCATTAGTTCCTATTTCAACGGAATCTTATCAGAACCTTTGCACTTTTAAGTACATAATTGAGGAATTCGATAAGTCATCTGTGATCTTCATCATAAATTCCTCGCCACCAAATTTATGATTCCGGATTTTAATACACGAGTTATAACAGAAAATACCAAAATCACTACACGCGTGCCTAATAAAATTAAGGAGTCCCCTCAATTCCTCATGGATCCCAACTGGAAGTATATACATACGAACAAAAAAAACATTTTTCGAATCGGCTCATCAATGACGGAGTTCTGAGGCAACAAACATTGAAAATAATAATTAAAAAAATATAGCAGAATTGAGAACCTCCTCCTTTTTTATTGAAGTCGGTCAATAAACAGTACCTTCTATGTATTAAATCGGTATAGAACGGACCATTTATAAACATTAATTATCAATCGCGTCAGTATTAAGGCGGTATTAAAATTTAGTACCTACTCCTCGCCTTTAAGTTGACAACCAGCCAATAACTATATCTCTATACTAGCTTCCGCCCGCGACTTCTTCTGCGTGGACCGGGATAAAAACTATCCTATATTTTAATCCAGGCTATAAACAATCTTCATGCAAAGTTTTGTCCAAATTGATTAAGCCGTTTAAGCGTGATTGATTAACAAACATCCAAACATCAAAACTTTCGCATTTATGATATTAGGAGGATAATTAGTACCTAGGATATTAATTTGAGACTCACAGGGACTCATGCGCAGAGTGCAGCGGCTGCAGCGCTATCCCTGTCACACTGCCGTCCTTTTCACGCAGCATGCGCTCCACATCTGTTTAGGTGACATAAGGTTCTCTAACAACTTATGGATCAATAGTAGTTTATGTTTAAGCTACGGTAGCCTAGTGGTTCAGGCATGCGGCTGTCAAGCGGTGGTCGTGGGTTCGAATCCTGGCTCGTACCAATGAGTTCTTCGGAACTTATGTACGGAATATTTACCGTTAGCTTTTATGTGAAGGAAAACATCGTGAGGAAACCGGTCTAATCCCAATAAGGTCTAGTTTTCCGTCTGGGTTGGAAGGTCAGATGGCAGTCGCTTTCGTAAAACTAGTGCCTATGCCAAATCTTGGGATTAGGTGTCAAAGCGGACCCTGGACTCCTTTAGGGGCACAACCGGGAATAACGCTAGGAGAATGATGATGAATGATGAGTAGTTCATGCGACTGATCCATAAAGATAGGCCTTAAAATACAAGTGTGGTTTTATGAAACGAGCGTCAGCGAGTTTCATAATAGTATCACACGAGTTTTTTAAGGCCTAATTATGTACAGTTGCATACAGTACTTTATCTACACACATATCATAAGTAGGTAGGTAAGTAACAGCAAAAAAATGACAACAGCCATAGCGGCAATTCGTCATGACGAATGGTATTTTTTAAATCATAGACAAACGAATGAAGTCCCTATACTCGTATCACTCGAGATCAAATGTCGTGCGGTTTGTATTAAAAAACATACTGAATTGACGTTTCGTATCGATAAATGTTTTA
The DNA here is from genome assembly GCA_945867215.1 of Epinotia demarniana. NCBI lineage: Eukaryota > Metazoa > Arthropoda > Insecta > Lepidoptera > Tortricidae > Epinotia > Epinotia demarniana. Next base: position 43,897,874 of record OX244259.1, read on the forward strand.
ATATCTATGAATACTAGAATAGAGACCCGCTTGAGTTTTGACAGCTGTTCCAAATTTAAACTCATAACGTTTCAAAAATCTGTACTGTTATAACATTACGGTTGTTATAATGCTAGTAATTTTCTACGGTTTCTGAACGCATTTTAGAGCACTAGTGATATGTGAGTAGATAAAATTGTTTAAAATAACAGTTTTTATTTGATTTTAGTAAGTAATATTTCGTTATAGACCTGGAGATAGTGACACGATTTTTTCGGTCATTTGTATAAGTATGGCGACCGTTCAGGGGTCTAATTACGCTGTGACGAAAAGGAAAAAGATTGTCATAGCGCTGGTATCGGCGGCCCAATCGCGTGGGCGTTAACCGAACGTGTCGGATGAAATATGAAAGTCGAAGGATTTGTTACAAAAAAATCTCGTATTTTCCGATAGTCGATGAAAAACGAGGTACCTGTCTAGAAGTAGGTGTGACTTATAGCCCGCCATACCGACGAGAACACATTAATTAAAAAAAACAGTTCAATCATTTGTACCTGGCTAAAATTTGCACAGCTAATCATCGTTGAGTAGCCATTTACTAAAATCACAATGCCATACCTTTCCGACGGTTCCAAATGGCCGCCATACCGCCAAGGAGCATTTTGTTTGCAATTTGTACCAGTATGGCCTTTAGATTTTTAGAAAATATATGTATGAAACTTCTAGTCTTTATTCGAATTCAAAATACGACTTTACATTACTGTACCTGCAATATTATTCTGTTCGTTTGGAAACAATTCTCAAAAAAAATCTCATAATGTAACCATGGGGCGGCAAATTGTCACACTTGAGATAAGATGTGGGAAAATAATTTTTTTTTCAACGATTTGTATGGCATTTGGATTTTTGTAAAGTATACATATAATGGGATGTGACCCTGTAAGGAATAAAAGTACTTTTTACAGATTTTAAATTCGTTATATAATCTTTTGTGTGTTTTGTAAGATTTAATTAAAAACTGTTGTGACTCTATGAAGACTATAAGAGAGTTTATCATGTCATCAGAAAATAGTAATAAATAGTTGCTAATTTTACGTCCTAAAGGGCCCGGGTACGTCCTAAATTTACGACCAAGACCACCATGTGATGGGCAGCAGCATCCCTGGAGTAAATACTGCGATCACCAACCCGCATGCCAAGCGTGGCGATTATGGCGTATAAAACCGCCACGGAAGGTACAACAAAGCGCAGTACCGGTCGCATTGGCGCTCTTAGGCGCTCTTGGCTTTTATGTCCAGAAGTGGATGTATTTCGGCTGATATGAACTTTGAAGCCCTTTAGCGGGCAATAACTATATATGTAACCCTACGTAACGTACTTAAGTTGGAACTTACCCAGTTCAGCCTTAGATACATTGAACGGCTTTTTTCTTGAAAAACAAAACATGATTTCAATCAATCATTATTTAATTATTGAAAAACGTTTAAAAACGGCGCAGGACTCTGCGGTCCCCGCGGCTTATCCGATCTGAGCGGTATTTATAATACAGATTCATTAATTTGATTTGTGCGTTTTGTGGGGTGGGGTTTACAGGGTGGATTTTTATGGGTGAAATGGAAATTATCGCGAGCTTTGAAACGCTGTTCTGGCTAAATTAAGAAACAATATAATCTGATTTTCAGATATATGATTCTTGACTATATATGATTGTTTATCTGATTTAATTGATACATGATTGCCTAAAATTACCTCTATAGAAAAAAAAAATGCAAAGTTGAGTCTGTATTTTCCTTTTTTTACCTAGCCTCAAACAATACATTATTTTACGACACAATCATGTTACGTAATATTTTAGTATTTTATCTCATCTAAAACATCACTTAATGAAATATAATTAAAACTTAGGTATTTACCGAAATTTGTCCAAAAATGCCATTCCCGTAGTCTTTTTCTCGTGCGCGCGGAAGGCATTAAAAAGTACTTTAACAATAGGTTAAGTTAAAATGTTACTAACCGATATGGAACTTGTTCTGAACTAAATGTTTTCATTAATTCATAAGCGTGTCTGTGTCAAGGGGGCGTGGTCGCCTCCCTCCCCTCCCCTCTAAGCCCCGCCCTCCCCTTAAGGGGATGCCTTGATTCCTCGTTAGTGGCAAACAGCGCACGGCCACAGAATAGACAAGTACAGAAGGGACACTCCTTTGATCTTTACAAAGAGGTGCTTTTTTCTCGGCCAAAACATTAAGATTTATGGCCCTCCGACGTCGTCGGCGTTCATCGCTACAAGTACATGCCGGTTCCCCAACGTAGGTACTTGTAGCGAGGAACGTAAATCTCGGAGTGCTCCGCGCCCCCGCCTGATGGTAAGCGCACACTTTTACGGTGTCTGAAATTCCAGAAGAACCACCATGAACCATGAAGGGGCAATGTTGAACTTTTTCCCATACTGTATATCGATTCTCGCAGCGCAGGAGTAACATAATCAACTCATTAATTAATTGCTAGTACCTACTCATTTAGTCATTAGCTGAATTAAAATTCCAATTACGAAACATGGAAAAAGGAGGTAATTTAATGTTGACATTTTAATCGAAATTGTATACCGGGTTAGCGGTTTTTATATACTTTCAGTGGACATGGCAACTCCAACTACTAGATTTTTGCCTTATTAAAACGGAAATGAAAGAAATTGAAGCCAATTGCACCATGTTTGCAGATGACGTAGTCCGTCCTTTTTGATTTTAACACGAATGGTAATTTTAATGACAAGATATCCCAAACATTAGATTTCATTAGCCACTGGATGCATGACCACAATCTTTCCATAAATACAGACAAAACAAAACTAATTCAATTTCATCCTTACCAAAGAACACCACCACTACTCAAACTACAACTAAACCACAGAGAAAAATAGGTAGTAGGAAACTTTAAACTCTTTAGGCATTAATTTAGACAGCAATATGAATTGGAAAACTCTCATTTTAAATATTTAAACAAAATATATCAATTTTTTTATTATGGACTATTCACACTACGCAATACTACAAACTTCGACACTGCTCTATCCGCCTATTACGCCTTTGCACACTCATGGTTGCGATACGGCATTATAATGTGGGGCAATAGCACGGACTCGCACGATTTATTTGTCATGCAAAAAAATGCATACGCATACTTGTGGGCCTACGCAATTCGGATAGTTGTAAACCCCATTTTGCTAAACATGGTATACTTACCTTACCATGTTTAAGTATATTTTTGACTTTTGGCTAGTTTGCACGAAAAAATCCTCACTTGTTCTCAAAGCAAAAAAATAAAAGGTTCTAATATTACCAGTACCAAACTTAGAAATATACCGAAATAGCCCCCATTACGCAGCAGTAAAATATTACAACCACCTTCCAAACCATATCAAAGCAGAGGAAAGAGATACACTATTGTAAAAAAGTTGAAGTCATTCCTAGATAATAAAGCGTATTATACTGTGGAGGATTTCTTGACGATAGCAATTAGTTACTATACTCGAAAATCTAATTCAAGACCAACGTGGGTTGCAGCTAAAATAAAATATGTTTACGGTGGTATATTTTCACTTTTTAAAAGGCCGCACCAAGATAATTTATTTATTGGTAGTTTTAAACCTTCGATTTAAATAAACAAGTTAATTCAACTTATTTACAAGAATACAAGATGCCCTGTTAAATATTTAACCATAGAAGATTTTTAGTAGAAAAACTGTTGTTGCTCTTGTAATGCTTCAGGTATTCATAACATTTGGTACGATTTATAAACAATTGTCGTGAACAACGTTAGATGTAATTTAAATATTATGCCATGCGTTTAGCTATTCGATGCACATGTGGTTGGATTGTTATATCTATACGACACACCCAATTATGACTTCGACATGTTGTACTGACAAACTGTGGTGAAATCATATAATCTGTAGACCCCACCAGCCATGGCCCCATAGATTAGTAATTGTCAATCTGTCATTTTATATCTAAATAGATTTATGAAATTTTTAACAAGTAATTTTTGTTTTGGGATATTGTAATTGTTTTTGAACGATATCAGGTAGAAAAACAATTACTTTTTAATAATGCGTATTGTTGAATGTAACTTTTTTGATATTGAAAATGTTGGCCATATCCACGAATATTTACTATGAATTGATTGATGATCAATGCAAAAAGGTTGGCTACATCTGACATGTTCGATTGACAATGACATAAGTGAATTTGACAATTAATGACAGTGACATACCTATCTGTCGTAGTTTTTTTGGTCTTGAATTAGGTTTCCGAGTATAGGATAGAATGTAAAAAATGAATGTAGTATCTTTTAGTTACTGTCAAAGTATGATAATTAGTGGCCCTAATTGTGTAATTATATAATAATTAGTACTCGTACTGCCTAAGATGTAATCTCTCACTTATAATAAATCTCCAAATTAAAAAAGAATCAGCCAGTGTGAAACTAACCATTTTTGTGTCCCCCGATGATTTCAGCTTCCCATGAACGGAAAAACATGTAACTTTTTTATAAGCACATTATTACTCTAGCTTCCGTTTAGGATAGTTTTTATCCGACTGCGACGATAAATTAATATTTTTTCGGAAACAATTGACCTCATTAAATTATTCATTTCTTCTGCTTGAAATCGTAGCCGCCATATCTGTCAACTGTCAGTGACGTCAAAATGGCGGGCTTGCCATACATAACTATCCAATACTGAGGCTGCCACTTCATTAATATCTTACTAACTAACTAATTATCCAATATTAATAATTTCAATCCAGTGTTGTGATGATAGGTCCATCACAAAATGCATATTGAATTCTAAAGCGTAAAAAAATAATCTATTCTGATATGGAAACTTATATGCGATAAATTCGTATTGAGGCGTAATTTCAATAAATGTATCAACAAATTTCAACAAAATAACGTCAAACGTCAAAAGTCTGATTCTCTTCCTTTATATGGCATTCCAATAGCGCTGTTCTTGCGTTCAGCCATAAAGTCTATTTGAGTTTCTGCAAGATTGATTCACACGCTGACACGATACTGCGCGGCTATCACAAGAGCCGTCTTGTGTGCGCCGGCGCGAGCTCTCGATTTTTCTCGCACTATAGGGTAGGGTGGTGTAAAATTGCGCGGTCGATACGCGCCGATTGCGCACACGTGGTTTCTCGAAACCAGAGTGAAGTTTGCAGCGAACGTCAGTCTTATTTTGAAATGTCGGTGCACCTGTTGTTACTCTGCAAATTATATTTATTTGGCGAGAAAATACCGCTTGTCAGGTAAGTTTGAAGTTTTTAATGTGTTTTGAAAAAAGTTAAATATCGTAAGGCTGTTAAAACAATCTTAAACTCAGCACTGGAAATCGAGAAATGGAGACAGGTTAATGAAGAGTACATCTCTTTAAAAAATCCAGTGTTCCCGGTACAAAACCTTCAACCTTTTTTAACCCCCATTGGGATAGATTTTCTTAAACGCTGAAATTACTTTTTTGTATTTTAATAAGTTAACTTTCTACGAAGTTTCAAGTCTCTAGTTCAAAAAAAAATGTTTCCCCCATACAAACATTGCACCCCCATTTAACCCCCTTAGGGGTAGAATTTTCTAAAACGCTGAAATTACTTTTTTGTATCTTATGAAATGAAATGAAATTTCTTTATTTGCTTAAAATTCAGTATGTATAAAGATGGTATGGTAAATGGTAAATAATGTCCATATAAAGTCAATACCTTATAAAAGTAGGCACGCAAATCTATTTATTATAATGTACATGCAAGGGGAGAATATTGAGCCTTTTAAAAACAGGCTTACATGACTCTGTAGCTAAAATACCACTTAATGCCCTTATGCATTTTTTTTGAGCTCTGAATGCTCTTTCAATTTCTCGTAATCTTAATAAGTAATCTTTCTACAAAATTTCAAGTTTCTAGCTCAAAAGGAAAAGTTTCCCTCATACAAACTTTACACCCCTATTTAACCCCCTTCGAGGTAGAATTTTCTAAAACGTTGCCTGCCGTTTTTTGTATTCTAATAAGTAATCTTTCTACAAAGTTTCAAGTTTCTAGCTCAAAAAATAAAGTTCCTTTATTGCACCCCTATTTAACCCTCTTAAGGGTAGAATTTTCTTAAATGCAGAAATCACTTTTTTTATTCTAATAAGTAATCTTTCTACAGAGTTTCAAGTCTCTAGTTCAAAAAATGATGTTTTGTATCTTTATAAGTAATCTATCTACAAAGTTTTAATTCTCTAGTTTACAAAATAATGTTTCCCCCATACAAATATTGCACCATCATTTAACGCCCTTAGGGGGTTTCTAAAACGCAGAAATTACTTTTTTTGTATATTAATTAGTAATGTTTCTACAAAGTTTCAAGTTTCTAGCTCAAAAAATAAAGTTTTGTGCATACAAACTTTGCACCCATATTTAACCATCTTAAGGGTGGAATTTTCTTAAACGCAGAAATTGCTTTTTTGTATTCTAATTAGTAATCTTTCTACAAATTTTCAAGTCTCTAGCTCAAAAAAAAGATTCCCCCATACAAACTTTGCCCCCCTATTTGACCCCCTTAGGGAAGGTATTTCCAAAAATCCCTTCTTGTCCCTAGCCCACGTTATAAAAATAACCTAAAGTTACAAAACTCCAGTTTAAAAAATAATGTTTCTCCCATACAAATATTGCACCCCTATTTAACCCCCGTAGGGTGGAATTTTCTTAAATGCACAAATCACTTTTTTTGTATTATAATGAGTTATATTTCTACAAAGTTTCAAGTTCATAGTTCAAAAATTAATGTTTCCTCTATACAAACTTTGCACCCCTATTTGACCCCCTTAGGGGAGGTATTTCCAAAAATTCCTTCCTGTCCCTAGCCCACGTTATAAAAATAACCTAAATTTACAAAACTCCAGTTTAAAAAATAAGTTTTCTCACATACATATATTGCACCCCTATTTAACCCCCGTAGGGTGGAATTTTCTTAAATGCAGAAATTACTTTTTTTGTATTCTAATGAGTAATCTTTCTACAAAGTTTCAAGTTCATAGTTCAAAAATTAATGTTTCCCCCATACAAACATTGCACCCCTATATAACCTCTTTAGGGGTGGAATTTTCTAAAACGCTGAAATCACTTTTTTGTATCTTAATAAGTTATCTTTCTACAAAGTTACAAGTCTCTAGTTAAAAAAAATATTATTCCACCTCAGGTATGGAATTTCCAAGCCCATCGTACAAGGAAACCAGGCTGTGGTATGACGACAAGCCCCGCTATTCTGCAACTTGTTTTAACCTCACCTAACCGGTCATCCAAAAATAAATCTTGTTGCTGCGATTCGTATTAACTAAGAGGAGGTCTAGTTTTGTTAGGCGTGACGGGAGAAGTTAAGTTCGGAATAACAGGCCCATACCCCAGGAAAATTACGTTTTTTTTTCATACATATACTCACGCCCGTATCCCATTGGGGTAGGCAGAGACTAAGGAACGCCAAATACTACGGTCCTTACATACTTCTTTCGCTTCGATCACATCCATACATCTCCTCATACAGGCTCGTCGGTTGCGGGTACTCCTGACCTGGCCTTTTAACAGTATTGCTGAAATTTGGTCATGATACCCTCGCCTAGGCCGCCCCCTACCGACCCTTCCATCCATCTCCTGGACGTAAATCCTCTTAGTCAATCTACTTTCACACATCCTCTCAACATGCCCAAACCACCGAAGCGTACCTTTCTCAATCCTAGTCACTACATCGTCTTCTATTCCACATTTTTCTCTTATTACACAATTTTTTATTCGATCATTCAAACGAGCTCCACACATACTTCTTAACGCTCTCATTTCAACTGCATTCAGTCTACTCTCATGCTTTTTCTGAAATACCCAAGTCTCACTACCATACATCAGTGTAGGAACAAGCACTCCTCTGTGAACCGCGAGTCGAGCCTTCTTTGTTATATTTTGGCTGCTCACAAACGCGTGCAATGCTCCATTCACCTGATTTCCCGCTTTTACTCTTCTTTCAATGTCACCATCACACTTTCCGTCTCTCGTAAATAAAGAACCCAAGTACACAAATTCATTTACTTGCTCCACTCTCTCACTGTCAATCAGAATATTGCACACAGTCACACGTTCTTCTTTCTCAAATACCATCACTTTTGTCTTACCCACATTGACTTTCATACCCTTCCGCTTCAGCGAGTCATCCATACAAGTTACCATCTCTTGCAGCTCCTTCTCTGATGACGCAATGAGCACCTGGTCATCAGCGTATAGGAGGCATTTGATGAGTAACTCACCCATTTTTAAACCACATTCACTCTCTTTTAAAGGCATCAAACAACTGTCCATAAATAAGTTAAACAACCATGGCGAGGCCACACAACCTTGTCTAACACCTCTTTGGATGCTAAACCAGTCTGTGTAGCCACCATTGATCCTTACGCATGCTCTAGATCCCTCGTAGAGGGATTTTAATGCCTGAATCAATTGGTTGTTTACCCCATACATGGACAGAGTTGACCACAAAACATCCCTCACCACTCTGTCATAGGCTTTCTCCAAATCGACAAACGCACAATACACCTTCTGGTTTTTGGCCAAACATTTTTCGGTGATGCATCGTAAAGAGAAAACCTGATCCACGCACCCCATCCCCTTTCTGAACCCTGCTTGCACATCCCACATTTTACTCTCAGTCTCTTTCACTACCCTTTCTATCAGTATCTTTGCATACATTTTCCCAACCACACTGAGAAGACTGATGCCACGATAGTTTTTGCAATCCTGCCGCGAACCCTTTCCCTTGTAAATTGGAACAATGACAGCTTTAGTCCAATCGTCCGGCACCTTGCCATATCTCCAACACAAGTTAAAGAGTCGGTGCAGCAGGGTTGCAACGACTCCGCCACCACTCCGAATCATCTCAGCAGTTACCCTATCATACCCTGCCGCCTTACCTGACTTCATACTTTTTACCGCATCCACAATTTCTGTCATGCTTATCTCCCTTTCATCACCTTCAAGGTTGGGAGTCACCTCAGAGTTCCGTGACTCTACCGTGTCTCTCTCCTCTCTTTCAAACAAGCCTTCAAAATATTCTTTCCATCTTCTCAGTACGTTTTGCTCCCCTTTCACTATACTTCCAGTCTCATCTCTAATTATTCCTAGCTCTGATACTGTTGTTGAGCCTCTAGCCGCTTTTACAGCTTTCCAGAACAATTTTTTGTTGGTTTTGAAATCTTTAGAGAATCTTTTATCCATCTTCTCTTGCAAATCATCTTTCTTTCTCAAGATCACACTTTTTACCTTTTGCTTCAATTGCCCATACAGACGTTTTACTTCTTCTTTCTTCTCCTTTAAATCCGTCCTTGCATTACTCTGGAGATTTCCAATGGCTACTAAATCAAGCCAAGCTTTCTTCTTCTCGTTCACAACTTCTTTCACTTCTCCATCCCACCATGGGGTTTCGTTTACTTTTCCTTTCTTTCTCTTTGTTTCACCACCCACCTCGGTAGCGGCCTCTATCATTCCTTCTTTCACGCATCTCCATACCTCTTTCATATCTTCTCCACTCACAACCGCCTCTCCACTAATATTCTCTTTCAAAATGCTTTTGTAGCGATCCCGTGTTTCCAAGTCTTGAAGATTTTCGACTTTTATTCGTTGGAGTTCAGTGGTAGAATCCGAGCAATAGTGTCGCCATCGTTTGAAGAGGCCTTTCAAGCGACTTATTACCAGGAAGTGATCTGTGCCTACACTGGCTCCTCCTCTATATGCTCTGGTATCCACCACTCTACTGACTATCCGCTTATCCACAATCACATAATCTAACATACTCTTCACATTGCCTCTATGCCACGTATACATATGGATTCTCTTGTGACTAAACATAGTATTAGTCACAACGAGACTCCATTCCAAACATATCTCAAGCAGCCTCTCGCCATTTTCATTCACTTTTTCATCGCCAAACTTTCCTAAAACACTTTCGTACCCACCTCTCCTTACCCCAACCCACCCATTGAGGTCGCCTAACAAAACTATTCTCTCATTGTTTTCACACATTCTTAACACATCTCTTACACTCTCCCAAAACTCAAGACGCTCTGATTGGTTCCTTTGTGACCCGCCGTCATCGACTGGAGCATAAGCTCCTACTATAAATAGTCGGGTTAAACCCACTTTAAGCCTAATCCACATGAGTCTTGGGCCGATACACTCAAACTCATTCACACACTCACTCATTCTCGCAGAAAGGATGAAACCTATGCCCTTACTACCACGTTCGGTATCTGTGACCCCTGACCAGTATGCAGAGTAAGGACCATGTTTGGTGGTATCACACCCCTTCCGCTTAGTTTCACTCACACACAACAGATCAATCCGTCTTTCATTCATCATATCACATATCTCATCTACCTTGTCATTCATACCTCCCTGAACATTCAACGTAGCCATCCGACATTCTTCAGACCACATTTTGCCTACCCGTGGGCCAGGGCGTGACGGGTGGCAAACCACGTCGCCGTCATTTTTAGTTGAGTTTTCGAGTTTAGTGAAAGTTTTGTTTTCAAACATTAATTTATAATAGCGTTTTTTTTTGTATGTTTAATTTTCTAAAATTTCCATCGGGAAGTAAATATTTAAAAATAAATGATACATCCATTATGTTTATTGTGAGATTCATTTATTATTCTTGAAGAGCTCCTGTAAATTAACCAAAACAAAAATTAAAATATCTATTAATATTTTTCCTCTTTTTTCAGGAATAATTTATACATCGATTTTCTTGATGATTAATATTTTGGTGGATTTTGAGTCTACGTTATTACTAAAATGATAATATATCAGTTACACACAAAAAAGCTGATGTTATGAATTATTTCCAAATTTCCATTTTTTTCCATACTAATGAAAACAAAATGCTTGGGCTACCCAGTAATGTTGCAAGTAGATTACCGGCCATGAAGTTGGTGTGTGCCTTGACGCTTTATCTAGCTCTTAATAGCTTCTTATCATCATTATAACTTTGCGCAATAAAACGCAATTATCATTGCTTTAGGTGAGACGTCATTCATAGTAAACGGGTCGAGTTGTTCGAACATAATTTACTTTAAAAACAAAGTTTTAACCTACTTTAATTTACTACTCCCCCGAGCCACGAGAACATTTCTAAATTTTTTTCCAGTTTACACAGAACTGATTTCCGATAGCAATTGTGTTGATTATTAGAGAAAAAAAAGACCGGGTTGCACTCCGGGAGCAGAAGTGAAAACTTGAATAATTTTAATTTTGCAAAAAAAAATCCCTTCCTCCCCCCTCGCTCCCCTGCGTGCCAATATATCTAATGCCGCGTTATACGCTTGCGATGGCTTGGCGCGTGAGCAGGACGCAGCTATGCGTTAGAGGGAGAGGGCTATAATTCGATCTCATTCGTTTATATAGCTGCGTCCTGCTCACACGCCAAGCCATCGCAAGCGTATAAACGCGGCATAATAACAACCTTATAAGTAGTACGCTATAGTTCAACTCGACAAAATCGATGAAGGAGACGATGAAATAAAATACCAATCTGTTTTTGCCATTGCCAAATATTTTTCAAAGCTTTCTCTCTTTAGGAATAACGTCCAAATTCGAACTATTGGAATGTTCTCAATAACAAAACGGTAAAGGACGCATACACAAAACGCATGCGTGCGGCATGGACAAAATTACAAATTTATTTTTGCAGAATATGCAATTGCAAACAGTGTTTAACGGCTTTATACTCTTACGAATAGTGTTCAGTTTTGAATGAAGTCGAATCGGCTAGCGACAGCAAAGTATAAAAGTTTGATAAAACAAAATGGACTTTGCATTTACGGAAAACGTGTTAAGCCCTCATACTATTAACAATAAAGTACAAATTAGAACTATGTGCCCGTAGTCAAACCCCCGATTTCCCCCCGCCCCCAAGCCTCGTCCCGAATATCTCGCACAAAATCTGTCGCGAGTTTAACAATTTTTACGTCACACCTGGCTATAATGCGAGTTTTGCTGCACGCGCTGCTCGTACGGGAAAACTCGCATTGTAGGGTGAAGACGTAACAATTTTTACGTCACACCTGGCCATAATGCGAGTTTTACTGCACGCTGCGCGTACGGGAAAACTCGCATTGTGGCCAGGTGAAGACGTAAAATTTTGTACTCAACACGGGCGGTAATTCGTAAAGCCCCAGACAGAGCGCATGTTTATGGCCCTCACCTTCGGTTTGGGGCACAAACACCTGCGATCTGGGCCATTCACAAATTCACCGCCCTAGTTACGTAATGTACTATTTATTACCCATCCCAAAAAGTGCTCAGCGCCGCTAAAGAAGTTTTCACTTCAAAAACCGAATCGCTGTATGTGGGCCGATAATATTTGAGGTTGACTTCCGTGGATTCCCCAAGATCATCACCAATGGCACTTCATTTAGTTCCTATTTCAACGGAATTTTCTCAGAATCTGTGAAGTACTTTTACACTTTTGAATACATATAATCGAGGAATTCCATACGTCATCTGTGGTGTTCATCAGCAATTCCACACCACCAAATTTACGATTTCCGGGTGTGTAAATACATGAGTTATAATAGAAAATACCAAAATCACTACACGCGTGCCTAACATAATTGAGGAGTTCCCTCAATTCCTCATGGATCCCATCATCCAACTGTTTTTTTTTTTAAATGGGACCCACCTGGAAGTATATTACAAAGTACAAGTAGGTTACCTATCTGAATCACTAATTTTTTTGTCCTATTTTCATTTCGGCATTTACTATACGACAAACTTCGTTTGCCTTTTTTTTCGTTTGTCCGACACTTTCGTTCGCGACGTTTACGGCTGGTCATTTTATGGTTTAGCTTTTGTAATTGTTTGACAAATCCATCATTACCAATTATTGGTATACCCGCAATATCGTTATACCGACGTAACGATTCGGTTGATAATCTGTTCATATTTTATCAAATCGGCTTTAATATATTTGACATAATATTATTGTTTATACGGAGCACACATATGTTACTAATTCATATGGTTGTTTATGGAAATGGTTGTTACCTTATGCATTTTCAATATTAAAAACATTAGCAAAAAGTTTAAAATTAAACTAAGGTTATCCTCCGAAAGCTGTATTTATGGTAAATAATGTATATGTCGGCGGGCGATTGTATAATTCGCCAGATCATGAAATTCCGACGCATACCGCATACGTAAATAAAAAAAAATAAGGAGCGAGGACTGATAATCTCCAGCGAGTCGACGCCACCCCGCTGCGCGGGGTGTCTATTTCTGGTCTGAGGGGCACAAGTGAACCCTAACCTAACCGACCTAAGACAGAGTTCGCTTAAGACAAGCCATTTTTGTCCGCCCTGATTATTGGCTCCCAACAAACACGGCCGCCATCGCATACGCAGCGCCACCAGTGGCCAAGAAAGAAACTACTTTTCGATGTGCCTGGTATAGAGCTAGGAATATCAACGAATGCGTTGTTCTCATCGATCTGCCGTATTGTTTATCAGGCACATCGTGATAAGCCTGGCCAACTTTTAGGCATATCATGAAATGGCGGCGTTTCAAGTTGTTTCTTCCGACCTGACCCATACTTATACAGTACATTTGTAAGCATTAGGTAGTAAAAAAGTGTTCGATTCTGGCACTTCCGTGGCCGCTGCCGCGGCACGCTCACTACGCTCGCTCGGCTCGCGCGCTGTAGCGTCGCTGTTCACCTGACACTCCTCCTCACTTCGCTCGTCGTCATACCTACACTGCCTTAGAGTCTCAGTAAAACTACTTTTGAATTTCCCTCAAAATGAACATTTGGCTAAACGTATGAAATGCGGAAAGTAATGATGGATAAGTAAAAAATTGGCTGTGAAACAAAAGTTGTAACAAGCCAAAGTCCAAATGACTGTAGCGGTACAAGTTTTTCGGACAACTGAAACATTTGCATAAATCATCAAATGGTAAATGAAAAAACTAACGAATTGTATATTCGGAGAATTCATAATAATACGAAAAGTTTTCGGACAAACGATATTCGGTCAATAAATTTTAGTGATTGCGATAGGTTACCAGTACAAGTATAATACAGACAAAAACATACGACTCGGCTCATAAATGACGGAGTTCTGAGGTAACAATGAAAAACAAAATATTATAAAATATGTATATTTAACTGGATTGAGAACCTCCTCCTTTTTTTGAAGTCGGTTATAAAGGGGAGAATTTAATTTAAGGTTCGGCTTTCGATTGTTTCCTTTTCCAGCTTGAAACGTGTGTAGGTACCTACATTTTTAATGCCTATACATAACAATGAAGAGTTTTTCTTTCTGTCTATTGACCTTGCTGTTTTTGTTGAATAATTCGTTTGTAAATCGTATGGGAAGATAGGAACCATTCGTACACAGAGAGAATACGGACATTGGCCATATCTCGAATAAAAAAATTCTGACGGCTTCCTATTTATGACAGAGAATCCCTCTTCCACGCTTAGGGAACCTACACAAGGAGGCGATGGTATTTTCCTTAGTTTTTTTTTGCGTGTTTGCTGAGTCAAGGTATTTTTTTAGGCTTAGACTGCAGCACACAGCTGCACTTACAATACTAAATGTTATCTAAATCGGTTCAGACAGACAGACACACATTCACATTTAATATATATACTAGCTGTACCTGCGACTTCGTTTGATGTAGGAGTTAACGCATTTCTTCTCTTGGAAATAGGACACATGCAGTTCTAATTTTTCATATCTTATGCTCTGAAAGTAGGTCGTTGCTGTTCTAAAAAGTGTGCTGAAAGTGATACGTTTCTGCTCTAGTGCAGAAAAGTAGTGTACACCAATTAGTACTCGCCTTATAAGCATTATGCGGGAATGAATTCTAATAAATACCGATACTATTACTAACCCCGCCACTGACAAAGGGAAATCATTTTATTCTTACTAGTTCATGGAATTTGTTTTATTAAATAAAAAATATGTCTATCTTGTAAATTCATTAATTTTACTTCAGCTAAAATATTCACTAGGCTCTATGAGGTGGTGACAAATGGAATACACCCACAAACCTTTTTTTTAACTTAGTATATTATAGTTGTGCATGTGAGCTAAGGCAGAAACGGATACGGCCACTCATCAACTAATACGAATAATAAATACAAATAGTATGGAAATATTTGAATATGCTATTATTGTCTATCACAATTAAATTATGAAATTATGTTATTTATATAGTTTTGACTTTAAGATAAACGAATGTAATACTATTTGGTTACAAAAACATAAATAAATATTATGGTTTTCTAAATTAAAGTCGTAGTTTTATTATCTACTTATAGGCTGCAGCATTAAATGTTTATTGATCTTCTCTATATATTTTTAACACTGTGTTATATTAAATAAATAAAAACGTGATGACTGAAATGATCTTGAGTCACTCCGACTCTCAGGTAAAGATGTGTTTAGGAATTAATAATAGATAATCCTTCCAAACTATACATAACCACTAGGTAAGTTCTACGACCATAACGCGAGTCCGAGTCCCTTCCTCTTAAGGGTAATAATTATTTAAATATGAAAGTGACATGTTTTTTCATATTGAAATGTTTCAGATCGCACTATCATATTCTGCCAAATCTTGTGTATGTTCCCGCCATTGCCAACTTAATGAATGTGTGTTGCAGGCTTTATAATAAAAGTATTTTCCTGTATGTTGGTCAATTTCTGTGTCTCTATATTGGCAGAATGACAACTTGGAGGCGCGAAGTACGAAGAATACTAATACCGCCTTGAAAAAACTCGTATTTACCGTATTTACCAAAAACTAAGTTAGCCGCAGGTTCAAAATGGCTGCCACAAAAATAAAAGCACGCACTTTATATAATGTTTATAAAAGGCCCGTTCTATACTGATTTCATACAACAATGTTTTCGATTCAACATGTTTATTGCTGACTAGCTGTACCTGCGACTTCGTTTGCATGTTAATGTAGGAGTTAACGCATTTCTTCTCTTGGGAATAGGACACATGCAGTTCTAATGTTAACCTATTATCATGTAAAACTTTCAATAAACCTATATATTTTAGTTAAAATTACGTTAAAACCTGTCACTCTGATATTTAAATTATTAAGAAAGGGACAAAACATGTGTTATTTATCAGAGGTATTTTAAGTTTAATGAATAATGGGGTAAAAGTTTAGTAGATGTCTGTGGCAATAGATCTAACAGGTAGGACACACGCTGCAGTATTAAATGTTTATTGATCTTCTTTTCTACATATTTTTAACACTCTGTTATGTTATATTATAAAAACGTGATGGATGACTGAAATGATCTTGAGTTCTTGATACACTCCGACTCTCAGGTAAAGATGTGTTAAGGAATAAATAATAGATAATCCTTTCGAGTACCCATTGACCGGTAAGTGTTTACCTGGAACAAAATATCTCTTTTTAATTTGACAACAGACGGCCAATTTATATTTTCCAAACTATACGTACCTAACCACTAGGTAAGTTCTACAACTATAACGCGAGTCCGAGTCCCTTTCTAATAAAGGAAATTATATAGCAATGTTTCAGATTGCACTATCACACTCTGGCAAATCTTGTGTATGCAGTGTATGTTCCCGCCCTTGCCAACATAATGTGTGTTGCAGGCTTAATGGTAAAAGTATTTTCCTGTATGTTGGCCAATTTCTGTGACTATTGTGGTATCTATATTGTCTGAATGTCAACTTGAAGCCGCCTTAAGGCACAGCCACACTGGCGCGGCCTGCGGTGGCGGACAATATTAAATTTGACAGCGGCGGTTTACTATTGTCCGCCGCGGCCAGGCCGCGCCAGTGTGATGCAGGCCTAATACTGACGCGCTTCATAATTAATGTTTATAAAAGGCCCGTTCTATACTGATTTCATACATACTGTTTATTGCTGATAAATATAAATACTGACAAACCAGCGCGGCTATCACAAAACGGCGCGCGAGCTCTCTCGATTTTTCTCCAACTATCCGTCTCTCTCTTATCAGATAACTTAGAAAGAGACATATAGTGCGAGAAAAATCGAGAGAGCTCGCGCGCCATCTTGTGATAGCCGTGCAGTATCGAGACAATTAAATACTCGGCGTGTGATTCAATCTTGCAGAAACTCAAATAGACTTTATGGCTGAACGCAAGAACAGCGCTATTGCCATGCCATTATAAAGGAAGAGAAACAGACTTTTGACGTTTGACGTTATTTTGTTGAAATTTGTTGATACATTTATTGAAATTACGCCTCAATACGAATTTATCGCATATAAGTTTCCATATCAGAATAGATTATTTTTTTACGCTTTAGAATTTAATATGCGTTTTGTGAAGGTCTATCATCACAACACCGGATCGAAATTATTAATATTTGATAGTTATGGCAAGCCCGCCATTTTGACGTCACTGACAGTTGACAGGTATGGCGGCTACGATTTCAAGTAGAAGAAATTAATAATTTAATGAGGTCGAATGTTTCCGAAAATTAATTAATCGTCGCAGTCGGATAAAAACTATCCTAAACGGAAGCTAGAGTAATAATGTGCTTATGAAAAAAGTTACATATTTTTCCGTTCATGGGAATCTGAAATCATCGGGGGACACAAAAATGGTTAGTTTGATACTGGCTGATTCTTTTTTTAATTTAGAGATTTATTATAAGTGAGAGATGAGAAATAAATATATATATACCCACAAACCAGCACGGCTATCACGCGACGGCACGCCAGCTTTCTCGATTTTTCTCGCACTATCCGTCTCTCTCTTATTAAAACACTTAGAACAAGAGGTATAGTGCGAGAAAAATCGAGAGTTGTCGCGGCAGTGTCATGATTGATGTGCAGCACGGCTATCACAAGACGGTGCGCGAGCTCTCTCGATTTTTCTCGAACTATCCATCTCTATTCGTATTAGACAACTTAGAAAGAGACGTATAGTGCGCGAAAAATCGAGAGAGCTCGCGCGCCGTCTTGTGATGATAACCGTGCAGTATCGTGACAAATACTCAGCGTGTAATCTTGCAGAATGGCTGAACGCATGAACCTAATAATTTAATGAGGTCGAATGTTTCCGAAAATTAATTAATCGTCGCAGTCGGATAAAAACTATCCTAAACGGAAGCTAGAGTAATAATGTGCTTATGAAAAAAGTTACATATTTTTCCGTTCATGAGAATCTGAAATCATCGGGGGACATAAAAATGGTTAGTTTGATACTGGCTGATCTGGAGGGGGAGGGGGGATTCAACTATTTAAGGGCTTGAGTTGCACTTCTTGAAATAGTTTTTGTTTTTTACCTACATTGTTAAAAAAATACCACCCCCCTCCCCCTTGTGATTAAGATAAACATAAATGTGTGTAACTTTTTCTGTATCATGCGTATTTTCAAAAATCATTTCCTAGTTAAGTTTGCAATTTAATCAACTTTATAAGCATTTTTTGTTTCGAAATTCCTATAAGAGTACAACAGAAGTACTCTCCTTCAACTAAAAAAAAAACTAGAATCAATGGGTTTTTGACGGGTATATTTCAAGCAGGTCAAAAACAGTTCGTGAGTCTTGGTGTAAAAGTTATTCGTTGTATGTTGAAGTTTGTAGGTACGGCACCCTCGGTGCGCGAGTCAGACTCGCGCGTGACCGGTTTTTTTTATTATCACATTGCCGTAAGTTATCGTTCTTCTAAAGCAAGGGTTTTCAAAGTGGGGCGTAGGGCTAGGGGGGCGCGACCACATTTTAAGGGGGGCGCGGGGCCTCGGTAAATCCTTTCGCAAAAACTAGTGCCTCGCTGATCCTTGGGATTAGGTACTCAACTGACCCTAGACTCCTAAGAGCCGTGGCGCTAACGGCAACGCTAGGAAGATGATGATTTGGTTAGCTAACCCATTCACTTCCGTTTCCTTGCATCGAAGCGAAGGGGGGCGTGGGAACTTCATTTTAGGCAGCAGGGGGGCGTGCCTAAAAAAAGTTTGGGAACCCCTGTTCTAAAGGCAAGGAATATATGCTCAACAAACGCTTGCATGCAGTGTTCGAATCTCAGACATCCCATATTTGCTACACTTTATTCCATATACACTTATAATAAACAGTGATCGTAACTTTTGTAGCATTTTTGGTGCAGCGTAGTTTTGTTAACGGAATTGGTACAGACAATATAAATCAAAATTGTTAATTAAAGTTAATAATATTAACATTATATACTAACGCTAATTAAACATTAGGAACTGGCCGTAACGTGTTCTCTATATTTAATGCATTTCATATTCTCGTCGTTTTATTTTTAGTAATTATATGTAAATAACGAGTCCGTAAAGGACCATTGGCATATTTATATTTTTGTATACTCCTGTACCGTTATCTGTCATTTATATAGGCTTTAGCTCAAATACAACGACACCGGTAAAAAGTCGTCGAAAAACTCTATGCTCTATAGCCCATAAACGCACTCTTTAGTGTAATTTTATGGTTCATACAATTTCCATAAAAGCACTGTTTACCACGATGTCAAATCATCCAACTTTTTTAATGAACCCTATTTATATGTGATAGGGCAGATGCCTTTATGCCCGTTAAAGGGTTAAGTAACTGTTTTAAAACTCTAGACGCCTACGAAATGTTTCTCACAATCTCGTTAAATACAAAGTAATGCGACAATCTAGTAACAGGCGTCACACTTAATATTCATTCTAGATTCTAGGTTGCCAATCTATACTTAGACACGTTCAGATGTAACAAGATTGCTTTTTTAGTATCACGTACCTACCCAAAAGGTGCCAACTTGACCCCATTACTGGGGTTCCGCTATCTGGCTACATACTCGTACATTACATGACTGTATCATTTGGAGTGACGCCGTGACGCATAGATGAAACTTTTTAAGGTTCCGTAGTCAACATAGAACCCTTATAGTTTCGCCATGTCCGTCTGTCCGTTTGTCCGTATACTAGAAAACTGTTATTTGGCATGGGTTCTATATACATATCAATCATATGTCGCCAAGCAGTAGAATAAAATATTGAAAAAAAAAATTGTTTAGGATATCTCCCATCTACCTAAAGTGGGGATGTATTTTTTTTTCTCATTAAACCCGTAGTGTGTGATATGGTTGGATAGCTTGTTCAAAAATATTATGGGTTTCTTAAAGCCATTTTTTGTTTGCGACATATTGGGCTTTAAAGCCTTAATTGTTGTTAGAGTCATGTGTCCCGTCCCCCCTTCCTCCCCCAGGGTTGAATTTTCAAATATCCTTTCTTAGTACACATCCACGCAATGTAAAGAATTTCATGCTTATATCTTTAGCGGTTTAGGCTGTGCGCTGTCTGTCAATCGGTTAGTAACGCAAGAGTTTTATAAAATGTAGCTACCTACACTTAACTTATCATATTTTTACACTGTATGTTAATATAAGTACTTACTAATAAAAACGTACGATCGAAGTAAATTAGAACTAAAAATAAACACAGGCATCGATACAATAACAACAGTTATCCACGGTTCGGAAAGTAAGTAATTCCGAACGAGTGTGTTGGCCGACACGAGTTGGGCACATCATGTTGCCGCATATGTTTCGTACAAAATTTACTTATGTATTAAGAGAGGAAACAATAGTAAGTACATTACTACAGAGGCCGTGAAGGAAGGGCTTACCTGTCGAGTTTGTTATCTTAGAAGGATAGGACGACGAACGGGGGATACGAGGCAGGCAATTGTTAGTTCCGTCCGACCTACGAGTAGGTATGCATAGTGCTGTTCTCAAAAAAAAAACCAATGAGAAAATAAAGTAAATTTCAGTAACAAATCTCCTCCGCCGGGCGGGTGGCCAGCGAGCCTGCTCATATGAAATTTCCTATACAAATCTCATCACCGACCTGCAGATTCGTGACGTCCAAAACGCTGTGTTTCGCAGTAAACACTCTCGTTGCCAAGAATGGCTACGCTCTACGCTCGTAGCTGATCTCGTGGTTTTCCTCGTATGTGTCGGAAAGCGACTACGGCGTGGGCACCAGCTAGGCGGGTTCCTGGCAGTGGAAGTGTTCGCGAACGTAAGGTCTACATTCCCTAGCATGTTTTAGAAAAACATATTAGCCTACCTACTAGTTTTGATGAAAACAGAACAACGGACATTTAATGTCGGTCGGCAAACGTTTTACCTACTCTAAAAATGCTGTCAAATACGAACACTAAATGTAAGTAGATATTATGTTTTCATTAATACATCTCAATTTAGGCACATTTACACAATGTACTAGGCTGCTATATGCAGAAAATCCAAAACATGTTTTTAACCGCGCGAGCCAAATATTATACTCGTAATACCTACTTGATGAAAATACGCGTAATAAGTGTTAAGAAGAAGAAGGTTACATTAAACTTCTTTAATACTTTTGTCTCCTAGCAATTGTTGTTGATTATTATAGATATCTATACTTCACTTGGTATTCAGAATAAATTTTTGGTATGAACGGAACGTACGTTTTCTATTCTCTTCTTTAAAGCGGTAGCAGATGGATTCAAGATGGAAGACCGCCAAAGGAATCGCAGAGTGTGAACAATGAATGTAACAGTAATGATAATTTGACAGTACTTTCAGATTCATGTTTTTTCTACGCTCACTTACTCGGCTCCGGTCGCACTAGGAGGAATAGCATAAAAAATTCATTATATAAACAGCGTACACACTTTCAGGCTACCGCGTTTCAATCCGTTGCCTCGCAACAATTTTTGTTTTCTACCACTCGATCCCCTCCTGTTTCCGAACCAGTCACAGTTGGCTCAGTTCGGGTTGCACAGGGCGGTTCCACAACACTTCGGGAGCTCTAATACCGCGAGCCATCCGGTTGCCTCTCCGAAATTAAATTACGCGTCATTGCTTTAACTATGTAGTGTATGGCGGTCTCTTTCCAACTATTGCAAGTTAGTGTGACAAATTGCGCCCGATTGTATTGTAGTGTGCTTAAAGTTTTTCCGAGTTTCAATTTTATAACATTGAAAATGTTATTTAAATCGCTTCAGTATAGCCCACAATGGCAGCGAAAGTGAGACATCGCCCAGGTCACGTGAGTTTTAGGACTACGTGGATGATTGAGAGATCAAAAGATGCCCCTTGGCAAGGACTACAAAATGAAAAAAAAATATATACATAGCTTTTTGTAAAATCGCAAATATGTCGAAAAATTACGCAATTTTTTGGGGTCTGTTCGTACAAAATCTGCAATATCTTGAAAATGAAAAGCGATATCGAAAAAATGAAAAAAGCCCTAGGGTTATTGATTTTGCCTACTTTCTGAAAAAAACAACCTTTGCATGTCTTACGGTCTAGGTAGGAATCGAACTCGCATTATGGCCAGGTGTGACGTAATAGTACATTGTGATACAAGTGAGGTAGGTTGATAATTACATCAGAGGCGAAATAGTTCACGCGAACCGCAGGTGAGCGTGATAAGGAAGCCGAGGATGTAATTATCAAAGCTCACGCGTATCATACGACGTTTTTCAACACATTTTGCGAGGAAAAAAATCATTTTCATAAGATGAAAATGTTATAGGCCTGCCAAATTATTTACTTTACATTAAGCAAATCATTAAGATGACAAAGCTGGTTTTTACTCACAATTGCACATCGCCCCGAATTTCCAGTGGCGTCCATTCTATTTATCACTTTTCTAGTCACCACGAGTCAACATTTTTGATAATAACCATACACGCGTATAGAAATTTTACAAATATTTGTGAAATAAATAACCTATAAAAATATAACCTATATTGGCGCCCAACAGTTTTTTTTTCGTGAAGTTTGCGCAGTGTGGGCACAGAAATCTCTAAACAGCCAATACAAAATAAAATTATATTTTCGTTTTAAAATGTTATCTGTATTTAATTCATGTAAAATTTTATGAAAAGTGAATAGTTTTACTAAATTAAACGTTTCCATATCATATACAAAAAGAAATAGACAATTAATTAACAAAAAGAATTTAATTTGTTTAGTCGAGTAAGAATCCATTTGCCGAAAATTAAAAAAAAGCTGTACATTCTGTACAACCCGGTTAATTCAAGAATGCACCGTGTTCATGCATATATCTTGCTGCATGGTGCCAACGTGACTTAATCGGGATATAACCATAACACACAAGTGTTGTAATGTTATAAAACACGCGTTTTTAATATCCAGGATTATGAGCCTAAAAGCGACACAATAAGCGGTACGTTACGAGCAATTGTGTTGAAAAGGATATTTTTGTTGATCTCCCGGCGACATTTAAGGCCTCCACCCACCGGACGCGTGTGCTGCGCGTTTGCTGCGCGTGTGCTGCGCGTGTCGGGCGCGTTTGAAGCGGTATATTCACACAGGAAGCGGGCGGCGTGTAGCAACGCGTGTGCAGCGCGGCTGCCGCGCTGCGCTGCAGCTGCGCGGGTGATGCTCGGGTGCTGCGCGTGTGCCGCGCGGGTGCTGCGCGGGTGCTACGCGTGTGCCGCGCGTTTGCCGCGTTCGATGTGTGTCGGGCGCGTTTGAAGCGGTATATTCAAACCGGAAGCGGGCGGCGTGTGGCAACGCGGGTGCCGCGCTGCTGCTGCGCTGCTGAGTTGTAACTTTAGCGTGTGCTGCGCGTGTGCCGCGCTGCTGCTGCGCTGCCGAGTTGTAACTTTAGCGCCGCGCGGGCCCGCGCGGGCCCGCCTTCGAAACGCGTTCGATTTGTGTTTGAAGTGTAGTTTCAATGCTTTACAACTTGCGCGTGTGCCGCGCAGCACACGCGCCGCGCACGACACGCGTCCGGTGGGTGGAGGCCTTTATTATTAGATTGTGTCACAAGGGAGCAAAATGGCATATTTACGGCGATGGCGTAGATTGAATCCTGAATGAAGCGAAGGATTCCAGAATAGAATCCCGAACGTAGTGAGGGATTCTAACGTGAAATCCTGAGCGTAGTGAGGGATTCAAGTTTTCACGCCCAAGTTGGAAATAATTTTGCTTCCGTGTGACTCGTACTGCTTTTCACATCACGTATGAGGATAATGAAATATGTATTAGGTGAGTAGCTGTATTAAATTAATTATTATAAACCTACAGAGTACTATAGTGTTACTTTGAAAAACATATAATTACTTGTATTTTATTACATTAGTAGTAGTAACAATAGTAGTCAAGATAAAAAAATATGCAAGTAATCGATTAAAAAAAATAAGTAATCGATTATGTGTAGGTATACTATTTTCATGTATTAATTGGGCTATATTTTTTTATTCTGGCGACAATATGTCCTGGAACAGAAAAGTTCCACTTTGATCCCTCCTACCAGGGAAGAAAAAGCCCTTATCCGAAAAGCTGATGTGAAAATACGTTTTTATGCTCGTCGACCTTAATGTTTGAATTAAGACTTCGTACACCAAACTTAAATCACATACTTCTTACTATGGAGCTCCCAACTCAACATTTCATAAATGTTGAGACAACTAAAATGAAATTGACCAATCACGTGGCGCTTTTACTGAACTATAATGTATTTGACCAATAGGACGCCGTCATGAGAAAGTCAAAAGGTAAATAGACATCAACGCACAAAACAGAAAAAGCCGTTGGGTTGCACTTCGTTTTCAATAGATACCGATTTTGTTTAATTAGTTCAGTTGACTCGTAGAAAAAGTATTGTATACAATAGTTATATAATTAGCTTTTCAAGTCTCGTACCTTAATTAGGCCACTCAGCAAGCTTCGTTGCCTAAACTCGACTGAAAAAGCATACATTATTATAACGATTGCATAAACTACTATTGTTGAATGTCTGAATTTGACTCTTAGAAGGAAGTGAATGTGCAGATATTCTTTATAATCTATTTTTTAAATATAGTTAAGTTATCAAATATAGTCATTTTTTTTATTCTGTCTTTAATTATCTGAAAACGAAAATGAAAATATATTTATTCATAAATATCACAAACAAGTTATAGCCTTTCCCCCCTTAATATCATTGCGTTTTTTAACATTAAAACAGTACATTACGTGACTAGGGCGGTGAATTCGTGAATGCCCCAGATCGCAGGTGTTTGTGGCCCGAACGGAAGGTGAGGCTGGGGCTTTACGAATTACCGCCCGTGTTGAGTACAAAATTTTACGTCTTCACCTGGCCACAATGCGAGTTTTCCCGTACGCGCAGCGTGCTACTGCACGCTATAGATATATTACCACACAACGATACTCAAATTAATATCACTATTTATACATCATTAAATAAATTTATGCATATTGTAATCACAAAAAATACGGAAACCTCAAGTAAGCACTCCTTCATAATGTAGGCCAACTCAATACCCCGAGAACTGTTTTTCATTTTTTGATATCGCTTTTCGTTTTCAAGATATTGCCAAGGTTGTACGAAAAGACCCCAAAAAAATGCGTAATTTTTCTTCATTTTTGCGATATTACTAAAAGCGACATTTTTTTTTATTACATTTTGTAATCCTTGCCAAGGGGCATCTTCTGACATCTCAATCATCTACGCAGCCCTAAAACTCAGGAGACCAGAGGGAAGTCTCCCTTACGCTGAAATTGGGTGCTATACGGGCTATACTGAAGCGTTTTAATAGTACATTACGTACCTAGGGCGGTGAATTCGTAAAAGGCCCAGATCGCAGGTGTTTGTGGCCCGAACCAAAGGTTACCGTCCGTGTTGAGTACAACATTTTACGTCTTCACCTGGCCACAATGCGGTAGGTACGTTAAATTACTAGCTTTTCTGAAAAGCCTATCTAATGGCAACAAAACAAAATCAAAATGAAGAGCCTTGACTGCAGAAAATGTATGCACATTTTTTTAACGGGACGCCTTATCAGTTTTCTCGCCGTAACAGTTAGGAAGTAAATACCGACCGATAGATTTAATCCATTTACTTCTAATGGGTTGCCCTTTCTGTCGGTTCCGCAGTCAAACTATCCGCAGTTAAACCCTTCTAGTTTCGCCATGTCTGTATGACAAAGCCATGTTGAAATTTTGAAATACCTACCTAGGTACCACAGTATTAAACCAGGTTGCATTAATCTTCGGAGTTGCTGGCTATTAAAAATTTGTGTTCACGATATTCAAAAACATTCGGACACATATGTGCAAATAGTAAAGGTTGATATTAAAACTTAAACGGATATGAAGATCATTTGTCGTCCAGGATGGATATGTTAATATTATTGAAAAATTCTCTGTCAATAAAATTATTACTGTAAGTATCGTGTTTTTAGCTATTAAGGAAGGAGTGAAATGAAAAGTCTTTTTCGCGATAGCAAAATCATTTATACCTTGCTTGAGTCCTTCATTACGCTCAGAATTCCACGTTACGCTGCGCTCGGGATTATATTCTGGATTCCTTCGCTTCGTTTTGGATTCTATTCTGAAATCCACCCTTCGTCGTGGATTCAGTCACCCTCGTTACAAAATAAATTTTGCTCCCCAGTAATACAATCTACTTTATACGTCTACGGGTGTTGTATATTATTTAGTACCGTAGTAAAACATAGTAGGTATTAAAGTGAGATCGGTACCTAACGGTGCAATGATTACGCCGGCCACGCCACGTACACAAAGAACCAACTGGAAAGCAGCGTTTCGCAGCGCTAGCCCTCGTTATCAGTCGCGCAAGAACCTAATCACTTTCATTGCAACCCCGCGAAGGAGGTCGCAGCGGCTATCACCTATCGCACGCAGTGTGTCCCGCGCAGCAGCCGCGCGCACGCGTGCGCCACGGCCCCGCGTGACAGTCGCGCCCCGACCCGCGACGCGACGCCCGGCCCGCCGGGAATGGAGGCCTGCTGCGCGATCAGAGCTGCCGAGGACCTTGTGGGCGACCAGGTACGAGGAGCCCTCTTATTCTGGACCCGTGCTCCGCATACCACGTAGTCTGTGCAAACTTGTCCAAGTGCAGTGTCGACGGCGGGCCACTTCGATGTGCCTCCGAATTGGGCCACCAACCTGCGCCGGCGCTGCTTACGGTCACCTCTTCCCGGTAGAGCCCTTGGCTCTATGTACTGCCGAGGAGCTCGAGGTTTTCCTGAGTGCAGGTGGAAAGGTTTAAGTGTTTTAGTACAGATTGATAGTGCTGAAGTCGAGTCGGACCGCGACCGGAGTCCGCAATTCTGCCATTTCGACCCGAGGAGGATCTGAACAAATATGTGAGGATGCCACTCCCGAGAATAATAGTCACCGTGCTCGATTAACTCAAGTAGGGTAATTATTATAGTTTTTTTTTATAATTTTACGTCTAGGTTGCTTAACTTAACTCAGCTCGTAGGTACTCGTAGAAATAGATATATTTTCTGCTTTTGGCGAATTTATTTGGCTTATAAAATGTAAATATGATCTCTGTTAGTGTTGAATGATCGTGTGTTGTACCGAATTAATGATTGTACCTACTTAATTATGGTAATCTATTATATAAATGCTCTTATATAATATTTACCCAGTTTATCCAATTTTTGTGGTCAGGTTACCAATTGAGCCTAGCCTATTTGTTTTAACCTTTAAAAAATTAAAATATTAACAAGCTACAAGTCACGATGAATCGATTGAACTAAATAATCTTTAAATTTCATTAACTGAACTAGCACCAATTGTGTCGGATCGAACTGACGGAAATGTAAACAAACAATGTATGTTTCGACTGCACAGCCACTTTTGAACGTCGATAATTTGCAAATGAACAATTCCTACACACATGCGTCTTATCATTTTCCTATATATTTTACGGTAAATACCCTACATATGCATTTTTTTAAATATTCGCTCTACTTAAGGTTAAATGTCAATAGATACAAATTAGTTTACGCTTTTGACAACGTAATTCTAATACAAATATATCGCTCGTTCATCTAATCAACGCACCTATCAAAAAGTTAAACCTCAATTACTTATTTGAAAAAAAAATCTAGAACCATTCGGCCATAGATTTATCATTATCTGTTGCTACTGCATTTGAATAAAAAACGCAGGCCGTGCAAATATACGTATGTTTATACGCTGTGCTACTTAATGACTCGGAACGTGTAATAGTTCCGATTTAGACGGGTGGGTTGAACGGTTACCGCGGGTTACCGGCGGCGAAGCGCTCTCTTAGAAAAGACATCAACGCCGGCCGACGGCTCGCGGCTGGGGTCTCTGCGACATCAACGCCGGCCGACGGCTCGCGGCTGGGGTCTCTGCGACATCAACGCCGGCCGACGGCTCGCGGCTGGGGTCTCTGCGACATCAACGCCGGCCGACGGCTCGCGGCTGGGGTCTCTGCGACACCTAACCTCACATGGTAATAGGAACATTCTGTACCAAAACAATCAAGCCGTTGAATTTACTGCTAAGTACACAAGTTTCCCTTATTAGAGATTATGATTTACATAATAGTGCGCATCTCGTGAATACCGTTTAAACTAGACCGACAATGATACTAAACGGCTTTTTAATTGTATACTTCAATAAAAAAAATACACGTTTATTAAGCATTAGCGTCCGCTAAGAATTTTGAAATTATAATTGTAATAGAAAAGGATGCAACCTGGATTAACAAGATACAAATAACCGTTATCATCCATATCGGAGCACAAGAATTGACCTCCGATTAAATTACTTCACCCTTATCCTACCAAAACAATAAAAAAACGACTATAACAACTATGTGTACCACATTTAATAAACTTAATCGCTCTGGATATGTAACTAGGTATATTATCAAATATTGATTTTCACTTAGCAGTACTTTAAGCACTCTACTCTAACTGGAGTGTAACGAGGAATTATACAAATGCTACAATATAAAGTTGACACTTTAAATACTAAAGGATTATATAACTACATATATAAAAACATGTAGCCTTCTACTTACATTCTTAAATGCGCCAGTTTCTATGAGGGACATACCGGTATAGGTGACTATTATACGGTATTCCTAAATTTTAGGTAAATAAGCTGATATATTAGATTGAGTCTGCTACGTACAAATTGTTTAAATAATAACTGAGATACCGTAATTTAATACAGGGATTTTAAGTTAGTTTGACGTTTCTGTGTATCTGTGTGTCTTTCTGTGGCATCGTAGCTCCTAAACCTATTTTTGTCCGAAAGCCCACGTGATCGAAATGCGTCTTTGCTGCGTTTCTACAAAATTGGTTCAGCCGGTTTTGAGATTTTGAACTGTGAAATGAACATGTCGGGGGTTTTTCTAATTTTTGTCAGTTGTTGATTATAGTATGAAAGACTACCAATATATAGTTACATATTATCTGGCACTGCGCTTTCTTCAAGTAATCCTTGTTGATAATATCCTTTTCTCTCAACTTTCTTTTCTACAATGATAATAAGTTATAGTTGGGTCTTCAGCAAATGTGTCATTCCTATCATTTCTTTGTTGTCTATTTGTAATTAGTTCCTAAATACTTCAGACTCATAAAATACCTATTAGAAATTCCATAAAAAAAAAACCTACTTTGGTTAAATCGAACCCAAAATCGGTTACCACAATATTTCTACAGGAAATGGAATTAAAAATGTTTGGACCATGGCATTGATAAACACCACATATATTGAATGTAGGTATAGTTATTTTCGTTAGAATGCAACTATGGCATTCTGTTGATCTTGGAAAACATCACCTGGTCTGAACTGATTGATGCCAGTGTCGTTTGTTAAAAAATTATCAAACATTCATTCCTCGTTGCCACATAGAAGCTTTACCTATAAGTACGGTTACTTATGAATAATGGGAATCGTTTGTTGTCCACAATACAGTGCCGAATGGTTTCCAATCTTATAATTTGCATAATAAGCTGATAGTTTTGAACGAATAGCTTTGATGTCAACTTTATGTTATGAGCCCAAAAGCGGTAAGAATCGATGTCAATGCGAAGGCAATAATATAAAAGATTTGAATGGTTATCTACTCGAACACTTACATTGACATCAAGCTTTTTTAAACAAAACAACACACAAAATCTAAAGCCGATTATTATTAGGATGGGACGGATTTCTTAAAAAAAGTTAGTTTAAACTAGACCGCCAAATCATACAAAACGTCACGTTATTAATAGGTATACCAATAAAATAGTACCTACCTGTAATAAGCAATTGCGTCTGCTAAAGTTTTTTTTTTTAATTTCAGAAAATTCACCAAGCGCTGAATATAAGTCGACGTTGACCGATGCTTACCTAAATTGCAGTAATGGAATAGTTTCTGTACCTACAATAAGTAGAAAATGACTCCACCGACAAGACAGACTTATTGCCGATGCCGAGGCGCGGAAAGAAAAGGGTTCACTATGAAAACCGCGGGGTTCGCGGGTGATTTTCTTTGGCTGAATGTGATTTTTCCTCAGTCGTCGCGATTTAATATGGCACTGTCAGGATTTTTTAAAAATTAGCGCAGCGGGAAATAATGGCTTTTGTATGGGTTATTATACGCCTAGGCAGGGAAGAGACTTAACATTTTAAATGATGGCGAATAAAAATTAGGCACTTCGCGTGTTCGTTTTTCAAACAAAGTGCGACGCTTTCCGAGCATGTTTGAGACAAATTTATATTATGGTGATGATGACGTACCGGAAGGCGCGGCGTGGGTATATAGGGTGGCACTCTTTGGGGGAGGCCTATGTCCAGCAGTGGACCTCTTTCGGCTGATGATGATGACGATGACTTTGAGAGATGTGAAGTACTTGGTTGGTTTCCAGATTGTCCCTGGCGGCAGCCGCTGGGCCGCGCCGCACGCGCCCGGGCTCCTCGACTCATGGTTGCAGGTGCAGATGCAGGTCAGTACTTTAACCATTTCCTCACATTGTCTTCTTTGTTCCGGGAGCCTAAAAAATGACTCTTGTATTTGGCCCTGATGCCAATGCCCCGATTCCTGGCTGGCGGAGCAGGAGACCAGCAAATGGGAGTGGACTTGCTTACAAATAAGTTATATTTTTATTGTTTGGCAAGTCCACTCCCGGGCCATCTTCCACGCCGTCCTCTCTACCTCGGAGAAGTACGTCACCTCGAAATCGCACGTAGTGGTGATCTAAGGATTTCGGGCAGGGCAACGCTGGGACGGATATACAATACATAATGTACATCAGTTTGTACTAGAGACTAGGAGCTTACTATTAGAGCAAATAACACCTGCCTGAGCTTGGATACCATGCAAAAAAGGACCGACAATTGAATATGTTATTCCCATGCAGAATATTATAATATACAGTTTTATATTATTAACTAGTACAAATAATTAGTAATACGTTATAACCTATACGGTATAAAATATATAAACTAAATTATTTTAAGATGAAAAATAACTTCTCTGTATTTTCATAGGACATATTTTTATAGGGCTTCTAGCAGGGTTGATTTATATTTCATGTATTTTAGGGGATATAAATCTAGCCGCCCATTAAGTCTATTGTAAAGAAGTAGACCTAGGAAAAGAAAAAGAAGAGAATGGGTGTTATCTTGAGTATATTTAGGACTAACAAAATCTTTACGCTTTTTACTGGCATGATACTTAACTGTTGTAAGGCGTTTCGATGTGTTGTTTTAAAACTGTGTACAATACTAATTAACTATCGAACTGTTAGAACTTCACATGATTTATACATACGGTTTATGGGGAATTGGTAGGGGCGTTAAGTAGAAACCTAAAGAATTGATCTATGACTCTTTCTATTAGGTATAGTAATGTGGTTTAAGCCCAGTCACCCCATGAAGAGATGCAGTAAGTTAATACAATCTAGCTTTATTTAATATTTGTTTTCTAATTTATACATACATATACAAGATGATAACTAACATTAACTAAAATAAATAAAACCTGAATTAAATCTGAATAAGGCTCTCGAAACATTTTACCGAGGATGCTGGAGGCATTTCCTCGCTGAATTGCAATGCTGATGCGTTGCGCGGGAAAGCCGGCAGCTCTTCGGTCACCAGATACGTCAATGAGACTTTTCGCGATTTCCGCAAATAACTTCTGGGCACTTGAACCCCACGGACGGGGGGTCTCGACGCTAAATGGGGCAAAGTTGTACTCTCTACCGAGGCCTCTATATTTAATGCGTCAGATTTATACCCGCTTTAGAAGTATTCCGTTGGAGGTGGGACGGTGCTAGTGTGTCCACACAGGTAGCATCCCACACAAACATCCATCACCAACTCCACGGAACCAGAGTCACTCCATCAGGTCTATTGCCATCATTTCTGATGCCCGGCGGTTCAAGAAGACTAGTCACATTGATAGTGGCAAGAGACCAGCAGATTATGTCATTAAAAGTCGCATATCTTTAAAACTGGGTTGCACTTTTTTGACAGCATAATCCGTGGTGACCCAGTCAGTCCACGTCCGTGCCACAAGGGCATACATGTGGAGGGCATACTGTGATCCCAAGCAAGCCGTAGACCAGTCGCCAGACGGAGCCCAACTAGCACACTAGCGTTAAAATAACCCTTATATCATTCTTATATCAGTTCCAGCCAAGTGTTAAGGTGTTAAGAATGCCTCTAAGAAAGGTGTTAGAGCATGCTCTAACACCTATATAACCACGAAAGAGGCCCACGTCTTACAGGTTAAGGTGTTAGAAAGCCTTTAGAGCAGTGTTATCTGACACCCATAGTGTTAACCAACGCTCTACAAACACCGTAGTAACGCTTAAGGTGTTAGCTGAGAGTGTTGTAACACTCTTGCGCTTACCCAGTTTCAAGTGAGTATATAAAATTATGAGACAAATATAGTCTACCGACAAAATGGCGAAGATTATTAATGTATGTGACAGGAGTCGTACTAATTGAAAGTTTATTAAATTGGATGTGTATGTGAAATTGAGTGAAAACAATCTGCCCTTGTGATTTTACGGTGAGTGTATACCATGTTTCCCATCTCAATTTTAACGCGCCCAGGATTTATTAAAGATCTAATAAAACTTATGAAGAATAAAATAGACACCTACAGTTTTTATCATTTTCTATTCTTGTTTCTTAGCCAGTTGCATTTAAGTGGCATCCATAGAATGGCAAGAGTAACATAAATAGTGAAGTATCTTGATGTCAAATATTGAATAACCCAATCAATTTGTAGGTTAGAGTTCATCAAAACAATGGCGAAATTACATACTAAAGCTTTAGGCGTCAGTTAACTCATCTATAACGCTTATTGAGTTACAACACTCATAGTCAAGAATATTGTGCAGGCTTTGCCTTTATAACGGTGTTGTTCAACACTTCTAGTATCTTGTGTTACAACACTCTTGACCAACTCTGTTATAAAGTCTCTGCCTGCACCTTATAGCAGATATAACACCTTAAGCTTTATAAGGCACTCCACTGCAACAACTAAAAAGCAATAAGAGTTGAGCGTCAGCGAGCACTCTTGTAAGGGTTTAAGCGTTACAAACAGGTTAAAGCTTTAACATCTTAAGTATACTATATAAGTATCGTAAGTAGTATAGCTTTGAGTAACACTCTTATAACACTAAATAAAACCTTTTTAGCAGCGTTCAATAAAGCTCTAGTAACACTTTAGGAGTTTTTTTTTCTTAACTACTCTATAACACACTATTAGTTCTAACTGAGATAAATATAACTCACTTATAAAGGTTAAGGTTATAATAAAACCCTTAGCTGACACCAAAATGTTAGTTGGGAGGGAAGTCGGATCTAGAAAGGTTCCGGTATTTGGAGAAGGATGGGCATGCAGCCAGTGACCAGCCTCTCTGGCTCCGACCGCCAATTAGTAGACTTATTTAAATAATTATGTGTTTTAGTTATAAGCGAATTACGCCTAATAATTGACAATGATTAGTTTTCATAGGTTAATAAGATAAACCAAACCTTGACAGCGGCACCCCAATTGAAACAAATTAAACTTAACGCAAGTGTATTACAACATGTAAAAATACGATATAACTGCAACAACACACGATTTTCATTCACATCATTATTTCATAATTAGTATTAAAGCAACTGCAAACGTAACTGAAAGAATGCAAGTTACTTTTAATTAAAGGAACTAATTGTTCATAATTAATGTAGCTAGTAGTAAATCGACTGTGTCAAAACTTTGTCAGGTAGGTACATTTAGGTAACTCATTCAAAACTTAATCAGAGTCAAAGTTCTGTATTCATTAATTTAGGCATATTGCATACAACTATAAATGTCGATAAGCTAATCTCACCAAATATAGTAACGTCGTTTAAAATTAAATATCACGAACCAAGTCTTAAAAAACTCAACCTTCATAAAATATAAATGGGAAAAATATTTATTCCTCGATGTTATTTTGCTGAATATTTTGGGTAGTTACTTTCTTCATGATGTCAATATTCATGCTAGGAAGATAAACCAATCTGTAGAAATAAATGATGATCATAAGAACAATACGGAAGCGTAAAAATGATCAGCTGGTCCATCACGTACCGCATTGTACGCGCGTCAGGTAAATGTCACTTTTAGTATGGAAAAATTGCAGTTCAAATGTCCTAACGCGCGTTCAAAACGTTACGTGATTACCCCTCAGTAAAAGAGTAAGTAGTTAAGTAAGTGATAGAAAAAAAGGAAAAAAAGTTCCGGTTAAATCGTGTAGGTATAAATTGCAATAGCGCTAATAATCGACTTAATTGGTCGGCTGGTTCTGATTGGTGGTTTTTACACGCCCTGTCGGAATTGTTGTGCAGGAAACCAAGCTACGATTTAATATGTGGTTTACATCTATACCGTTGAATTGTATATGGCATCAATCAAATATATCAATGGAAAAGTCAGATAAATTTTGAATTATTTTTCTTAATTAAGATATAAACTGGATTATACTTAATCAATATCATCTTTAAAAAAACTAATTATTCTGTCGGGTCGATTCTTAAACCGTTCACTATATACATTCTTACTTGCCTTCCATTTTCTTTTCCCATCGTCCCATTGAACGTATTGACAATAAAAATATTACCTACTAGCAATAATCCAGTAAAGAGTCTATTAGAAAGCGAGTTTTATGAACATCTCGGAGGCAGTAAATTAATTAATTTTGAAATTAACATACGTAAGTACTTATCCAAATCGGTTTTTGTAATTGTAAATACTTACAACAATGCGCACAAAAATCATTGGAGTGTGCGGAGGGAGCCACAATTTTTATCGTTATTAGGTTGTGTGCTGTGACGCGCGACTCCTGCGCGCTCACGGCGACGCTGATTCAAATGATCAATCACGCTAGTTCTTATTATTTAATTGTTGTTTCTTTTACGAGAGCTATGTATACTTAGACGAACGGGTTTCTCGTAATAACCAGGAGCTGGTAGGATCGAAATATGTTTTCAACATAAAAGCTTCCATTTTACAAACGTTGGAAACATATTATCTATTAAATATGTCATATAATTTTTAATCTTAGTATCATACTGAGTTATTATTAATGTGCTCACTGTGCGGGCCAGACTGGTAACGAGACCTTGTATCTCATGCATCCCGCGACGGCTAATTGTATATAATTTTAAGTTTTTTCCCAAATGAAAACTGGATCTATCAGACAACTAACAAATAAGGAAAACTGTATCAATCAAGCTGTAACCCCTACTAGTACTTATTATTTTATAGTTGTTTTATTTACGGAGATATCAGGTATGTGGTAGGCAGGCTTTATTATAGACGGGTTTCGCGTAACAGGCCAGAGATCGGAGTAGGTAAAACTTCAAACATGAAAGCTGGTAATACGAACGTTTAAAACATTGACATGCTCACTGACGGACCAGACTGCTAATCGAACCTTGTGTCCCTAGTAGCGCAGCAATTAATTGTACCTAAACTTATCATTTTGGGGTTTTCAACATAAAAACTGATACTAAGCAGTATCAACAGTGAATCGATAGCGTCAGTACCAATGGGTATCCTTAATTTAATGCGGAGCAATGTTTTCCCGTGCGTAGCGCGTGTAAAATAATATTAAACGCACCATTAGAGCCGCGCGCACTGTGACATCGGCTATTGTTCACTTCCTCCACATATCCACGTTACATCACGGTAGCCAGTGACCGGGGCAACATCAAAACAAAACTTAAACCGAACCAAAAGGTAATTGGTCAACTGAATTATTGACAAAATCACAACGTTCTTACTACACAGGGTGGCACGCGGGTGCACCGGTGCAGGTTTCAATGGGCATCTTGTATCTATGTTATGTGTGACATCCTGAAGAAACAATTTTATATTGGTTGCAAGCATTTGTAGGAAATTTGTGTTATTAATATATCCCACACATAATTGTCAAATTTTGAATTGCTTTCTGACTTATGTATTTACCGTAATATCGTTATACAGGCAGGCTTGGTACATTATATAGAGGTCGTAAAATGTTATCATATTTTTGACAAAGTTTTAGCTTGGTTGGCTGCTAGGACCACTTTTAATGATTTAAGTATTGAATGCCTCTGCCGCATTGATATTGGGGTTTCGCCCTTAGTTTAAATTAGCATTATACACTCCGGTGACTTTACTCAGTTGCGTAAGCACAAACGTAAATGAGATTCATAATATGACCGGGGAGGAGAGGGGCGGGGGCGGGGGCGGGAGGGGAGTATAGTGACAGGATTCACGGTCCAACTGACGAACACAATGATCGCACTCAATACCGATCGATTATGCCTTTATATGTATCTACACGGCATGTGTACAGCGTAGGTACCATTACCTATTAGTGAAGTGTGTAGGTTCCTCCGCGTGGTATTCCTACGTCGGTGATATAACAGGTAAGCATCACAAGAATAATACTTTCCAGGTAATCATTTGTTTATGGCAATCAACTATCAGGACTTTTGCCATACATTTTTGAACCTATTTCCTGTTACTCAATAAAAAATGTCTCTGCCCGTGAGGCTCCCCCACGTATTACAAAGAACTCAAGAGATGCCGCGGGAAAAAATATTTATCCATCCCGAAACCCTCTACACTGGTGAATGTGTGAGAAGTTCTGAAGATTATCCCCTATGAACAAACTTACAAAGCTACAAGCTCACAAAGCGGCACACTCACAAACTCTATATAACCATTTGCCGGAACAGTACTCCCTACTCGGGTAAACTTCGTCGATCTTACTCTTACCGATCTAATTTTAATCGTATCCACCATACTACTTGTACATTACCGTTTTACTTTGAAGATAAGAATCAATAGGTCAATTGATTACAATAAATCGCAAAACATTACTGACGTAGTATTTAGCCGCAATTTATTTTAGTATAGATAGGTGTCCTCGCATAACGTGCTACTATCACAAAGTAAATGTAACTTTTAAACATTGAAGACTGTGATAAAGTTAAAATCCGCGAATGTGGTGTTAGATACCATGTTCAAACACCGCTGAGGACTAATATTACCCCGTAACTTTATCAGCTTGTCAATAAGTAAACGCGACGGCTCTGTTCACTCACAATATGGAGTTTGCTATCGCACTGGCCTCGTCGTACATTCGATTTGGAAACGTAGGTACATGTTTGAGTCACCCATTACTTCACTACAACTTGAATTTGTTAATTTTTTCAAGTTTCTTCTTTTCTTTCACACATTTTCATTTCATAATTTAAATGAATGCTTAATTTCTGATTCAATGTTTGGCTTGAAATGTGCATTCGTCTAGGAACTCCTTTACAGAATTACTACTTCACAGCTTACTAGCTGTTGATGTGCTATACTGACATTTAAGTCTGCGTGTCGGGCGAAAGATAAAGGGTTCGATGTCTTAAGTTCTGATTGGTACTGTAAATGTTAGTGCCCATTACACCAAGATGCGAGAGTGTAGGTACCTGGGTGAATTTCTAATTCCGGTTGAGATTTTTTGAAAATATTCTCTAATTGAAATAACATCCCGAAATCTATCTATTTTTTTTTGTTTTAGTACCTATATTCTATGTTTTAGTAGTTTAATATATCGCATTATAATATATGTCCCAAGAAATTAGAACTGCTCCAAAGAAATTAGAAAATATATTAGAGAAATTAGAGAAAAAAACGCCATAGATCTTAGAAATGCGATGTTTAATTTATTTGATTTTTGTTAAAACTGGATATTGCTCTTGTTTTTAATATAAATCAATCAGATAATTGAATTAAACATGCAAGCCACAATTAATTAAAGTGTATTGGAAACATGATATTACATTTAATGATGTAAATAATAAGAACACTGAACTAGGAGTAGTATTCTTTGCACCCTAGTTTTATATACGAATGTTTGTATAAAAAATGTAAGTAATAACTAAAGTAAATAATTAAAAATTATTTAACCGATTATTCATTATTTCAACTTCAAATATTAAATACCAAATTGTTTTTAAGATACTTACGCAGAATGTCTCTAAAACCTGCATGGAAACTATATCAACCCTCGGTACCTATACTACAATAAGTATGTAATCAATCATGCCGATCTTAGATATCGATAGATTTATCCATTTTACTATTTTGTACATGTTATATACAGTTTGATATATTGTTCCATATTTTATAATTTGGACTACATTTTATAAGCTTATTACAGTACTTGTAGTACAGTGGACGCGACAACGAGCTTAGATTTTTCGAGTTTGATAATAAAATATGTTCCCTGTGAAAATCTGCCATTCTCATTGATAGAAATGTGAAGAATGATGTGTGGCGGGATCCCCAAATAATTGACCCTCGTAGTTAAAAATCTTCGAAGTTAGCATGGGTGGAGCAATCATATTCGTACCTAGACGTACATACGAGAGACGGATAGAGATGGATATCTAGATCTCCTAGTAAGTTATGCGTATTCGCTAATAAAAATAACAAATAATACTTACTGCCTATTCTCATTAGATTCGATATTTATCTTCATCAGGAGAAAAAAATAACTTAAATATTACGAGTACACTCAAAAGAAAATATGTTATGCGAATGG
The DNA here is from genome assembly GCA_945867215.1 of Epinotia demarniana. Taxonomy (NCBI): domain Eukaryota; kingdom Metazoa; phylum Arthropoda; class Insecta; order Lepidoptera; family Tortricidae; genus Epinotia; species Epinotia demarniana. Next base: position 43,936,828 of record OX244259.1, read on the forward strand.
ATTGTATGCCCATTTATTTAAGCGCTAAATCGATTCCAGACGATGTTAGAGCTATAACGCGGGCCGCGCGCAGACAATCTAGGTTAGGGCGACGCGACCCTAAATCGAAGTTGTAATCTCCGTCTGACGGCGTACGAGGGAACGAGACGGGGCGACGCGAGCCTGACCTAGAGTAGCAGGTTGGGAATCCGGAAGGTATGAAGGAACCGGCTCCGCACCGCATTTTTCCATTCAATGGAAAGCGCGCTTAGAGTTCGCAACGATGAGCCTTGGGAGGTTTTCACATTACTTACACTTTGTTTTTGTTTTTTTAATCATACTTACTGTAAATAACATAAAGTTATAGCCAGTAAAAATATTAAAAACTGCCCCACTCTCAATTCTTTAGAATTTTTTGAATATTTGGATAATTAGATAGTACAGGTACTGCACCGTTAGTAAACTTTCATCTTCAAGTTTTTTTAGCATTAGAAAGAAGGATAAAGCACGAGATCTTTTATATAAGACACTTCATGTCACACAACTGTCAAAGTATCTCAAACAGCCATAAAAACGACTTATGTTATTGTTGTCTAACCTAAAATGATAGAAGTGTTTTCACTATTTATATCTAAATGATGCACTTACAACAATATATTTATTTTTAAAGTATTTATTTTTTGACTCTGTTATTTTCAACTTCGTTATTCAGTTCTGGAAAGGTTGCATAATAAAAAACCTAAAGAAGAAAAGGTTTGAAAGGATCGGTTCGTTTTTTTCTCTGTCAACATTGTCAAAATTGTCAAAATTGTCAATCGTATCTCACGTTCTTTTTCTTGTTTTCTTGGTAATCGACTCGTTGAAGATTACGAGATTAATATACAAGTATCAGTTTGTTAATTAATTATTGAGATTTTATTTTTCGCTGTGTGTGGTGCCGTGAGGACTGCGATGGACCAACCAAAGGCAGGTCCAAGTTGCTTGCACAAAAGACCGACTCGTTGTTCCTGGAACGTTTTGCCTTCACCACTAGCAAAGAGACAGAAACAGAGTCCATATGGTGGTGAACATTTACAAGTTGGTGTATGAACTTTGCAGCAAGGATGAATTTCCGGGTAACATCTAATGTTTGTCCCAAGCAGAAAAGGTTGACGACTGCTTCTTTGTTTACCGTATTTCTAATCATAAAATAAACGGACTATAGACTCTGAAAGCGCATTTTGGAGTGTCTGTACCGACTCATTTATACTTTTAGTTTCTGCATGCGCATATTATATACATTTTTCTACTCCTGTACCGTTATTTGTCACTTATATAGGCTTTAGCTCAAATACAATGACACCGATAATAAGTCGTCGAAAAACTCTATGCTCTATGGCCCATAAACGCACTCTTATGTGTACTTTTATGGTTCATACATTTTCCATAAAAGCACTGTTTACTACGATGTCAAATCATCTAACTTTTTTTTAATCAGCGGCTATATTGCAGTGGTACCAACATCATAAGCAATTTTTTCGAAATAAAGAGTTTTTATTTACTATCAAATATTTGTAAAACATAAATTATCTAATAAAATAAAAATAAATTATCATGTATTGTGTGTTAATTTCTACGCTACGCTATTTCGGATCGGTTTATAAATATAAACCGATCCGATTCGTTTCGGATCCGGATTCAGTTTGGTTCGGATGGCAAGTGCAAGGAAATTAAAAACAAAACAGACCATAAACAAGAGATGTCAATTTGTCATATTTCTAATTTCCCACCAAAGTGCCAGTTCAAAATTAAAAGGCGAAATATGATTACTATTCGTTATTAAGAGGCTCCCATACGCCAATGACCTTCGATCTGAATCCCTTAGTTTTTTTATGTTTTTTTTAGCTTACTATATTAACAACAACGGCTTTAAGCAATATAGTATCCCATATTTACTTCAAAGTTCATCGTTTTCGAGATATTTGGCATCAAAGTTGAACCATTTTAGGTCAAAAAACCCGTTTTCTGGCCATAACTTTTGTGTTAATTGGTTTATAATGAAAACCCTATACCAGTTTTTAGAGACGTCACAGACAAACCCAAATATGTAGATTTCGTATATGTTAGATCTTCCACGTCAATAGAGATACGAAATTAGTGTTTTTTTAGACAATCTTTAAAAAAATCATACAACGTTAAGTATTCATTTGTTTCAAAATCCGGTAGACCAAAATGGAGATAAAAGATTGAAGAACCGATAACCGTTTGATTCATACTTCTATCTGTAGTGCCAAAGAAGGAGATACGATTAAAAACTTGACTAAAATCGATGGAAACCTCGGGTAGCCCCTTAATAATTTCTTAAGATTTGATTCGTGTTTGTGAAGTGAAGAAAAATGTGTACGTTCCTTTTAAAATGGACGAAGTAGAAAATAACTGCACCGCTGAAGAAATTGCGTGAGTAGTAATAGAACTAACGGAAAACTTACTGCTAAAAAGTCCAATGCTATTTATTTAAAATTATTCGTAGAAAAAGTATTGTATGCAACGGTGTATAACTTGGTCTTAAAACGCTCGTGCCGTCTTTAATTGCGATGCTCGCCAAGGCTCGCATCGCAACTCACGACACTCGCGTTTTAAGACCCTACTTATACAACAGTTGCATAAAATACTACTACTTCTTCTTCATTTGAATTTTCTATCATCTTCATCATCGTCATCTTTCAAACTTCATTGATTTGAATACAAATTAAATATCATTTATTATAGTTTGTAGGTTATTCCATATTATAAACGTCACTGCAGAGCAAATAACGTAGCTATTTACAATTCATTTTCTGAATATTTATTCTCTAATGGATGGCAAAAATGTTGTGACCGGGCATACTTCTTTGGTGTGATTGTTTAGGTATCGGTCGCTTCCGCCGCTGATCGCTTCAATCTTGTTCTTTGTTCACAGAGAGTCACCATCAGATATATCGGAGTGGCCAAAGTGCTAACAAATATCTAATGTCTAGACAGTAGAGAACTATTTAATGCTCCGATACATCTGATGGCGACTGTACCTAATGGCGTCTATGTGTCTCAGCCACATGGCTTAGGGATGAACAATTACCTCTCGAAAAAGGGCGGGAAACTTCGAGGCGAGCGCGCGTCTTTTTCTCGAATTCTTAAAATTTAATAATTATAGTGGTCAACGCAGGATAATTTATTTGTAAATTTTATCAGTAGTTAGTTTTTATTACTCTGTGTATATAACTCCATCCTTTAGGCAAGTTTTTTGTATATATTTCGTCATGGATCCCCCTGATGACCCAGGGGGAGGCCTAGGTGTCCCCGAGGTATCGCATACGGTCACTATTTATAGTGACCACAATAATAAGTCTGATGGTATGGATACTGACGGTTCCATGTCTTCCGGGTTAAGGAAACGTAAGTCGGTCACTAGAAAAATTTGCCGCCACTGCAACAAAAAGAAGCGTGGCAAAAATGCAGAATCTAATAGAGATAGAGATTTGCTCCGGGATGATTGCAATTGTCAGGATTCTACTTTTAAGCCGGATAGCAATCAAGTTCAAGCCCCACCTCCTCCTCCATCGTCAGCTCCGGTTACAGTACAAGCTCCGGTCTTAGTTACTGACACTCTTTCTCAGCCCGCAGACTTGTTTAGGAAGCAGTTCATTCAGTCAGATTGTTCTCCGTATGTAATTCATGTGCAGAAACAGCAGAAGTCGCCTAATGATGGCACTTCTATTCACTCCATGGCTTTTGGGAACCTTCTAAAAAAACTCAATTTTAAAAACATTGTTAATGGTAGTGTCAAACGCATTGGACGGAATAGAGTCACCCTTTCGTTTACAAAATACCAGGATGCAAACAATTTTCTCAATGACAAAAGGCTTACTGACAACAAATACAAATCATTTACTCCATCATCTAAATATATAAAAGAAGAAGCTGACTGACTGACTGACTGACTGACTGACTGACTGACTGACTGACTGACTGACTGACTGACTGACTGACTGACTGACTGACTGACTGACTGACTGACTGACTGACTGACTGACTGACTGACTGACTGACTGACTGACTGACTGACTGACTGACTGACTGACTGACTGACTGACTGACTGACTGACTGACTGACATATCAACGCACAGCCCAAACCGCTGGGTCTACGGATTCCAAATTTGGCACGTAGGTTCCTTATAAGGTGTAGAGGAGCACTAAGAAAGGATTTTTGAAAACTCACCCCCTAAGGGGGTAAAACGGGGGTCCAAAGTTTGTATGGGGAAGCATTATTTTTTGAACTACAGACTTAAAACTTTGTAGGAAGATTACCTATTAAGATACAAAAAAAGCACTTTCAGCGTTTTACAAAATTCCACCCCTAAGGGGGTCAAATAGGGGTGCAAAGTTTGTATTCAAAACTATTGGGACTACAAATTTGAAATTTACACCAGACCTTCCTTTTATGACGTAGGCAAGGGATAAGAAGGGATTTTTGGAAATTCTATCCCTAAGGGTGTTAAATAGGGGTGCAAAGTTTGTATGGGTAAAACATTATTTTTTGTACTAGAGACATGAAACTTTGTAGGGATATTACTTATAAAGATACAAAAAAAGATCTTTCAGCGTTTTAGAAAATTCCACCCCTAAGGGGATTAAATAGGGGAGCAAATTTTGTATTCAAAACTACTGGGACTAGGAATTTGAAAATTACACCAGAACTTCTTTTTATGACGTAGGCAGGGGATAGAACAGGATTTTTGGAAATGCTATTCCTAAGGGGGTGAAATGGGGGTCCAAAGTTTGTATGGGGGAACAATATTTATTGAACTGGAGACTTAAAACTTTGTAGGAGGATTACTTATTGATACCAAGAAGGTACTTTTGGCGTTTTATAAAATTCTACCCCTAAGGGGGTTAAATAGGGGTGCAAAGTTTGAATTAAAAACTATTGTGTCTAGAAACTTAAAATTTACACCAGATTTTCCTTTTATGACATAGGCAAGGGATAAGACGGGATTTTTGGAAATTCTGTCCCTAAGGGTGTTAAATAGGGGTGCAAAGTTTGTATGGGAGAAACATTATTTTTTGTATTAGAGACTTGAAACTTTGTAGGGATATTACTTATTAGGATACAAAAAAAGTCCTTTCAGCGTCTTAGAAAATTCTACCCATAAGGAGTTCAAATAGGGGTGCAATATTTGTATGAGGTAAACATTATTTATTGAACTAGAGACTTAAAACTTTGTAGGAAAATTACTTATCAGGATACAAATAAAAATATCTTAAGCGTTTTTAAAATTCCACCCCTAAGGAGATTAAATAAGGGTGCAAAGTTTGTATTCAAAACAACTGGGACTACAAACTTGAAATTTACACCAGAACTTCCTTTTATGACGTAGGCAAGGGATATGACGGGACTTTTGGAAATCCTATCCCAAAGGGTGTTAAAAAGGGGTGCAAAGTTTGTATGGGAGAAATATGATTTTTTGTACTAGAGACTTGAAACTTTGTAGGGATATTACTTATAAAGATACAAAAAAAGTACTTTCAGCGTTTTAGAAAATTCTACCCTTAAGGGGGTTTATTAGGGGTGCAATGTTTATATAAGGGAAACATTATTTATTGAACTAGAGACTTGAAACTTGGTAAGTATTTTACTTATTAGGATACAAAAAAAGTATTTTCAGCTTTATATAAAATTCCACCCCTAAGGGGGTAAAATAGGGGTGCAAAGTTCGTATTCAAAGCTACTGGGACTAGAAACTTGAAATTTACACCACAACTTCATTTTATGACGTAGACAAGGGATAAGACGGGATTTTTGGAGATTCTATCCCTAAGGGGGTTAAATAGGGGTGCAAAGTTTGTATGGTAGAAACATATTTTTTTGTACTAGAGGATTGAAACTTTGTAGGAATATCATTATTAAGATACAAAAAAGTAATTTCAGCGTTTTATAAAATTCTTCCCCTAAGGGGGTTAAATAGGGATGCAATGTTTGTGGAGGGGAAACATTATTTATTGAACTAGAGACTTGAGACTTTGTAGGAAGATAACTTATTAGGATACAAAAAAAGTTATTTCAGCGTTTTATAAAATTCCACCGCTAAGAGGGTTAAATGAGGGTCAAATTTTGTATAAGGGAAACTTATTTTTAGCTACTACGTACTTAAAACTTTGTGGACAGATTTCTAAACTTATTAATTTACAAATAAAGTGCTTTCAGCGTTTTTGAAATAATTACACCTAAAGGGGTTAAAAAGGAGGTCCAAAGTTTGTATGGAGAAAAAAGATTAGTTAGACAATTTTATTCGAGAATTCACAGGATAATTCCTAACGATAAATGAGTAAACAAGTTTTTCCGGTTTTTTGAGAATTCAACCCCTAAAAGGAGACATGTGGTGACAAAATCTGAAAATCAACATCGGCATCTATTGTTTCTATGGTTTATCGGGTCGCTGATTAGGAATACAACAACGATTTTACATTCCAACGTGGCGTCTAAATATCAATATGGGCGTTGTTATTACGGTTTTTTGGGACGTTAATAACGAAAATCACGTAGATTTTGAAATGTAATGTTGTGGACATGAAAATTCATGAAAATATTTGTGCCAAATTGCAATTCAATCGGTCCAGTTTTTTTCGTAGCAAATCGGTTGTAACAGACGGACTGACAGACAGCCACACGTGATCCTATAAATAAGGGTTCTATTTTTGCTTTTGAGGTATGGAAGCCCGCGTTATATAGGGTTATAGGTTTTAAAGTTTGTATTTGGTGCCATCTCGATCGTCAGCAATCGGTACCTAGGCGAGTGCGGGCGGCGCGGCGGGACGGGAGGGTAGGAGACATTGGGAAAGTGCCTGCATCCGTAATAAGTACATTCAAGGTGCTGCACGAAGATCTGCTTACTTTTAATAAGTTAAGCATTTTGGCCGCCGTTAAATTAAAACAAATTTTTGGGTATTTATGTTAAATACTGGTTCGAAAAGCATGGAAAAAAATCTTAGGAAACAAGCCTATAGCAATGTCCAGGCCACAAATTTGACTTAACATTCGTGGAGATATTTTGGTATGTCAACATTAATGTTCATGAACATAAAGTAGCTTTTATTCCAGAGGACAGATTCTCATTAATCATGATTGTAAATTTAATAACAGAAATACGTACATACATACATACATTGACGCCTTTATTCCCAAAAGGGGCAGGCAGAGCACATGAACTTTATGTTCCAGCGCCACTTTTAGCATAAATGTGGGTATAAAAGATCGACAAAAAGTGATATTGCTTAGGTTGTTAGCCCATCACCCAGGACACACTTCAACCCTGCTCTCTTAATCGACTTTTACGACACACACGGGAAGAAAGAGGGTGGTGAAATTCTAACCCGCCACCACACGGGCATAAATATAATAGTAAATAAAAATTAATTTACCATAATGGGTTATGATGAAGGGTTATTAGTAGGGGAAGTTAGTAGTAGTAGGTTAGTAGGCGGCGTAGCAATTCAATAATTATTGGAAAATTACTTTTACTACGCGGGCGAAGCCGCGGGCAAAAGCTAGTTCCATGTAATAAGAATGGGAGTAATAAAGGGCGTACCAGCAGAGTGGTCTTTAGATGAGGTTAAAGAGAACATCAGTGTACCTGTTGGTTGCGGTGATGTTATAAAGCTGCGAAGACTTAATTACAAAGTTATGGTAGATGGTTCCCCAGTGTGGAAGCCATCTCAATCTGTAGTTCTTACATTTGATGGACAGGTTCTGCCTAAACGTATATTTATGTGTTACAATTCTCTCCTTGTAGATTTATATGTCTTTCCCACCATCCAATGCTTCAATTGCTGCCGCTTTGGACACACACAGATGCAATGCAGATCAAAGCCGCGCTGTTACAAATGTGGGCAAGGGCACACTGGCTCTTCATGTAACATTGAGGAGGATTGTGCATCTTGTTGCTTGTGCTCTGGTCTTCATTATGCGATAAATAAACGATGTCCTGAGTTTGAACGCCAAAAGAATATTAAATTGACAATGGCACAAAGTGCAATATCTTATGCGGAAGCATCAAAATTACATCCTCCAGTAACTAAACCTTATGCCGATGTAGTCATGGCTGCTCCTCCATCCTTCCAGACTGCAATAAATAGTCCATCTCACTCACTCAACAACACAGCTTCACAGTCTTATAAGAAGACAGTTTTTCTCAAACCCAGAAATATACCTAAGCCTCAAAAGGGTTATGACTCTCAGTCACATCATAATTTGACAAAAGACTACAATATGCAATCTCCTTCTACTACTAATGATATTATTCTAGAAATCATTAAATTATTTTCCAATGCTAATAGTAATATGAATTCAGAACCGAACATCGCTGCTCAATTAATTAGTTTATTATCTAAAGTGTTCAATTTCAATAATGGCGAACAAATCCAAAGTTCTCCAGTGGAATTGCCATAGTATAAATAATAAGAAATCGGATTTACTTCATTTAATCAGGAAATATGATCCATTTGTTATCACACTTTCCGAAACATGGCTTCGGTCTGAGTCATGTTTCAGAATTCCTGGCTACTCATGTCTCCGTGAAGATAGATCAGACGGATATGGTGGTGTAGCTATTCTTGTTAAAAACTCATTTAGTTTTACATATCATTCATTATCACATAGTAAAGATTATTCCATTATTTCCGCTATTGTAAATAACATCTGCATAGTTTCAGTGTACGAGTACATTCCTCATCGTTTATTAGTCATTCTTAGAGAAATTAGAAGCATAATATCATCCCTTCCTTTCCCTTTCATTGTTTTAGGTGATCTTAATTGCCATCACCCCGCCTGGGGATGCATCAATTCGAGTAATTTAGGAGAAGAAATAATTGATATGGTTCATTATTTTAATTTGTGTATATTAAACTCTGGAGCCCCGACGCGTCGCTCTGCTCCAAATGAGAATCCTAGTGCCATAGATTTGTCAATTTGTAGTTCATCAATGGCAGTGTCAGTATTTTGGGAGGTTCTTCCATTTTCTTATGGTAGCGATCATTTTCCGATTTTAATCTCATTCCCTTTCAAAAACAAACCGCTGATGAGAAGATCTCCACTTTTGGGTTATAAACTCCAGAATGACAAATGGCAACATTTTAGGGAGCATTTGGATGAGAAGTTGGCCCAAATGCCCGAGGTGTCCCATAACCAAGTTTTACAATCATCTGATGCTTTCGCTAAGCTTCTGATTGAAGTAGCAGATGAAGTATTTCCGTCCAAAAAGAAGGGTTCTCAGTTTGATATCCTCAGCCCGCCTTGGTGGGATTCCGAATGTACAGAAACTGTTAAAAAGAGAAAACAGATCCATCTGTTTTCTCTTTTTAACAGTTTCAGTTGGCGCTCCTTCTGTGCATCTATATGCCCTAGTACTCACCCATCTGAAGTTTGGAAAAAAATTCGGATGTTTAGGGGGCCCTTTGTTGAAACTAATGGCCAAATTGATCCTTCCATTCCTGGAAAATTCTTAAATAAGTTAGCTCCTCCTTTTGTCCCATTTCCCTTTCCAATTAGTGTTGAATTTTTAAGATCTTCTAATGTGGATAATGATACACAGTGATTTAATAGTCCGTTCTCAATGCCAGAATTGAAGAGTGTGCTCACTTATGTCGTAGATTCCGCCCCGGGCTGCGATGGTATTCCTTACTCTTTTTTGGTACATGCCAGGGATAATGTGTTAGGTTATTATCTGGACCTTATCAATGTTATCTTTCTGACAGGTAATATTCCTCCCAAATGGAAAATGCAATTAGTGTTGCCACTTCTCAAACCAAATAAACCCCGTTCTGATCCAAATTCTTATCGTCCTATTGCGTTGTCATCGGTTTTAATCAAGGTCATGGAACACTTGGTTAAAAATCGATTGGAGTGGTTTATTGAAAGTAATAGATTACTACCAGATATTCAATATGGCTTTCGGAAGAGCAGAAGCACTTTAGACTGTGTTAGTTTGTTAGTTTCTGATGTACTTCTGGCATTCTCCGAAAACAAGTGTGTGGTGGCTTGTTTTGTAGATATCAATTCGGCTTATGATAATGTAAATATTTCAATTTTAGTTAATAAGTTGTTGTTGCTGGGTGTTCCAAGTCGTTTGTGTGTTATGATCTCCGCTATGTTCTCTGAACGATTTATAAGATTGAATTTAGAATCTGAAATTTTATATAGCACAGTATGGAAAGGACTACCACAAGGGTCTGCTCTTAGTCCTTTACTGTTTAACGTTTATACATACGATTTACTTCCTCATCTGACTGATTCTGTATCCGTCATTCAATATGCTGATGATATAGTATTGTATTGTAATAATAAATCTATTCATAATGCTTGTGAGATTATGAACTGTAATTTACAAAATTTGAAAATTTATTTGGATAAGAATGGCCTAGATCTCTCACTTTCAAAATCTGCAGCAATTTTATTTTCTCCTAGGAAAAGATCCGTAGATGTAAATTTGACTTACAATGGATCTACAATTTCGTTTTGCAAGGAAGTTAAATATTTAGGAATTGTTTTAGACTACAAACTTTCAGCCAAAGATCATTGTAATTACGTGAGGAACAGATGCGAACGTTCACTAAATATATTGAGATGTTTGGCTGGTGTTTGGTGGGGAAGCCACCCATTTTATTTGAAACTCATTTATAATGCTGTTATAAGGAGCGTTTTAGATTATGGCACTTTTCTTCTAACTCCTGGTACTGCAGATGCCCTTAACATGTTAAATGTTATCCAAAACAAGTCTCTAAGGACAGTCCTTGGTGCATGAAGACAAGTCCTGCCAATGCAATGCAAGTGGAGGCGGTGGATCCGCCTATTCACTTAAGACGTCAATTTTTAGCCGATAGATATATTTTTAGAACCATGCAATTCTCTAATCATCCTCTATTATGTAAATTATCTGTTCTTCACAATCACATTCAGACATCTTCGTATTGGCGTAATAGAAGTCCTCCTTGTATTATAAATAGTTATCTTAAGTTCCAGAGTTTAACTTCGCCTACTGTCAGATATCTCTCTCTTCCCATATATGAAAAAGACTTTGATTCACTGACCATTGCACCACAAGTTTTTCTGGCTTCTGGCATCGTTAAAGATAGAGCAAGTGCAAAGCCAATATTTAACAATTTGGTTGGTGAAAATTGGGCTAATTGGCATCACATTTATTCAGATGCATCTAAAAGTTCGGCATTAAGCTGTGTTGGGGTTGGTGTATACCACCAACAGTTTAATACTGTAATAAAAATTAAACTCCCTCCTGAGTCTTCAGTATTTTCTGGTGAACTATTTGCCATTTTCAAAGCGCTGGAATATGTTTGCATGTTAAATTTAAAAAACTCCGTAATTTTTTCTGATTCCAAAAGTAGCCTTCAAGTCTTAATTAAATCACCTTTTAAAATGTATAATTATCCGTTACTATATGAGATTCGAGCTATTTTGTTAAAATGTCAATTAAAGGGGCTCACTGTCAATTTTGTCTGGGTGCCTAGCCTTTGTGGTATTTCGGGTAACGAAAGGGCGGATAGTTTGGCAGTGGATGCTGTGGTTTCTGGGGATATCTCTTCTTATAAAAATTTCTACCATGATTTACTATCACTTCCAAAAACATATCTGCAATTGTCATGGGAGTTCTTTTGGTTTTGGAGTAGTCTGGAAACAGGGGCCTATTACCACAGGATCCAAAGTGATATTCCGATGAAGCCTTGGTTTTTTGGTAAAAAAACATTGAATAGACGCGAAATTTCATGCTTAACTCGTATGAGATTGGGCCATACGTGTGCTCCTTCTCATCTGGCAAAATTTAACATTATAAGTGAGCCTAAATGTGACTGCGGTGCTGAGGAAGCTGATGTTAACCACATAATCTTATCTTGCCCGTTGTACGATCGTACTGTGTTCCTTGATGCGCTCCTATCTGAAAATGTTCCTTTTCCCACCGATATTTCCTCTTTACTTATTAATCCAAATGTTTATATTATTCTGGCTAAATTTATTTTTGATAATAACATAAAATTATAGTATTATGATGTAGTATACGTATTTTAATTCCATTCCTGCCTTGATTATTTTTTCCAAATTCTGATATATCCTTTCCGCAATTACCCTATTTTATTTCCTTCCCTTTTTATCACTAACTTGACTATGGCTATGGGCAAACGCCCGCAAGTCCATTGAAAAAAAAAAAAAAAAAAATTACCTCTCCGAGACTTGCTTCGGTCCATGGATTAGAAGCACACAAAAAATGCAAAGAGTCATTATTTCGAAATTCCGTGTTTCGAAAATGTTGGAGCAGATGAAACTATAGAATACAGATATAAATGGATTAGATACAATTAAGTTAGTGTCCTATCCTGAAATATCTAAAATTTCCTCAGCGGAAAACTGTTTTCAGAATAAGCTTTTACGCGAAGAACGAAAATTGGTAACATATGAAAACTTATAAGTATGAGATAATATGCAATATGTTGAGTCAGCTTTAGCCACTGAGTCTCATAAATTGACTGAATATTCATTAATTTTCAAATAAAAATGGGTAAATACGTATACCAAGAGCTTTAATAAACAGTGTTTTTTGCAATGCCCGAAATACATAATGCATCAGATTATACCATGTGAGTATGAAAACATTTGATATTCTTACATAGGTCAATTTAATAACATACGTACGTATCGACGAGGCGTTGTGGACTGTGCAATATTTTTCGCATGTAACATCTGTTTTACTCTAAAATGCACATTAAATGAATACGAGCATGAATATGAAATGTCATTACCTAAAATCAAATTTTAAATTCGTTATTGACGTGATAACCAAGTATGTAGGAAGTACACCTACAGGTTTTTATGGTAAGCTGTATAAAGACTGATCTAATGCATGACGGACTGCCGATTACAGCTGCTTCTGGCTCGCAAAGGTTAAGCCCACTGCGCGCTGCAGTCCCTGTGCGTTCGCGATCACGGAGTGCAACAAATTTCAAAGGGCATGTGGCCCAATTACCGGCGTGTCGGCGCGACGTGCGGCTTTCTACCCTGCGGCCACGCGGTGCAAGCGCATTCCGCGCTCGCGCAGCTCGCAGGTTCGCCAGGCCGCGTCTGCGCATCGGTTGCGCACAGACGCTGGCATGGTGTCGGTGACTGTATCTAGTCTGAAGTAATTACGGAATATGTATCTATGGCAACCGGGATCTATCGATCTGATTCGGATATGACGATTGAGGTGGGGTGTAGGTTCTTTTACTTACATAAGTAAGTCGCTATAAATGGAAAACAACAACGCTTGAACTTATTTACGTGTGCTTCTTATGCCTATAATGTTACTGGAACCGCAGAAAACGTATTAGTACTAGTACTTAGTACTATTTTTATTGAAAATGATACCTTTGCTACAACTCTCGCGCCGTCTCAATTTAACCTTCCCGAGGCTTTGACACGGAAAGCGAGGAAATATTATTATTGTTTCTGTCATAAAGTTTTTTCTTATAACAATGGTTAAGCTGTCGACCTATGCATACTGTTGTAAATTCATTTTCGTGGTTTATATTGTATGTTCTTATAATAGAATGAATCAAAAAAGTATTTAGCTAATTCAATAACTTTCAAGATCCTGCTAAAAAGCAAACACAAAGATCAAAGTCCCCTCGCGGATAGTAACATTTTACAGTTCTTTAATCGATTTAATGAATAGTCCCTGGGCGAGCTCGGGTGAAAACACCGAGAAAACGAATTTTCCCAGGCCGTGATTGTGCATATATATATATAGATATATCATATATACATACAAATATTCGATAAATAGTATAGGATAGGTATTCCTCTAGTATTACTCTATTAGCCGTATATTTTAAATGGTAGAACGTGGAATCTATCCTAAAGTAAGAAGCCCTAGTCTGCCATTTAATAAATAATTATATCGCAACTACTCGTTACACAGTGAACATAAGTGATGTTGCACATCTATAATTGCCTTTATTATGTAGTATAATGTGAGTTAATAAAAAGCTTTGGCTAACAGTTTCTTCAACATTGGAAAAATACGCTTTTTTTAGAGAAACGTTTTCCGTTTGCGTGATATTTTATAATGAATGCTTTTACTTTGTTAAGTTAAGCATCTGGACTGGTTGTCGGGTTTTTGTTCCTAGTCGCAACCAGCGTGTCGGATCGTTCGGAGCGCAGGAGCCGCGCTGTATCCGCAACATCTATCGAAAGTATATATTATAAATAGGAAAAGGCTGAGGCCGTAGCTTTGTAAGTTTGTATGTGTTGGGTCCCCCATCCCCAGAACCGCTTATCCGCCTTATTATCGGATTTCATAAATTATTTAATCTGCATGAAGATTGGACTTTCTGAATGTTTATAGGCTATATTTTATCACGCTGGTTTGCCTGCGTTTTTTGCAATACGTGGGCAAAGCCGCGCGGGCAGCTAGTAATATCATAAAGAAGAAAAGTCTGTGAGATTGTATTAGCTTAGTAAGTTTGTAGGTAGCGGGTAATCACCGGATCAACTCATCCATTCAAATGTTCTTTCATCGGTGTATAGAATGTATTTTTGGGATGGACGTAGGGTATTTTACTTGCGGCTAAGTAATTCGCGGGCGGAGCTAAAGTATAAGTCACAGTAGGTACACCGTGCCGAGCCGTTGCCGTGCCCGGCCGACCCCAGAACATGTAAACCAACTAAATAGTGTTTACTTCACCAGTTCTAATGTTTAAACTTAAGAACTTCTGACAATTGACCCACCCAGTCACTTGAGACTTTAACCTACACTTAATCAAGTTTTCCCCTAGGTTGGGAAGCTGTCACTTTGGCAAACACAGGTGCCTAAGTTAATGTTTCGTAATAGATAGCAAGCGGACCCGATTCTTTTTAGGATGTAACTGGCATAAAGTCCAGATGAGGGGGCGGGAATTCCCATGGTTATAAATGGGTCATGGTTCTTCTGCAGTAAGGCGTGCTTCGTCGTCCGCCCACTGCTAAACGTAGGCCTCCATCATGTTGCGCCATAATATTAGATTTTGGGCTTTTCCCATGCAGCTGTTGCCAGTATGAGTTGCAGGCTGCAACTTGTTGTACTGATGACCTGAGGATTGTCGGGAACTTGCAGGCTGCTGGCTGTCCTGCGCTACGCTTGCTCAAGCGCGGTGTCCATTCCCGAAATCTGCTTCTGCTCAACTTTTGCATATGTAGTTGAGTGCTGTTACCTATAGTCTAAGTTCTTAGGAAGGTAAGTTCTTACTCTCGCGGCGCCGTGTCACTGGACTAGAGGAATTATCGATGTGAGGGTGGAATAATTAAGCTGTTTTAATACTTTTACAGCAAGGCTTCCCAGCCATTAAAGAGATTCTTACTTCAACGGAAAAAAAACAGTAAAAGAAGCTTTCAGTAGGTAGTACAGGTTTTTTTTTTTAAGTAATAACTTTAATTATGGCATACATTATTTTAGCCTTTAAAGTTTGTCATTCTTTAGTACATACCACCCAGGGGACACGTGCAGGGTTGTTGTAGGTAGCTCCTGCGGACGCGAGTGACAGTTGTCCCCCCTTTGTCAAATGAGTGGGCAACTCGACTGTTAGAAATTCTTAAGCCGCCCGAGGGCCGATAACTCTGCTTTAATTTACATTGAAACATGGGATTTAAATTGTAAATGTAAATACATCTTGCGAGATAATTATCCTGGACTGATTTATAATAGTGTAGGTATCTATCATTAAATTAAATCAGCACTTTAGAAAAAAAACAGTTAGTACCTGTTTGTTTCTCTCATTACAATAATTTAATAACTAGGGGATCAAAATCTGAGAAACGCATCACAATGAATGAATCAAAATCTGAGCGACGCAACTTGTTTATGGAGAAGATTTTCATAATATAATGTACCTAAGTAACATGACACACTGACGCTATGAGTAAAAGCAATTTTTCGTCCAAATTACCTTAAAGGTATGTCATCGACTCCATGCTCGCTCGACTATTTACGTATGTTATCTCTTATTTACACGTCCGAACGACTTATCGGTCGCTTCGGCTGGATGTGCTTATCCACGCCGCGCGAGGTCCAAATTATGAAAAAGTTATTTTTAAGCAATATCGTGTTCTCATAAGAAAATATAACGCGAGCTCACAGAGCACAGTTTGAAACAAACGTATCCAGGGCCGAACATTGTTGTAATTATTGTAGTAAATTACCTTTTGGTAAAACAATGAAGTAGGTAATGCATTGATCTATATGTTACACAAAAACGGGGCCACAAGTACGGTGATCGTTAGGTACGTGAAAATTATATTAAACTGTAATATATATTTTTTCAAGCTATTAGACTTTAAGACCGGCATGAAAGAGGTAGGATTCTGAAGGATGCTGCTCATCATTAATTAGTCACCTATCAATTATATTATGTCTAATTAACAATAAAATAGAAAAGTGTAAGTGGCCCTTTTGTTTTGAGCAGTATAGTTGCAGTGTTGTTCGAATAGCTGCTTGGTTTGTGTTAGACATTTTACATACCTATATAATTTCTATTCAAATATGTCACAACGACATACAGTCAGCAGTAAAAGTAGATACTTACGCAAAATAACACGATCTAAATGATTTATACACTCCTTATTCTGTTGTCATTAGAGTTGTGTGCAAGTCACTTTGTTGCTAACTGTACGATAGGGGTTAAATATTCACCTGTACCTTATATAGGTCGATCTTACAACAAGAAATCTTAACAGATCATGCCACAGTGTTTGTTCTATTGGTCTAACTAAACCCGCCATTAAGTAATTACTTACTAGGTAAGGAGAAGGTAGGAACAAAACACAAGTGCTAATAAAATTCGTCCGCCGTCTGTGGTAGAGTATTCCGCGCGGATTCCTTCCTCCACCGGCCTGCCTGTTGTAGTGCCACAGATTTTGTATGTCGCAGCGATCGGAATCAGTCCAGCAGAATTAATTATGTATGATATGGATTTTCGAGGGAAAACGAATTGATTGGGTTAAGCTTACGTAAGTTTAATGGCTGCTTGTTTCCTTTCAATCTTACAAATAACTTTTTCCACACATTGATTTTATAAACAATGATAACCTCAAAAACTTAACGTCATTATTGCTTACTTTAAAATTAAAGTTACTCGACTTAGTTATCATAACCGTTAACCAGCGGTTTTTTCTCCAACCTAAACGAGTAGATTAGCAAACGCAGTATAAGAAAAGAAGTAACCACCTTTATTAGCATAGTAAGTGTTGATAGAAAAACGCAGTTAAGTACATAGTTTTAACTGATTATTGAGTGATTTATTAAGTGAAGTGCCCGTTGAGAATAGTACAATGTATGTGTTGACTTTTCTTAACAAAACCAACCGTTAGCCGGCGGCAGGCGCGGCGCGGGGGGCGCCTGGACACCTGCGCCAGCGCCGACGAAAGTGATCGTCGGCAGATCTCACACCACACAGATACGCCACTTCACTGGTTATCCCGAGATTTTATACAAATAAAACCAGCTGGGTCGACTCGCGCACGAGCGTCACGAATCAACTATATCTGGTTGTTATTTGGTCCCGTAGCCAACAATATGATAATATGGTTTCTTAGAAGCTCAGTTTCCTTACAACATGCCATACTTATATTACTTACCTTAATATTGAATTCTCATCTTTTTTGTACAATCGGTTGAAAATATTAATATAACTAATAATTAATAAAACATTTAAAAATTCGGTTACAAAACTTGACCCGATGAAACATACACACTATATAAACTGTTATAAATATATTAAATATTGAGGTATAAACTGCTAAAAAGTTTGCTTAAATTCCTATAAAATTCTATTAAGAACGCGTTCGAGTATCTCTTAGCGCGGCATCAACAGGACGACCCGCGAGCTATGTCACGGCGAGATAGACTATCCGTATGTTTCTACTTAGAATTAGAACGCCAAGAAAGAGACGGATAGTCTATGTCGCCGCGAGCTCGCGGGCCGTGCAGTGATAGCCGTGCTGGACAGGGATAGGCACGAGTAGTGTCAAAGATCAAGTGGCGCGTCTGCGTTCGGCTGCATCTTCGCGCGAATGTTGGTCACCGCGACCGCACACGGCAGGTTACGAGCCGGATAAACGGCGAGATAGTAATGCCATTCATGCCTTAACAGCCTTTTTGAAACGTCCGACCAATAACTCAGGCATTCGATAGGGCGCCCTTTTTCGTAAAGCACCTAAACAGTTGCCCAACTGCAAAATAATCGCTCCGAAGTGGGTGTCACCATGATAGCGTAGAATTATAGTGATGCGTTTCGGAGTGTCACTTAGATGGCATGGTGACGATTAAGTGCACAGGTTGTTAGCTTTAAGCGGGAAGCGAAATTGACCACAAAGCGAAAATAAGAGAACGTTTTAAAAGAGCCCACTGTTTATTACATCACCTTTTGTCCCTATCTTTCTTTTCTCTTTTTAGTCAATAGTAGATTGTTAACCAAGGGTTGAAAGTGACCCATTGCACCCGAGATATTTCTGGCGCTCGAACGAAGTGAGAGCGCCAATAATTCGAGGGTCAAATGGGTAATTTCACCCGAGTTAAACACTCTACTTTTCATTTCGACTGTGAGGAAAATAATTAAAATAATTGTACTATCCAATATCCAACTTCTTCGCACTGGCTACATTATGCCACGGCCTACTAGACTACACGACTAAAATTGTAATCGAGTAGGCCGCGACGCGACTTATCTAGAGGGCCATGGCAAAACGTAAAAAAAGAAAAAGTTACATGGCATTATGGCGGGCAGTCGAATAGAGGAATGATTTTGAATATTGATTTTCTGTAATTGCAAATAAAAATAAACCAACTGAAAAACGATTTTAATATCAACCTATAGGTCGTAATAAACACGTCGTTTAATGTAGGCACCTGTAGCTGACTGTCGATTTGTGAAAAGCTTTTATTTTAATACTGTATTATCTTCGACTCCGTGGCGTTCTTACCAATTAAAAAAAAAATACTTTCCACCCTAGGGGAGAACACGCAATTTTCTACCCGGCTATATACCCATGAAAACTCAACTTTCAGAACAGGAGAGATGAAAAATAATAATAACACAGCTCTTAAATTAAACGCCTTATTGGATGAGGTAACAAAATGGCTTAAGGATCATAACTTCATAACCTACAACTAAAGTTAAAAAAGACCAATTTAATTCAATTCCGACCCCACCAAAGACGCCGCCCTCTCCAGTTTAATTACAAATACTTAGATCACGATTTTTAATCAGCTACTAATTGCAGTCTTTTGGGCATCAGCATTAACGAAAATATCAATTGGAAGGCACACATTGAAAAAAATTGTACAAAACTGTCCCGTTTTGCTTATGCCCTCAGAAATATTATTATTGACGATCGTGATGAATATTCTTATAATTTTGACATTGTATGCTAATCTATATTGTCATTTTTATCTCGAAATAAATGAATCTAAATCTAAATATGAAAAAAGTACAGAATTAAATACGACCACAAATGCTTATTATGCATTTACCCAGTCCTGGCTGCAATATGGGATCATATTGTGGGGTAACAGCACTGATGTGATGGCCTTGTTCCTACTACAAAAACGATGTACCTATACGGATCCTCGCAAATATAAAAAAACATGATAGTTGCAGACCTTACTTTAAGAAATTTAACATTTTAACTTTACCATTCCTATTTTAGAAGTTTGTAAATTTGTACGTAAGCATCCATATTTATATTCAAAATCCAAAGACCATTACTCCAGCACCATGAACCTGCAACACCAAAATAGAATAGCCTTTCCCACTAGTAACTTGCAAATGAGTAACAAAAGCCCCCATATGACCACAATAAGGTTAGGTATATAAGTAAATCTACCTAAATAAATTAGCGAAGAGCTGAAATACACAAAATTTATTGACAGTTTAAAAAATATCTAACATGTAACAATTTCTATTCATTAAAAGAAATCTTTGACATAAATAAATATTATAAATAGTATTCAGACTGAAATTTAGAGATTTATATTATATAAAGTGTGTTACCTAGGCACATTATCTTTAGATTAAATACTTTTGTTAACTACCGAATACGTATATTGCTAAAGTTTTAAGTTTTAGATTTTAAGTGTTGCAATACCCTTACAGGGTCTCGTGTTGTACTTACTGGTAATTTTGTAAGACCACCTGTATACCAACATGAAAGCAATAAAGTTATTCTTTCACACAACTTTAAAGCTGAATATAAAATTACATAGACAGGTATATCAATTCGATTAACGATGTTTAAGAATAAGAATGAGTGAGGGACCTTCGTTCGTATCTCTCTAGCTATCAACACAACGCAGCGCTAAAAGCCTAGCGGCACCTGCGAGTCAGAAACGATAACGCAGAGATTAAGCAAAGATGACAGCGGTCTGTCTTTGGTTGGGTGACCGCCTGATGTTTGAGTGGTTAATATAAATGAGCGCTTCCGTGCTTTGGAAGGCACGCTTACAGTTGACCCCGGCTTCTATCTATGACAGTTTAAGAACTTCTAACAGTCGAGTTGCCCACTCACTAAACAAAGGGGGGACAACTGTTACTAGCGTCCAACTACCCTGCACGTCTCCCCTGGGTGGTACTAAAGAATGACAAATATTAAAAGCACAAAACAATGTATGCCATACGATTAAATAAGTAACACAACGAATCCTCAATCAATAAGATAGGCAAACCGCGTATGATTCAACTAGAATCACAAGCGTCCACAGGCTGTGGCGTCTGCTTGCCATCAGGCAGACCGTATGCTTGTTTACGACCATCGTAGTATAAAATACATGACATCAGTAGATGGGTAAGTAACTCGCCAGTGCTACACTATAAATTTAATATTATTTTTGCGGGGCGTTGCTGGATCTTCATAATGTAGGTAATGGTCAAAACAGATTTTAGGGCTAAAATGGGGATAAAAGGCAAGTGACAGTTGACAAATTCACTACACACTATTGAGACGCGTTTTTTCTGAAACAAAACGCATATTAAAATACTTACTGACTTTAATTATAATATAAGATTAATATCTTAGAAGGCTCAAGTATTTAAGTACTTGCAGGAGTTTAATGTTAATAATTTACTTTAAAAACAAAGTTTTAACCGACTTCAATTTAGTACTCCGCCAAGCCACGAGAACATTTCCTATTTTTTTCACTATTTACCACATGAACTGATTTCCGATGGCAAATGCGTTGATTACTATGGAAAAAAACCGAATCGCTGTATGTTGGCCGATAATATTTGAGGACTTCCGTCGATTCCCCAAGATCATCACCAATGGCACTTCATTAGTTCCTATTTCAACTGAATCTTATCAGAACCTGTGACGTACTTTTGCACTTTTAAGTACATAATTGAGGAATTTGATAAGTCATCTGTCATCTGTGGTCATCATCAATTCCTCGCCACCAAATGTATGATTACCGGATGTAAATACACGAGTTATAATAGAAAATACCAAAATTATTACACGCGTGCCTAATAAAATTGAGGAGTTCCCTCAATTCCTCATGAATCCCATCCTCTAACTGAATTAAAAAAAAAATGGAACCCACCTGGAAGTATATATACATACGAACAAAAAAGAAAATTTTCGAATCGGCTCATCAATGACGGAGTTCTGAGGTAACAAATATTGAAAAACATATAATAATAAAAAAATACAGCCGAATTGAGAGCCTCCTCCTTTTTTTGAAGTCGGTTAAAAAGTAAGCAACGTTCGCATGTTGTGAGCCATCGTGTTTCTAATCAAATAGCCAGCAGGCAAGAGTAAACGTATTTCTGGCGCTGCGGGGTCGGGCATAGGCAAAGTTTAGATATGTACCTATAGGTAATGTCGTGACAATGGTTGGAATTCACGCGGAGTCGTCGGTGGCGCACTGCGGATACTGGGCGGTCTTGACGCCGGGTCAAACATTCTAAATGTTCCATTTGTATGACGCAATGTGCCTCGAACTGGATTTGCACTCGTCTCACAGGCACTCGAGCTATGCATGTGTGCTGTATGTAACTATGACTTCAACGAAAACTTATTCGAACAATTTACAATTCACGACACCAAGTGATAATTTAATTCTGTCGCACTAGAAATTATATCACGAAGTGACGTCGTCTCTATAGATAATCCCATGGCATGCAAGTAGTTCCCACATCCATCGCTGCATCGATGCGCATGTTCGGACGGCTCTGTGCTTCTATACGATTAACGTAAACACGACACTGTAAAAGTTGTTATATCTGATGCGTCGTCGTCTGGTGCGGCCACCTCACTGGTAGCAGACAGCTTGGCGCGCCACTTTTTTTAAACTATACTTCTTTTAACTTACAAAAGTCGGACGTTAAACTTGGTGGGGACTGTGGCGGTAACCGCTTTCTTTTTTTATAGCAATATCTAAGGTCGTAATAAATACGATGTGTTTTAATGCTATATTTTTGGTGCAGGGTTACGTATAAAACAATTTACCTGAGACTATTTACCCCCTTGACAGTAACGTAAGTAAAATAACACCTAAACATAGGTAAGTACCTACTGTCAATTGATCTTATCATCGTTATTCATTATCATTAGTCATATTTAATTCGCCCTTTTTAGATGTAAGAAATTCAATAAAAATATAAAATGGAACCCAATGTTTAACCGACGTCAAAAAAAGGAGGACTCAATTCGGTTATATCTTATTTTATTTTATTTTTTTCAATGTTTGTTACCTCAGAACTTATCATTGATGAGCCGATTCCAAAAAAATATATTTGGTTTGTATGTATATGGTTCCAGGTGGGTCCCATTTTTTTTTTAATTCATTTAGATGATAGGATCCATGAGGAATTGAGGGCACTCCTCAATTTTATTAGGCACGCGTGTAATAATTTTGGTATTTTCTATTATAACTCGTGTATTTACATCCGGTAATCATACATTTGGTGGCGAGGAATTGATGATGAAGACCACAGATGACAGATGACTTATCAAATTCCTCAATTATGTACTTAAAAGTGCAAAAGTACTTCACAGGTTCTGATAAGATTCAGTTGAAATAGGAACTAATGAAGTGCCATTGGTGATGATCTTGGGGAATCGACGGAAGTCCTCAAATATTATCGGCCCACATACAGCGATTCGATTTTTTTCTTTCATCAGTGGTAAATAGTAATAAAAAATGTGGAAATGTTTTCGTGGCTTGGCGGAGTACTAAATTGAAGTCGGTTAAAACTTTGTTTTTAAAGTAAATTATATATTGTTATTCCTATACCAAAACTAACGATCAGACTGTAAATAAACTTTATTTCCCCAATGATATGCAAAAGGATAAATATATTCTGTTGGGCATTCATTAACCATGAGATGATTCACTCATTCTAGTAGTGGTTATTTAAAATAAATTAAATTTGCAATATATTATAATTGTGCTCGTATTACAATATTTCGGATGGTGAGTCATTTGACTCTATTACGCAATGCCCATTACTAGTTTGTCTTAATAGCCTCGGGCAATAATACACTGTGACTCATATATAACAACACACGTGGCACTACAAAAACCTTCCTATATGTTAATAAGGTAATATATATTTTAAATATAATAGGCAAAAAACGGTAATCTTGAAACACGGTTATCAGTCGGGTCCAGTCGGCAGAAAGTGTTTTGGCCAGTTCGTCATCTTCATACATATCAGCTGAAAGACGTCCACTGGACATAGGTCTCCCCCAAAGAGCGCCTATTTAAGTGACCGGGCCTGCGTTACGTAACTTGCTGCCAACTCTCGCTGCTAACCAATTAACAATTTGGAAGGTATTGTATGCTACGTCTCAGAGCCTATTTGTTCATCTATATCTCGCAGCGGGATATCACGCCAACTGGACACTTTTGATTTCTTAGAAAAAATGTTTTTAATACGTGGACGTGGAACCCTTTTTTCCGACTCCAAAAAAGGAGGAATTTCTATGTTCCACTGTATGTATTTTTTTATCACAATCACACTCAATTATGGACTGATTTCAAAATTATTATTTTGGTGAAGTGGAACTGATGATGAAGACCACAGATGACTAATGAAACTCTTTAAGTGTGTAAAGTACGCCAAAGCTTCTGACATGATTCCACAAGCAACTAGTGAAGTGTAAATTCTGATATTCTTGAGGAATCGACGGATATATTGTCAGCTCTCATAGCTCGAGGTGGATTTTTTCTGTAACGGTTTTGCTCTCGGATAGCAGTTCATGTGGTAAAGGCCTAGACCCACCGGACGCGTGTGCTGCGCGGCACACGCGCAAGTTGTAAAGCATTTAAACTACACTTCAAACACACATCGAACGCGGCACACGCGCAGCACCGGCGCAGCTGCAGCGCAGCACACGCGCAGCACACGCGTCCGGTGGGTGGAGGCCTTAAATTTGAAAGGAAAGAAGGAAAGAGGACTAAGTGAAGTACTGAATTGAAGCCGGTTTACTCTTTGTTTTAAAGTAAATTATTATATTCATTGCGGTAGGAAGCCAATGTATAATGTAGCTTTAGTTTAGTCGCAAATCGACCATGGATTACAAAGCACTGGCGGCTAGTTAGGTACTTTTAGTGATTGAATAATTTACTTTTGTATATTCCTCTTCCACGGACCTACGCAGTGGAAAATTTCAACCCCGTTTCAACAGTTCCGTTTAGCGTTAGCCGGCTCCTTAAACGACATCCGTGACTTTTTTACTTTCAACGAAGATTTGGTGGATTTCATTGTGTATATACAAAGTTTCATATTATTCCAGCACCCGTTTTATAATGATAGCCACACTACGTTTGTATTATATATCATGATTTTATAATAAACAAAGGTATAAAAAAACTTATTCTACCTAATGCATTACCCTGTTAAACGGTTTAAACAGTTTGTAAACCGGTTGTAGGTAACTGCAAGTAGTTTATATAATATAGAATAAATGCCCTTGCAACAGTTTGGAGCGCCGACTTGTGTCCATAATCTTCAAGTGTCGATAACGTTACGTCCAGGATGCTGAAGATCCGTTATGAGTAGTTTCGGTGCACACCTTGTTAATTTACATTCACAAACTTTACCTAAAGCTAACCATTTACAATTTCTCCAACAATAGACATATAGAATAGCACCGCGCCAAAATCGATTCATGAATTTTATAACTGTGTGTGGCGCCTGGCGCCCGCTGATACCCGCTGGGTATCCAAATCCAAACGGATGGAGAAAGAAGCAGCGCAACGCGCCAGCTCGCCATCCGTCGGTATTGGAAGCCAATTGACTACGTCGTGAACGCCCCCGCTAGCCGATTGGAGCATGACTAAGCTAAAACTAAGTGGCAGACCCGCGTGAGTGTGGACGTAATATTACGTCCATCCAAATGGACGCATCCATTGGTCGCAAAGTTAAACGGTTCCTCTGCCTTTGTCCTACTTTATAGTATTAGTAGGAGATAATTTAGCACCGTGGAATAGGTACTTAATTTAGTAAATGAGACGACTAATTTCGGCGATAATATATTTCTTATAATAGGCATATGGGGTGCTACGCGGAATTTTCCGCACGCGTATCGGAAAGTAATTTATAAATTTCAAAAAAATATTGAAGTGTTTTGAGTTTTTGACAAAAAAATTAAAATGTTCCACCGTCAGGGAATTTTCTAAACGGAGACCTGCCTTAAGTTTTCGTGAAAGTTTCCAGATATGTATATCTATTTAAGAATGTTCTGAGACTTCATTGCATTGCTGGAAAATTTCCATATTATTAATTAAACTTATGATTTCAAGATTAGTAACCGTTAAAGAACAAATGCGTAAAACATGGTTACCATAACTGTGTGTGTGTGTGTTTTGTTTTAAGTTTGACATCTGAGTAGCGGAACATGAAAAGTTAGTTTAGTGTAGTCTATGGATGTTTATTGTGTATTGAGATCAACGGTGTCAACATCAGTCTGGACCTTCTGTGCAGTTTCATTTGAGTGCGTGATTGTTTGTTAACGTGTCTGCAGGTGTACAGTGTAATCCCTACAACATACCTGTTGCAGGATAGTGATTGGATATTCGCTACTAGAATCACAACACATATTATCAACAACAGACATAAACAATCAATTTTTCATTTCAAATACGAAGTAAGAATAAATAAGTGAGAAATCCAATTTTGCTATAGTTATTTGTGCAACAAGAGCGCAAAGGTTGTTTTTGCTGCGAGTGCTGATTTTGAGTCCTGAGGAAGTGAAAGGGTATAAAATTGAATCAGGAGCGTAGCAAACAATTAAAATAATATCATTATTTTGTATGTATTTGCCGCTCACGGGACAATGATGTCCCGGACCTTTGGGAGGCGTGCGTGGAGCTAGGTACCTACAAAGTACCAACTGAGCCAACACGTAGAGGGCCTTTTGACAATTTAATGAAATGCAAGGAGTACACCGAGCGGATGCTGTCTCTGCCCGTGTCATGGGACGCACACAGAGACAGCACCCGCTGGGGTGTATAGGGCCTATTGATGGTTGATGCAATCTGAATGAAACTGGTTATTGGGTTATAATGATGGACTAGTGGCTGGGCTATTGGGTGAAACATCGGACGCCTGCCTAATAAAACTGTTTCACTTTTTATCTCTGGCAGACGTTGACTCGCTAACTGCTAGATGGGCCCCTATTAATAGCGACATTAAAAAATGGCCTAAAGGCAACACCGGTCAGAGAGCTGGGGGGTGAGAGAGAGGTGGCACTGGACTTTAAACATATAGCCAACTCGCCACTTAGGTATCCACATCTACCCTCGAGCAAGAGCTCCTGCGACTCCACTCTGGACGGCCACTAAAGGCAAGCCGGGGCCCTGTCCAACCATCCACCCGATCGGCTCAGCCTGACCACAGGACACCCCCAGGAGCACTCAGGTACGAAAGGTCGCTACTCCCTAACAGCCCGCCACAAGCTGCCTTACGTTGACTGATTGCACCAGAAATCTGGTGGGCGATGGGGCCGTCACATCCCTTTATTATTATTACCTATTTATTTAAATATTCTTCATTTGAAAATTCCTTTCTACTTGGAAATTCGATGGTTTGACTATGGATGACTATGTAACGGATAACGCTAATAAAGTTCAAATATTCTGAACTTGTAATAGACCCCATTCTACGAAATGTCAGTGCTTGGCATCAAGACTAAAAAGCTACTTTGTCTCAAGGAGTGAGCAAAATCGAATTTGCACACTGCTTTCACGCAGCAAAATATGCTTGTTCGAGCTGCTGAGGTGAAACACGAGCAAGCGAAAGGAAGCTATAGTTGAACCACGAGCGAAGCGAAGGGTTCTAAATTAGAATCCTGAGCGTAGCGAGTAGTACACGACTAGTAAAATACATTAGCACCCGTGTGTAACACAAAACTTTTCACCTCACTGTAGCGAGGATTTTTTATTTATTTATATAATGTTTTTTTTTTTTTTTAATAATAAGGAAGTAGAATTTTGGTCAAGTGCGAGTCGGATTTTAGTTTTCCCATACATTTGTAGTATATATTACCATATTTATTTACAAAGTTATATTTAATTCCGTTGTTTCGTTTAAAACTTTATGCCAATACATATAATAAAGAGGCCAACTTTGAAAGGGTGTAAGTTTGAATTTGGGGGTGGGGCTGGTATAAATTTCGAAACTATCTGATTTCGAGAATCCTTCACCAGTATGTAGAATGGGAATTCGGATTCGAAATGGGCTAAGATATTTTATCTTAGAGTCCGCATGGGTTCTACGCAGGCAGAGCCTCAGGAATCATTTTTTTTAATAATCCCACTAGGGAATGTATCTCGGATTAATCCCATAGCGCCCTCTAGTACAGTTGAGTTCTACAAACGACCTTTCAAAAATGTCTATTTCTTCAATCTGTATTGTAACTAAAACGAACGACGCATGTGTGTCGACACATTTATAGAAACATATTGGAGAACTCGACTGTACTTACTACTACTTATGCACTATCGATAATTAAGCATAATTAGAATACTCTACATGTTGGATCTCTTTGTCCAATAGTCTGACAAGACGCGAGTGTTTGACTAGTGCGTGACCCCAGTGGATGACATATGGCACTGAAATATGGTCGCACACTATGATACATTAGAAGGCTCCCCAAAAGGGCAATGGTCCTCTCCATTGGCCTTTGTTGGGAGTTTCTCTGCGTAATCTCATCAGCAATGATAGGCAATTAATCCGCAGCAGAACCAAGGTAACCCTCCGAATCGCTAAACTTAAGTGGGAGATGGCGGGACTTATTGCACGTAGAACCTATGGTCGTTGGGGCGGAAAGGTTTACGAGCGGTGACCTCGTATCGCATGGTGGACTGATGACCTGGACGCGGGGTCCGCTCGATTCGTGTGGCGCAGGACGTCTTTGTGATGATGAGATGTAGGAAATTAAGTAAACTAGGATTTGATATACTTAATAGGACGAGAAGGTAGCACTATAACCACCTATCCCAACCCCCTGATCTGGCCGAGGTGTAAATGCGGTAAATAAACCGATAGTCCCACTAGTCGGGTGACTGCTAGATAATGAAATTGCAATTGATAAGCGGCTCACTGCAGTTTCACTTTAAATGCTCCGATACGAGACTGAGACCCGTTCTACTTGTAATGTATCCACAAGGCTTTCTTGTATCATAATCGCCTATAATGTAACCATAATACAATCTACACCAGACCCTAAGTGTTATGGAAACGATACAAAACTTCTCACGACAACCATGCCGTCTTACTTGTGGGTATTCAAATAATAAATACTAAACCATATTAACTGGCCGTAAGTGGTTTTCCATGTAGTTACTATTTTCCACCTTCTGTAAAAATGCATCTAGCTTTTTTTTTCAATACTAGTTAGGGAACAATCTCAAACAAATTTAAGTAACCCCATAGAAAGCTCCTTAAGGCTTTTGTTATTTGTACCAGACGACGATATATTTATAGACATATAAACTTAAGGCGCCGTAGGTTCAGCGAAGTCAAGCGAACAGTGTTTTTGAAACAATATAATGCGTCTGTTTATAACAATATGGTTTTTAAAAAAATACGAATAGTAATCTTAAGGCTTTTCTGCGGGGAAATCAGTGTTTAGAAACATGATTAAGCAATTTTCGCTCGATAGAAAAAAATCACGAACATAGGTCTAAAAGGGTCGGAAATACATTTAAAATATTTGTTACAAATTATGCACAAAAGCTGCAAATATTAAAATGGCTTCTAATAATCGGCAATATCATGTTTGAGAGAACTCAGTGTTAACTTTTTTATTTATTTAAACAGCCGAAAAATTAAAATTAAAAAACATGATTTCCGCGCTTCCAAGCACGCACTTCCATCTCGCTCACGCTTATGCTCAGTGAGAGGGAGAGAAGACCATGAACCTACGGCGCCTTAAAAGACAGACAACATCCAAGATTCTGAAACAAATATTATCCAAGCGCATCACACAAATATTCGCCCTTTCCGGGATTCGATCTCAGGACTGTCAGCTTCTTAGGCAGGGTCACTATCTGGGGACCGATTTTTAGGGTTCCGTAGCCAAATGGCAAAAAACGGAACTCTTATGGATTCGTGATGTCTGTCTGTCTGTCCGTCCGTATGTCACAGGCATTTTACTCGAAAACTAAACAAGTGTATTTGAATAAAATTTTGAGGATAGGTGTATTCTGGTAAACCGCTACATATTTTTGTAATTAAATTACTGAAAAAAATCTTTTTAGGGTTGCGCTTCATACATGAACTGGTTGTCTCCGGTGTATATGTGGTTGTCTTGTGTGTTTTTATGATTTGGTTAAATATATACAGTTTTCTTACAGATAATGAGCCACAGAGTTTATAAAGTTTGTTTGTGGAAAATCTGTACCTACGGTTTAAAAGTACATGACCTTTAGAAGTGCCCTTTGGTTAAAATAGGTTTGTTGAACGTTTTACTTGATAGGCTAAATTAGAAGTCCAAGAGAAGAAATGCCTTGATTCCCACTACATTACCATGCAAACGAAGTCGCATTACGAAGTAGCTGTACGCTAGTAAAAAATAAATTTATAAAAATCCACTAGGTTCAATCGGTCGTCTAAAATAATCACGATAAAATTCCTTGAAGGACAAGTCGATTCGTTCCTAAACTTAAATCAAGCTATAAAGCCGAATGCAAAGGTACGTAAAGACAGTAAGTACTTTACTTTGTAAAAATGGGTAAATTTTATAGGTTCTAAATTCAGGCATGATATGCCTTTTTCCACTTTTAGTAAGAACTGGGCTCTTCTGAAAATGATGCACCCAATAGTTTATTTATCACGATCTTAAGTATTTCATGGGCGGCTAAAGTTATTTTTCAGTTTAACATTACTCTTGCTGGTTTACTTTTAAAAACTAGATTATGTGATAATTTCAGTTACAGTTCGAGTGGTACTTACTTATTTTGGCACATAAAATAAAATCATCGATTAAGTAGTAACTGACTCAATGATTTGATTAGCTATGACTAGACTAGATAAGACCAGATCGTATAGGTTTACGTGTATTAGCAAATTCGGCAATTATCTATACGATCTGGTCATTCAATTAAATAACATAAAACATTGAGAGAATAAGGGCTTCAAACCAACTCGTGGCCAGATATCAATGTGCATTTTAGTATTTGCACAAATATTTTATCTAACTGCCGCGTATCTTATCAATATTTCTGCAATGTATTTACCTACTAAAAGAAGATAAACTCGAAAATATAGTATTTTGCGAACCCCACCTTTGTTTGGTGACCTATATTCGTTTGTTTAAGACTTAAAGTTATGTTTGACTAGTTGGAGTAATTTATATTGAATTAGAATCCAAATTACTTTGATAGCGTCCCATTGGTACCAGGTTCTTTAAAATTACAGTCTCCACTGCAAACAAGAAGCTTTTGACTAAAAAGTGGAACTGAACCTTACCTAAAGTGCCCCTTTCTACATTGCAGCTTGTCTGCCTGTGGCGAGAAATAAAGACGCATCTTGATTCTACTTTCGTTTTAGAACATAGGTACAACCCTTTAGAGAAATCTAAAAAATTTGAAACATGTGAATAGTAATGCATTAAGATGGTTGCAATTGTCAGGTACGAGTGCCCGATATTTGTTAGAGAATGTTAGTAGGTGATGGCTATGATTGATAATGTATTTAATGAATGAGTGCCATGGCAAGATTATGAAAATATCAGTTTGTTTTAAATTGCGAAATCTGCCTTCCGAAATCAGTTTTTTTTATTTATTTACATACACACACCCATCCCTACAGGCTATCCTAATTCGACAGTATAGAATTTGACACAAAACGGAAAATAATTACATAGGTACATTACAAATTACAGTAACACAATACATATAACGTGACCTTTGTGAATTCGTTCAAAGAACAAAAAAACAAATCTACCTCGATCGCTACCCGATTAAGGGTCCGAATGACGCGCGTAAAGGGGGCCTGGCGAAGGAGTTGCGTTCGAGCGCGCGGCTCGGCCCGCCACACATACCGATCCGGTAAGCTCAAACACACCTCCGCAAGGACTCCAGGATTGCTCAACTTGCCTCGCATCAACTTAAATATATATGAAGCCAGCCCCAGTTCCCTTCTAATCTATATTTCGACTCGTATGGACTCCAGATGGCCGCACTACCCTCTAGATGACTCCTGACAATTGCCTCGTACAATACATGTATCGCCTTGATGTTAGTAAATGCATGAGCCTGTCTCATCACAAACCCCAGACTTCGGAAAGCCCTTTTACATACTAAAAAGAATATGGTCTCGAAAGGTTAGGTCGGACTTCAGCAGCACCCCTACGTCCTTCACTTGTTCAACGCGCTGCATCGGTGTCTCTTCTAACACATATTGGTAGCAAAGAGGATTCCGAGATCTGGTGAATGAGAGTATGGCGCACTTTGCCGCGTTAAAATGTAGCTTGTACGTTTGACTCCATTTAACCACCCGATGTATAATATATCCTCGTGTAATTTTATTGTTGTACTTGTATATGTAAGAATTATACGCCCGTATATACCACCGATATGTACAAGCTTATAATGTATAGCAGTCACAATTTGTGAATGCATTTTGCTATCGGACTTATCAACCACGCGAGTGTGACGATATTTTATTAGATTACAAGCATATACAATTTGAGATAATTTCATACGTAAATACTATTATACCAGCTCAAAAATACATGTTAGTTGATTGACAAACTACCGGAAAATGTTGGACTGCGAGCGTTCTAAGAGTGTTTATCAGCCGGAGATGTATAAAGCATGTTTTCCTAAATTTGACTTCAAGCTTGCACTTTGAAAATGGATTTCTATGGCTGTTACCTTTACTTCTACTTAGGTTCTAGCTAGTGTTGTTCCGCATTTTGCTGGGATGCGCGTTCCTAGTTCCTTTTCCTTACTTTTCACAATCATGGGCATCCGATTTTATTAATCCGTTGTCGCTCACTTCTATGGCTCTACCTGGGTAAGGCCGTTATTTCTTGTACCTGATTAAGCAGTTAAAAATGACCACTTTTTAATCAATTCCAGTGTGTTACGCCAATTAGCCATATAAATGTATACAGGTACCCAACCATAATAGCAAAATTCATTTGGTACCTAGCTTTCTTTTTAGGGTTCCGTAGACAACAAGGGTTCCTTATAGTTTGACCATGTCCGTCTGTCGGTCCATCCGCGGTTTAGCTCTGTAATCATTACTACTAGAAAACTGTAATTCGGCATGGGTATATAAATCAATCACGTCAACAAAACAGTACAATAAAATCTTGAAAAAAAAAAATATTTTTCTACTCCTGTACTTTTATCTGTCATTTACATAGTCCCGAACACTAATATAAAGACATACAAAATAAGTCTGCAGAAAAGTCTATACTCTATTCCCCATAACAGTACGGCACAACCGTGCTGTTTTGTCGCCAAAACGATACGCTTAGCAGCCATACGCTTCTAAACCTGGGTAGTGCTACATTGTGCCACGGCCTACTAGACACGATCGAGTAGGCCGCGACGCGACTAATCTAGAGGGCCATGCCGAAACATAAAATACATTAGGTACTACCAACTTAACAAACCACTGAATGTATTTACTTCAAATAAATTATTGTACTAAAGGCATTGCTGCCAACTTAAGAAAAACCTTGGTCTTAATATGACAGTACTGGCAAGTTGAATTAAGAACAAAACAGACCATAAACAAGAGGTGTCAATGTGTCATGTTTCCAATTTCCCACCAAAGTTCCAGTTCAAAATTAAAAGACGAAATATGTCAAATATGATAACTATTCGTTATTAATAACTTCTTAAAATTTGATTCGTGTTTGTGAAGTGAAGAAAAATGTGTACGTTCCTTTTAAAATGGACGAAGAAGAAAATAACTGCACAGCTGATGAAATTGCGTGAGTGGTAATAGAACTAACGGAAAACTTACTGCCTGAAAAGTCAAATTATGCTATTTATTTAAAATAGTCGTAGAAAAAATATTGTGTGCAACGGTGTATAACTAGGTCTTAAAACACTCGTGGCGTCTTTAATTGCGATGCTCGCCAAGGCTCGCATCGCAACTCACGACACTCGCGTTTTAAGACCCTACTTATACAACAGTTGCATAAAATACTATTAGTGTAGGTAAAGCGGGGATGTAATATTTTGTTCTCGTTAAGCCAATGGTGTAGGGTATCGTTGGATAGCTCTTTCAAAAATATTATGGGTTTCCTAAAACCATTTCAAATCAGTAATTAGTTTGCGAGATATTGGGCTTTAAAGCCCTAATTTTTGTTCGAGTATAAGTGTCCCCTACTCCCTGCTGGCTAAATGACTACTAACGGGGATGTGAAAAAAATCGTGGTAGTAATACCTACATATAATTAATTGAAAAGGAAAACTATCACGGACAAGCAGGCATAAAAGTAGGTACCGAGTAATAGTCGACCAACTTAATGTGTAGGGGAGACCGGGGATGGTTGACCAAATTTCAGCTTAAGCATTTGTATTTTTATTTCTTTAGAGTATATTAACTTTATATCGATTTCAGATAATAGATATACTATTAAGCTTTAGAAAAAAGTGGCAAAAAGCACGATATTCATTACGATATAGTGTACCTACAGGATCTCGTAGCATAGGAAAAACTAGTCAACCTACCGGTAGGTTGACTTGTCAGCAGGGGTAAGTTGGCCTATGAAGTTGTTAGAGCAATGTCTACGAAGACATAGGATAAAAGATACAAAAACAGGCAAACATTTTTTTTTTAATGTTTCAAAAAAGGGATCCTCCGCCACTCTAATTAAACATAATAGACTTCCAATAACAATAAACAATCAGACAATTAAACATTAGGCAATTTGATTACCTAAAATGTTAACCTGGTACACGTTGTACTTTCTTATTAAGTATTTAAAACATAACTAAACAACTGTAATCATTTGGTCACAAATCGTACCTAACCAATTTAATTATTTTTAATATTTGGCAACAATCTTGATAGGTCGACCAGCCCAGTTATAAATAAGTCTACTAACCCCGAACCACGTTTTAATTTATAATCACGTGCCATAACCATATATTTAACTGCGACGAAATCAATAAGAATGATAATGTATAGAAAGACCATGAGTCAAACTTTCGTTACAAATGCTTTGATAATCAATAACAACAAATAATTAGGCGCCATTACAAATAATATTACGACAAAAATAATTACTTAGGTGCGTTGTTTTTCAATATTACGCTCCTTCTCTCCAAACACATGCGTGCACGACGTCGCATTCCCGGTGACGGAGCGGGGGGAGGTGACGGACTCTATCGTGGCTTATTGGTTGGCTCAAGGCCTTTGCGTCAGACGAGTTTTTGATAGTTAGTCTACCTACCCCTATAGTCAACCATCCCCGGTCTCCCCTACTTGGAAAGGCCATTTTTCGCACAAATTCGGCCGACGCAACCGAACCGCACGTCGATGTAACTAAGACAGACAGGCAACTACGGAACCCTACACTGCGCGTGGCCCGACACGCTCTTGGACGATTTTGTAATTAATATTGCGGACTATATTTTTTCACCTATAATCGGCGACAAACTTATAAAACTACAATGGGGAACTATTCTACATTAAGATAACTCCACAGGATATCGCTATTTCGTGTTTTTGTCAGTCGGGCCGGTATTTCGTCTGCGATGCGTGACGAAGGGACAAGACATGTCGCCAGTTGCATATGTATCACAGTTTCTAGATCAGAATGGCAGGAATATCTAAATGGGAATATATGTATACCTTTCTGTCAAATATCGAAGATGGAATATGGTCCCACACCAGAAAGAGATATGAAAGTGGGGTTCTCCGCGTGACATGTCGGGGACAGTGTGAATTCGGTCCCCTTACATCAGAAGAGCGCAGTTACCTACCTCTTGTGTATTACGTAGTGTGTATAGTAAGTGTGCACGTATAGGTACGACAGTTGCCTACCTCTTGTGTATTACGTAGTGTGTACAGTAAGTGTGTACGTAGTAGTATTCTACCAATTAAGTACTTACTCTTAATAGTTTTGATTAGGTATGGGTAGGTACTTTACCTAATCACAACTATTCCGGATATCAACTCCACGTTGGTGAAGATGACAACTACAAAAAATCTGCTATTTGTCTAATTTTTAAGCAAATGTAACTGATGTTATCTTCGTAACTTACAATAATCACCTTATTTTATCGGGGCACAGCAACACCTTTTAGATTTCTATCATTATCTACCAAATCGGGACGGCCGCAGTGGTGTAGTGGTTTGTAAAGTACGAACCTCCATTTCTGATTTTCATGATTTCTTAAGTAATAGTTATTTACGATAAAAGTGACGAAAATAGGAAATTCGCAACGAGTAGTGATGAATTAAAACACGACCGAAGGGAGTGTTTTAAATCGACACGAGTTGCGAATTACCTATTTGCACGTGTATCGTACAACCTTTTACTGTACATATGGCTCTTTAAAGTTTTGACATATGCACGGAAAGTGCTCTTTACCGCACTAGTGCGGGAAAGTAGCACCATATGTACTGTAAAGTTAGTTACAGGATCATTTGTGAGTTAGTAAGTATTCATTTATTAGGTAGGTATTTGCAGGGGCGTATTTACCATAGGGCCAAGGGGGCCATGGCCCGGGGCGGCAGGCTGCGAGGGGCGGCGAAGCCGCCTCTCTTGGCTTTCTCTGGGCGCCTTTTATAGTCAAGTTTATCTACAATATTTTAGTATATTTTTTGTTGTCATTTCAATTAAAAATGTAACCAGTAGGTACCTATATAATAATGATCTTAAAGCCAAGATAAAAAAGGCAAATCAGCGACATACGTGCCTTGCGCGGCACATTCGTTAAACCTCTTCGGCTGCTGGATGTTGCCTAGAAGCTACAAAGTATTTCGGTTTGCTGC
Source organism: Epinotia demarniana (assembly GCA_945867215.1). Lineage (NCBI taxonomy): Eukaryota > Metazoa > Arthropoda > Insecta > Lepidoptera > Tortricidae > Epinotia > Epinotia demarniana. The sequence continues at coordinate 43,973,306 of OX244259.1, forward strand.
AGAATCTGTGCGTATTTTTACAGCGTCAACGGGGCGCGCAAAACTAGGTACCTACTGCAAGATTTCTAGACGGCGCCCGTAAAAGTAGCTTTTTATAGTCAGATGAGATGTTCAGCTAGGAATGATGCTTGTTCCAGTCTGGAAGTGGAAGACTGGAATCAAGTAATAGCGGCTCTTGAAGTCATAAAAGTGATAAAACGTGTCTCTGGCAACCAAACCGCTTTGGTCAGAAATTGAGCTGCAGGGTTGATTAAACAGTTAAATTCCATGGAAACGGCCATCTTGTCAGAATTTAGGGGAGCTATTTTGATGCAAATCTAAGTATATTAAATACTTAGATTTAAAAAATCTGCAAGGGGTTGACTCGGACTTGGAGGTCGTTTCTAGCTTTTGACTCTTTATTTAATTTCATTCAAACCAAAAGTCTGACTCGCGAGGGTTCCGTACAAACTATCAATTAACCTGCTAAATTACTTTTAACCCAACACAACCGAATTCAATTTCAAACAACGAATACCTTTTACACCAAGACCATCGAACTACCGAGACAATTGAATCACGATTTTTTTTGACCTGCTATTGAAATAAACTCGTAATAACCCAAGTCCCAACCCCATTAATTATAGAAAAATCTTAACAGCGCGAAGGCCCCATTTGGTACTAACGTGCAAGGGCAATGAGCTTAGTAGGTATGCATATTTTGGTGTTTTAGCGATTATTGTTTATCACGTCAACCGACCTCGATTTTAATTTTATTTGAAACAGAGTACTTCTATTATTATAGTTGTATAGGAATTTCAATACAAAAAAAAACTTATGAATTTGATTAAATTGCAAAATTAACTAGGAAATGGTTTTTGAAAATACAACAAATAATACGCAGGATACAGAAAAAGTTATACTTCTCCAGTAATATTTATGTTTACCTTAATGACAAGTAATAATTTCAAATTTTTTGGTTGTATCCAACTTGCAGCAACTTGGTTGTACTTCGGAGATATGAGGTGGGGCAATGGTATTTTTTTTACATTTTCCTTTGTAGATCGAAATTTTACCAATGTAGAAAAAAAGAAAATCTGTTTCAAAAACTGCAATTCAAGCCCTTTCATATTGCCAAATCCCACCCACCCCACTTGACCTAATAGTCTAATATTTTTTTGCCCCCCTCTCATATTCGTAATATTTCATAGAAAATTACAATGTATATTTAAATTTCTCATTTTCCATGCACGTGGATAACTCTCATTTAAAACCATTCCAAATTTCAAATTGATAGGTTAAGGTAAGGTTCGTGAGATATTTCACTTTTTGACAGACAAACAGACGGGCGGAGTCGCACCATAAGGGTTCCTTTTTTACCTTTTTTGGTACGGAACCCTAAAAACACCCAAAGACTACAAGCACAACCAAAAATGAGTTGTCAAAAGGAAGAAACGTAATGTTGAGTCGCGAAGAAGTTTTACTACAGGGACTTTTAAAATGAAAATAGAACGCTATTATAAAACAAAACCGTATTTTTCCTGGAGTATAAGCTCGAAGAACGCTTAAACAGCTTAGTTGTTCTGAATATAGAAGCCGAGTTGACAAACGCCATAAATTATGACGGTGTCATTGACGATTTTGTCAACCAATTTGTACACAGAAAAAAATCTATTGAATAAATGGTTAATTTTTAAGAGTTTTTTTTCATTTATT